>JBBIGC010000001.1:6865312-6882128 GCA_037576955.1 Lepidarchus adonis
GCACGCACGCACGCACGCACGCACGCACGCACGCACGCACGCACGCACGCACACACACACACACACACACACAGCTGAATCTCACTGAAGGATTCATTGGAATAGGATTAGTGGAATGTTTGTCTGTTAGGGAATCTGAATATTCTTTCCTTTTTAAAATAAGAATTTGATGCACATTGCAAACATTATTCATAAAATCAATACAGTCCTTACAGGGAAACTAAACTACAGAACACATTATTTTGAATTCACTCAGCCAATTAGAACACAGAGAGAGACTTGGTACCAAAAACTAAATGTAGGTTGAAAAAAATAATACAAATAATAAAATAATTAAAAGTAATATTTTTGTGGATGAATGTTTCTCACATTTTCACTGCCATGTGCTACGCATAGAGAGGGAGCTAATACAAAAGTTGCTGTCTGATTGCAGTGTGTTATTCTTTCCTGTTCACAGATTAGGCCTTTCACCTGGGCATGAACTCGATCATCTCATCTGCAGGTCTTAGAATTATGTCTTTTTCACTTCCCTTTTCTTTCTCTTCCGCTCTCACTCTCTTGTCTGGTCACTGCTGGGTCACGGGTGCATCACTGAAGCTGAAGACCTGGCCCACAGTGGATAGAGAGAAGGAATGGGTGCAGAGAAAGAGGGAAAAGGGGCAACAGTGGCTGATTATCCTGCCAGCCTTGTCCATTTGGTGACTGATACTGACATCTCCCACCGAGAGGAACAAAGTGGAAATGTCCTGGTCCTGCTGAGAAAATTTATTGTATTTTGTTATTCTTTGTCTACTCCCCCATTTCTTTGTCTCTCGATCTCTCTCGCCTTTTTCCCCACTTACCTCTCTCTTTCTTGCTATCTCTCCCTATTTTTCTGCCTCTTATCGCTCTCTCTTTGTCTTTCTTTGCTTAATCTATCTCTCTCGCTCTCTAAAGATTCTTCTCTTGCTTTATCTCCTTTTCTCTCTCTGTCTCTTTTTTCTCTCTTTGTCTAACTCATTTTCATCACTTCTCCTCTTACTATATCTTAGTCTCTCAGTTTTCAACTCTTAGTCTTTCCATCTTTACTCCCTTTCTTTCACTCTTTCTCTCTCTTCCTGTGTTGCCTCTCATCTCTTTTTGTCTGTGTCCTCCTTTTTTCACTCGTCACATCTCCCAATCATCCTTAGTCATTTTCTCAGCTGTCTTCTCTCCCTCTCTTTCTTGCTCAGTCTTTCTCTCTCTTTCTCTCTCTGTTCCTCCACCTCTCACTGCCGAGAGAGTGAGTGAGAGAGAAAGAGAGGGAGAGACCAGCTAAGATCAAAGGTTCTAAAGTATGGCAGTTATTTCTTCTGATTGATTAGAACCAGAAGACTTTTCCCACCCTCTTCTCTTCTTGGTAGCTATAAATACAGTGTGTGTAAATTTGTGTGTGACTGCATGCATGTCTTCACACATGTGTGCTTGGAAAGCACTCATTATTGGCATGTCCTGTGAGAAGAAAAGGTTGCATGGCTGTCTATCAGAGCATCTTTTTTGTGTCCAGCGGCAGAGAGAGGAAAGGCCGGTCTGTCTATTTGTTGTCTTCATCGGATAAGAGCTCAGCCTGTTTAATTGCCAGTCCTGCTGCCTCGGCTCGCACTCAGCCTGCACAGAATCTGGGCAGGGATCGATCCAGGCGAGGCTGGAGCACGCTGAGAACCTGACTCAGAGAGCAGAGTATAAAGGGAATGTCTCAACAGCAGCCAGTCAGATTATCTGTGATTATACGGAAAGGGCGTACAGTTTGAACCCCGACGAGAACCTCTTGTTTATACTAATAATGCTGTTGTTGTCTGCTCACAGAAGACAACTCTTCCAAAACACTGCAGACCCTCCAGGCACTGGGCACTGATACAAACACATTCTGTTTTAACTGAGACTGCAGATTGAAATTATACTAATGCAACACAGCTGAAACTGAAAGAAAAACGCTGTGGTAAATTTGATCCCGGTACCTGCTGCGTTTTTGTTATTGATGACTGTGACTATTAGAGGTTTCAGTTTGAGTCACTTGACCAAGAACATGTCAAAATATCTGTTAAAAAATGTTACGTTTTACTAGCACCATTAGATTTTAGCAGTCTGTTTACAGTAACCCAGGGTGAGTGTACTTGAACATTTTCCAGGCATTCCATATTAGCTTGTAAAAAAACATTCCACGTTTTATTTCAGACGCAATTATTTTTTCACCTTCTGTCTAGCAACTTTAGAATGTCTCATTCAATCAAGAGCCCTGGCAGAGAGCTGCTGCTTTCCCCAGTTTTCATAGCTGACGAAAACCTATTTAGGCTTTCACTCAGATTTGTAATTGGTGATATGTCTAGAACTTCACTAAATCCAGAAGGAATTGTATTTTTTTCCACAAAAATGTGTCCTATTCACTGTTAATCAGGCCTGCTCCTTTTTTCCAGCTCCTCAAAGCTTATCCAATGGGAGCGCTTAATTGGCTGTAATGGGAGTTTTCTGTGGCCGTTTCAAGATTTTAATCATTTTGTTTCTCAACAATGATTCTGTTCCTTAAAAATGAACTAAATAAAATCATTGGGCCTGAGGATTCTTCTCTGTTTGGTTCAGAGTTATAATTATGCTATCAAACTTCACATGGTCATTGCCTTAAGAAAAACTTGTATCTCATATATGTTAACAATAAAAAACTGAAAAGGTTCTTAACATTAATATCTGTTAAGGGTTTTATTATTTGTAGTTTTTGCTCATTTCTGTCAGTTGTTGTCATGTAATACACTCTAAAGGGCAGCTAGCTTACTCAAAAAAGACAAATAAAAAATAGCACAAAGTTACTAAGTGGACAGTTACTGTGTCGTAATGGAGAGTGTTGCTACTAAACCTTTAAATACAACTTAACTCTAATTTTAAAAGACAGCAGTTAGCACCCATGGTGTTTCTTAATGCACACAAACATGGACACTCTAACAAGAACACACACATTCATAAATGCTCTTACACATATGCACACAGCATGCTCTGTCTCTCGTTTGAACATGTTAGCCACCCCATGACTTTATTTCGGTGAGTTACAGAGAGGCAGAGCAGCCTTTATTATGTCTGCCTCTTCATCAATGCAGCCTTTGTGTGTGCCTGGCCCGGCTTGAGCCCAGCGTAGGTCCTCAGGGGGCTTGGGGGGGTGAGGGGCAGGGGACTCATGTTTCTCTTGTTTCAAAAAAGTAAGAAAGTTACTATGAAAATTCTTTCCTCTCTTTGGTAACACGAACAGCTGCAGGCTCAAACACGCAATACATGCAAACATACACACTACTCAGACTTACTCATGCTGACCATTAAAACCTGTTGCGCGCAATGATAATTAACAGCAAAGTAATTTTAATGTTCAGGTGAATTCCTCACAACAGGTTTTGTGTCTTCTGTGATACGAGTTGAACATGTATGATTAGCCAGAGCTAAGTGAGCTATATAAGCTACGTCATGTACTATATAAACTCAACACTGTGATACTTTACATACTGTGCAACACAGTATCCTACTGACAGCAGCCCATTACGTGCTCGAACCCACATTCTGTGAAGCTGCTTTGTGACAACATCAGCAGTGGTGGCCTAGTGGTTAGGACTTTGCCCCTGAGATTCGAAGGTTGCAGGTTCAAGTCCCAGCCCGGGCACCACTGAGGTAACCCTTGAGCAAGGTACCATCCCCACTTCACTGCTCCAAGTGTGCACGTGTGATGGGTTAAATTGAATCGCTAATCACTAAAGAAAAAGACTTACTTATGTTAGGGAGTTACCCCTCTGATCGGAAGGTCACCGATAAAAGTGGTACCTGAGGTTCTCTTGAGGAAGGTACCATCCCCAAGTGCAGCTCCATGGGAACCGCTTATGTCAGCTGCCCATGGATCCTTCATGGATGGATGTGGTGCACTGTGTGTTCACAATGACAAATAATAATCATGTCACTCTTGTATCTGATAATATTGACAATGATACACTTTCCACTATAATACTGGACTCCACTTGGTTGAGAGTGAGTCACATTGTCCCACATAGATATTTGTCCTCATCCGGTTTTCTTCATTTTCTATTCATACACAGAGGTCTCCCAAGAATGAAATTAGCTGCTTGGTTTTGTGTGGTCTGTTCTGAGACTTGAATAATATTTTAGGACATATTATGATGCTGCCCCCCTCTGTTGTTTTTTCATTTTTCTTTTTCAGTCCTTCTTTTCCAGTGACATTTTCCTAAATTGATACCAGGCTCATCCATATAAACAATTCCATGTGGTTTTTATTAGCCAACATATTCATGACTTAATAAAAACAGACATACAGTAAATTCTTCATAGCTCAAGACAGTATTTTTGTTGTATTGGATTTAAACTTCTCTTGGCATACTGGTGTCTGAGTTACTTGATATGGTCAACAGGCTTTTCTCAAATTGAGCACCATTGTCCAAATGTTACATACAAAACAAATGTTTTATCAGGGTCTAAGCCATTTTTGGCTAAACAATAATTCTGTTTACCAGTACACCACTTTTACAAAAGCTAAGAGATTGTCTTTGCAGAAACGTTCTACTCTTTGCTCATTCACTCCTTATTCATTACTGGTTCAGTCTTAAATAAAATACTAGATTAACTTTAAAGTCAATCTGCATCTAGGAAGGTCACCAGCTAAGATCATTTCCATAGGTACACTCTGTTATAGAAAAATCTTTGTATTGCATTTTTCATTTCCTATGTAAAATATTTGTGACTTGTTAAATTGCAGCCTCTGTGATATTTGTATTTTAGATTTTTAACTTGATTAAATATTTCTTGATTTTCTCAATTCTAGAACTGGGGATCCTGTGCTCTGAAAATTTTAGTGTTTTTCTTAAAGACCGAAATCATTGAATCTTGTTCATTTGCCTCTGAAGCAAGAAAATCTAGAAAGTGTAGAAAACATTGGTCATATGAAAGGGACCATGCCTATATAGCCAATCTGAAATCTTCCTGGTTTTAATGGTAGGAGGCTCTTGATCTCATGAAAGGCTCTCGAGTTGACAACACAGAACAAGAATGTATGTACTTACTGGTGGATCAGTACTACTGCTGACTGTTGCAGAGGAACAATACAGACTTTATATTAGATTGTGTTAAAATGTGAGTAGATTTATGTTCAGAAATGAAAGTTTACATAACTTGATGCAGCAACCTAAACTAGAAAAAAATATACATCAAACCAGTTTCATATTTAAGTCAAATTGCATCATGATTAATTCACACAGGCAAACCATCCTTATTACCTATATGCAGTTCCCACACAATAATAGATACCAGATGTTACAAAAGACGTTCATTTGACAAAAGACCTTTATTTGAAAAAGACGTTCATGAGGACTGAAACTCTGGGGCTTGATGACTTTCGTCTGCTTTTCTCAAATCCCTTTCTGCATATCTTGGCAAATTAGCTACATATGGAGTCCACTGGGCCAGTGAGCAGTGACTTGGCCTTTTTCTTTGCTGGAAAAATTGTTGTGTTATTTTTATGGTTTTGGACTTGTGGTTTGGAATCCCGATTGTCATGTTATTTTTATGAGCTTTGGCTTGTAGTTTGGAACGCTGATTGTCACGGTGGCCTGAGAAAGGTGTTGTGTGTCTATGTAGGGGCTGTAGGGAAATGGTAAGCATTAACAGCTGTGGCTTTATAGAGCTCGACCATTTAGATGGCCAACCCCATACTCCACCTGCTATATGGTCTTTACACCGAAATTGATCTCCAGCTGCAAGTTTTGGAGCCTTGTTTTTGTCCAGGGGTTGGGTTAACTGCAAGAAATTTTAATTCGTTTCTTAGCAACCGTAAAACTGCTGTGTTATGAAACTTATTTTATTTCAGAATGCCATGTCACTCTTTTAATCACACAACCCATATAACAACTGCTTTGTAGTTGTTTGTAATTGTAGCTTTTTGTTTTTTTTATCTTTATAGAGATCATCTGAAACCAATTTGATTGTGTGAGTGTGATCATTTTAAATGACTAGGTTTACGTGGCTCTTACAAGCAGAATTGGGGTTAATTCAAGCAGTGTAGCTTCCATAAACACTATATGGTTTAGAATGATGCTAATTTGTTGCAAAGGCTGCTTTGGCCAGGTTTAATCTCAGTGTTGCACATTAAGTCACAAAGATGGAGCTCACATAGTCTACCAATAATTAATTTCTCTTGATATCAAAAAGTACATCAGCTAAGAATCACTGGTCAACAATGTTAACATACAGATTAGGCAGCACATAGTACTGGAGTTATATACAGTGTATACTGAAATTTTCTTTACACTAGGATAATAATTGGTGCAATACATTTTTATGTCATGTTATGAAATAACTGAAGTTTGTGAGAAACATCATGCCTGAGACTCCAAACTAAAGTTTTGGCCTCGTCTCTCACCCCCCATCATGTCTCTGTCTCCACCCTATTGATTCTTGCTTACATGCATAAGTCTTAGTCTTTAATCAAGTTTGGCAGCATAGTAGCATAATCAAAAGACTACAATCATGTGTATTATGCATAACAGTAAATAATAAATTAGTCTTTTTTTAAATAATGAATTTTTGGAATTTCTTACTTGAAGCAAACTGTTATGCTTATGATCTAGATAAATAGTCAGTTCATCAGTGCCATGACATGAGCATGAACAGGCAGAGCCAAACCTTATTCTCCCAGTGTGCCAGCTATACTGCAGAATGCTCTACAGGCCCGAAATCTCACCCATGCTGGAGCAAATGCAGCGAGACGGCCCTCCACTCTGAGCAGCGACATTTCGCCGTCATTGATAAAGTGCTTAGTGGTGAGCAAATTAATGAATCTGGCCTGACTGAGACTGAATTTTTGCATGGGGGGAAGGGAGGAAGGGCTGGAGTATGAGCGAGGGAGAGAGCTGGAGGACTGGGGCTGGGGGGTGGTGGCGGTGGTGGTGGTGGTGGGGGGGTTGGTGGAGCAGTAATCCCGTTCCGGCTAAACGGCTGATCCTTCTCATTCTTTAGATATCAAATGTCAGAAGTTAAATTAGCCTGCTAGCCCCTGATAGCGGTTAACATGCTTTTAAATAGGGAGAGGAGGAGAGGCGAGGGGAGGGGGCTAGTGAATTCCAGCCCCCATGGGATGGCAGGTAGGTGCCTTTGAAGTGTCTAATTATCCCTCTCTCCATAAGTACCAGCTAACTGTCTTAATAGGCCTCTCCTTGCAGCGCCCGACTGGCTAGCATGTATTTACTCTTAGCACAGCCACACAGGCCAGAGTAGCAACGAATGCCAGCCACAGGATTCCATGGTTGAGTTTTGCACAAAGTTTTGGAGGTCTAACTTAAACTGGATTTCAAATCACAAGTTTACATTCTAGATCATGCTTTTTGGTTTAAATTGGTGCTATTTTAAACAGTGGAGAGATGTGTGTGTTTTCTGGCCTGCTCCTGGTGCACTTGGCTCTAATTGGAGAGCCCCAGGCTTGGCCTTGGCTGGTGCTGAGTGAGGGGTGGGACACGCTAACGGTCAAACACAGCAGAAAGCTGGAACATGTAGAACTAACAGACCATTAGAGCACTGTTATCACAGCCAACCTTAGTCCCCTTGGAAACAAAGAGACGGATAGCAAGTTTCTAACAAAAAACTACAACAACAAAAAAAAAAACCCCAAATGAATGTCCAATGGTAATGGAATCCAGCAAAATTTCTGAAGTAAATTTTCTTGCTTTTGGCATCAGCATCAGTACAATATGCTGGATTACTGTCCAAATCTGAAATATCCAGAGCTTCAACATGGCCCACAGATAAAGAGCATTTTGGAAGATAACTCAAAAAAATTATGGTTGGATCAAAGACCAGCTAGATGGAAACTGCATCCATATCTGCTGTACATTGAGTTAAGGGCCATAACTGTATTCATCTATATCATAAGAAAAAAAAATCACCTGGCCTTTTACTCTCAATAGCTTACTTGGGTTGCCTTAATGCCCTAATACCAATCACACCCCATTATGCCGTCTGATCAGTCCAGGCCAAATGCTCTAACAAGGTCTGATGGGAGTGGAGTAGTGATTCGAGCAATGGCTGAGAAAAGCCAAACTCTGAATAGGCCAAATGTACCATTGTCCACCTCAGAGAGGTACTTTCACCCACACGCTCCACTCTTCCACAATCATCTGCTCTTGATGGAATGTATGAGTGTTGAGGCTGTTCTCAGAGAAAGCTGTCCCCTCTAACTGGAGGGATGTGGGGCAGGGGAGGAAGGATGGATGGGGGGAGCTTTGCAATGCTCTTAAGCTCTTTTTCAGTGATGCTGATTTGAGGTGAATGAGGAGAAGAGGAGGGAGCATTACTTTGGCTTTGACTCCTCCTGCTATGGCCCCTGGGGCTGCAGGATAGGAAGTCAGGGACACCCAGGGCCTGTCTTCTTGGGTCCCCAAAGAAGCCTAGCAGCAGACTGATGATCCAGGGACCCTCCACTCTAGAACTGGAGGGCTGGGATGCAAGTTCAGCAAGTTTGGTTCTGTGAGACCTGTCACATTCACAAAGATACATATAATGGGAAGCAGCAGTGAAGTTTGTTTGGGAAATCAAATCAAACCCTTGACAACTGGAAAGTTCAGTACGAGCTTTGGAGCTTTGCTGGCCCACAAACAACCTTTCCCTCTAATTACCGAGCACATCACTCATGCCCAGCTCTGTTTGAATAATGACTTACAAGTGACTTGCCAGCTAATTTCTTCTTATTCTTCTCCTGATTGGTATGTATGAAGTTCATATGTAATGATGTGATAATAATGACAAAAAGCTCCAGTTAAGTACATGTAGATATGTGTCACTTGTGCAGAGTGCACATTATATAGAACCTGACCAAAAACAGTTTTGCTGAACTAGACTATACTTTAGCTTTAGAAAATTTACCTGATGTTTTCATACAAGGTATTTGAAGTTATTTCATTGAGAGCATTTTAAGCACATATAACAAAAACTAAGTTCCTGAAACAAATATGAATATTAACTAAAAATAAGGTTTTGATAGGTTGTTTTGCTTGGTTACTTTTTATTAGTTTGGTGATCTGAATGTTTAAAAACCATGGATTAGAGGAGGTGGCAGGTTTTAGATAGGACATAATAAAGCTGGGCGATATGGGAAAAAAAATCTGTACTGTACTGTAAAAATGTACAGTAGCACATTATACAACTGTATTTCAGATAGATAAAATAGGTATAACATAAAAAACTACAATGTTAATTCTAAACAGTCATTAGCGTTACAGAAGAACACAAACAGAATGAAGAATTAAATTCTTTGGCCAGTTGCAGCCAATAATTAAATATATATAATATAATATATGATAATACATTTAATAAGAAAAATAAGGAAAAATAAAAATAAACTCACAATGCTGATCAGTCAAAAGCTTTCAGGTTCTATAGGAGATCACACTACCGGTTGTACAGGAGGACACACTACAGGTTCTGCAGAGAGCACAATACATTTGCGTTTTCAGATTTCAGTCTTGCTTAGTCATTTGGACAGTCAGGTTCACATACGATGCACTGTGAAGCTAGTGAAGCACTGGGAAAAGTCTGAGAAATGTTTACAGCCAGGATGATACTGCTTCAGATGGTAAAAAGATTTGTATTACATGTCTCTTTTGGTAACATGCTTTAAACACAGTTTATAGTGTGTGCTACTCTGCTTTGGACTGTAAGCAGCCAAACTATCTTTACACCAATTAATTCCTCTAACCCTTCTTTTGAACATTGTCAATGTTTTTTTAGCTTGCCGTCATTGGTAACGCTCTGCTTCTCATTTTTGTTAACATTTTATGTTTTTCCACCTTGAAAAATGTGAAAATATAACATTTTGAAATCTCAAACAACCGAAAGCGACACAACCATCCCACAAGGGCTTTAAGGATTCAAGGATTATCTAAGTTACAAGCAAGATGTTCTGTAACCTGCTTGTGCACAACTCACAACACAAAGATCCTACTGTACTTGAAGGTTTATTCACCTCCTCATTCCAGCAAGCTGAACCCATCTAAGAGCCTGCACTGGTTGAGTATTAAGCCTACCCTGGTGGGGGTTAAAGAATGGATCTTGGCGAACTTCTTCTCCTCTCCTTCACAGCCAAGAAATGATAGAATACCCCACACAATCGCAGTAATCCCGTTGCTCTCCTCTGGCTTTCGTACGCTGTCAGTGGTTGGTGGAGATTCTAGGCCCCCCCCCCTCCTCTCACACTCTCTCATGCGCTCTATCCCTTCCCGTTCCCTCTCTAGCACTTGCTAATCGTAAGCGATTCCCCCTGTGTTTGGCGCAGGTGCCAGGTTTCTGAATCAGGTAGCGGTAAGCCTCTCGAAGAGGTAGCCCTATTAAACCCCTGCCAACTGCAGGCATTTCTGCGTCGTCGCCTCATTGTTAATTGGGGAAGTCGCAAGTCTCTCTCTCAAGTTGATTTGCAAGAGAAAGGGGGAGGAAAAATAGAGAAGGCAGGGGGAGAAAGAGAGATTATTGCACCAGAGGAGAGGCAGTGTTTTGTGTTTCTTTGAACATCTCTACTGTGTCTGTGGCCTACTCACTCGTTTACTATTTTCCATCCAAGGCAGGCTCCCACTTTTGACAGTAGAATCCTAAAAAGTTTGCCGGTAGAAATTACGGTGGCGTTGGTATGCTCACCAATCCAAACCACCACTTTTTGGGCCTAAAAGCAGGTGGACTTAAAGGGCTAGTTACATGGGTGTATTCGTTTCTTTTCTTTTCTTTTCTTTTCGCAACTTTTTAAAATCAATTTACAACATTCCTATTCTTTTATATTCTTTGCAGTACAATACCTCTTTGACTAATACATGCAAATATGCTTTATTCTGGGTGACTGCCTTGTATTTTTTTAAAAGTAGCCTGGGCTGAAATGTACAGAATTGTTTAGCTCAGTCTGAGCTCTTCTTTAAGGGGTTTGAGTCGTCACTGCAGCGTAAATGGACGGCTGATTTGATGAAGGTTTAATTATATGAAAATATATTTATGCTTGTGACATCACAACAATAATATTTGATGAATTGATATTTTGTAATAAATACAGCATGGCTAAAAAGTATTTGGCACCCACTGATTTTAGATTCACTTCAACTGTGAGAGACAGAATGAAAAAAGATTCAGGAAATCACATTGTAGGATTTTTAAAGTATTTATTGGCATAATGTTGCAGAAAATAAGTACTTGGTCAATAACAAAGGTTCACATCAATACTTTGTAATGTATCCTTGGTATCATTTGGTCAAACGTTTCCTGTAGGTCTTCACCAGGTTTGCACACACTGTAGCTGTTATTTTGGCCCATTCTTCCAGGTGCCATTAATACAGGTAATGAGTGGAGGATAGAAGAGCTTCTTAAAGAAGTAGTAACAGGTCTGTGAGGGCCAGAGTTCTTGCTTGTTTGTAGGAGTTAAATACTTATTTTCTGCACCATTATAAAAATAAATTATTTTAAAAATCATACAATGTGATTTTCTGGATTTTTTTACATTCTGTGTCTCACATTTGAAGTGAATCTATGATGAACATTACAGAGTCTCTAATCTTTTTAAGTGGGACAACTTGCAGAATGGGTGGCTGCCAAATACTTTTTTGTGCCAGTCTGTGATGTGTTTTTAAACTGACCGTGATTTAGGCTCTTTAGAGCAAAAAGCAGAAGCTCACCAGAAACAATGTGCAACAACCTGCAAGACTGACGTAAAAGTGGTGTGCGTGACTGTTGGGGGTGGGAGGTGCAGATAGGGCCGAGGTGTGATTGCCATGTATCAGAGCACCAGCTGAGAGATGGAACTGGGGCAAAAAGGGAGAATAAAAATCTTTGCCTCTCTGAGCTCTCATTCAGACACTCTTATCTTTGTCTTGGGGTTAATGGGGTTCTTATTTTGCTAGCAAACATGACTCTCTCCTCCATTATCTAATTTTTCGACCTCACATTCCCTATTATCTATCATTTTGCTCTGTTCTTGATTTCCTTCACTCCTCCTGGAAGGGCCTTCTCATTATGGATCTTAAAGTGTGGTGGTCTTTTTGAAGGCATTCCTGGAGCAGGAGTTTTACAATGAAGGCCCCAAACTGCAAAACAGAACAGACGTGGGCACTCTGATTTAACAAGGGGCCTGACAGGGGGCAAAAGACAGAGGACACTGAGAGAAAGAGAGTCGGGAGTTTGAGGGAAGAACAAAGGGGGAGAAACAGAGAGAAGGGTGTAATGGAGTAAAAATAGAGTCTGAGAGGAAAGAAGAGAGAAGTGAAAGAGAAAAAGGCAAGAAGATAGAAAGAAATTGATAGACAAAAGAGAGAAATAGAGCATTTGTTCCAAGAGATAGGGGGGTAAATGGAACAAAAGGAAAACAAATGGTGCGAGCCATAGATGGATAGCAAGAGAGAATACAGCACAGGAGGAAGAGAGAGAAAGGTGGCACAGGGAGCACTAGAGAGAGGAAGAAAACCACACAACAGAAAAGAGAAATGGGGAGAGAGTGCATATACAGAAAGAGAGAGCAAGAAAAAAGAGAGGGGGAGAGGGAGACAGAGACAGACAGACAGACTAAGAGTGAAAGAGAAAGGGAAAAAGTGAGAGATAGAGAGATGGAGGATAGAGAGGGAGCGAGCGATGGAGAGAGAGGTTGAGCAGTAGTACAGAGAGAGCTGGTGAAACACTAGAGCCAGAGCAGTTGCCTGTGATCACGGCTGCAGCGAGCACAATTACCTCCTTTTCAAATCCTTCAGTGACACTGCGGGAGGAAGGAGGACTTTGAAAGTTGAAAGGCAGGAGCTCGCTTTCAAGCCTCAAACGTGCGCAGGAAAAGGCCTGTGAAATTTGTTCAGGGCTCCCTATCCACCATTAGCTTGTTTCTTCCTCTCGCCTCCAGGCATTTAAGCGCTTTTTGAAAAGATGTTAAGAAATTCAATCACCACAGAGAGAAAGAGAGAGAGCGTGCTCAACTACTTTTTCTTCTCAACTCACCTTACTCTCTGTCTCTTTTTCTCTCTGCCTCTCTTTTTCTCTCACTTTCTTTCTCTTTTTGGCTTTCCCTCTGGTCCTGAGAGGGTGGACTTGCAGTCTTTTATGCAGGGGTGAAATGGCCTGCTGAGAAGAGGCGCTCAAACAAAGCTCAAAATTAAGCAAAAGAGGACAGAAGAAATCTGTGTAGATGGTCAAGGCTACCGAAATCTTAATCTGCTTCATGACAAGTATTCTCAGCATCACAGCTCCCAGGGCCCACAGTGTCAGAAATGCCTCAAGTATAACAGTGGACACTGTTTAAGGTGTGACTCATGGCTTAGGATAGAGGAGAGGCAGATTAACCATAAACTTTATAGAGCACATAAATATTTAGCTGTGTCTGTGAGCTGGGCTTGTGTTTCATAGAGCTTTTACAGAAGGGAGAGGGTGATTTGTGCACTTTTGTGTCTCTGTATAGCGTTTAATGCTACATTTACATTGCAATGAAGCTAATCATTTCACTTGCCAACCACTAACCTCTTTAGTGTGCCTATTGCTAAAATGTAGATAGAAGTATGGCTTAATGTGTCAGAGCAATCACTTTCCTCAGTGGTCGATTCTTTTTTAAACAACCATCTTTGTAAATGTGATATCTGAGTGTGAAGAATTTTTTTAAGTTCCCCATGAAAGTTAAAAAGTTTGTTTTCCTGGAACTGGACATCCAAGCCAAAACCCATTTAAATGTTATGTAGAAATGTGTAGATGGACCTGTAGATGAGTACTAGTGTGTTGAACATATCAAGTGGTTGTTGATCTCCCACCGCTAAGTGTTTACTGAGCCATTGATGTTGCTAAAGTCCTAAATTATGAGTCTTTAGTAGCTGTGAACCCCTGTATCTTTTTGTGACCCCCCCCCAAACACACACACATTTTCTTTTGCTCTGTGGCTCTTTCTCATTCACTCTCTTTCACTCTTTCTCTCTGTTGCTTTTTTCTCTTCCTCTCGCACTCTGTGTGATGATGTAGGGGTGGGGTGACACTTGTTTGATTGAGCATTGTATTCACCACTTGACCCCATGGCTGAGACTTCTGAATGGCCTCACTGTCGGGGGTTGAAGAGAGAGAGACAGAGAGACAGAGAGAGAGAGAGAGAAAGAAAGAAAGAGAGAGAGAGAGAGAGAGAGAGGCAGAGAGGGAGACAGAGAGAGAGAGAGACAGAGAGAGAGAGAGAAAGAAAGAGAGAGAGAGAGAGAGGGAGAGAGAGGAAGGCAGAGAGAGGGAGAGAGTTTTTACACATTTTGGAGATGTTGAATCCCATTAGCCCAAAACTATACCCTCCAAAAGCATGAACAGCTAAATATAAACAGAAAGTATATACAATATACAATACACAATATACCTTCATGATACCCCCAGTAAAATGTCCAAGCTGACCACTTTGCTGTTCTTTGAGAGTTCTTCGACATTGCTGCAAATCTTAGTAGAACAAACAGTGTTTTGGCACTATGCTGTTTGACAGACTTTTGTAATGGGCAGTGTATCTAAGGGCCAGCACTGCAGGCTGGGCATGGCCGGTCACTGCAGGCTTAAGCTAATAGGACTTGGGTGAAAACGCTTTAGGCCGATTGGCCTAAACCAGTGAGGGAGTGCGACTCAGTTATCTTCCTAAAGCAGAGATCACAGTTTGCACTTTCATCTTTCTCTTGGAAAATTCTGGGTTCAGAATGAGATCCTATATTTTTTTATTGAGTATTGTTCTCTATAAAGAGCTTGGTTGGGATTTTCATGTTCTGTGTGTTCTCCAAACCATCAGGTATTCCCAATTACATTATGGGAGTTTGTGCTTAGTTTGTTAAATCACTATAGAAAAGCACTTTTAGTAGAATATTCCTAGAGTAGCCATGATACTGAAGTGACCATCCCTAAAGGAAAACATTTGGTAGAGATGTATATATTGTCTCAGCATTTAGCTGTGGAGCAGCGAGACTGCATACTCTGGAACGATCAAACTCCATCTAATACCTTTGAGGTGGGTTTAAGTTTTGTGATGCAGCACTAATCATAAACAACAGGACCTGACTTCACTAATGCTCTTGCACCTGAATAGAATCAGATCTTCAGAGTTATTTTCCAGCATCTGCTGTAAAGCCTTTTTTTCAGGAGAGTTATATTAAGCATATGCAATTTACAGATGCTGTTGTAAAGGGTCTCAACTGAACTCTAAAATGTTTTTGGTATTAAATCTCATACACACATTCTGCAATCAAAATGCAGCGGGAATAGGAGACCGGAACAGCAGTGTGTGACTTAATATTTAGGCTACTTTAGCCACTAAAGCTACTTTAACTACACACACCAGTTTTTCAGGAGTGGGAATGAGAAAAAAAAATGATGACAATGTTAATGAAAACTTGAACAACAGTTACCCATGACAACATGTCAATGGACACAGCCCAAAGCTAAAAAAATGTGGACATTATTAAAAAGAAGTGTTAGAGCACTTAAGTAGTGTAGAGGTATTTTGACGGTTTACAGTCAGAAAGAGCAGCACGCACTGCAATCTGTGTCTAAAGCATGTTTCCACAAAAACACATGTAGTATGACAATTCTTTTAAAAATTTCTCTGGATATAAATATTTCTCTCAGATGGTGCTTCAAAAGCTTTACAGTGCATTGTATATGAACAGCATTGCCCACTTTACTGAGCAAAACTGAAATCTGAAAAGCAAATGTAGTGTGTTCTCCTATAGAACCCGAAAGTCTTTGTGTAGCATTGCTGTTGCTCAGCTCCATGTACGTTTTTCTTTACCATGTGGGTTTGTTTGTCTTCCTGTTGGTCCCACCTTAACCACACCCTAAGCTAGTAACACCTGTGCCTTGTCTAATGTCTCCACCCTAGTCCAGGTGTAGTAATTATGTCTAGCGTGTGTATATATGTTCTCCTGTGTCTTTCGCTAGGTTGTCAGATTTTTGTTCACGTCTCTGGTTTATGTCTATGTTCTATTACCTAAAGAAGTTTACGTTTGTCAATAAATCCAGGTTGCAGTTCAAGTCTTTCATTTACTTCCAACACCAACCCATCACACATTGACTGATCAGAATTTAGATGTTTTTAAATCTTAATTTATATTGCCTGATTTATTTGGAACTGAACAAGGAATTTTTTTCTTCATCCTGTTTGTGTTCTTCTGTAACACTATTGACTGGTAAGAATTTAGATAATGTAGTTAGTTTATTATATTTATACTTTTTGTATAATATGCTACAGTAAATTTTCTGACAAATAATAAATAATTTACACCATAATTAACCTTATCATACCTTTCCATTTCACCTATAAAAACCTTTAAACTAGACACAATTAGTGATTTGATTTATATCATATATAACAATATCGACTGATATTTAAAAATTGCCATGTTAAGACTTTTTCCATATTGCTCAACTCTATGTTGGCATTAAAGTCATAATGTTGCTAACTTTGTCTTTGTCTATTGTTCAATGGAAACATACATACATGCAGCCTAGTTACAGCTAGTGACTTGCTGACTCCTGTGACATGCTTTCAAGATGTGTGTATGTGTGTGAGTATGTGTGTATGAGGACAGGAATACGCCTTTCAAATCCCTTTATGACAGTATTGCGGTTTGCGAGAGCAGCCCTATTAATCCAGCTTTAGCCGCATAAGTGCCATTATACCCTTAATAAGATCACTGGCTGTGCAGTATAGGATTAAATACTTATAACATAACTGACGCTGTCAATTCTCACGGATAGAGCAAGCTCATCCTCTCTCTCTCTCTCTCTCTCTCTCTCTCTCTCTCTCTCTCTCTCTCTCTCT
>JBBIGC010000001.1:6882228-6896950 GCA_037576955.1 Lepidarchus adonis
GTGTGTGTGTGTGTGTGTGTGTGTGTGTGTGTGTGTGTGTGTGTGTGTGTGTGTGTTTGTGTGTCTGTGTGTGTGTGCACGCACAGGGCTGCAATGCTAGGTCCAATAAAATTACTTTCTTATAAACTGTTTTATTTTAAAAACAAAAGGAGATAAAATAATAATAAATATTAAATCAGCACAATTCAGTCTTGACTGTTGAGAAACACTGTTGTAGAAGATTTATTTACTGTGGTGGTGATAAGAGATTATCTATAATCATTAACATCCAAAACAACCAGTGAAGCTACATGTTTCTTGTTTTTATATGTATATAAAAAAAAAAGTTACAACATATTAATGAAATTGTGAAAAATCAGTTCTGGACATTTAAGCATCAGAATTCGTGATTGACTATGTGGGTCTATCATTACGTGCTGCATTACATTGAAAAATAATTGAAGTAAGATGGGCACATTGGAATGTATCGATAGTATGAGATTAGTTTAGTAAAATTATAAAAAATTACAAGTGTGTGCTTATCTAATAACTAGTGTTCACTTGAGATCCAACATGAAGAGTTTATTACATCAATATGTGCTTCAAAGTTACATGACAAGTGTATTACACTTACAGTACTTCACCTGACATTTTCTCCTGTGTGTGTGTGTGTGTGTGTGTGAGAGAGAGAGAGAGAGAGAGAGAGAGAGAGAGAATAAGTAAGTGGGTTTGAGATAGTGAGAGATGCAAGTGAGTGTAAGAGCATGTGAGAGTGTTGCTGCAGAAAGTCTATCTCTGAATTTGCAGTCTGTTGTTTAAACCTAACACAACCTGTTAAAATGGCTTTGTGTTTTACATTTTGCTTTTTCCTTTTGTTATTAGTTATAATTTGTTTTACAGCTCATGTCCATTCAAGCAAAGTAAAATGTCAGCTTTTTGTTCACTTCATTTTAAAATAAGTATATATATATATTTCTTGTGTTGTGTAGCATAAATTTAGAGTTGTTACTTGTGTTAATGTTGACTGTTTTGAAAATCTTTTTTAATGAAATAGTGGAAATAAAATTAGCTTCATCTGTTTAAATGTTTAACTGATTAGTTGCAGTCCTAATATATAAGCACTATATACAGTATGTACAGTGGGTATACAGTGTATGTGTGAGTGTGTGGCTGTTCAGTCGAGTGATCTCATTTAGCTTGAAGCAACAAAATCCATGAGGCTCCAGACACAAACCCCTGTAAAGCACATAAAGCACTCCTCAAAGCAAACATGCTGATTTCAGCTTCCCCCAGAGCTTTCAGCGTGACCAGACCTGTACCATGTTACTGTGTGTGTGCGTGTGAGTGTGTGTGCATGCGTGCATGCGCAAGTGTGTGTGTGCTTGTGAACATACTGAAAAAAGATGTGCCCTGACAACACAGTTATGAAGTTGCATTATACAATCATAGAAACATTTTCAACATCTGGCAGCTTTTATCACACTCTTCCTGTTCTTCATGTTAATATTAATGTTAATCTCCCATGGTGTTTAGAACCTAAAACAGAGGTACACTATATGGCCAAAAGCCACACTTATTGCAGAGAGATGTATAAAATTACAAACATTGCCACACGGCTTCCACCAACATGCAGTGGCAGTAGAGTGGATCATACTGAAATGACTTTAAACAGTTAATGTCAACCACATTATAAAAAAACACAAGTCAGTTTATGAATTGTATGCCTTGTTAAAAAAAGTATTAAATTAATAAAATAAAATTAGCAAATAAATAAATGGTTGAGAGCTTTTACTACAACAGTAACAAAAAAAGCAATCCAGCAGTTATAAAATAATGTTGCCACTGAATGTTATTAATTTTGTTTATATGCACATGCACAAATATGGGCATTTGTAACAAAAAGTTGTTGTTTTTTATTATAATGACAGTGGTGTTATACTTTTTTGAAACATGAATTTTATTTTTGCTGTTCGTAACTTTTTTCTCTTACCTTCCTCTCTCTATCTCTGTCCGTCAGAGGATGAAAGTGCCGGTTCTCCATATCATCGAGAGAGACGTAATGCAATCAGTGGGCAGACAGCAGGCATGGCTTCAGCACATGCTAAGCTGAGCGAGGAACCATCAACATCTACAGAAGAGCGGCCCTCACAGGTGAAGAAGGAGCTGCACGCCTCTCTGCACCACCTGGCCGACCACACGCTGCCCTACAGGGGTACACTGTTCGCCATGGACCCCCGAAATGGATACCTGGATCCCCACTACAGTAAGTGACCACTTTGCTCACATGCTAATAAGAAAAATCCTTGAACCCCTTGAACTACTTATGTAGTTATTAATCCAAAGATGTGTTGTTTACATTCATACCCTATGAAAGCCTGTGTTTTTGTAACATTCTTGGACATCTCAGTTTTAAGAATACTGGCAGGATCAATAAAACTAAACAATTAAAACTGAAGACTTTTCAAAATCTTCCTATATAGCGTAATTCTATAAAAATGCCATTTTTGGTGAGGAATAAATTAGGACACCCCCACCTTTATTCCCAGTTAAAATCACATTGTGCAAAGGTGTAGCACATCAGGTGCACATGAGTAGAACATTGTTACTCAGCATTTTTAAGGAGGTTTGACTTATCCAGGTCTGGCCAATCAAACAAGTTCATCCTGAGATCAGACTGCAATATGCTAAAAGAAGTCTCCAAAAACCCTAAAATGTCATCACGGGACCTACAGCAGGCTCTTGCTACTGTTTATGCCTCTATGTTCAGAAAAGAGACTGTACAACTTTAACTTGCATGGGAGGTGTGCAAAGAGGAAACCTTTGCTCTCTAAGAGAAACATCAAGGCCAGACTAAAGTTTGTCAGAAATAAGGTAGACAATGACCAGGGCTTCAGGAATAATGTTCTTTGGACAGATGAGTCTAAAACTGAATTTTAGGACACCAGAACAGAAGACATGTCTGGCATAAACCAAATACAGCATTCCAGGAAAAGAACCTCATACTAACAGTGAAGCATGGAGGTGGAAGTGTCATGGTTTGAGGATGCTTTACTGCAGCAGGACCTGGCCAGCTCACCATCATAGAATCTACCATGAACTATTCGTGTATCAGAGAGTTCTTGAGGAACATGTGAGACCATTTGTAAGAACATTAAAGCTGAAACAGACCCTGCAACATGTCAGCCGCCCAAAATATACCACATTTCTCTAATGATAGGCCACGACTTATACATTGATTTTGCAAACCTGGTATTAGGTGTGGCTGGCTTAAATGGGGCAGCCTATCTAAGAACAACACGACATCCCCAAATTATTAGTTGATTTGAAATGTACTGTACCCTACTGCACCCTATGTACTAACCCTAACCCTAACAGTTTGAAAAGCAATGCAAAGCAAAGATAGATCAGTGACGGGTCAGTATAAAACGCAGAAAGCACTATTGCTTATGTTACTTTTCCTGTGCTCACCCCGCAACCCCACCATGGCTTTATGGCTAAGTGGCAATGTCACTCAGGGTAACTCCTCAACTTCGATTACGAACCCTTCTTCTGAACCAGCCAGTGCAGAGACTCACTCAGAGGCAGAGTTCTGTTTTGGGACCTGTGACTTTATTTATTTATTTATGTTTTTTCTCAGCACAGAACACTATTTTTGCTCCCCCTTCCCATTTCCAAGCTGCCCCAACGTGTGCTCTCTTGCTAACAGGCCACCACTCTCTGCTAAAAAAAAAAAAAACACTCTTTCCACCTGTTTTCCACCCACACTACCCACCTGTTTTCTGCTCCACACACTGCACAGTCCATAATACATTGCTCCCCCCACAACACTCCACTGGAAACTGGAAAGAAACAAGTTGCCAGGACTAAGATGATTTAGCAGTTAGCATAGCCATCATGGTAGTTCCTGATGCACCAAAATATGCAGTCTCTCTGTTTATTGTAAAATAAAAGTGGTTGTAGAGTTGATCTCATCTTAATGCAGCATATGATTAGATTTACTAACTATAACCTCACAATCTGGTTGTCATATTCTGGCAAGAAGAAGAAAAAACTCTTTCTTTGCTGCTGGAAAATGGCTCTGCACTGCTCCGTCACACATCGATGACAATCACCCATCTACATGTAAAATCTTCACTATAAAATTAACAACACTGAAATACAAATATCATTAGGCTTACCTTTCTTCAAATCAGATCCGTAAACATCAATTGCGACTTGAGCTGCTTTGCTTTTACTTATGTTGGACGTGTTCAGACGCTGTGTGAAGCTTAAATTTTGTAGTGTAGTTTTTGCATTTTGCAAGTTCCAAATTTGATCAATTTGATTGGTTATGCTCAACTACACTATAATGTCACTACTGGGATAGAGCTGCAAAGGTCTCCAGAGGTGTGTCAAGTTAGATGCTTTTACTTCAGATTGGTAAATTCATTAACACTGCAGCTAACAACAGGGGGCGGCTTACCTTATATTTTAAAACCATAAATGAGCATGGCTTATAGAATGGGCGGCCTATAATGTGGGGCAGCCTATCATTGGGGAAATACTTTACCAGTAAATCCACCAAGGACTGAAGACTGAAACCTAAGAAAATGAGAGTCCTGGAGTGGTTGAGCCAAAGCCCAGATCTTATTCCTATTGAGATGCTGTGGGGTGACTTAAAACGGGCAGTACATGCAAGAAGCCCCTCAAACATGTCACAGAATTGAGGAGTGGGGCTAATTTTCCTCAGACCAATGTCTCACTGTGGTTATTTCAGCCAAATGGGGTAACATTTGCTATTAGGGGTAGGGTGTCCTAACTTTTTCCTTAGTTAGAATACACATTTTTGGTTATTGAATAAATCAAGGTTAATTTATTTTGTTTATTTGCAATTCAATCACTTTCTGTTTCAGAGATAAGAACAAGATTAGATATCAACAAGACATCAATATGTAAACTTTTCTTAATAAAGAGCTGAATATTTAGTATTACTTTCTGTAATAAAGTACAGTAGTAAAAATTATTTCAAATCCATATTTAGTGGTTGTGAATCTGTTTAATGACTATTGAAAAGTTTAAGTCTAAGTCTAAGACCCTGTAATACCCTGAAGAGACACAATATGTAAACACAATCCAAAAATCAATCACAGAATTTGCTTTTCCAAACCTTTCTTCTCAGGTATTTGTTAAACTTAGGTTGATGCCATCATTTCATCAATAATTTTTACATTTCTAATTCAGCCTAGAAGAAACAAGAACTCATCATTATTACTAGTGCATATATGATGTGTTTAATTATATATGTTTCAATGGTGAAAATTTCATAAAACACCATGTTTTGGATTTGCAATATCTATGTCCATTTGTGGTTGAGGTTGTGGTTGTTACCATGTGATTTTTAACTGAATTTCTTCTCTTCTCTCTCTGATGTCTGATCCATATTTTTTCTGTGTATTAGTCTAAATTTAACATTTCAGATTATTTCAGTGTATCAGTACAAGACGTGCTTTTTCAGCCATGAAGGTCAGTTTACTGGGACGCATTCACATTTAGTTTCAACAGGTGGAGAAATTATGTTCATGGGCACTATAAAAGGTATTCACTCAATGCATACTTCAAAACTTTCCAAGACACAGCTTAGGAATTATCATTGCTTGTGCAGGTAATGAGCATCCAGGCTTTTGCAGGCTCCAGTCTGGCTTATATGCAGGAATGACAGGTTAGCTTTCTTTCTTCTTGCAAGGTGAAAGGCAAAAGTGAAGCAACAATGATTGGGCCTACACTTTGATTTGACTACACTCCCTTTCTCTCTCCTTCTCTTTCTACCACTCTTTCTCTCCTTTTTCTTGGTCTGGAGGGAGGTTAGTATGGGGGAAAGAGTCACTACATTCCCTAATTCCCTCATTAGCGGCTGAGTGTAAGCACACAACTCCAGCCTCCCTCTCTCCCTCATCAGCACTCTGATCAAAGCACTGCAGGGAGGAGAGCCGTCAGCTTCTCTTCTCTCTCTCTCTCTCTCTCTCTCTCTCTCTCTCTCTCTCTCTCTCTCTCTCTCTCTCTCTCATGCTCACTCACTCACTCTCTCTCTCACACTTCTTTTCTCTGTCTCACTCTCTCCCTTAATTTCTCTGATTCCCATTATAGAGCACCAGTGAAAAAAAGGGGGAGGAGAAGAAAGAGATATGATGTGAGCAAGGACCTTTTGAGAGGTTAATTTGGCCAAGCACCTTTTGCCTGGGCATCGCCTGTGGACAGGAATTCTATGTGATGGCTTGTTTAGTTTGGCTAAATTGGCCTCGAGTCGGGCTTGACAGAGTAGACTTAATCCACTGCATTTAATGAAGCACTGCACTCTCTCTCTTTTTCCCTCCCCCTCATTCCCCTTCTCTCTCTCTCTTGCTCTCTCTCTGATATTCTTTTTTACCCTTTCTTTCCTTCTTTTCTTCCATCGACCCAAGCATTTTCTATATCTCTCTTTAACTAGTTCATTAGCTGCACTCTTGTTTTCTGCGCTCCACCAGTGACGATCCAGCTGAGAAAGGTTAACTACAGTCAGACCAATCAGAACACTCAGCAGCGCAACTTTGCAACTTCACAACTTCACCAGCTAATAGTGCCCTGTCCAGCTCAGCAGGACTGCCACCTTTCATAAAGAAGGAGAGAAAGAGAGTGAGAGAGAGAGAGAGAGAGAGAGAGAGAGAGAGAGAGAGAGAGAGAGAGAGAGAGTATGGGGTAGAATAAGAAGTAGCAGAAGGTGGGTAAAAAAGAAAGACAGCAAGCAGTGAAAAGAAAAGAAAAAATATTAAAGGAGGTAAGAAAGAGTGGGACAGAGAGAAATGAAAAAGAAATGGAAAGAAAGAGTGTTCCAAGTGGCTGGATCCAAGTTGGATATGCTTTGGGGAGGGGAAGGGAACTCCAGGAGTCACAAGGGTCAAAGTTCGTGTAGAAAAGTCACAGTCTTCAACAGAAAAGTTGAAAAGAAGCGGGAGAAAACAAAGGGGGGCAATCTCATTTGAAAACACTGCATTATTTCCGCATGGAAAAGCCCAAGAGAAATAAGACGAACAGCAGGATGGAGAGTGTTTCACTGATCTGACTAGAAATCCAAGATGTATAAATTCACTTTTTATCACTACAGTGTGAGCACTGATTTCAGTACACAGCAGACATTTCACTGATCAGTCTACATTTTTGATGAATCTTTTTCTGAGACAATGATTTGAATGCATAGATGCTAGACTTGTTTTGGTGGATTCATTGATTTGTTTTTCTGTTTGTGTTTTATTGTTATGCTGCCAGATTTCACAGCAACAAGGTTCTACCAGTACTGACCGTTTTGTTCTGGTAAATTAAGCACAGTTTACAATACAATAATGCAATAATATATATTCTGTTACTGGCTGTGTGTGATTGTTTTCCTTTTTTATTTTCTGTTTCACAAATAAGGTGTGCGTGTGCTTATTTGCTGTGCTTATCCCTTCTTTCTAGAGAGGCACAGGATTGTTTTAAGTCATCAGTTATCCCTGTTTAAGTAAATCACTCAGTAACTAGGCAAACACAGCTACCTTAGAATAACATTTTATGAATAAAATGTTAAATTTCAAGGGCTGTTTCTGAGCAAAAATTAAGTCTGACGGGTTCATTTTTTTATTAGCATGAGAGCGTGATTAGTGTGACAGAGGAGTTTTTCCCCTACATTCGTATTGACTACTTATCAGAATCTAAATTATGCAATCAGCTGTTGCAGGCAGCACACATGCGCGCAAATTACGTTCAGGAATAATAAACATGAGATTTATGTTATAAATAATTCATATTGTAGCATAATTACTGCTGTTCTGAAGACAGATGAACAATGTATGCAACAGCATAGCTGCATAAACCTTTCATGGAAAATAACCTTTAGAAAGGACTTTACCAGTAAGTGTTGCCTTAACACATGGGGGTGAAATGCAATTAAAATGGACAAAGATTAGACCCTTATGGAGGATTGCTGCAAAGGTTTTTGTGAATGCTGACCCTCTGTAAAATGTTGCCCTGTAATGTGGTTATAAGAATTTAAACTTAAATAAACTGATAAAAAAGGCACAATCACACACACGCACACGCACACGCACACACGCACACACACACGTTTCTCTTGAGCCCTACCATCCTCTGGAGCACCTTTTCCATTTTGAAGATCTATCAGGTCATAAATGCATCCCAGGTGTGTGTGTATGAATTTGAGATATGTGTGAGTGTGGGTACTTGTGTCTGGGTGTGTGTGTGTGTCTGTGTGTGTGTGTGTGTTTGTAATGGAGAGCAGCTTGTGGCTGTTTGTGCTGTGTAGGCAGTAGTAGAGGGATGCGAGGGACAAGGCAGGTAAAGTGTGATTAGTCTTCCTGCCGGCGCATGGCAGGGCCTAATGCTCCTAAACGAGCCTCCACCTGCCGGCTCACACACCTGGTCACCACGGCAACATACAGCGAAAACCCCTCACTGCACCCTCACTACATCTTGAGGCCAAGGGAGCAGAAGACCCAGGGAGAGGACAGAAGGGGAGGTGACCAATATTGTTGTTACAGCAAAGTTTTTTTTTCTTTTTCTAACCTGCTTCCTTACACATAGGAATAGGAATACATTCACTTTTCAGGATCGAAGTAGCACGTATTCCGACTTCTCTAAACCATGGTTGATGTTAAATCGAGTTTGAGCCTCTTTTGAGAAGCCCTTTAAAAATGAGTAAATGACAACACATCATAGGTAATTTGTTAAGTTTGAGTCTGTATGATGTTAATGCGAGTTCATTTGAATAATCACGGCACAGGAAAACGTATTAACAATACAAATATTCTAAGAAACACGACAGTATAAACGAGGTTATAACTAGGATTGACCTAAAGCAGTAATATGTCCAATATAAAAGTTACAGGGGCACAGTCACATCAACAGATTATAGTTTACAAATTACAGAGTAACAATACTAATAATATATGACAATACTAATGAACACAGAATGACAAACACCTGGCAAAGGAAGGCGACAAGAACAAGACACAGATGAAGATAAGGGCAGGACAAAAGGTGGAGCATAAACCAAAATTAAAATAGACCCATGACTGGGCATCACATGACTAACAAAACAATAACATAGACACAACTGGGCAAGTCAGGGGGAAGACAATAGAAGGGTATAATGTAATATGTAGACATTAATAGCTTTAAAGCAAACTGTTTTCTCCCAGCCTGTATGCAAACTAGACTTTATAAAACATGCCATCTTGAAATCATTGTTGTTGTTGTTTTTTTTTTACATTGGAACTAGTGTATTTACAGTTCCACTTATATTGGTTTACTCCTGCCCATCCACAATGAGGTTAAAAGGAGTGTTTCAGCCTGAACTGCATTTAATGAGGCACAATGCATGGCAGCCAGTCTGAACAGAGGTTATTAGCATCGATCTTAAAAGCAAATCAACACAATCAGCATATTTAATTCTATGGGAAATACTCAAATGTAAATTACTTTTGGTACATAAAACATAAAAACATAGGCTGGCCTCATTGAAAAAGTATAAAAACTTAATATGCATCTAAAGATATTACATTAATTTTGGACCATTTCAAAATGTATACAAAAATCAGGGCAGAAATTAATCACCTTTAAAAATAAATGTAAATTGTAAAGGCAGAAAAATTTCACTCAAGCAAAAAAAGTTGCAGTAAGGCTTGTAGCATGAATGTATGGTAAGTTGAGGTAGCAATGCCATGTTTGTTCAGCGTCTCTCCCCCTGTTGTGCACACAGCTCATCTTCGCTTGGGATAAAAAGCATACAGGACAAATAGGCTTCTTTTTGCGCATTAGTGGAATTGCAATTTCTGAGCCTTAGCTGCTCTTTCTCTCTTTCATAAATAAAAAAGGGATAAGAGTTTCCATATCATCCTGCTTACTGCCTCGCTAACAGAGTGTGGATAAGAGCATGGGATTGAAGGGAGATTAATGAAAGAGAGAGACAGAGCGGATGTCTTAAGATTGTAATTGTGCGAGGGTGTGTAAGCGTCGCTAGCGCAGCAACATCTGTTTATATTGTAGGCTGATTAGAGGGTCACTGGGCCTCAGCAACAGTGAGCCACTTGCTGGCTAAGCAACTTCTTGTCTTCATTGGGGAGGGGATCCTCTTCTTCTTACTGCTCCTCCTCCTCCTCCTTCTCCAAGTGTTCTTATTTTCTTAAACAGATGCGCTATTGGCCAGTAAAAGCCATGTCCCATTATGGGAATTAAAGCAGGCTGAATCATAAGCTTAGCTTTCTTATTCATCTTGAAGAAGCAAGAGAATGTTTTTGAATAAGGCAAAGAATGAACTTCCAGCAGGGCCAGAGATGCATGGATATACCCGTGGTTGTCCCACTGGTACTAAGCCGTATCGTTTCCTCAACAAACTCCAGCAAACAATAGAGGTATTCATGTCTGGTACTATAATTCTGGCTGTGGGGATCGTTCTTTAAGCATTTTGACTTTTACAGAGTTTTAGATCCTTCAGGACACCTGTACTTGACCTTCAAGTGTAAGTAAAACTACTACTAAGCTTACCAAGTGCCGGCCTTCCAACTTTTAGATGTGTGAAACCATCGCCTTGCTTGAAAGTTGAGGCCAAGCTGCAACAGTAGACACAGTTTCACCACAAGTGCCTGAAAGGGTTCTTTACAAAGATGCCTTACCACCATGTTTCTTTGTTCTTTCTTCTTGGGTCCTCTAAATTATGCTTCGTAGATAATTACCTCAGTGGTACTTTAGTGTAAAGGTTATTTTGGGAAAGTTAATCTAGTTCATATATGACATTGCTCCAAATAACTCTTTTTCTTAGCACAAGAGAAAAGGCTGCATTGATAGTAGACAAAACAAGGTAGTTGTACGCAAGACAAATTCATACAGACATAGAGTGATATACTGCCTGCATCCAAAGGTAGACCTTTGGTTTCTTTTGTGCTTCATAAATGGGAATATTCTCCACCTCATTGCCCTTGGTGAAGCATAGTAAACCACTGCTGGCCACTGCTGGTCCTGGTGTGAATGCAGAGGTTGGGATGGACACTGTCATGCTGGTGGGACCAATGGAGACGGTTGGCTGCACTCGCCAGGCCGTTTGTCATATCAATCTACCACCCCCCATGTTCAGCTTCCACTGCCCACTGAACTGAGAGACTTAGATATCAGCAGTGTAAACGTGACCTGGATAGCAAAACCTTCTGTTTCTTTTTAACTATATCAACGAACAGTTAAAAGTGGCACAAACTGAGTTTAAAAGATCATTGAACATTGGGCTGCCATCCATGATTAGGTACATTTTCACTGTAATTCCTTCCTGTGTATTTAAGAGATAGTTTTATTAATGGAGATTCTTTATATTCCACTGGAAAATGTCAGTCAACTATAATGAAAAAAAGACAAAATAATCACAAGAAAAGGACAAATACATCCCAAGATTCTGTTAATTTTGCTGCCAGTTTTTAGTAAGAAAACTAAAAATATTTTACTGTTGACAACTTCCAAAAAAGGTCCAAAACATATAATACATAAATCATTATATTTCAAGCTCTGGGCTCAAACATATTTGTTTTTTTTATTATTATTTTAAGCATTTAGTGAGCAAATCTCAAAACTCTAATCATTTGAGCAGGCCAAACTTTCTCCTCCTTATCCCAGTTATCCCATAACAGTATTCCCTCAACTTTGAAAAGACTATATCTTCTGATATAAACTAAAACTTACTTAAATGTGTGAGTTTTTTATGTATTAATGTATGAAACATACATGGACACTTAATTTGATTGGGTATTTCAGTTCCTTTAGTACTTGGGAGCCATTATGGCCATCCTTGGCAGAGTCCTTCTCCAAGACACTCGTGGGATGTCCAAAAGGATGAAGGTGCAATGTCAAGGGGTGTGAAGGAGAGGGCACGTTAGGGCCCGGATGGGACCGGGGTGGGTTGGGATGCCAGAGGCACGCTGCAGGCGCTGGGAAGAGCACTCCTCCTCCATCTTCATCCTTTCATCACAAAAGAGAAACATCAGTGGCATTAGCCCTCTCGCTCCAGCGCACCACAGATAAGCGGATCAGCCTCTTTTATGCAGCTTATTAGAGGAGCCTCGGCATGTTCGGCCGAGCCCCGCGTTCCTCTGCTTCTCTTTTCTCTCTCTTCCTCTCCCTCTTCTGCCTGAAGGGCTCATGCTGGAGTGGGTTATGAAAGACAAAGCACTCCAGGGCTATAAGCGATGTTCTTGTCTCAAACCACTGAGGTAATCGAGATGAGTTGCTCGTTTCTTAAGAACATGTTAAGTCTCTTTCTATTTTTGCATCACTTATTTATAAGAGTAATTCTTAACAGCTGGACACAAGAGGATTCATTGCAATCACTTCTGAAACATCTGCGTTTTGCCTTACCCCCATGTTGATGTAAAATAAAGTCACTACTTAACACTGCAAGAACATGCTTACAAAAGTGCTAAGCTTGCTGTTAAGAAAATGCTTAAAATCTTGTGAAAGTCTTCTATGAAGCGGAGAAGGAACTTATGTAAAAGTCATTCAAACCAATGCAGAAGTACTATTCAAAAAGTTCAGGGAAGTAATTATTACCATAGTATATAAGTTCAATTGTAAGAGGACCCTGAGAGTCTTGAAAGCACAATTATTAGTTTTTTCTATTTTGGAAAAGTAGTTTTAGAACTGTTCTTTTAGTGTTGGGGCACTGAAATAAGCCGTTGATAGTGTTCAATGGGGTCAACATAATTGTTTTATTGTTTTAAAGTGTATGATTCAAATATTAAAATCCAAAAGATTGTCTTATGAACCCTGACAAGTCATTCTGAACATCTTCTGGTTCACCACAAACTGATGAACGAATGAGAGTGAATGAATCCTATCTGGGTAGAACAATCTTTCAATTGATTGCTTGAGAGAATACTTTTTGTAAATAAGATTTTGTGAGTGAGTGAACCTTTTTAAAAGAACCTCCAAATGATAAACAATGTTTCTTTTAAGTGTATTCACAGTCAAAAGTATTCATTTCAAACATTGTATTTTAGATAATCTCAATTAAGTATATATATTGTGTTCCCCAAAAAACTTTTTGTGGCACTATTTTCAAGATCGTGGATACAACTATTCCCCATTATTGATTTTCTGCAGTGATAATTGGTACTTTTGGAATCAAACATGTCAGCACTATTCAGAATAAGAATGTATAAACCAATTAGTTTTCAAATAGTTTTCAGAATTAAAATTATTGTTACTATTTATTTATAGCAATTAAACTCAAAACTAAACTTGTAAGGTATGTTTCTTAGTGTAGATGAATGGCAGCAGGCATCTGTCACTTCTGCTGTGTGTTCTACAGTCTCAGTGGGCATTCTGGAGAGAGTAGCTCATTCAGTTCAGGCCTGTACATGGCTTTGTATGAATCCTGGGTTCTCTCGTGGTGACTGTAAGGTTAGCGCCCTCGTCCTCTATATATGCCCCGCTTAGGGCTTCACTGAAGCCTATTGTATTCTGGGAGGGAACGAGGGAGGGGCCAGGAGAGAAAACAGTAATTAAAATGTTTCCCTTCCTTATTATGGATGTGAGCTTCAATAACAAGGGTACATCTCTGCGTCTTGTAGTTAACACAGGAGAGAAGGCCACAGGAGATGAGAGAGAGAGAGAGAAAGACTCAGAGAGAGAGAGAAAGAGAGAGAAGTGGGGGGTAAGAACGAGGGAGGATGTAACAAAGCAGAAAATGAACAGAGACATAAAAGAGTAGGAGCTGAAGGAGGTCAGGCCCATCACAGGCTTAGCACTGCCTTCAAAGATGCCTGGGACAGGTGGCAGCTCTAGACAATCTCACTCCGCAGAGCAGCATCCTCTCAGGAGGAGATAAGGCATCCCTCCGTCCATCCCCCTCTCCTTTCTCTCCTCCTCTCCCCAGCCCCTCCTCCCCACTCGTTTGTGTCTCCTCTCCTGTTCACCACTCTTTGATGTGTGTGTGTGGAGCGAGCACTTGGCTAGGGTTGGGACTCAGGCGAAGGTTCACTGTTGCGAGGTCTCTGAGGTGCCCCAGTGTTCTCTGCTTTCATTAAAGCAGCGGGACTGAGTTAATCAGCTTTAACGTTCTCACACACACGCGCAGCTCACTGGTTTGTTTTTGCACAGTGTTAGGACATGGGGGTGTACATATGTAAAGGTCCCATATGTTTTATTAATTGATCTTCAAATTAGAAACTTTTCAATATAATGACAAAAAATATTAGAAGTAACAATGTAATAGGGATGCTTTTCCAAATAACTTAAAAACGTTTTCTGTTGTAGCATCCACTCAATGTTTGTCCTCACTTTGTTGGTTAAATAAAGTACAGATACATACTTGTCATGTTAAATCATCTTTGCATTATCACTTCAATTAGTTGTATTTTCATTGTATTATCACTTCCATTGACTTTCAGTATATCATGCTGTACCTGCCTATAGGCGGACAGGCAGAACAGTATTTAATTTTTTACTGAACTTTAGTGTATGACAAGTAAAAATGACAATTTCTTGACTTTTGAATCTAAACCCCAAACTTCATGAAAGGGAAGCTTTTGGCTGTTTCAGTACAAAAAAGCAAAACAGACAGATGTGGAAATGTTTCATATGGTTTTGTGGCTAGTTAGTCCCCACAAAGAGTTAGGTATGGACACACATACACACACACACACACACACACACACACACACACACACACACACACACACACACACACACACACACA
>JBBIGC010000001.1:6905897-6917742 GCA_037576955.1 Lepidarchus adonis
TCTCTCTTTTTATCTCTCTCTTTCTCTCTCTCTCTCTCTCTCTCTCTCTCTCTCTCTCTCTCTCTCTCTCTCCGTCTGTCCCTCTCTCTCCTGCAGCTGTTTGTCTCCACTATAAACAAGCACAAATAAACACAAACAGAACTTTCCCCCAGAGCGGGACAATTTAGCTCATGGAGCCAGAGTGGGCCAGCCCCTCTGGAGAAAGTGGAGATGGATGGCAGGATGAAATTCTCTTTCTCCTCCTCTTTCTTTTGTTCTCTTGTTTTGTCCTTTTTTCTTTTCCAGTCCCTGCACACTGTAAGCTTGTACCTCTGGTGGCAAGGGTCGTTTTGCCCTCTAATGGAGCATGCATATGTGTGTGTGCGTGCGTGTGCACGCCTGCGTGCCTGCGTGTGTGTGTGTGTGTGTGTGTGTGTGTGTGTGTGTGTGTGTGTGCACGTCCAGGAGGAGGGAAATACACTTGAATGGAATGCAAAGAAATGGGAATAAAAACAGGGGAAATCAGAAGGGATAAAGTAAAGGAGCAGGAATGTGTGAAAGGGAAAGAGAACGAGTGCTGTGTGTTACTGATAAAATGTTGCAGAAATCTCATATAGAGTAAAGAGCATTTTTACTAAAGATTTGTTAGATTTTTTAAAACCGAATGAACACAATCCTGTGGTTTTGATTTGTAAGATCAGAGTTAGATAAACATTCACGTCTCTAAAGAAAAAGGGCATATTTATACTAGTAACTCATAACTCATCTCTTTTAACTAGGAATTAAATGAAACCAGGGGGTCATGCCTAAAGTCTCAGTACATGAATATGATCTCCTTTTGTTCCCTAAGCACTGAAGACGTACCCTTGATGGTATCACACCATTAACATTATACAGTGTTTAGATGATCTGAATTTTAGGTTTTAGTTCTTAAATATCAGTGCAGTGTTGGCTGAAACACAAGGTTTCTAAAAGAAAGGAAAAAAGAGAAAAGAAAATATGAGATTGAGACAGCTCTAGTAAATTTACTGTGTGTGTGTCTGTGTGTGTGTGTGTGTGTGTGTGTGTGTGTGTGTGTGTGTGTGTGTTGTGTGTGTGTTGTGTGTGTGTGAGTGAACGCATGCAAAGTAGACAGAAATACTGCAGGAGGAGTAACATGCTGCTGGTTACAAGAACCCACATGTAAGACATGAAGAGACGCGCCAGTGAATTGCACAAAAGTCTTAAATTGTGTTTGCAGTCCTTTTTGTTGTTGTTTTTCTCATTTCTGCGACTCAAGGGCATGAAGCACATTTAAGACTGGTGTCCAACTCTCTCTGGATGTCTTTGATGTTATCAAGTTTGATTTTCTCGAGGCTCGGCTGCGGATATAAGAAATAAAAACTGCGGCCCTTGCAGAAACAGCAGCCAGGCGTCCAGGCACACGTCAGGTGGAATAAGCGAGGCTAAGTGGCTCTAATGCTGACTGAGGAATGAAAGAAAGCAGGGCTTAATGAGTGGGCGGTGCCTCACATGGCAGCAGCTGCAGGGCAGGGTTTGAACTTCACTGAGGGTCATTGTCCTGATGACCTAAATGGGCTTAGCCCAGATGTTTGCTTACTAAAAACACACAGTTTCAAAGCATATAAGAGGTAAAGCATGCTACAGTAAGCTGTACATCACTTAGTTCTGTTCCAATTTACACTGCACTATATTGTTGCAGTGTCTGTATCTCCTTCTAACCTTGCATACATTTAAACACCTTTTACATTAAAACTGCTGAAAGCGGCCCTTTACTTTGCATAACAATTTTAAGATGAATGAATCAGCAGATGTAATAAAATGTCATCTTTGTACATTAAAATATATAAAAAAGAGAAATTACATTGTTTCCAAAACCAATAATAAAACATATAAACGTTTAACTACCAAAGTTATCAACCCATAAATGTACATTGTGTCTATTCATGTAATATTAATTATCATGTACATTTGATTTACTTTCTGTATCAACAGGTTTGAGTTTGCACTTCTGACTTTTCTTTGCTAGATTCAAACAAACAACACCCAACAATAAATCTACAATAAATGCAACCTCATTTTACAAACACAAATTTTATGAAGATTGAACGAATCTGCATTTTTGACTGAATTTGTTCACTTATTTTGGCAAGTGACAAATGAAACAAACATAAGCATCAAAGCAAGAACTTTTTAAGCTCCTTACTGTTGTTCCTTGATCAGCCACATCTTACCTTCAGGTCATCAAACTCTCTCTCCCTATGTCCTCCCTTTTTATTACTCTCTCTTCTTACACCCTTCTCCCTCCTAAAACACGTTCTTCTTTTGCATGTCAACATTCTACCTTAAATTCTTCTCCAGCTGTGCTGTCTAACCTCTTGACAAGATAAAACAGATTTATTTCCAGTTTCGAAAATGCATGGCACTGTGAAGTTTATCTTTTTTAAATCTGAAGTTTATCTTTTTTAAATATATTTTGTGACTATATCACTTTGAACTTTGGTAAACTGAACTGAAACCTTAATACAGACACAAGGTATGGGACAAAAAAGCTGAGGTGAGGCACTGATGCACAGGAGAGCCAGGATGAAGCTGTAGTACCACTTATCTTTGGCTTTCTGGAGGTGCCCTTTGCTATGCAAGTTGCAAACTAATGTGTGAGAAAAACACTTCTCATCATGAATAAGTGATACAGTAAATACGTAAGGAATGTAATCACGCAAATCAGTATAGTCAGAATGTTAGAAGAAAATTTAGCAAAACACATTTAATGACTAATAGAATTGAGGTCCTCTTGAATACTGAATATTCCCTAGTCAGCAGTTACTGTCACTTGATGGTCCCCTTGTTTCAGTGAGGCCCAAAGTGAAAAGACTCTGTTATCCACCAATACAGATAAATACTAAAGAAATAAAACAATAAATTTTCAATTTGTAAGTCATACAACCTCCTTGGCTGTTTTTTGAGTGCATCGACTGTTACTGATGCTTTGGTCAGTCTTCCAGTTCTGCAATTAGTGTAGAACTTAATGCCTGTACTGTTTTTCCACTGTGTATCTAGTTTTTTGGCTCTATTCAAGAGTTTAAATATAGATGGTGTGCCGAAGCCAATTTCATTCTAGCGTACTATTTTGATGTTTTATCTCAGGATTTAAAGAGTCCTCCCACTTCCCACTGATGGTTTGTGACAAATCCTGGTTTGTGCCTTCGTTCAGATTGAAAGCATCTGCCAATCTCATTCTGCAGATCTAAAAACAGAAGGGTTTACATGTGGAAACTTCCATTTACCCACACACACACACACAAAAGCTTTTTGATGCTGATTAGCCTCACAGCTGTAACGCATCGGTTCAGTAGTTTTCTCATGCACAGGTTTGTAGAATATGTGTTTGAATTTAGACGTTTCAGATCTGCACAGTCTGATGTTTAGGTCATGGGTATAGGGCTGTTGCTATCAATGACAATAATATAATATAATATAAATAATATTGTGAATAATCATTTAGGTTGTCATTTCATCATTTCAAGTATACTTAATTAAAAAACATAAAGTATTTGAAACAATTCAACAATAAAAATTCCAAACCATGGACTGTAAAAGATCCCAAAATGCATATTTAGAAAAAGGTTAACTGTCTTTATCCGTATTTTATAAAAGGTATAAAAAATATATTACTATTATGTTTAAATGATTAGTATAATGACACCCAAATCGTGTGTGTATTTCTTGTTTTCTCAAGTAAGCTAGCAGGAAATAAATGATGGCTAAATTATGTCTTTTTGCTTTTCAGCTCCAGCACAGTTCTTCCCTGGTTTTCATCCTCCTGTGCCCATCGATGACAGACACACACAGGGACGCTACATCTACGAGCCTTCGCCAGTTCCCCCACTTCACATGTGAGTGCATTTTACATTCAAACTTACACACAGTATCCAGAGGTAATGTTCTTCTATAAATGAGTGAGAACACACACACACACACACACACACACACACACACGCTCTCTCTCTCTCTCCCTTTTACACAGAAAATGCATGTCATTACACAATGAAAACTGCACAGATGAGTCAGCATTTGAACGAAAAATATTCCCATTGACTGTTTAATGGAAAAAAACACAGAAAAACCCATCATCTCTACAGACAAAATTAATCAAGAGATAGAAAACGTTAAACGCATTTGGTTTTACCCTTTATGAGTTATACCTCATGCTTTATGACTAATCACAAAATAATCAGAAATCTAAATCTAATCAGAAAATAAAACTGACACGTTACTCTGTGAAAGACAATTTCAGGCCTAAAAATCTCACAATCACTCTGAATCCACACACTCGGGCCTCACTGGCATAAAATGTTGTAATCAAAAGCAGCTGAAAATTCTGATAATCATTAGTATTCATTCTGTTTTTATATTGTTTTTGAATTGTATAGTTTTAGTTAAACATTGCATAATTTATTATATTACTATCAGTTCAGAAATCGATCTGCTTTGGTCTAAAAATTGGCACCACTGTGTAGAACTAGAGGGATTTTGGGGGGATTTTAACTTTGTGTTCTGTTTTCTTTTTTATTTTATTGTATTTTTTTATTGTTCTCTTCATTCAGATTTTGCTGATAAGGTTGGATACATTATTCATGCTTTTGTTATGACGATGTTTTTTGTTCGTTCTTTATCACTGTCAAACATTCACCTTGTGTCTGGCATTCTTCTGGCACAGCTGTCAAAGGTTTTGGAATCACTCTGATGCCATGACCAGAAATGACTATTGCTGCATTATATGTGTAGATTTCATTGATACCAAAATTGTGCATTGTCAGTATCAGTCAACTGACATATAGGTCAGGCTCTACTATACACACTCATGTTCTTCCTGCGGTACCATCATCGAAGAATAGAGCTGAGGTGCTTCCCCCCGTGGGGTGTGATGCAGGCTGCTCCGAGGCTGCTCCGTCTCTCAGTGTGTCAGATATCAAAGAGCGGGAGAACACGCCCGGCACCACGTCGACACGTGTCAGAAAACACACGCAAATGAGCGCCTGTGCCTGTTAGTGTGTGATTCTCCTAACCATGCTGATCAAGCGCTGTCAGAACACACACAGCAATCAACCCTCACGCTACAGCTGTTCAGCCAGTACCCACCCACACACACACACACACACACTCACACACACATACACGCACACACACATGCTCTTGAACATACATACACACAAAGACCACATGTACAGTCATATAAATGTATAAATACATATAAATGTTTCTGATTTTCTCAGCCCCACTCTGAAGAAAAGACTTTATTCAGCTTATTCATTCATTCACTTAAAAAGTGTGCAGCATGAGTCAAAGTGTGGCTGTGAGTGTATACATTAAACATTAAAAATGTACAAATATTCAACAGAACACCTGGTTGATAAATGATTGATAAAATACAGCAAGAACTTTGTGTACAAGTCTGATCAACCCAACACACCAAGCAATGATTTGATTTTGACTTGGACAACAAAGAGTCACTCCTAACTGTAATTAGATTATGGGCAGATAAAATACCTACTTTTAACATGTGCAACTGCAATCAGATGTTTTAGGTGTTAGATGTTAGATGTTGTTACTCAACTTAACCAAGGACTCATACTTTGACAACCTATTTTACAGACATTCAAATTAACCAACCCCAGAGTTCAAGGGCCACATAAATATGGGGTTTCAAATTAACCTCTTTAATTACTGTTAACAATTTGGTGCAAACTTTTTGGTGTAGACTCATTTTGCCATTTGTGAAAGAAACAACACCCTTCTCTATTGGGGTTAAAGTGTCAGAATGTTTCGATGTTTGGATCCTCGATGTTGCAAATTCACTTCACTGATGTATATTTGTGCATAAAAAAGGATACCGTGGAGTAGGAGAAGGATGGATGATGTGTGTGTATATGTGTTTCCATGTTTCTGTACAGAGTCCATCAGTTGAGTGAAATCCTTCAGATGGGAATTCTTCAGAGGGATTCCCTCTCCCTCAGCTTTCTGCTGTGTTTATCTTTTTTCCTAGACAACTCATTTCCCTTCATGTATTCACTTTTAAATGATTTGTAAATTTTTAATAAGTTAAAAATGTGCTCTGTTGTGATCTTTCTTTCTTTGTTGGTCTGTTCTTGCAACCAGCTTTTCTGTCTCATTCTGCTTCTGTCTTCGCCTTTCTCACTCCAGCACTAACAGGAAGGAAGTGATCATAGCAGTTTGGGCTACAAATTGGATGGGGCAGCTACTTGGGCTGTATTATGTTTGATATTCTTCATCATTAAGTCTTCTACCCCCTCTCTCTTTCTCTCTCTCCCTCTCTCTCTCTCCCTCTCTCTCTCTCTCTTTCTCTTTCTCCATATTCCGGAGTCATATCTCTCCTGTGCAGTAATGCCGCTAAGAGTAATGAATTTTTTATGTCATCTCCTCGCTCTAACCCTGTGCACTAAAGAGAGGCGTGAAGAAAAAAAAAACAGGAGACAGAGGAGAAAGAAAAAGGCGCTGCTGGGGAACTTGATTGATGTCCCGTGTCAGTGCAAACAAAATGGCAAATATAATTTAGCATTTAGCTTATGCGGAGATAATGGGCCAACACACGGCTCAAACAAGCCTCAGACGCATGATCCGCCATGCTTTATCAAGCAGCAGAGAGGAGATGAGGGCTAGAGAGGTTAAGAGAGAGAGAGAGGGAGAGGAAAGGAGTGAGAGAGAGGGGGCGAGACACAGAGCAGGTGAATTAAATTAAAGGTGAAGTCGTGACGCCTCTCTTGCTTTATCTGTAGTGCGCTCGGCTTGCCACACCTGCCTTTAAGTGGCCAGGCGCACTTTAATGTACCTGCTTAACAGTGTATGAGATACGCATCATGCCGTATCCATACCAGAGCGCATGAATATGACAAAGAGTGATGATAGCATCCACTATCGTTAATATTTACGCTCTGATATGGCAGTCGCTCTTATTCAGAGTGAGGCAGCATTTACTGTACCTATCTGTTAGTAGGGTATAACATATGAACGATCGGCCTGTTCCTCTTAAATCAGCTTATGCAGCCTCTGTTTGGATATGGGTGCTTATACAGTACTGAAACTCCAGCCTCGGCTTCCAGAATTGTTGGTACCCTTGGTGAAAAGCAAAATAGATACACTGACAATAAAACAATTCAATAAAAGCAAAATGTAACTGTTCAATGATATACAATAATTAAACAAAAATGCATATGACATGTTTTAAGGTTTTAGATTGTAAATAAGTTATTTAAAAGCTGTTGGGATATATATTAAGGTGGTGTCTTAATATATAATATAGTGTATATAATATAGTGAAGAAATCACCAGCAATTTTATTTTAATTAATTTACAAACTCTTGCATTAAATTCATGATCTGGTGTTTTGATCAAATGGAGTAAGCAATGAAGATTTGTTAAAATGTCCAAAAAATATTATCCAAAAATTATTATACAAGGAGCTATATATAAAATAATTGCATGTAGCAGAACACAAATCTCTACACTGTGGTTTCAGACATGACAAAATGTTTCCCTCTCCTCCTTTTTGAATGTTGTAGTTTGAAAATTTGATGTGTTTGACAGTGATCTGCTGTTTCAGTAACCTCTATTCAATGCTGTATTGATCACCATTGACAGCCATGGAGCTGCAAGGGTGGGCAGAAACTCTATTTCACACTGTCAAAGCATAACAGCATGTTGCTGTCAACAACAGAGCACCTTTGCTGACATTTTCAAATTCTAAGTTCACCATGAAAGGGAGAAGAGGTTAAAAAAGTGACACAAGCTTAAAGTTAAGTATGTTTTGCTGTTGGGCATTGAGTTCTTCAGTCTACATCTTTCGCTACATTATTTACTGAGGTATTTGTACTGTGTGTTTGTGTGCATGTGTATTTAGCTAACTATGGGGACCAGATGTCTTCAGGATAGCAGAAAAAATTGGACATTTTGATGTTGTTTGGAGGTCTTTGTTGGGTTTTCTCCATTAGGGATTTGAAAGAGTAATTTATTTTTTTTGAAAAGCAATGAAATGGATTTCCTTTGGCTCCTGAGGTTAAGGTTCAGGTTTAAAAGTGTTCTGAGCATATTTATCTGTTGTTGAAACAGAAATCAGTGGAGATAGTCCACAAGGGAGTAATACAAGATTGTGTGTGCATGTCCGTGTGCATGTGCGTGTGTGTGTGTGCATGTCCGTGTGCATGTGTGTGTGTGTGTGTGTGTGTGTGCAGCATTGAATTAATTGAGCCAGGGGTGTGAAGGTTAAGAAAGAAAAATGGAATTGTTTTAAGACAAGTTCTCCTCTGTGAACAGAATTAATCGTTATTAGCACTCTTAAATATATGCCTAAGTAGAGGCGGGATATTATTGCAGTACTTCCCCATGCAGGCCCTCATTACAGCCTGTAATTACAGCGGCTTTTACCTCGCGGCTGTGCTATCAATCTAGCCAGTACTAGCTAGCTACACAGAAAAGAGTGAGAAAGAAAAAAAACACCCACTACGGTAATAACCGTCTTATTTTCCTCAGTCTCTGCTGATTCGCTTGTCGATGAGGCATAGTTAGCCCACGTCCTATATTATTATTTTTGGAAGACTTTAATTGAAACATGTTTATTTATGGCCCCTTTGGTTTGAGCTGAAGCCACTAGCCGAGTGTGCTAACTGCCAGTAACAGCCTCTGATATGAGGAGACGGAATTAAATTAAAAGCTCATAAAATGAAATATGCTTCATATTAGCTGTTTGACACTTAATTTGCCTCCGAATGAGAGGAGGAAATCACAAATTAACTGTCCTTTGTGTTCTTTTTCCTCACTTTCTCCTGAGGCAGTCCTATTAGGCTAAGGGAAAGCGCAATTATGGACAAGGATAATCACATGGTTTATGAATTCATACAGGAGAGGGACCTGGTGTGGTGCTCGATATTAACGAGAGAGGGAGAGCATGTGAGAGAGAGAGAGTGAGAGAGAGAGAGAGAGAGAGAGAGAGAGAGAGAGAGAGAGAGAGAGACAGAGGGATGTTGAACTGTGTGGGTGTGATACTGTTTACCTCGTGTCCATGGGCAGCTATAGGAATTATTTGCTCTGACTCCATTATAGGTGAAAAACTTGATGTGGGGTTTGAGCTGTGGCTGTTCCTCTTTTCATACAAAAGGTTGGTTTTCAATACCATTTCTAAAACAAAACAAAAATAACTCTTTTTCATTCTAGGCCTGCCACAAATGCTGGGTACTTCAAGCCAGCAACTGGAGAACAACCAAGATGGCAGTATACTGTTAGCCCATTTCTGCTCCTTAAGAACATTTCTTGCTATACTGTTCCTAAACACTAAGACTGAGAGCTGCAGAGCCTAATATGCTACCTCGTTCCTACCTCATACCTCACAATAACTGACTCATTATTGAGGAGCCCTTCAAGAGCTAAATTCAGTGTTTGCTGCATCAACATTAACACAGTTTACTTCATCAGAAATGTGGTTTGTGAGACAAAGTAAATAAAATTGGATTGTGATAAATCTGTACATACACACATTAATGTACCAGCACTACTCATGTGATTAATGGAGAAGAGCAAATTGAAGAGTAGATTAAACACCAAGACTTGAGCATGCTAACCCTACTTTAATGAGATTTAACCTAACAGTGTATGCAGGAGCAAGAAGAGCAATATGCAGTATAGTACATGGTTGCTGTAGGACACTAAACAATACTTACTGACTCTAGACTTGCAATCTATTTTGTAACATCCTTTAATATAATGTAAGGACACAGGTCCTGGTTTTTAAAAAGCCAAAAACAATCACAATTTAAAAAGAACCCTAAATAAAGAGCTTTGTAAGAAATGAAAACACTGCAGAGCATCAGAATCTTTATTAAAACAGGAAGTGGATTTTATGAAGAAATTTCTTTTTAAGAATGGTTGGTGATAGAGGATCAGTGTAATATAATAATTCAGAGCTTGTGAACTCTTGTTCCACTTTTACCTTTATTTATACCTTGTAGTTCTGTTTAAAAAGTCTCTAAAAAGTGTCATTTTGATTATATTTTTGTCTTATTTAATAATTAAAGATAAGGAAAATTAAACTATGATATTGACACAGCTGTACAGAAATCATTGAATTGTGTCCAGGTCTTAGTAGCCCCTATGCGCCCTCCTCAACCATACTAGCTTAAGATCTGTTCTTTCTCTCTCCCCGTCTCTTAATCCCTCTCTCTTGCACTGCCGTGTGCAGACGGGCGGTCAGGCAGCGGCTGGCCTCATGATTAATGATGTTTATAGTTGACGGAAAGCTCCCTTATTTATCTGTATTGCTGCTCAGCAGATACCATCAGTCACCTGAATGAAAAATATTCACTCATACCAATTTTGCAGTATAATTGAGTGGAGTCACTTCCCTACTGTCGTCTTTTTTTTCCTCTGTCTTCTCCCCTTTTTTTATTCTCTTGCTCTCCCTGTGCTATCTGGCAGTCTTATCATTGCCACAGTAATTTTTGCGCCGCCTTGTTTGATATGGAGAGGCTGGCTTTAGCTGCATTTGACATTAAGCTTCTTCAATTTTCACGAGAAAGAAAGAGAGAGAGGGAGAGAGAGAGAGAGAGAGAGAGAGAGAGAGAGAGAGAGAGAGAGAGAGCATAGATGCAAAGAAAGTTGCATGCCACTTTTTGAAAATGCCTGCTCTTGTGCTTTTTTTTCTCAAGCAATTTCAGGATTTGGAAAGAACGGAGATAAATTCCAGAGGAGAAATGGGAGCAGATTGAAGTCCTATCTTTTTTTTCCCCTCATACTTGGTAATACATTGGTTTCATAGCCTAAACGGTTGGCCACTTCTTTTTTTCCTGCTATAAGCCTTTAAGAGGAAGCAGGGTATTATGAGTATATCTAGCCGTAGGTAATGCAGGGGATGACAAAAGAGAGAGTAAAGAACAAAAACAACTTTGGCTGATTATATAAAAAAAAAAACCTTTAAAAACATTACGGTCTTGATTAAAGTAATTCCATTTACCAATTTACCAAATTAAATGTAATTGTTTCAGCAAGAAATGTATATGTATTTTTTTATTTATTAAAAAGAATCATCTCAAGCAAAAATAATAATTTTGTTTGTCATTGTAATTGTATGCATGATTTCACATTTCCCATCCTCATAATTACATAGTTTTTTAAATGATGTTAATGAACATGCTGATGAACAGACAGTTATATTCTTACTGTCTGGTGGTGTGATTTTAAATGATTGAATTGAAATAATTTTGAATAAACCCATAACTATTTTAAACTGTAGGTATACCATCAATTCATTATTGAAAATTCAATCATTTAATAAATGTGATCATTTATGAATGGTAATTACTGCAGTTGTCTTTAATATGCACCAAAGTACAACTTAAAAAAAAAAAAAAGATTCTGCATGTAAATAATCAGTGATGCTTATAAGCAATTTGTTTGGTTCTTTGAATTTTAACTTTCTTTTATATTTTATGTTTTTAAAATATTTTTTATGTCATATCTTATGCTTTATAAACCGCCTTGCTTGGTGCAAAATGTTCCTCACAAAGAAAGAGGAGGAAAACGATCATGAGAATGAGACACATTGTTTGATTGACAGGCAAAATCCATGAAATAAAATTCAGACAGTTTAGGGATGTTGACTGTCAGTCATTCAGTGGGCGTGGCCTAGCTGTCAATACACTGTCTGCCCTTAATTGACTGGGCAAAAGGAAAAAAGCAGCAGCAATTAGGAATTTTACGCCTGCAAAGAATGTTCATCCTTTTAGTCACTCACACACACACACACACACACACACACACACACACACACACACACACACACACACACACACACACACAC
>JBBIGC010000001.1:6942199-6954472 GCA_037576955.1 Lepidarchus adonis
GTGTGTGCGTGTGTGTGTGCCCCACACGTCCAAATCTATATCCCTTCAAAGCCCTTGAGCACAGTTCTGAACAAGTCAGAATAGTGACAATGTAAGGGTCCAATCACATAAAACACACACACACACACACACACACACACACACGCACGCACGCACACACACATATACTCATCCAGTAATTTACATGTGAATGGCAGGCACAGTAAATGCTGGAAGTGTCAAACGAGAATGGAGTGAATGAGAGAAAGAGAGAGAGAAGGAAGAGAGTGAGTAATCTTATTTTGCTTGCTCGCTTTCTGATAAAATTAAAACAAGTGAGCGAGAGAAAAAAAGTGAGTCACAAAGTCATTGTGTCACTCCATGCGACAAAAGCACTCCATCCCTTCAGCGTCTTTCTCTTCCCCTCCTTCTTTCCCTCCTCTCTCGCCTTCTCCCTCCTTTCTTGTTTGTGACATTCGCGAGTGAAAAGACAACAAAAGTCATTTCTTAATCTGTAGATGCCCGTCATTGTGTGTGAGTGGAAGGCCTGTCTTCAGCGAAGCTGCTTTCTAGTGAAAGCTTTTCAAACACAGCCCACTGCAATTCCATTCACCAATAAAGCACTATTCAAGCATATTAAATGTGATTAAACATTGCTGTGACATGGACGTGGGTGAGAGCTACTGCTTATGGGTTTTTTTCTGTGTGTGTGCGCACTTGTACACTGTGTGTGTGTGTGTGTGTGTGTGTGTGTGTGTGTGTGTGTGTGTGTGTGTGTGTGTGTGTGTGTATGTTTGCATGCATCTGTCTGAGTTCAATACATGAATTGGGGTCTTTGACTGTTTAAGACTCTTTTCTTTTTTGGTGATTATACTATATTAAATTGACTTTAGTGAGGAATTATATTAAATTAAATTGCCATTGTTTCTGATCAGTCAATTAGAATTTTCTCATACAACTCACAAGCATGAAACCAAAATTGCAGCAGCCGTAAGCTATAACAATCTGGATCAAGTAAAAGAAACTGGATAAATGGGACATAATAATACTAATAATACCGGGCTGTGGACTGGTCCCAGGCCATGGAGCATTTTGTACCAGGCCATACAAAAAAACTAAAACCTTTTTTTTTTTTTAAATACGATCTCAATCCGTAGCATCTAAGTATGTTACAGACATCAACTTTGGCAGTATTCTGGATGAAAGTCATGGCAGAAAACCCTGAGTTTACTGAATTTATTCAGCACTTATTCTGAAAGGAATGTTTACATGTTACCATAGAGAACAGAGCATGTAAGGGGCAGAGGAGGACGTTACTCTGATTGTTGTTGACGCATTTCAGGAAGACGCTGCTAATAAAGTTTTATACTGTAATTACACAGTGGATTCACGTTTTTCATTATATTTACAAAATACCACAGTTTTTGTGTTGGTCGTATCATTTTATTTTGTTGTTTTTATCTGCGACACCTTAAATGCCGCGCCGTGAAAATATTGTCTGACATTAAACCGGTCCGTAGTGCCAAAAAAGTTGGGGACCGTTGGTTTAGAGCATTTCCTATTCACACTCCAAGATTGGAAGAAAATCTTATAGCTTTACAAATAAGTTTATGAAACAACTGAGTGATGCTATGAGGTAATTTAACAATCTTGGGTCTCTAATATACAAGGAAGAAGGTAAAAACATGTTAACCCAGCCATAGAAGTTGCCTTTTAAACTTTCTGTTATTGGAGTTATTTGAAGTGCTGAGTTTTTGCAGTGCTGAACACTGGTCTGCTTTCAGTTTATTCAAAGTGTAACCATTTTTATTTCTCTCGCTCCTTCTCTCTCAGGTTCTCGTTTTAACAGCCCAAGGCTGCTGGCTCGTCAGAACCGGAAGCGACCCCTGCCTGTCTCACCCCACTCAGACTCCAGTTTTGATCTGCAGACAATGATACGCACTTCACCCGCCAACTCGCTGGTGACCATCCTGAACAGCTCCCGGCCCAGCAGCTCCACTAGTGGATCTTACGGGCACCTGTCTGCCGGAACCATCAGGTACTAATGACCTCTTTACTCAGCGTAACACTAGCTAATGCAATTTCTGACAGATCCTAATCCTAATCTAAACACAACTCCAACACTGAAAACCAACCTTGACACATGGTACTATGACACCAGTGTAACCCAGTGTGACCAATACATAAAACAGTGGATTTGTCTTGGATTTATTTATCTTAGTTGTCGTGTTTGTGGGAGCTCACTTCCAACCATGTGTCTTATGAATCACAAGCATCACTAGCAATGGTGTATCGTTGGAAACCCCATATCTGCGTTAAGTTTATTTCTTTTGATTCTCATCAAAATATAAATTATTAGGGTTAAGGTTAGGGTTAGGGTTAGATTATAATCAATTTTTTCTGTCTTCAGTTCAATGGCAATTTTGTGCTGTGCTTCAGCTTTAGACACTTCACTAGATGACATTATCAGTAATTACAGGATGCTATAATCTGTAGCTTGTAAATTGGCAGTATAGTGGTGCCCGTAGTGGTTTATCACTCCCAGGCAATTCCTTCTTATGCCCTACCCATGCACTGGCTCAAACTTTAACTGTGCATGCATTCATAAGAACTTGTTATTTTTTTCCCATTAAAAGATGCTCATAAGCAATCAGTAGCCTCTGCCTCCTCTAGTATGAGTGAGATGAGTAAGTGAGTCACATGCCAGGTATTTGAGAGGCTTCACATTTTAAAAGTTTTGTAGTGCATGACTGGGTCATAAAACCCAGCTGTATTCATATTATTGCCTAAAGCATATGAGATTTTTTATTTATAGCTCAAAAATTCCATCTGCTTAATTCTGTAGGGTTTGATGCTGATGCTGTTGCATTACTCATAGGACACTGGTCAAGACACTTATGAAGCAGTCACACTGTCCACTTCTTTTTCCTTTCTCCACATATACACTCAATTGTTTAGTCAACCTATTCGATTTTTGTAAACATCCATGGTGGCAAGAAAGATTTAGCAATAAAAATGGATGAGCCCAAACAGGAAGCTTGAGGTAAACAGGATCTAGAGGAAGAGGATGACAAAAAGAAAAAGTATGTCTACTCGATAAAAAATGCCATGATAAAGCGGGAAAGTAATTTTGCTAATGAGAGAGGCGTGTTTATAGCAGACGAAAGTGGCAGGGGGAAGACAGGAGGAGAGGAGAGGGAGAGTGATAGAGAGATAGATCGAGAGGAAGAGAGGACGAGAGAGCGGGCGACTGCTCGGCCTCAGCACCAGAGTGATGAATGAACACGCGACAGAGAAATAAACGAGGGAACAGACCAAGCGCTATTAGGAGGAAACGTGTGAACACACTCTTCTCCTCCTCCCTCGCACTTGTCCCACTGATATGCATCACCTGATTAATGTTCCCTCCATCAGAGCAGGAGCGCTCTACCCCACCGCTACCACCACGCAATCGCTCACGCTAGAAAAGGGGGAGCAGACGGGGGGATGACGGATGAAAGGGTCATTCAGAGAGGGACAGGGGGAGGAGGATGGGGCCGGGTTGAGGACACTTACACACACAATAATGGGAAAGAGAGAGAGATAGCAAATAAAAAGGAAAAGATAGCAAATAAAAAGGATGATGCCGCCTCTTGCAGCCTGGTTGCCGAATTCAGGGTAAAGCTGTAGAATATTAAAGAATAATAAGGAGTTTTAAGTGTGCATTCATCTTCTTTATAATTACCTTTCTTCATCAAATCAAAATCATTCAAAATGTATCTCTGGTGACACAATTTCTCACTCAATCCTCACTGAAACTAACAGAGAAATTCTATCAAGTGTGAATACAAAACTTTTAAAACACATTTTCATTGATGGATGAAATGGGAACATATGTGTGCACTTAAGTGTACTGTGAGTGAGGCAAAACATCAATTGACTTGGTTCCCTATTACAATTCCCACCTTTCAACCCACCCTCCCCCAAATTAGTTAAGGCAGGTTTGACTAGCAAAATTGGTAAAAAAAAACAAAAAAAACAAAAACAAAAAAACCAAAAACACATAGAAGAGCAAACTGAGCAGCAGTAGTGATAAATTGCAAATTAATTGCAAAATTATTACATTTGATTAGCAAAGCAAAATGGAAGCAAAAATTCAAAACTAATGTCACCAATTAAATAAAACATTTTTAGTAAACTTCACTTTTGTAACAGATAGAGAAACTGATTAAGAGTTCAGCTAGTGAGAGACATATTGATATTGGAGTGTTAATCAATAGAACTTGTCCAGTTAATTAAACTACATGCATAGTGATGGCTGCATGGTGGTTCTACTAGCATGCATAGTGAAAACTGCATTTATAAGCCTTTATATTCATCCACAGTGTTTTTCTTTGAAGTTTTCAAGTGGTAACGTATTTCCTAATTATAATTAGGTGTGATCTAACATTTAGCATGACTTTTAGTTGCTCAAAACAGTGAAAAAGTTTTTGAAGAGTTTCATGTGTTTTGTTTAAAACTGTATAAATTCTTTTCATAAAGCAGTTTCATAATGCCAGCATTATTCTGAACTGGTGTTGAAATGCACATTGCTGCTTTTCAGGGGCAAAACATCATGGTCACTTGCTTGCTCATTTGCTTGCTAACTGGTTCACTACCAAACAATAAAAAATTTGCAGGCTGATTCTCTGCAAGGAGTTCTGTTAGTACATCAGTAGCCGAGCATGATGATGCGTTGTGTGTGATGCTTTTTACTCTGTGATAAGTGAGCATTGTGGCAGGGGATGCAAAGCATGATATTATTATTAATGTTATTTTTCCAGCTTGGTGCACAGTGATAGACTGTATTAGAGTTGGAAAACGTCTACATTTTGATATGAGAATACAAAAAGAAATTGTCTTCATTTTGAGAAAAGAGAATTAGAAAAATGATTTTCTCAGTACGATCAGGGAATAAAATGTCAGTATGTTTGAGGTTGACATTGAGCATTTAATTATAGCACATTTTTCATGCACTTCTTTCATGTGTACTTCTGCAACCACACTTTTTTCAATACTGTCTTAATTCATAATAAAACCTGAAAAACTAAGAGGCAACTGTTCATAAACAATTCTGGGATTGTTCATTAAAGCAAATCTGAAACATATTTGGTGGCTTTTTCCACTGAGCTTATGAATCAAATCCAGTTCTATAATGTACATCTCCAAGAAACGATATCTGTGCTTTAGGCCATGCGGAAACTACCCCTCTGGACCGCCCAGGGTGTGAGCTGCTCTTTGGGGTTGGGGGCCTGTGAATCTCCCAACATCCCGGCGATGTGTCAGTCAGCCTGTTACGGCATTGCCTCCCTACCTGATCATGGGACAGTGAGAGAGAGTGAATCAGAGAGAGAGAGAGAAACAAAAGCGCGGAGAGCAAGATGGCCCCCGGCCGGGCCGATTGATTACTGATTTGCAGAGCCAAGCTGATCAGTCATGTCTGGAGTGTGTAGGGACATAGGCTGATGAGCGATGAGACAACAGACTACCTTCTGCAACGTCCGGCTGCATTGATTTCCTCTCTCAGTGTAATAAGATTAGCAGACGTATGAGGCAGCTAGAGCGGTCTGTAATGTTCACAATGAATGGATGAATGAGCATTTTTCTATGACGCCTCAGGGAGCTGTGCTTCGAGTCACAGCATGAAGGAGAAAAGATGGGGCATGGATGTTCAAATGTGTGAATATGACTTACCAGAATTAAATAAGCTAGTAAATAGGATGAGAAGCAGTTTTACTGGTTTTAATGATGTACCACAATAAAACTCAACATATGGCTTACATTTTTATAATAAACCCCCTTGTTCAATTCTGGTTCAATGTTAACAATTACATGGAAAAGTGGAGAAATTCATTCAAAATTGCAGATTAAAAACATTTCATGCCACATTTGTGTTCAGCAGTAGAACAGGAAATGAATGTAATAAAAGAGTTATTGCCATGCAGTAAGTGCAGAAACAAATCTGTAAATACAGGTAAGTAAAAACTAAAGCTAATAAATTGACTATGTAACCGTGTTTAAATTATTTAATTAGTTTAATTAGTTTTTTTTATTATTTTACTACCTACACGTCAGCGTGTTTACTGCCAGGCCTGTTCAATCATGTCTGACAAATTGAAGTAGGCTAAAAGATCTTAAAAATGCAACATGCCATGCCACGACCTAAAGAACCTAAAGAATTAGGTTCATTAACATTTATCAGTCTGGAAAGGTTCTAAAGTCATTTCTAAGGTTTTGTGATGCCAGTGAACCACAAGGAGAGACTAAAATATAAACAATTCTGTGGACTAATGAGACAGAAGTTTTACATTTTGGATGGTTTATGTCCCATTACATCTGTCATAAAATTAACACAGCATTTCATGGCAAGAATATCATGCCAAGCATGGTGGTGGTAGTGTGATGTATGAGGCTGTTTTGCTGGGTCAGGACCTGACTAACTGGTTATAATTGATGAAACCCTTAATTCTACTGTCTACCAGAAAATCTTTAGAGGGGATGTCTGGCCTTCAGTCCATGCCCTGAAGCTCAAGCGCACTTGGGTTGTGCAGCTGGACAATGATCCTAGCAAGACACTAGCAAGTCCACCCCTGAATGGCTCATTAAAACAAAATTAAAGTTTTGGAGTGGCCTAGTCAAAGTGCGGACTTAAATCCAATCTATGTTTTGACATGACCTTAAATAAATTCATGCTTGAAACCCCTCTATTGTGGTTGAATTAAAACAATTCTGTAAAAAAGAGTTGAGCAAAATTCCTCCATAGTGTTGTGCAAGACTCATTGCCAGTTATCGCAAATGCTTGATGGCAGTTCTTGCTGCTTAGGGTGTTAAGTTAGTTATATAGTTATTAGATTTATGGGGCAATTACTTTTTCACTAAATAAATTAAATAATCATTTAAAACTGCATTTTATATTTACTCAGTGTGGCTTTATTTAATATAAAAATGTGTTCAATGATTTGAAACATGTATGTGTGATTAATATGCAAAAAATCAGAAATCATTAGCAGATTATTTTTCACAGCACTTTTATAACCTTTAACCTTTAGCAGCAGCCAAACTTACTGCAATACCATCAGTACTGTTTTTGTCCAGTCTCTTTCTAAAGGCAGAATCATTAACATTGCTCTCAACATTTTTGTGTAATAGACAGAAATCTCCCACGTCTGTCCAAAAACATTGATCTTCGTGTGTGTTTGTTTTTGTGTGTGTGTGTGTGTGCATAGTATTTGTTTACTGACACTCTTTTCCTCTCTTCGTCTTATCATTTTAATGCAGTTTTGATTATTGTTAGAATTTGCTTTTATAACAAATCACAGTATAAAGGTTATATTGGTTCAGCACCAGCTTGGTGTACAAGTCATCTTCAGCATCCCTTACATTGCAAATATTGACAATAATAAGAGCACATGAAAGTTCTAGATTTAATATGACATTCTTTCTCCCTTTCCATGTTGTGTTTCTCTTGTAGTCCTGCTCTGAGTTTTGGCTACCCACCCACGCCTGTGGCATTGCAGATGCATCAGCAGCTGATTGGGCGGCCGCCAGGCATTGTGGGTTCAGCTTTTGGCCACAGTCCACCCCTCATTCACCCTACTCCTGCTTTTGCCACTCAGAGACCTGTGGCAGGCATTACTCCATCCAGTCTTGGACCCACAGAGCGTTCTACTGGTTCCACGGACTTACAGGTGTGTTCTTGTTTTGTTGTTCTGTTCATTGAAAGTGTTTAGCTGAAAAACTTTGAATTACAGTGTCATGGGTATTTTGTCATGGTTAAGTATTAATCATATGACTAATGTTTATAAGAAACTCTTTCCAGAGTTTTCTACACTACAATTAACTGCACAGTTTAAATTATTTGGACAGTGTTTACAGGCACTCATATATCTGCATGACAAAATACTACAGTAGTAGTGTGATTACTGTATATTGGCATATACCACAATGGTCATACAACATTCAAAGATGTATACAAATGAAAATAAATTAAATAAAAATGGACTGGTTAGTCAGTAATGTGACATGCTTAAAGAACATTCTGCTTAGTTTTAAACAAAATCGTCATGCTGAGTGACTAAGTAATTTGGGTAGAACCTGTGATTGGCCTACATTCTCAAATAAATCTTTGGTTGATTAGATGGCTCATTTGCACATGCTATGGCAGCTTCGCAGTAAAGATTAACAAACAATGATAGGCCTAATACAAGGCTGTTATTTTTTCTCATACAATTAAAGATATTTTCGATGAAAATATTTTGATTTATTTATTTTCATTTGTTTATCCTCTATTTTCATGGAGCATGGGTGTTCTCTAAAAGCATATACCACCAGCACATCTGCATCCTGTAAACTGTAAATGCTAATGAAGGTAGCCCTCCCTCACATTGGCCCCCTGGGAGTTTTTCCCCACTGAGACAGTGTATGTGCATGTGTGTGTTTGTGTTTGTGTTGTGTCCTGATGTGTTGAGCTTGTTGTGCTGAGAAAGGTCCCTTTTGAGAAATATCACCCAGTTTGTTAGGAGCATAAGACCCTCTGCTCGGCTTATTAATCAGCGCCAAACCCATTGTACACATTTTCTCCTGAAGGATGGAAGCAAAAGAGCTGCACCTTATCCCCCACTACCTGCACTTCATTTTTACTTGCTGCGTCTGGTGGATTACAGATGTGCTCAAAGTGATTTTTCTCTGCATTTCTATTGATCAGAATTTATTTTGTCACTAAGCCAATAGCTACAGAGACCAATGTCTGGTCTGATGGTGAATGAGGTTTCCCCCACTCTTTCCCAAAGCTCATCGCAGCTGTTACGAACCCCTCACTCCCCTCCTGACTGGGCCACATCAATTTTCCCCCTTCCTCACCCCATACACAGCTGCAGCCTCAGTAATCGAAGGGCCAAGCAGGACATTGGTCTCTCTACGTGGTCATAAAATAACAATTAACGAGAAAGCATGAAAGAGCCAAGCATTGCTCACTCTGACAGAAGGAGAGATGGAGGAAGTGCTAGATCTATGTGCTGTATTTCTTTGGTATTTCTTCTAATGGTCTGTAGTTGAGAAGTAACACACCTGTTTTTAGAAAGGTGAAGTGGTGAAGTATGGTCCTTAGCTCTTCCCTTAAGTATTGAACATATAAATAAAATAAACTTAAGAATTAGCCTCATTCTAGATTATATTAAATCAAGCTCTATTATATTTGTATTAAATGTAATACAGGAGAAGGAAAATCATTTGTCATCCCTTTAATGATTAAGTGGATTTTTTAAATCTAGGTTAAGATCAGTCAGCACTTAAAATGTTGTTGTTTTCAAATCATTGAAATCATTTAGATGTGCTTAAGTTCTCCCACTCCACATTATATTACATAAAGGGTATATGACTTATTTAACTTGAAAAGTCATTTGAGGCTTTGGTTCCACATGAAGTGCCTTTGCTCTATGTGCTGTGTACCTTCACTCTAATAAATAGCTTTTAGTTTACATGCAGCTTTGTTTTATTTTAGAGCCTGAACTATTCGTTCAAACTCATTTGCTCAGGCCTCAAATGTAACTGTTAACAGATTTTACCCTTTAACTCCATCTGCTTTAGTTCTCTTCTTTACTACTTTATTCTTTCCTCTTTACACCTTAAAACCATTTTTAATCCAGACATGCTGATATCACATACTCAAGTTTCATGAGGCCTATGCAAGGAAAATAAAAACCTATTCATGAGAGGAGATGACACGTCCCACTCATGATAACTGACTGTGTGTGTTTCAGAGTAAACCTACCAGTGAATCAGCAGTGAGCAGTACAGGAGACCCCATGCATCACAAACGCTCCAAAATGAAACCTGACGATGAGGCCTCCAGCCCTGGAGCTGTTAGCGTGCAGGTAAACAAACACACACACACACACACACACACACACACACACACACACACACACACACACACAATGATGTACACATAAATTCACCCCTTCACAGCAGCTGGAAGGCACTTCACCCACTCCCACCCACAACTATAGAGCTTTCTCTCTCTCTCTCTCTCTCTCTCTCTCTCTCTCTCTCTCTCTCTCTCTCTCTCTCTCACACACACACACACACACACACACACACACACACACACACACACACACACACACACAAATACACACACATTCACACAGTGAAAGCTTGGAGGCCAATTATGTGAGGCACTGTAAAACTATTTATTTATGCGTTTGATTTGGTAGCGTGCTGTGGCTCTGCCTCAGATGCGATAAGCACAACCGATCTGTGCCGCCTGAGAAGAAAATTGTTTTGCTTTTAATCAGATACATATGGGAATGAAAAAAATGAAAGAGAAATTAGGTGACACGTCTCCTTTCTTAGGGCTGACTGATGCAGACTGTAGACTTCACTACTTTAATCTTCACCTAGGTGATATATTGCCTATGCCTGTATACTGCTATTAGCACGTAACAGTGGTGTTTTCCTCACTCTATGAATATGCACAATTTTCTTATACAAATACTTTATAACTAAAGGACCTATATCTGACCTAAAAATTTTGTATAAAATAAGAGTTTTGATATAAACTTATCTGTATACTGTATTACATTCTAATACTAAGTAAATATCATTGAGTTTAAGGTGCATTCATATATATATTAACTGACCAAAGAATATAAGGATGAGTAGACGAGTGAATCAAATAATCCAACAAATCTGTGAACTGATCTGTTATTGTCGTCTTTATTTTATTAATAAAAAACAATTAATTCCCTCACTTCTGCCAGGGATAGATTACTGATTATTTTCAAAATTCTTCTTGTCTTGCCTAATTTGAAGTATAACTGTGTTAAAGTAACATTGTATTGTTTAACTATAATTAAATACAAGTTAAAAATTAAACCAGAAAAAAAACTAATTTTTAAACACAAACTAGTTAAAGAAACTGGAATAATTTAGGTGAGGTATAATTGTCAAAACAATGCACACTTAACACTACTGTGTTGCTTGTGTATTGAAAAACATAGTGAAAATCAATTTTTGTTAGTGTTTCATGATTGTTAAATCTAAATACATACTTATTCTAACATTTACCAGTTAATGTGCCACCTTCACTCTCCATGGTAATTTCCAAATCATATGAAGCCAAACACAAAAAGCACAGTATTTGATCATTGTATATGACCATTTTCTCCGTTACATACCTGCATATACACAGTATTGCACGTAAATCATGTCTAGGGTTTATTTTTAGCTATAGGTATAATATTATATGATTTATATTTAATTAGTTTTAAACTATATTTTCAGCACTTGTAATCCAGGACCTGACAGTTAATTGCTGTATGTCATGTGTTGGGCATATTCACATTGCAGAATACATCAAAATGCATGAAAATAACTTAGTGTTCAAAATACGGTGTAATTAACTTCTTAAGAAATATTTCAGAATAGAAAACAGATCAAACCCCAGCAAAAGAAAAGACATTTGTTTCTGATCTGAGTAAAGTGTGGACTAATTTACTTCATTTATATCAATTTAAATCGTCTCTGCTACACTGATACTATGTTATATTTGGAAATTCAAGATATTGATATTGAATGGAAAAGCTCTGTCCAAATAGTGAACTAATTGTGCTGCTTATTCCAGCACAAACATTTTAAAACTCTTTTAGGTCATATCACTGTACTCAAATCTCTAAATAGACCTAGACTGATTGATGTCAGCAGAATGAAGGCTTGTTCACATGTTTTAACATTGCAGTGAAAAATTTCCACAATAACATAGCAATTCATAGCAATAAATAAAGGTTAGATTCCTCAAATGCTTGCCCCCACAGCCCTCATAAATCTGCTTAAATATGGAAGAGAGATTGAAATGATATGTTTGTGTTCCAAAACTACACTGAAGGTCTTAAGGTGAGACACGCAGCTGCAAAGGTATGTGAACAAAACAGGATTGCTGACAGCTGGTTGCACAAACTCCTTAAACGTTGCTTAAACTTGACCAGTGGATGCAATTTAGTAGTATCTTTAGTAGTATCTTATCCATGTACTACAAAAGAACATTTCAACTTTAGTAACTAACTAAAGTTAGACTAAACAGGCAGCTAATGTAACCTTGTCGTAAATTCGTGTCTTATTTTCTAACACAATTTACCTGGTTATTGCATGGTTATTTTGCTTTGGTCTGGATGCACTGATTACTGAAGAATATACTTATGTGTGTGTGTGTGTGTGTGTCTGTGTGTCTGTGTGTCTGTGTGTCTGTGTGTGTGTGTGTGTGTGTGTGTGTGTGTGTGT
>JBBIGC010000001.1:6963120-7002470 GCA_037576955.1 Lepidarchus adonis
GTTTGCGCGCATGTGTCTGTGTTTAATACATGAATTGGGGTCTTTGAATGTTTGAGACTCTTTTCTCTTTTTTTGGTAATTATACTATATTATATTGACTTTAGTGAGGAATTATATTAAATTAAATTGCCATTGTTTCTGATCAGTCAATTAGAACTCACAAGCATGAAACCAAAACTGAAGCAGCCATAAGCTATAACAATCTGGATCAAGTTAAAGAAACTGTGTCAAAAAGTTATTGTTCTTAAATGACATGACAATCTAGTTGATCAGGTCTTTTAAGATCAGGTCTTGTATTCACACACTGAGGCCTGATGGGAATTTACCACCAGTGATGAGTTACTTAACCAAGAAGCAGTCTCTGGCCATCTTTAGTCTATGAATGTCTCAAAACCATATCAACAGATGAATATGCATTTATGGATAAATGGGACATAATAATACTTGGTCCCAAATAGTTTAGAGCATTTCCTTTTTAAATTGTGATTCATGATTTCCGATCATTGTGAACACACCACTGCACACAGTGCACCACAACGAAATTTCCTATTCACACACCAAGATTTGATAAAGATCTTATAGCTCTACAGATAAGTTGGCCTACTACTACTTTGCCCCTGGGATCAGAAGGTCAGAGGTCCAAGTTCTAGCGTGGTTAAGCAAGGTACTGTCCCCACTACAATACTGACCAGTCGCTGACGACAGGTGCCCGCTGCTCCACGTGTGATGTGTTGAATGCAAAGCTCACATTTAGTTGGGTTGCACTTAGTGTGTGATTGTGTGTGTTCACAATCACTAAAAATCACCTTCGGTTCAATTTAATTTTCATGACAAACATGTTTATGAAAACTGAAAAATATTATAGATGTTAGGCCCAATAAAATGCTTTTAACACTGAAAGTTCAAAATGTTTCCTTTGGTTTATTGATGTTAAGGCTGACCAAATGAATATTAACTAGGTAGCTACATATTTTTATAAAATATGGGACATATATAGAACAACTCATCATGCAAATGTGTTGGCATTGGTTAAAGCTGAATGTTTAAGAGTTTTTGTATGTTTTTAGGAAATGTCCAGACTTTGTACTAAAACCAGCACAAATTAAGCCCTTAACATATACGTACAGTCTTATGCAAAAGTTTGGCCACCCCTCAATAAATAGCATAACCAGTACTTAGTAACACCTTCTCTCCAGATATCAAAACTTGCAAATGCTTTTTATTGCAGCAAAAAGTCTTTCAAATCTTGTACTTGGGATTTTCTCCCATTCTTCTTTGCAAAAAGCTTCTAGTTCTTTAATATTCTTTGGTCGTCTTGCATGCACAGCTCTTTTAAGATCTACCCACAAATTTTCGATGATGTTTAAATCAGGGGACTGTGATGGCCATTCCAAAACCTTCAGCTTGAGCCTCTTGAATTCATCCATGGTGGATTTCGAGGTATATTTAGGATCATTGTCCTATTGTAGAAGCTCATCCTCTTTTCAGCTTCAGCTTTTTTTTTTTTTACAGATGTTGTGATGTTTGCTTCCAGAATTTGCTGGTATGTAGTGGAATCTATTCTTCCCTCCACTCATGCAATGTTTCCTGTGCCACTGGCTGCAACACAACCCCAAAGCATGATAGATCCACCCCTGAGCCTAACTGTTGGCAAGATGTTCTTTTCATGAAACCTTGCTCCTTTTTTCTCTAAACATACATTTGCTGATTGTGGCCAAAGAATTTTATTTTAACTTCATCAGTCTACAGCACTTGTTTCCAAAATGCATTAATTCAGATTTTTGTCAATGCTCTGTTGCATACTTCTGACGCTGGATTTTATGATGGGGATGCAGATGCAGGTTTTCTTCTGCTGACTCTTCCATGAAGGTCTTGTCTGTGCAAGTGTCGCTGTACAGTGGAACGTTGCACCACCACTCCTGAGTCTGCTAAATGTTTCTGCGGGTTTTTTGCAGTCAAGTGGGAATTATGATTTATCTTTCTGACCAGCAAACGAGCAGTTCTCTCTGAGAGTTTTCTTGGTCTTCAAGATCTCATCTTGACCTCCACTGTTTCCCTGAATTGCCATCTCTTAATTACATTTCTGACTGTGGAATAGAGTGCTGTTCGGGCCTCTTATTTCTGTCTGAATCGACCCACCTCTGACAGAGCAGTGACCGAACCCGACCCAAACCCAAGATGCTTTTATATGTTTCTGTCAGAACCCGACCCGAATCTGATTGGAATTTTAATGTTGGGCTCAAACAGGTGCTGCTAATTGATTATAATTGATACTCTCTTAGGTTAAATAAAACAAAACACGCTGTTGTATTCTGCCTTTAGCTGTAAAAGAAAAGACATTCTCAACGATTGCACAGTCACAGGACACAAACATGCATGGTACAAGGGCAGGGCCTACTGAAAAATAAATTCAGGACTTATCACAGATAATACTTCTATTTTCATGAACATTTTAAATGAACTCTGAAAATTACTTTAACTAGGCTATTAACATAATAAATGCCATCAGGCTCTGAACACAAACCCTCCACCACACACTGCCATTGCACTACTGAACTCACAAACTACCACCACACACTGTCACACCGTCATTCTCTTGTCTTTCAATGTGCAATATTGCTGTTTGCTGGTCACTTTTTTACACTTTTGGACATCGCACCTTAAAATTGTACTGTATATATTTAGATTTTTTATTTTTATTGTACATACTAGATTTATATATTTTATTCTTCTTTTTTTGCTTTTGTTTGTTTGCCTGTTTGGTTTTTTGTCCATTTGCTGAGTTTACTGGTCCTACTTGTCCAGCACATTTCATTGTATGGTTAACCCAACGTTAACATGCACATGACAATAAACAGAACTTGAGCTTGAACTTGAACTTGAACTTGAACAAATCCAAACATTGAGATTTAACTGGAGTTGCAGGGTGGCTTCCTTTGATCAATGGTTCTTCCAGCTGTGCTGAAGTTGCGTTCAGTGTTACCGCTGCTGGCTGTAATGGCAAGAATGCTGCGCGCAAGGACGCTTAGTTTCAGGTAAACCTGAACCTGACCCTGACCTGAAGCCGACAAACATTTCAAAATATTTGTCCAACCTTGGTCAGGTAGCCATGCTCTACTGAGGAAACTGACAACGCTTTGTTATTTTCTTGTAGCCTTCTCCTACATTGTGGGCATCAATAACTTTATTATAGAGTTTTACACAGCTGTATAGCTTGGAAATTGGTGCCAGCTGACATTTACTAATGACAGCTGTTGCCATGCATCAGATCTAACGAGCTGTGTATTTTTTGTCATGTCCTAGAGAGACTGCGTTAGCATCTTTTCAATTTCAAAATCACCAAAATCTGTTATTTATGAAGGGGTGTCCAAACTTTTGTCTAAGACTGTATATGATCCAATGTCCTGACACTGTAAAAAACAAATTATGTGTATTTCTTCTGACTCATCGACCCCACCACTACTTCTTCATTGGTCAGAACATTGACAGACATAAACAGTATGGACATTAATGAATGTGTTTCAGACAGAGAGCTGGTTGTATGGATGAATTGAACACGAAAAGACAGACAGAAAAATGCACAATGTGTATTAGATTGTTTAATGTAAAGAGAGAGTGAGAGAAAAAACGAGCAGAAAAGAGAGGAAGCTGGAAGGCAGTGATGAATAGGGATGAATACTTTTGCTGATAGAGTTCAGAGTGACTAATTCTTTTGAAAACCTATTAAGTCGTTAGATGGCCGGACTAAACTTTTGATTTCCTGCTCAGACACACACACACACGTGTGCACAAACACACACACACACACACACACACACACATGCGCGTGACTCCTTCTCCTCCTCCTCTTTATAAGCCTCAGATAGAAAGTTGCCACGGCAGCACAACTGTCAGTGCTTGTCATTGTGGGGCAGAGGCCCATAGTGATAGGAGGTGACAGGGTTTTATTTGAAATCCTGTTTAAATTGGACACAGAAACTTCATGTTTTACCCATGCCAGAGAGAGAAAGAGGGGGAGGGAGAGAAAATAATGGAAAGTTCACACAAATGAAAAAGAAAAGGGCAGAAGCAAAGATGAATGAATAAAACAGAAAGTAATGTACAAAAGACAGGCGGGCATGACTGTTGACACAGATATTTCTAAGTTTTGCTTAACTGCCCCATTCATTTCTTTAGTTGAACTTCATCAATTGGTCTAAAACCTCTTTGATGTAATCAAGCAATTCAGCAGTGTGTTTTCAGGCAAAGTTGTGTGAATGGTGAAACTAGATTAGTTGTAATAGACTAAATTACTTTAACTTTTAATAACTTTGTCATAATTTGGGAACTGAAGATATGGATTGTTGCAGTTTTGCGACTATATCTTTCACCCATTATTGCCTAATACAAGGCTTCAGCTGCTCCACAATTTGTGGCCCATGTTGTCTGATCCTCATAAAGCTCCATACATTTTCAAAAGAAGACAGATCTGAACTGGCTGTAGGACAGACAAGCACACGCACTCTGGGTCTATGAAGAAATGCTGTTGCAGCACATGCAGGATGAGACCTTGCATTGTCTTGTTGAAATTATCTTCTCAGGAAAAGACATAGCACTGATGGCAGAATATGTCTCTCTAATTTCCTAATGTTTGCCTCCATTTCAATTGTGTATTTACAAATGTTAGATAAATGAACGCTCTCTGAGCATTTTGTAACCCTGTTTGATTGAATTTGGTATGATGTTACATTGGTTCGTTACATACATTTGTTGTCTCTGTTGAACGCCAACCTGCAGCCCAGACTGCAATGCTGTGTTTGTACCTGTGGGGGCAGTAATGAGGAAGCCCAGGTTCATTCTTTATTGGTTTCATGATAAATATATAAAGAAATTGGAAAAATAAATGTAATCCTCTGCATATGGCGACGTTCTATATGTATAAATATGTACATTATGAATATAAAACATCACAGTATGTGGAGAATTTTTTAAATAAGCTCCAATAAATTCATAATAACAGTATAGAATGTTTCTAACTTTATTAGAGCTCAACCCTCCTGTCCTTATGTTAAAAATCCTCCAGATTTTTGGAACTTATTTTAAAAACTCCTACACAGATACAGTGACATTTTATATTTGTAGCGTATATATGTATACATAAAAAATGTCGCCATATGTGGAGGATTAAATGCATTTTTCCTGTTTATTTATTTATTTATTTATCATGAAACCAATGAGGAATGAACCTGGGCTTCCTCATTGCTGCCCCCATAGGTACAAATACAGCATTGCAGGTTGGAGTTCAACACCAATTTAATTCAAACACCAATTTAACATCAAACTAAAGTCAATCAAGCGCAGCTACAAAATGCCTAGATTGCTCAGAGCGTGTTCATTTATCCAAGATTTGAACACCTGTGTGAACAAGACCTAACTCTGGAATTATCTGATTGCAGCACACATTCACACTGTCACACTGTCACACATTCACAGATGAACTCAGACCCAAAGAACTCATAATTTTTCTTAAGATTTTCTGAAGTACTCCTGAGCCTCTGTGGTTAATATAACTGTACCATAATAGTATCTCATGTAAAGCCTTGTGTCAAAGTCACTCACATTCAACAGTGATTTCTGACTTTGCCTTAAACTGATGGAGATTTCTCTGGATTTTCTTAATGTTTTCATAGTGTGATGTACTACAAATGAGACTAGATTTAAATTCCTTTAAATTCAATCTTGTGTTTGCGTGTATTTTTCTTTATTCACAGTTCTCTCACACAATTTAGCACAAAGTGATGAGATACAACCTGTCTTTGCTTCCAGAGACTGAGGCTTTTGTGGATCATCCTTTTATACCTAGTCATGTTACCAGTTCACTTGCATATTGTGGACTGTTGTAAAACACAACCTGAATATTATATAAACTTCACTGTCAAAACATTTAAAAGTGTTTTACAGATATTACTGTTCAATTTCCAGTTGGTGCCTCAAAACATTATAAGTCATTTCTTTGTATTGTTGTCATTTAATAAAGTTCAGATTAGAGTTTCAGCTCTTCCAGAAATTGGGTTTGTTGTTTTGTTTTGTTTTGTTTTTCATCTGGAAATGATGTGCACATTTTAATCAAGTAAATTCAATGACTCACTTTTCAGCATATGTCCAGCATGTGTGACCGCTGTGATTGACCTACTAACCTATCCTTTGATCTGCCTATGTTTTATACAGCACATCAATAATGACCACATCCATGGAGAGAAGAAGGAGTTTGTTTGTCGCTGGGAGGAGTGCTCTCGAGAGCAGAAACCTTTCAAGGCCCAGTACATGCTGGTGGTACACATGCGCAGGCACACGGGTGAGAAGCCACATAAATGCACGGTAAGTGACAACATTACCAAAGCTGCTTAACTTCTCATACATCGTCAAATAAGATTTATGTTCAGAAAGCATTAACGAACAATATATTTCTTCATCACATGGCTTTCTGCAGTTTGAGGGTTGCTCTAAGGCATACTCCAGGCTGGAGAACCTGAAGACACACTTACGTTCTCATACAGGAGAGAAGCCCTATGTGTGTGAGCATGAGGGCTGCAACAAGGCTTTCTCCAATGCATCAGACCGTGCCAAACACCAAAACCGGACACACTCCAATGAGGTACACACAGTTATGCCATGTACTAACCATATCCAGATTAAACTGGTTCAAGCAAGTAGGTGGAGACAGTTACTGAAAGACAGATACAATTTGCCCAATTATGGTTCTGGGTTTGATTCCTGGGTGGCAAGTGTGTAATTTGCATACTTTTTTGGCAGGAAGGTATAGGCATTCCAATGTTAAAGAAATAGAAGAACTTTGTTGTTTAAGAACCACCATTGTTTAAAAAAAGATACATATGGTCAGAAGATTTTTTTTGTTACTAAAATTGCTAAATGTTAAATAATTTCTTTATATTGCAACAATTTATAAGATCCTTTATTGGTCCCACAATCCTTTATTGGTCCAACAAGTTGGGAAATTTGCATAGTTATGGCAGTACAAAAACAATAAATTCAAAAAGCTACAAGTAAGATAAAAAGTATTTACAACTAATGAACCAAAAATAATATAAATAGGCATTATTGTATGGCAAATATACTACAATATAACCTAAGTCACACATATTGTACACAGTGCAAAAACAAACACAAGAATATTGCACACAGAATATTGAGAAGGATTTTTGCACACAGAGAATATTATACATAAGAGGACATTCCGCTTGTCCGTCCATGGTGTTTAAATGTGTGTATATGTTTCTATTTATACAAAGCAGATATTTAGACAAATCAGAGGAATTCCCCAAGTCAAGCTTCTCTTGGCTCTGCGTTGGCAATATAAAACATTGTAAGACATGCAAATTGTATGGTTTAAAAGGAAGATGCTCTCATGGCTCAACAGTTTATAACTGCTTTAGTAGCATTATTGACTCTCACTGTCTCTTTTTCAGAAACCCTATGTGTGCAAGATTCCTGGCTGCACCAAGCGCTACACAGACCCCAGCTCTTTACGCAAACATGTAAAGACCGTCCATGGTCCCGAAGCCCATGTTACTAAAAAACAGCGAGGAGACGTATATCCCAGACCCCCGCCTCAGCCTAGGGAACCAGGACAGGGCCGGTTGCCAGGGCAGTTGCCATTGGGAGCTTTTACTGACCAAAGGGAGTATAACCATGCTACCTCAAAACAGGATGAATGTCTCCAGGTCAAGTCAATCAAGACAGAGAAGCCTATGGTAAGTCCCTTTCCACCCTTGCAATGAAGGGTTTTCCATATACTACAGATTTTAATTTTACTACAGACTATAAGATGCAGTTAATATTACCATGGCCAGTTTTTCTTATAAAAGAATACTCTTATTGCAGAAATTAAATTCATACTCATGTATAAAGACCATGTTATACTCCTTTCTCTACCTTTTTCACACAAATCACCATTTAGCCAGATGTTTTGCTGTATGTTATGTATTTTTCACCTTTCCTGCTTGCTTTCATAATTCAGCCTACCACTTACTTAACATTTGTTATACCTTTGCTCTGCATGGCCTATATAATAACTGAATGTCTCTTTCATCCAATGCTTCACGCATTACTTCCCTCTCTTTCTAAGGACAGTGGGTGATCAGGTGAGATTTGATGAACTTTGACCTTTGATGTCCTTGTGATTCTAAGCTCTGCTATATTGCCATTGGTCATTTTGTCATCGCAGAAATCATTAGGTTAAACGAAGACTGTCTACTGCCTGCAATTTTCCATCCTAACTGTCTTGTGTCAGAGATTTACACAGAATCACATAATTGGTTATTTTTTGTTCCCGGTTGTTGCAACATCAGAACATAACAAACATCTATTTCTGTTTATCAGAGTCATACATTTTTTCACATAAAGGGGCTGAAATATTGGAAACCTTGGCAAAATAAGTTCACCATCAATCCTGAATGAGCAGACAACAAGTGGAATGTTCATTCCTGAGTTAAGAAAGAAAAAAAGTGAAATCCCACTAAAAGTGCTTTACACCTTTTCTGCATACACTGTCCACTTTAAACAAAGGCCCATTCTGGCTAAGCTACCTTGAACAAAGATTATCATTTATTGTTGACTACATCTCTCCCCCCATTTTCTGAAAATTGGATAAAACTCTTTAGCTCCATGCTGTTTGTCTGATTACATTATGGTCCTCTGACAAGCTTGAGGGACAAAGATTTTCATGCTATTCACTGGATCACAGCAATGTTTTTTAATGTTTGTTGTGTATGTGCAAAACATTACATTTCTCTAAGTGCCATTTCAAAAGACTTTCATCAATGTTTTTTCCTTCATGATCATTTGATAGATACTTTTTCCATAAATGGTAAATGTGGGATGTGTTTATATCATTATCTTTTTTTTTTAAACATTTTTTTCTTTGTTATATCTGCTTGCCAACATTTTATTCATTCATGTATTCATATGTCTCTCATGCTCTTGTCTCTCAGACGTCTCAGCCAAGCCCTGGCGGTCAGTCTTCATGCAGCAGTGACCAGTCCCCCGCCGGCCCCCATCTCGGCCGTGGAGTCCAGCTTGCTATAAGCAGTATTGGGCTGGTGGGGGAGGCGGTGGTGGTCGAGGACCAGGAGGATGAAGAAGAGGAAGAGGAGGATGACGGAGAGGGAGAAGAGGAGAATGACCCCATCATGGACTCCACTGTGTCCACTGCTACCGCCACAGCAGCTACCTTAGCCCTGCAGGCACGTAGGAGCCTGGGGCGGCCTTTGCGCTGGATGGAGCAAGTTAAGATGGAGAGGCTTAGGCAGGTAAATGGAGGCGTTCCTAGGCTGGGACATCTGTCCCCCACACTGCCCCCTAAAGGCCAGGTTCTGCCTTCTCTCACAGGGAAAGGTAAGGCTTCAAAACTTTATGCATTGTGCATGTTTTGTCCAACAGTATGATGACAATACTATTCATTACTTTGTACAAGTCTGGTTGAAGGGTGTTGCTTCTGGAACAAACTATGAAACTGTTTCCTTAGGAGTTCACTGTTTCTTGTGATGCTATGTGAATCAGGTCGATCATTTATAATTTTCTCTCTTTCTTTGTCACACTTAGGCTCATGTCCTAACAGAAGTACCTGTGGGGGGGCACCGGTGCCCCAGCCTCCTCCACGTCTTGAGCCGTCCAGCACAGAGTTGACGATGCTGAGTATACTACGGGATCGCCGCGACAGTAGTGGCAGTGCCACCAGCTCTGCCTACCTAAGCAGTAGTCGCCGTTCCTCAGGAATCTCACCCTGTTTTTCAAGCCGTCGCTCCAGCCAAGCCTCTCAATCTGAGCACAGCCAGCACAGACGTCTTCACAACCTCAGTGCTACGGACTCCTATGACCCCATTTCCACAGATGCCTCGCGCCGCTCCAGTGAGGCAAGCCAGTGCGGAGGAGGTGGAGGTTTAAGTGGATTGGTACCTGGAGGAAGCTGGGGTGGTGGAAGTGGAAGTATGGGAGGAGGTGGGATGGGATCAAGGGGTGTACTGAACCTTACCCCAGCCCAGCACTACCATCTCAAGGCCAAGTATGCAGCCGCTACAGGTGGGCCCCCTCCAACACCCTTGCCCAACATGGAACATGTTAACTTGAAGACCCACATGACTATAGCTGGGGATGGGCAAGATGCATGCCAGCTCACACTGCCGCCATTGGTCAGGCCACGGCGCTGCAGTGATGGTAGCGCTAATGGACACAGTCGGCACATCGGTAGGCAGAGGGGATTCTACCCAGGTGAGGGCCTAGGCAGTGGTGAAAGAAGGGCAAGTGACCCTGTAAGGAGAAGAGATCATACTACCTTTGAACTACCCCAGATACAGCGCTTTAGCAGCCTGAATAACATGCAGCCCTTACCCCCTTTGGTTGGTAATCATCACCCACATGGAGGAGGCCATGGTTTAAGTCTGCAGAACTACACCCGCTCAGAGAGCAATCTTCAGAGGGGCATTCTCTCCCCTTGTTCTGCAAGCATCCTTGAGCAATCAGCACTTGAAGATTTGGCCATGGAGCGTGATGGGTCTACACTATTTAAGGATGAAGACATTCTGCCTGATGAATTAGTGCAGTATCTCTACTCACAGGACCATGAGGTAGTACAAAATAGTACAAACTACCAATCAAACAGAAATGATTATAACCAGGGTCTCGAGGAGGCCCAGAACTTCCATAATTCTCCACAACAACGCTATGCACAAAATCTTAGCAAAGATGTTATGCCCATTCAATGGAATGAGGTGAGCTCGGGCAGTGCTGAGGTTTCTCCTCAACGGCAGTCACAGAGGTGTGGGAGATGGTCAAATCAGAGTGGTACACTAAATGACACATTTGGTCGATATGGAAACATAGTTGTACAGCAGCAGGTGCCTTCACACTTCACAGACCAGCATGGCCCTGCTGAAAAGGGTGGAGAATTGACCAATGGGCACACTTACCTTGATCCACGTAGGGAAAAGTCAAAATCAACACAGCAGTTCTCTTGCAGAATGAGCCCAGATATGAAGATGGAAACTGCACCAAGTAACTGTAGAGACACAAGGAGGATTGGCTCAAGCTCACACAACCTAGGTCAACCAGAATCCTTTCAGATTACCCAGTGTCCCAGTCGTCAAATCTGTGTTCCGCAAGCTAACATGTCACAAGCGCGGTTGCAGCAAAACCATGCAAACACAAGTCAAATCAGTGGTAACTCTCCTCACCATCTCCAGTCTGCTATAGTTTGTCAACCTGCCAATCAAGGTTCTTCTCAACCACAGCAATATCACACCCAACAAAGCAAGAGTAGTCACCAAGCACAGTCCAAACAGCAGCCAAATTGTAGAAATGGAAACAGCATTAGCTGCTCACTTGCTAGTCAAGTTTCAGGACTGAAGCTAGAGGTAAAAGATCATCTTCAAGCCAACCCATGCTCTTCAGCCCAGCATCAGTTTCTTTCCAATTGCTTTGGCCCAGCAGAGTCTTCAGCTTCAGGCTTAAGTGAAATACAACACCCATGTCTAATGGAACCTTTAAAGATAGAAGCTGAGGAATCAGGTGGCTCTGCAGAGGATGGCCTGTCCCCTGGGGCTGACCAAGTGACCAGCACAGTGGACGGCAGCCCTGGTAGCAATGTTCTAGACAATATTGGTCTAGATTTCACTTCCATTCTGGAGGATAACTTTGACCAGGGCAGTCTGGTGTCTGATATAATCAGTCCCAGTATTCTCCACAGTTTATCTCAGACTTCCTCTCGGCTGACAACTCCTCACCTCTCCACCATGTTTCACAGCTTGCCTCCTGGCACCAACAACATGGCCATTGGCGATATGAGCTCCCTCCTCACAACCCTCGCAGAAGAGAGCAAGTTCCTTGCCATCATGCAGTAGGTTTTTAATCCTCTGCGAGTAAAAATTTATACAAATATAAAGTGTAATGTAAAGACAAGAATAAAGGGCAGACAACCTTTTCTTTATATTAGCAGGAGTAGTTTTAAAAAGGTGTTAACACAAAATATAGGCCCACTATTTTATATGTCTTACTGATCCTTGAGACAAGGACTGAGAAAACCATATGTGTGTATGTATATATATATATGGTATGAATATATAATTACTTAAAACCCTTTGGTGTCTGGAATAATAAATAATTAAATGCTCATTTTATATTGCTTTAAGATGACAGTGGGTGACCTTAGTTTCATTCGCATCATTCTGAATTTGGTGTATTATTCCTGTTTTTCCATTTTGTTGTCAAGTATATGTGCATGTTTGTTTTCTGATCAAATATACACACTGTTTTTTAAGTGGGTAGAGTATCACATTTACTAATGTATCATTACTTTTGAGTAAACCATATATAATGATAAATAGACAACCTGACCCAGCTGCCATTAGGTCAAGGCAGGGTCAAATATTACATTAATAAGGCCCTAGTGCTGAATTTTTTCTATCATTTTCACATTTTTATATTGATGTTTTATACACGTCTTACATTGATAGTATTAAAAATGATTTTACATGTCTAATCAAACTGTCATGTGTTCTGACATGTTCTTCAAACATGCCATTGAATTCAAATATGAGGGACCATTTTGTTTCATAATGGTACTACACAAGTGTGGAGCAGAGCCCCATAGTGAATAATTGTACTACTTGATTTACCACGACTGTATACATGTATATAGGCTTTTTCCATTTCTTTTTTTTTTACTTGTACGATTTTACATTATGCTTACTGTGTTTTAATGACTGGTGCTTTTGACAAGCTGTGCATTATGTGGCAGTAGTGGAAAAACAATTTGAGGTCATTTGTAGTCAACCTCAGTATGTTGCTTATTGCACAAGGACTAGAAATTTAAGTATGGTGGCCAAAAAAATGCCAAAAAAGGCATTGGTATTAACTCATTTTACATTTGCCAAATAGAAGTAATTTCCTTTGTATTTTTTTTTTCAAAGTGAATTGTGTAATGTGTTCTGTTACAAAAATGTGATGAACAGTATCATCAAGTCTTTGAGTTACAGATCAACTGTGTTTGTATCTGTGTTGATTGGTCTTTTCCTCTGAATCATTACATGAAGCAAGTTGAGACAACACAGAGACGATGTGCTCTTATGCAAAGAGAAATTCAATTTGGCGATTTTGTTAACAGTATTAAGAGTGATCTGTACGTAAATGCATATGTACAGTTTTATAAGTCATGTTGTAGCAATTAGGTACTGTTTGTTTTGTATGGTATTTCAGTTTAGTTTTTTGGAAGTTGTGTACCAGTGTCATGCTGTCGTTTTTAAAGTAGTATGATCCATAACCCTAAGGAAAGGACGAGGGGGTTTGGGCCAAAGGTATGTGCCTTATTAGTGCCTGCCGATATCAAGAGGAACACTGCCAATCTTTTATAAGGAATTCTTGCAAAAATGTATATGTTAAATGCATTAAGAGGCCCACAACTTCACATAAAGTTCAGTGACCATACATGCAGATGTGCAGATGGGGCATTAAGGAATGTGGCATCTGAAAAAAACTAAAATGTTGGTGAAAGATATTTTAAGTTATCACATTTCTTGCCTTTAATTCTTTTTATACTTGTAAATAAGTAATCCTTTGGGTAGAGTATAGTGCAGAGCCGAGATGAGAAAATTGGCCAAGATGAGCATTAATACCAAGTAGGAATATCCATACCCTGTCTTTAAATCCAAAGGGAATCAGGGTGTATGGGTTCAGGGTGCATGGCACCACTAAAGGGGAACGACATCTGAAAGCTCTTTTGTAACAGACTACAACAAATGTTTGTAAGATTTTAATAAAAAAGGAAATGCACCTGGTGTCTGATCAGCTTCTCTTTTTTAATGCACCATGCAGAGGTGGGAACAAAGTCAAGATTTTGTTAAATCCAAAGTTGGTGCAGTCAAGTCTAAAGTGAAGTCCTGAGTCAATGTAGGCAAGTCTCAAGATGAGCCATGAGTTTTAAAAGTCCTTATCAAGTACTCATTCTTTAGCAGATTTAATGCCATCTCAGCACTGAACAACACAAATGATGGACAAAGTGACACATCCTGTTTGTTAGTGTATCACAAACCCAATTTCCAGAGAAATCTGGGCATTTCTAAAATAAAAAACAGCCATTTATAAATTCTGTTTACCTTTATTTAACCAATAAAAGTACAATGTAGTAACTTCTAATTGTTGAGCTGTATACATAATTTTGAAATGTAACCCAAATAAAAGAAGAGTATATAGAATATTAATGTTCCACCTCTTTGAAACATTAAACAATAAGTAAGTAAGGATGTTATGATTGAGTATAAAATAGCATTCTCCAAAGGCTCAATCTGCAAGAAAATACAGGTCATACCACTTTGTGTCAAAATTTATGAGGGAAAAGACAGTGAGTTAAAAAACATTTCTCAATGCAATATTACAAAGAATTTAGGTCTGTGTCCATCTACAGTAAATAATGTGAGAAGATTAAGGATATCTGAAGAAATCTCTACTGACATGGAACACAGTCTGCCACATCATGAAACGTAGCAACTTGAAAAATCTATATTAGTTCTATGAAGAAATGTGGTTACATTCTCTGTGCCAAAGATGAAATGGACCATCCAGACTTTGCTTTTGCAAAAGGTGCATAAGACTTTGCCTGGGACATCCATGGTTATTTCAGGAAGACAATGCCAGGCTTTATTCTGCATGCAATATAACAGCGTGCCATTGTAGACACAAGTGTGTGGCTTGACTGGCCTGTCAGCAGCCAATATTTATCTTTAATTGAAGATGTATGAAGCAGACATCCTTGACCACTCGCTGTTGTGTTACGAATGCACAAATACCACATGCAGAACTGCAACACTTAGTATCCTCAATTCCCAAATGACTACAAAGTGTCATTAAAAGGAAAGGTGAGGTAACAGTGGAAAATATGCCTCTGACCCAACTTATTTTTGAGTGTATTGCAGACATCTATTTTACAATTCTAAATACATTTAAGCTGTTCACTAAAACACTGAAAGTCTTTTAATACAAAAAGTCATCAGGATGCCTCTCCACATTTCTTCCACTGTAGGTGGCAAGTTTTTTATGCTTATACCCAAGTCCAATCTAATAGTCCAGTGTATTAGTCTTGAGAATATGGCAAAAAATATATGCTAATTAAATCAGATATTTAATTTACACCCACTGATAACACAGAAATCAAGCACATAGCCATCACAGACAAATACTGGCAAAAAAGTGAGTTAAACTTAAGTCTAGTGACATTAAACATGTCATGATTATAAAATCCCTTATTTGGCCCAAGTCAGTTTGTGAAATTTGTTCGCTGTTATAACTGTAAGGGTATTACATCACAACAACAAACGTCAACTAGATCAAAAATAATTTTAATCCGGTATTCCATCCAAACCATCCTATTGGTTTCTGTCAAATGTAAATATTTGTCTGATGCTGTATGATTTGTTATACAGCAACTGTGCAGTTTTAACAGAACTGATGAATCTCAGATATTGCTAATAGTAAATTAACACCAACGCATCAGAACAAGCACAACAGTAACAACAGATATCTGACCCCAAGTACCAAGACACAAGAACAAAATCAACCTGAAGATAGGAGTAACAAACCAGAAGGACTTATTACTCCTGACTGCCTCAACTTTTGGAGCTTCATGAAATAGGTTTCCAAGGCAAAGGAGCTGCATATAAGACTAATATTACTTTGGGCAATGCCACGCTTGGGATGAAGTGTTGTAATGACATTGCCACTGGACTTTCAAGTTCTTCAGGGTCTGCACAGAGCCCTGACCTCAACCCAAATTAGTACCACTGGGATATTTATATATACCAGTTACTGGGCTGCAGGTTGGTGTTCAACACAGACTAAATGAATGTGAATGAAATATGAAAGTGATTATTTGTCATTGTGAACACACCACAGCACACAGTGCACCACAACAAAATGGTTCCTCTGCATTTAACCCATCATTGGAGCAGCTGGCAGCCATCAACAGCACCCGGGGAGCAGTGAAGTGGGCACGGTACCTTGCTCAAAGGTTACCTCATTGGTGCCTGGGCTGGGACTTGAACCTGCGACCTTCTGACCACCACTGACCGAATGTGACATCATATTCAAGTCAAACAAGTACAAAATCCATTGGTCGCTCAGAGCACATTCATTTATCACTAGTGTGGAAAAGGCCTGATTCAGAGCACTGTCGAAGCTTCATATGATTAAAACACATACCTAGATGTTTTACTTAATGTTTTATTTAATGTAGACTGTATGAATCAGAATCAGTCAGAAATAGAAAACTTTATTCATCCTGGGGGAAATCACTTTGCTGTGTATATATATAAATATATAAATATAACTTATTATTATTATTATTATTATTATTATTATTACTGCATGGAAACATACAGACATACAGACAAAGTTACAAAAACTAAGGTACTGTATGGTAAAAGTAATAATTAAACAGAATAAGGCCAGATAGGGTGAGGATAGAAATAAAAATATATAGAAAAAATCAAATCTAAATCTATAATAAATAAATAAGCTAGTAGTGGAATGCAATGCAGATGTAGCCTATATGCATTAAAACTAAAGTTTCAGCCACTGTAGTGTTCAATATTCACCGAACTCTCCTGAAGGAGCATTTAAGGTGACCAATGGCAGAGGACAGTTAACTCAATAACAGGAACTTAGTGATAAAAGACACATTTGGGGTTTTATTATCTGTAAGCCATAATCATCGAAATTCCAAGAAACAAAGGCTTGACATATTTCACTCTGTGTATAATGAATCTATATAATATATGAATTTCACTTTCTGAAAGGAATGTGAAGAAATATTGAACTTTTTCACAAAATATTCTAATTTCACATGTACCTGCATATTTACAGTTAAGTAAACAACATTACATAAATATGTTTTGAACATCCAAATAGAGATTTACAACAATCACTGTATTTCTCCTCTTCATTACAAAGTATCTTATATTTATACAGCATTTATTGACTGTTCTGCAAAGAGAAACATCATACCCAATTATACACAACCAAAAATTAACCGCCCTCTAAGCCCCTTCGCTGTCATAAATGTGTTTTTTTTTATGCCTGCTATTATTTTTATGAAAATGGTTAGAAAAATCTTGACAGTTTTCAGCTAATCTGACCAAATATCCAAGCCTGTTAGCCAGCTAACTCCTGCCGACCAGCCAGCTACACCAGCATGACACTACATGACAAGACACTTTGGGTCGGCCCGCAAAAACCAACCAGCCTAAACCAGCAAACATCAGCTTAGTTCAAGCTGTTATGTTGCTGTTGTTGTAGCTTGTTTGTTTGTTTGTTTGTTTGTTTATAGCAGTGTATCATGTAATGACTACAGATTTGTTCAAACAGCCAAAAATGCCTGACATATTATAGTGCACTTGTGCTGTCAGTTACCATGTTAATAAAAATAAAATAATAACAATAAGAAGAAGAAGAACAACAACAATAATGATGATGATTATAATAATAGTGATATAATAAAAATAATATTAAGGGTTTTTTATTATTATTATTATTATTATTATTATTATTATTATTATTATTATTAGTATTATTGTTGTTGTTATTATATAAAACAACTTTTTCCTACTTATTTACTGGCGAAACTGAATGAGCAAGCTTACAGTCTCAACAAAAATGTTAAAGTTTCTTCTTACATAACTGGCGCCCGCAGTTCCAGGTAATGAACAGTGGGGGGCAAAAGAGAGCAGAGACGCTGCAAACGCTTTTCTTTCGCGAACATAACTCCGTTGAGGAAGAAAAACACAGGCCACCAGTTGGAGAAAATGGCCGACGTGGAGATGGATTTACAAAGCGAGAGGCTGAATAACGGGTGAGAAAAGCCTTTGGTGTTTCAGCGTATTGTTATTTGATGGCGAAAATGCGTTGTCTAAAGACTGTTGTGTGTAAAGAGGAAACGTTTTGCTCAGTCAAAACATATCGCGCCTTATTTGCTGGTTCTGCCTGCTTTACTTTACTTGGCTAACCTTTTAGCATTGCTAGCTAGCGAAGCTAGCCAGGTTTATGCGACCTTACGCAGGTATCGCCGAATTTACTATTCATGTTTGTCTGTGTGCTTTAATCCCAGAGGGTGTAATGTTTATACGTTTATTCAAGTTTTTAAGTGTTTAGTCCGTGCACCTAGCTTTAGAAAACACGTTTCATTGTGTGGTGGACTTCTAGCTACTGTAGCGAACACATTAGCTGAGACCGACGCACGCGCACAGACATTGCGAACATTAGCTGACTTAGCACAACTAACCTAACTTTGGAAGATGTCTATGTTGAAATGTGAATTAAGGAGTCTTGTGGTGGGGTTAAATAGCTCCCCACTCTTTCTTGTGCTACGAAATGTTCAGGCAACGCGGTAGCTTTTTTTGTGCTATTTTTCAATCATAACATTTTCTATTTACCCCGCATGTGTGAAGTGGGCAGTTCAAACAAAAACATTTTATAGGCAACAGAAATACATTAGCCGTGGAACGAAAGAGTGATATTTACAAAGACAAATAACGCCAGTTAAATAAGATGTGCCCAAAGTTATTGTAATAAAGAAGCTAGTTTTAAAATAGTGTTCCTTGACTACTTGGAACACTTTTTAAAGAAAAACCAAGAATGCAGTCATGTACGTTTTTTCTGTTATTGGGTAATGAAGTGTGGGAAACCTTCTAACAGAGTAAATCAGACGTTCCCAAGCACCACTTTGCACGGCCCAAAAGTGAGGATGTACTGATGTGAACATCAAGTGTTTTTCAAATCTGTTTTGTTGGGACTTTTAATAGTAGTAACTTCTGCATAGGCAGTGATATGTATACACACACATTTAAATGTTAACCTTACATTTAATTGTTTGCATATTCAGGAAAGATGATTTGGAAAGTCCAGAGAAGAGTGGAAACGAGAATGGTGCAGTGTCAGAGGATGACGAGGAAGAGGAGGGTGAAGAGCAAGCTGAAGTGAATGGAGAGAACAAGACTGAAGGCCCTAAACACCACAGCAGTAGTGGTAGCAAACACAAGAAGAAGAAACACAAGCACCGTAGCAAGCATAAAAAGCACAAGCACGCAGCTGAAGAGAATAAGGAGCGCAAGCGCAAACACAGACACAAGCATAAGAAGCACAGACGTAAGGAGGCTGCATCTCCATCTTTAGGAGCAGTAAACAAGAAGGCTGAGGATGGTTTTCTTTCTTCTGAGAACCAGAATGTGGATGATCGGGCCCTACTGGAGGACTTGGAGAAGCAGCGTGCACTTATTAAAGCTGAGCTGGACAGTCAGCTGATGGAAGGCAAGGTGCAGTCAGGAATGGGTCTTATCTTGCAAGGGTATAACTCTGGTTCTGAAGAAGACGGAGACAGGCAGAGGGCACGGAATGGGGAGCAGCGCCAGAGAGCAAGTGGGGGCAAAACACGTTCCCCCCGGGACCAGAACACCAAAGGGGCCAGAAGCAAACGGGACTCGCCAGACACCAGTAAAGTCAGTGGAAAGCGTCGAAGCCGCAGCCGGTCTAGAGACAAAGTAGGTAGAGACAGTAAAGCCAGCAGAACGACCAAAAGCAGCAAAGAGACTACCAAGGAGCGCAGCAGATCTAAAGACAGAAGGCAATCTCAGAGTCGGGACAAATCCAAAGACGGGGCAAAGAGATCCCCATCTCCATCCATCAGGAGGCGTTCCTCGGCAGAAAAGAAGACTGAACAGAAAGGACGTGCCGACAGACGCTCTTCCCCTGCGCGGACAGAGGAGAAGCGGACTCAAGAGCAGAGTGGCAGACAATCTGTGTCGCACAGGAGCCGCTCGCGGGATCGCAGGTCCCGGTCCAAAGATGGCCACCCTGCCCGTTCAGAGACAGACCGGGACAAGAGGCCAGGGAAATCTCCTTCCAAGGATGCCTCATCAGGGAAAGAAAACCGTTCGCCACACCACAGACGAGCATCAAGCTCCCAGCGCCACCGCAGTTTCTCTCCTCGACATCGGGAACGGCAGCCACACCATCCACCTTCAGGCTCTACTGAGCGTGGCTCCAAACAGAGCCACTCACCTTCCAGGAACAGGTCGCCTGCCAGAAGGGCCCGCAGCCGCTCAGCTGAGCGCAGGAGGGACTCCCCAATCAGGTAGGGAAATTATATTTCAGCTGGGATGATGAGAACATGCTGTCATTAGAGAAAGTTAATGGACTCTGGACCAGTTAGGCATTAAACTCTCCACTTTTGACATTTTATGTGCCTTAAAAGTGCAATGTCTCAGTACAAAAAACAGGACAATAATTGCATGAAATATAGTATCAGCAAGCATCAATTTGTATACTGTATCAACAAGAATATAAAATATGTGAATGGTAAGTAAATGATGTTTGTTTAGCTTCTACGGTTCAGGGGGCAATGTTTGGGGTTTTTTTTTTGAAAATGTGCACCTGAAAGTGTGCTGCTGTAAAATAAGAAAACACAATTGGATCATGGATAAGAATGGCATCGTTTATACTGTTTAAAAGCTCTGCAACACAAAGCTATACTGCAAAAGCAAGCAATTCATTTTTCTTTACATTAAAAAAGATGGAAACTAAGCTAAGCTGAACTCAGCTAAATATTGCACTATAATAATGTCTTGATGTATCTTTTTGTTTTGCCATGTTGTCCACCTCCACAAAGTGACTTTCAGTCCTGTTCTTATGTGTATGTTTCTTAAATGAGCTAAGCTCTGTCTGCAGTATCCAGAATTGAATGTGGCAGCTGCGCATTATTTCATTGTCTTCTGTCATATTTTACTTGCTCTAATGCTGGTCAGCACTTTAATCTATATAAACCTCAAATCCCAACTCTAACAAATCCCATTTATTGTGCATTTTAGAGGTCTTCACCAATTTCCTCTTTCAGCATAATTTCTGTGGATGTCTTGATTAAATGGGATGTTTTCCTGATCCTGATTTTGATCCATTAAAATTTTTTGTAAAATTGGTCATAGCTCACCCAACGATGGGCTGCAGCTAATACATTGATTTTGCAAACCTGCGAATTTAAACCTCCTTGTTTAAATGGGGAGGCCTATCTAAGAACATTTTAAAAAACCAACAAAAAAAAACACATTCACTAAAAGTATAACTCTGTGCACAAAAGATGACCTCCCTAAATGATTAGTGGAATTTAAATGTACAGTTTACTGCAGCAATGAAAAGCAACACATCGATGTCAATCATCCTTCTACATGTAAATTCTTCAGTATACAATTAGCAACACTGAAATGGAAAAATTATTAGGCTTACCTTTCTTCAAATCCTTCATATCTGATCTGTAAATTGTCATTTGCGACCTGTGCTGCTTTGCTGTCGCTGATATTGGACACACGTTTGTCTCAGATATTGCAGACGTTTTTAAGGTGTTGTGGCATGGTATTGGTAAGTTCAAAATGTTATCAATTTAATTGTTTATGCTCAACGAAACATCTGCAAACTCAGTTATGCTGCAGCTAAAAAACATATATTTCAGAGTTGTTTTAAAACATAAATGAGCATTTCCTTTGTCTTATAGTAGGGGGTGGTCTATCGTTGGGTTAATATGGTAATTAGGCTCTGTTCTGTATTGTACTGAGATCTTGTATATTGTCATTTAGCGGCTCTGCCCTGTGGAGTTAAAGAGGGTCTGGCTTATTTTTATGTCTCCTACCACCTGAAACACACACTTTTCCATCTGTGGTTGAGTTTAGTTTAACTTTTTTGTCTATCAATCTAGTCTCATAGGAGTTATATGGAATTTGAACTCTTCAGAGTGAACTGGTAGCTTATTCATCTGTTTAGTTAGTTTGTGATCTCCCCCACAAGCTTAGTTTCTTTGTCTTGCTGACAAACTGTTTGTCAACACATGAAATTCCTCTACTTATTTGGTCGTTGCTGCACACAGCCAGCCTACACTGAATTTGTGAATAAGCTGTTGCACTAAATGCCTGTCTATAATCATATTTATTTATGTTCTGTTTTCAAACTGTTAGTGACCTGTTGAACTTAACCATGAAGAATACATCGATTAGTCATAACATTAACATCACTGAAAGATCAAAAGGGTCCAATGACTAACATTTGACTTTCTAGTTACTGTATTCTAATTACACCTGTTCGGGGTGTGGGATATATTAGACAGCAAGGATCTGAGCCACTTGTACAAGGCCATTACTGAGCTGTCTAGATGACAGCGCGAGAGCATCTCAGCATGTCTTTTGGTGTGTTCCAAGTCTGCAGTAGTAGTACCCACCAAAATTTATTCAAGGAAGTTCAACTTGAGAATCAGTGACTGGGGCACGGGCATGAGTGAAGGCTAGCCTGGGTAGCCTCCCAAAGAGGAGCTCCTGTTCTACAAATAATTAATGCTAGCTATGATGGAAAAGTGTTGGAACACTTCACCACTGCCAGCATGAAGGACCTACATAATATAAGGCATGTGGTTTTAATGTGCGAATAGTGTTTTCTTTTGTGCAGTTACAATGCAGATAATGCAGTTTAACAGCATTTTACAGCCATGTTATAAACTGTGTTTTCTGTGATTTATTAGATGTGTTTCTGGTGCAGTTAAGAAGTTGAATTAGTGGTAATGGACATGATCAGGGATTCTAAGGGGCCTTAGTCTGATGTAAAAATCAGAATCACATTTTGCAAGAAGACACTATAGTTGCTCAGGCTTGGTGTAAAGGCACTGATGTCGGGTGTAAAATCAGAAAAACAAAATCATCTAATATTCTCCATACAACACACAGGCCCTTACATGTTATTGTAAGGTTTTCCTGGCACTCGGTCTAAATGCAACTCTTCTTGAGTGCAGAAGTGAAGAAAAAAATGTGAATAATTTTGTAAGCAATTCTGGAACTGATTTTTCTTTGATAGGTTTTCCACGTTTTTACCAGCGTGGATGTCTGATTGTTCTTAAATTTCATTCATTATGTTCTTAAATTTAACTTGTTGAAACCTGCAGAAATGCTAATAATGCTAAACACAATCCAGTACCTCAGTTTGAAACCCTGGTTAAAATCCTCTACAGAAATTATTATCCCCCTTGTGCAGCTGAAGGAGCAGTAGATCTTCTAAATTAAGCCGATTGAACACTGGTAATAAGTTTTAATATATATTTTAATTTTTTTACTTTTTAAATTTAATGCCTCTGCTTGCTTGGAACAAAAACCTGTTGCCATACCAGCCCTTTGTGACTAAGATTTCCCCTTCTATAACCCTAATGTTCATATAGTGTTAAATATATTTTACATGGTAACTCACATCTAGGCTGCATCATTTGCAAGGCAGTTGCTCTCCAGCACACTGGTTGCCTTCTGGTTTATAAGCAAATGTTAAACTTCACAACTTAACAAATCTCGTGTTAATAATGGAATATTTTTCTTTTCTCAGGAAGCGTTCTCGTGCAGATGGAATTGGACGGTCTCATGATTCAAGCCCAGTGAGGCGCAGGGTCAGCCGATCACCACTCAGACGAAGATCAGTGTCGCCACGAAGACAGTCCCGTCCCTCGCCAAGAAGAAGGAGCCGCTCACCTATGAGGCGAAGGTGAGCAAGTATAAGCAGACATTTCTAGAACAGTATACGTTGACTAGTTTAATTAAGAAGGAATGACAGTGAAGAGGTATAAGATATCACTGGGTGACCAGCTACACTTTTTGTCTCTCAGGTCTCTTGAGAGGGATCGTTTCGGCCGTTCCAGACTTCGTCGGTCCACCTCTAGGGACCGTGTGCGCAGGAGGAGACGGAGCAGAGATGAGGATAAGTTCAAGGGAAGCCTGTCAGAGGGTATGAAAGCTGACCAAGACTCATCCTCTGAGGAAGTGTGAGTAGGAGAATTTGTTTGGACATTACCATCATATTCAGCATGTATACATGTACTTTATATACAGTTGATAAACTATAAAATTACATTTTAATTTTGTTCTGTGCTGAATGTTTCGACTTTGTGTTTAGCCATCCTATGAATCATTTGTTTTGCTTTCAGTGCTGAAGCACTTTGTCAAAATGTACTTTTGATCATTGTCATTATACTGTTATAGCCAAGTGTTGGGTACACTGTGCACATTAACGCAGTTAAACAGCAAGCCAAACTCGATTCTCATGAGCCAGGAAGCAGCTTCTGCTACCCACAATACACTGGAACTATAGACTACGCCTTCAAAATACGAAACAGATAACCAATACTAACATGTATAGAAATTATTCTTTAATTAAAATCACATATCACAGTTTTTTGCTTTCTCTTTTTACATAAAAAATAAATATTAATAATGTTTTATCACCAAATCACAACCAACTTTTTACTTGGGGCAGAACAGTCATGTTCTTGTATAGTTTTATGAGCATAACTGATGTTTTCAGGATGGAAGATTTTGATGCTGAGGAAGAAGACGAAGAGGCTCTGATTGAGCAGCGACGACAGCAGCGGCTGGCTATTGTACAGGTAAAAAAGTGAACTCTTTAGAACCACAATCAGTTTGTGTTCTGATTGTGCTTTAAGCATATCAACCTGTTAAGTACTTTAAATACAGAATGTAAATATTTTAATGGATGTTCCCTTTACTGCATTTTCACATCCTATCATTGGTTCCATCAGAAATACAAGGCAGTAAATGAAGACAGCAATTTGGGTTCTATGGCGTCTGAGCCCAGCAGCCCCCAGAGCAGCACACGTAGCCGTTCAGCCTCTCCAGATGACATTCTGGAGCGAGCAGCCGCTGATGTGAAGGAATATGAGCGTGAGAATGTAAATACATTTGAGGCCATTGTGAAGGCCAAGCACAACCTCATCGCCCAGGAGAAAGAGGGTGAGTACTGATTCATTAGGCTTTTCCCTGCATTGAGAAGCTTGGGTAGCCAGGCCGTGAAACAAGGACGTTTTGTGTGTAAAACAGAGCTTCTCAGATAGCTGGCACTGTCCAAGACTTTTATTGCATGATATAGATATATGCATAGAATTTTTTTTCTGATTTTGTTTGTTTATTACTGTCTGTATTACTTTGTCAGTTTAGAGAAATCAGGGTTTTTTTTTTTTAATAAATAAAACAACAACTTTCTTGGACAAGAAATGTGATAGACTGTGGATATAATTTACTAACAAAATATGTTCATGTTTTGTGCTCTTTGTTTATCAGGAGCCAGCACGAAAAAACCTTCTGCCCCTGATATGTTCACGGAGTCTGACGACATGTTTGCTGCAGACTTTGATGTAAGTTTGGGGTTTATTATAATATGGGGTACATGAACATATACCCCCAGCATCTTGTCTGTAAGAGATTTAAATCATAAACAATCTTCTGAAATCTCTGTAAATAGATGAACAATTTCATCTGTTTACAGATGTTTACAGACTGTTTCATCTGCCTTTTATGCAGTATTTCCACCCTTCCAAATGAGAAAAAGAAAAAGTCCTGGAGATTCTTATGTTGTACAGGAGAAGAATTTAAACATTTATATTTTCCTTGAGCTGAGAGTGTCAGCCAGAGCTCCCCAAAAAGCATAGCATTACCATCTAAAAAGTTGTGATCAGGACTGTATTAAATGTTTCAGTAGCATAGGATTAGGACTGTACTATATCATAATGTCCATGATATACTGTCAGTATTCCTCTCCATGATTGTCCTATTACATTACTGACAGTATTGCTGATGTGTTCACATTCTCACCATCAAATACATTTACACTATTTAATCATTATTTTTTAGTTTGTTGTAAGCTTACAGAAGAGTTTGACATATAAGGATATCAATTTTGCCACTATTCATATTTTCAATTGATGGTGAAATGTTCGTTATATTAAAGGAGTCAGTATTGGTTAATAATCACAGTAAACTTGGCTCTGTACAGCATAGTCATATTTTTAGAGATGTAAACTTCAATTTAGGTTTATCAGATCTGCTAATTTCCTATGCTTTAATTTATTTTTGCTGGCCATGTCAGCTGAGTTGTTCAGGCTAGCACATTTCACACAGCGGCTAAAGGGTGTGTCTAACACAATTACACCATGGCCCTTTTCATTGTTGCTGTTTTCTTTACAGACTTGTTCCTCCCCTCAAAGAAAACTTATTTGTTACATTTCCTAGATTTGACACCCAGCTTTTGTATGCAAATGTTTTGACCTGTGTATACTTTTCTTACACTTTGCTCCCTACTCTATTGCTCCAGAGTGCCAGACTCAGGGCTGTGGGTTTTGGGAAGGACTTTAAAGAGAACCCAAATCTCAGGGACAACTGGACTGATGCTGAAGGCTATTATCGTAAGTGCTGCTCACCATGGAAAATGCATTTCATTGACCAATGTCAATTAAATTCTAATCGTACACTGCTTTTTCTTTTTGCATATTTGTCATACATGTTTCAAATCATTAAAATGATTTTAATATTAGACATAGATAACCAAAAGAAATACAAAATGTGTATTTAAAGGGGAATAAAAAAACTCTCCAAAACAACCTGCCCCTTTCTGAAATAGTAATGCATCTACAACTCATCCAGGAGTTCACAATAGAACCTAGAACAATGTTTAACCGAACTGTAGGCCTCACTTGCCTCATGGGTTTATGATTCAACAATAATAAAGAGATCAAAATGACATCCATGGTTGAGTTTCAAGGCCAAAATTACTGCTGACTAAAAAAAAAGGAACAGAAAGACTTGTCTCCCATTTGCCAAAAAACTTCTTGATGATGTTTAAGGGAAACATTCTGTGGACTGATGAGACAAATGTTTTACTTTTTAAATGTTTGTGTCCCATTACATTTGGCTTGCTGTGCATTTCATAAGAAGAATATCATACCACCAGTTAAGCATGGTGGTGGTAGGGTGATGGCCTAAGGCTTCTTTGCTGGGTCAGGACCTGATTGATGAAACCACGAATTCTGCTCTCTACTATTACTTTTACCATGTTGGGCTAAGTAGGTTTGGATTGCTTATTCCCCTTACTAAATGAAATCCTAGTTTAAAAAAGAACTGTTTTGTTTGCTCAGGTTGTCTTTATCTAATATAAAAATGTTTGGTGTTTCAGAAATGTGTGACATAGGGCTGCTGCTCTACAGCTTGTCAATGTGTGTCTGTATTGGCAGTTTTCAACCACACATCAAAGCAACAATAAATCAAATGTGTTACCAGTGTTTATTTTTACACTAGTAGGGTCTACTTTTAAAATCTCTGTTTGATGCAAATGTTTTATTTGTTATTTTTGTTCAAATATTTTTTCCCCAAAAACCAGTCCTTAGCTTTTCTTTGTGTTTCTCTAGGTGTGAACATTGGTGAGATGCTGGACAAGCGCTATGATGTCTACGGCTACACAGGGCAGGGTGTCTTCAGCAATGTTGTTCGAGCCAGAGACACTGCCCGTGCTGGCCAGGATGTGGCAGTCAAAATCATTCGAAATAATGAGCTCATGTTAGTATTGGTGATCTTCGTATGTTTTTCTTGAATATTTATGAATAGTTTAGATGTTAATTTTGATTGGGCCTCCTGGGTAAGTATGATTAATTGGCTTAGAAATTGCAAGCTGTGTAGATTGAATTTTAAATTGGTTCTAAATGTCTGAGTGAAAGGTTAATGTTGTTCATCTTAGACCTTTGCTTTTTAAAACTTGCTACTAGTTTGTTTTTAAAGTGATCTTACACCTAAACCAGTGATCATGTAACTTGTTTGACTGCTGTCCCCCACTAACAGGCAGAAGACAGGACTGAAAGAACTGGAGTTTCTAAAGAAGCTCAATGATGCTGATCCTGATGATAAATTCCACTGCTTGCGCCTCTTCAGACATTTCTACCACAAACAACATTTGTGTCTAGTTTTTGAGCCTCTGAGGTACTGTTTGTAATGTGTGTTTGTCGGCATTATGTTTTAATTAAAAGATCTTACAGATAAGGGGGGCAAATGTTGTAATCATGTCCTTCTGCCTCACTATTTAGTATGAATCTCCGAGAGGTCTTGAAGAAGTATGGGAAAGATGTAGGGCTCCACATTAAGGCTGTTCGCTCTTACAGCCAGCAGCTTTTCTTGGCCTTGAAACTTCTGAAGCGCTGTAATATCTTACATGCTGACATCAAACCTGACAACATACTGGTAAGCTTGACTGCTCTGCAATGAGGTTTTGCAGTCTTGGTTATTTTTTGGCAATAATGTATGCAAAGAATTCTGTTACAAGTATTGTTCACTTGTATTACAGCAAAGAATAGGAGATGATTGTCTTGTATGAAATAAAATATAACTTTGCACCATTTTTTCTGCTTTTCAAAGGTAAATGAGTCTAAGACTATTCTCAAACTGTGTGACTTTGGCTCAGCGTCACATGTGGCTGACAACGACATCACACCATACCTGGTCAGCAGGTTTTACAGAGCACCTGAAATCAGTAAGCTCACTTTAATGCCACTTCATTTACTTTTACTTTCAGAAATGCCTACATATTGAAATCAGTAAGCTCACTTTAATGCCACTTCATTTACTTTTACTTTCAGAAATGCCTACATATTGATTATTTTAATATTGCTGTTTGTTTGTTTTTTTAGTACTTTTTGTGTGCCTTATTCACACTATTTTAATCATGTTTTCCAGGGAAGTAGCTGAAAAAACCTCTGGTCAGAGGTGACTCAGCAGTTAATCTGCAAAAAAGAGTCATTATGTGTGAACCACCTCTAGATGTGATAAAAGGCAGTTGCGCTTTTGTTGGAGACTGTGATTGCCAATTGTGTGTGATTTATTCAAATATCTAGCACGTCAGATATTCAATGGGCAACCGCCAATCAGGCGGGATATGTCTTTCACAGCATGGTTCACATCAGTACAGTGCTGGGCTAATGAGTGCTGGTACATGTCTGAAGACACATCTGTAAAAATGAAACTGTGGTTGCAGCTGCATTATGTAAAGCTGATGGAGAACTTTCCTCCAACTGTCTCTGAAGAGGCAAAATCCAGTGCTATAAACATGCAGAGATGCATGATCGAATGCACGGTTGGATTCTGGATTTAGGTTATTTTGAATTTCTGAATTTTCTGAGTTTATTGCTGTTTTTCTCGTGGGAGGGGTGTTTTGTGAGAGGGTTCCTTTAGAAGTTGAGTGCTAGCATTATCTAGACACTGAGTTTTGTGAAGGTGGGTGTCACGGCCATGGATTTTACGCTGAGCAGAGCCAACTCGGCTGTATGTTTTTTGGTGGAGTAACTCCAGCCGTGCTGGGATTTGGGGGTCAAACTGGTACTTGTTCAAAAGGGGAGAGAGAGCTGCACAAGGTGGTCCTGGAACCACAGGCTCTCGAATGAAAAGACAAGTTTGGTAAGATCACGATTTGATCTCGGGCTCTTTCTGTAAGAGATCTTTTAGTGAATCTATCAGCGAGGGCACAGATCTGTCTTTTAGTTGTGCATATGATCATCTAATCTTGCAAAAATCTTGCGTGAACAAGGCTTTTGTATGACAGTTTGGGTGGTACTAGAAATGTATGCCAGAAAAAATGCTTAATAATTTCCTATCTCCCCACTTTATCCCTCCCTCTACACCTACTCCACTCTGCAGTCATTGGGAAGCCCTATGATTATGGAATAGATATGTGGTCAGTGGGCTGCACACTGTATGAGCTCTACACAGGAAAAATACTGTTTCCAGGCTCCTCCAACAACCACATGATCAAGCTATCTATGGACCTCAAGGGCAAAATGCCTAACAAGGTCTGTCCCACACCATTGTTTTTCTAATATTGTAAAACATGGTTTAAATGGTTGAAAAGTAATTTTTTTATGTCCTTGGCATGTATTGCAATTTTTGGCACATCTTTCTTTTAGATGATCCGAAAAGGCTTGTTCAAAGATCAACATTTTGACCAGAATCTGAACTTCCTGTACATAGAAGTGGACAAAGTGACTGAGAGGGTTTGTTGAAATTATCCTAAATCAATCTATTTATTGAAAAGAATTTCCAACAGCAATACATTCAGAGCAGACTCACTGTCTAAATATAAATTTTGTGCCCTTTTAGAAACCTGCATTTTATATATGGCAGTAATAACAAGAAGGAAAGTATAAGAAGTATAAAACAGTTTTGTAACTGTCATTCTTTCTCAATGCAGGAGAAAGTGACTGTAATGAGCACCATTAACTCCACAAAGGATCTCCTAGCAGACATGATTGGTGGCCAGAGGCTTCCTGAGGAACAGAGAAAGAAAGTAATGCAGCTGAAAGATCTGCTGGACGGCACTCTAATGCTGGACCCAGCCAAACGTATCAGCATCAATCAGGCCTTGCAGCACCCCTTCATCCAGGAGAAGATCTGACCTTTTCACTCTTTGACCTCTGACTTTTTTGACCTTCCACTGGGAGTGCAGTGGTCATGCCAGTCCTTCTCCTGGAGTTCTGCTGTCCTGTAAAAGTTTGGTTGCAGTCCAGGTCTGACTGTCTTCATCCATTTAAATATAAGGTCTACAGAAGGCTGTGGTTATCGCAGGTATGTTGGGAAGGGGTGGAACTGAACTATTAAAGGAAGCTGATCTACAGGTAGAGGCTTGGAATCTGCAGCACTTGAGTCAGAGTCGGGATGGAGGTCTGGGACCGAACCAACAAAGTCCAGCTGAGAATCTTTGGAACCATTCAAGACTTTAATTTTTACTGCTATTGGTTTTGTTTTACAAGCCCATTGGTTTTGTTTCCCCAATTTGTTGATTATAGAGCTGTCAGAACGATCTAGTTTTTATTGTAAATAATCCATACATAATTACATGTTGTTCACACCAGAATGAGTTGTTTTTCTCTGCGATTGTTGTTAGGTTTGGACTTTGCATCTTATTTAACTTCAAATGTGGTTGACGTTTGAGGGGCATCTATCAGCAAGAACAACCACTTGATGCATTAAAGTGGTAAGGCACTTCATTAGTGAGTAATCTGAGACAAATTACTAAATCCCCCAGTTTATTCCAGTGTGTGTCACCCTGGCAAGATAAATGGAAAAGTTTACTCAGTTTTTTTATCCCACAGGTTTACCTTGACCAAGTGCTCAAAGCACATAGCTGAAACTACATTTATGTTTTCACATCAGTACTGTAATTCCTATGCCCAGTCACATGGCAAGCTGTTCAGCTAATTCTCCCCTGTACTGTATATGGGATAGATTCATTAATATAGGTTAAAGAAGTACACATTTTTTGGTAACTCTGCTCCTGTAGCACTGCTGAAACTATTGGAAATAAGAACATCCAGGATACCATCTCAGAATATTCAACACAGTACTGTGTAAGGGGCAGTCTCATGCTACTCTTAAGAAAGGTCAGTCTCACCCAGAAGCTTTTTGTTCCATTCTTAAACTGGGATCTGAGCCAACCGACAACCCTTTATACTGTGTTGAGTCAGCTTAAGAATACACCTCTTGAAAGCCCATGTCGGCTTAAGGCTGTGATAGGGGAGTAGACCTTAGCACTGTTGTAGGATTTTGTAAAGTTAACCATAGACTCCTCAGTAGTAGGAAGAGTAAGCACTGTTTCTGTTGAACAAACTTTACTTTGACCTTCAGTTATATAGTTTACCCACAGTCCTGCATATTTTTAACAGTGTGCTTTCCTTGCTCTGACATACCTGATGCAGCTTGATCTTAACATCACATATGATGGGATTGATATTAAAAGGAAGCTCTGAATCTGAATCTTTCTATGGAAATGAGGAAATACTAGTCTAAATGTTTCAGCATCTGCAAGAAGGACTATAGTTGTCAACACCATCAAAGCTGTCAGGGGTCAAAGCATCTTCTAGCTCTGTCCCTGTATTTCCCATCAAGTCCTGTCAAGTTAGTTGAAATGTTTTATTGTCTTTAACAGACTTGCATACACATACAACTTTTGCAGTTGAAATTGTTAAAGGCTTTTTGCAAGGAAGGGTTTCTCAGTTAACCTGACACTTTAAATTAGTTACAGAGTTTATTGGCTGTTCTACAGCTCCATCTTGATTTTTGTCAAACTGATACATCTTGCTTGTTGGAAAGTCAGCCCTGGTTGATGAGTGGAAATGGTCCGTTTTCAAAAAAATCCTAAGTTCAAAACAATATCCAATTATAAAGTGCCTCCCTGTGAGTTTGTGTTGAAGTAACAGTAAGAGTCTTTGGCATTGGCCCCAACGCATTCATTTCATGATGTAAATATTTCTTGGTTTTGTTATGGAAAAAGTCAATGTTAGTTTTTTTTTTCTTACAGGAGAATAAACATTTTAGAAAAATGGTAAACTCAGAAGAATGGGTTGTGAAGACATATGAAATCCAGCACCTTGAGCCTATCATGACTTTTATTAATAAAATGTTTCTTATCTATATCTATTATCTTTTTCTGTAGTACAGCATTAGTTGATAACTCGGACTCAGCTACACCAGCCATCAGCATCTACCTATAATATCTAGTTCATATTTGTAAATTTATATTTGCAGTGCTTCCCATTTTACTAGTGATTGTGCTGAGCTAACTGATTTTGTTTCTTGTAATTAGCTGTGTTTCATTTGTGTTATTCATCAAAAAGCTTTGGAGTCATCTTGCTTTCCTGGATTGTCTTGTCACAGAGCCTACGGAGCTGAAAGGTTTTCATATGACACCTGAAACAAACTAGGGTACCATGGAGAGCAAGAAACGGAGATCATCTTTGTGAAAGGTAACGATAGGCTTAAGCTGCTTTATACAGTGGGGGCAAAAAATTTATAAAAATATAAAATTGGCAGATGGCAAGATGATAGATCTGTAATGTTCATCATAGGTTCACTTCAGCTGTGAGAGACCAAATTTTTTTTAAAAATCCAGGAAATCACGTTATGATTTTTTAAAAATGTATTGGTATAATGATGCGGAAGATAAGTATTTAGCACCTACAAACAACAAGATTTCTGGCCCTCAAAGACCTGTCACTGTGTTTTTAAGAAGCTGTTCTATCCTCCACTAGTACCTGTATTAATTGCATCAGTTTGAACTTATCTGTGTAAAAGACACCTGTCCACACCTTCAAACAGTCAGACTCCAACCGCCACCATGGCCAAGACCAGAGTGCTGACTAACGACACCAGGGACAAGATTGTACACCTGCACAAGATTGGGATGAGCCAGTCTACAATAGGCAGCAGCTTGTTGAAAAGAGATCAACTGTTGGAGCAATTATTAGAAAATGGAATAAATACAAGATCACTGACCTCACTGTCTACCTCAACCTGGGGCTCCATGCAAGATCTCACCTCACGGGGTACAAATGATCTTGAGAACGGTGAGGAAACATCCCAAAACTTACATGGGGGGGAACTGGTCAATGACCTGAAGACAGCTGGGGGACCACAGTAACAAAGGCTACTGTAAGTAACACACAGTCTTCATAGATTAAAATCCTGCTTAAGCCAGCACATAGCCAGTCTAAAGTTTGCCAGAGACCAGCTGGATGATCCAGAGGAGGATTGGGAGAATGTTTTATGGCCAGATGAGACAAAAATGGAACTCTTTGGTATAAATGCCACTTGTTTTGTTTAGAGGGGGAAGAATGCATCTCAAGAACACCATACCCACTGTGAAGCATGGGGGTGGAAACATTATGCTTTGGGTCTGCATTTCTGCAAAGGGGACAGGATGACTGATCCATATTAAAGAAAGTATGAATGGGGCCATGAATCAGGAGATTTGGGGTAAAACCTCCTTCCATCAGTGAGAGCATTGAAGATTAAACATGGCTTGATCTCCCAGCATGACAATGATCCAAAACACACTGCCTGAAGGAGTGGCTTCGCAAGAAGCATTTCAAGGTTCTAGTCAAGTAGTCTAGTCAGTCTCCAACCTCCATCCAATACAGAATCTGTGGAGGGAGATGAAAATCTGTGTTGCCTAGTAACAGCCCCAAAACATCACCGCTCTTTTGAAGAGCTACAGTGTGTGCAAACCTGGTGAAGACAGGAAACGTTTGACCAACTAAAGGTAAATTACAAAGTATTTGTGAACTGTTGTTATTGAGCAAATACTAATTTTCTGCACCATTATACCATGTATACAAATACATTCTTTAAAAATCATACAATGTGATTTCCTGGATGTTTTTTTATTATTATTATTAAACATTTTGTCTCTCAGTTGAAGTGTGCCTATGATAAATTACAGACCTCTCTTATCTTTAAGTGGGACAACTTGCAGAGTCGGTGGCTGCCAAATCCTTTTTTCCCCCACTGTAGATCTTAACAAAAGAAATATCACTAACACATTACGGAGGAACATAGTTGTGCTTCAGAGTTTATTTTTAGTTGGTACCCTTTTCTTAGTAATTACATATTCTCAGTCCTGTTCATTAAACAGACATTTAATTAAATAGGTGTGCTAATTTGAGCACCTCCAGATTAAGCCATACTCCGATGGTGTTAGTAGCCACTAGAGGGCTGCATTTGATAATGAAATGAAACTGGTATGTGTGTTAAGTGTAGTTAAACTCATTTGTTTTGCAGTCTTTTTATGTAGGAGCAGGAGTTTCTCACTTAGCCAGATGTTTTATACCCAAAGTTCTGGCCTATTTGAGTAAAGGTATGAAATATTCATGTGAAATGAACTGAGAAATTGTGCTTTGTGAAATGCACCCTGGATGCCTCATATCAATTTTAAGAGGAAGTGACTTGGCTTCTCATTTAAGAAACAAACCGGAAATCCCCACCACCTTCTGAAACTAGATGTGGTTAATCTTTTTTTTTTTGTAACATATTGTTAGATGTGGTTAATCTTAATTGAGATTAATTTTGTTACTTGTGGCATCTGCTTCTGCTCCTAACAAAATAATTTAGTGGTCCCTACCTCAGTATACAGTTGTGCTCATGAGTTTACATACCCTCAAAGAATTTGATTTCTTAACCATCTTTCAGAGAATATGAATGATAACACAAAAACCTTTCAGTCATGGTTTGTGGTTGGCTGAAGCTATTTATCAATTAACTGTGTTCACTGTGTTTTAAATCCTACCCAAATGAACTACCCAAATGACCCTGATCAGTCAGGAGACTGAGATGGCCACTCCAGAACCTTCACTTTATTTTGGTCAATGACAGGTCGCCTTGTGTTTAGGATCATTGTCATGTTGGAATATCCAAATACGTTCCATGGCAGCTTCCAGGGTGATGAGCGCAAATTTTTTCACCAGGATTTTTTGATCACATACTGCATTCATCTAGCCATCAATTTTACTAATGGTTGTGGCCAAGATGTTCAATGTTAGTCTCATCACTCCTCTGTCAGGAGTCTAAAAACTCATTGACCTTTTATACACACCTACTAATTACAAGCAAACAAATCAAAGGGGAAGATGGTTTCACCTTTAATAGCCATTCTCAAAGCCATGTTTGTGTCAAGTTGTGTGCATACCATTAGGCCAAATCAAGAGGTTATGTAAAGTTTTGATTATGGTCATTTGGGTAGTTTCTGTTGTCATTATGATCTAAAAACAGGAAACACAGTTGTTTGACAATTAGCCAACCACTAACAATGAGTGTAAGAGAGGTTTTAGTGTTCTAATTCAATATTCTTTGACAAATGGCCAAGAAATTACAAATTCCGTCAGGGTATGTAAACTTATGAGCACAACTGTGTTTATTTAGGAACTCATGCTACCCAGTAGCTTACTTTAAAATGAGTCTCAAATTCCCAATTGACACCATTAACTCTCATTAGAAGCATTAGAGGCTACATCCTACAGTGTTCTGTATTTGCTATATTTCTATATTTGCAGTGTATATTTGCTTTCCCTGAAGTTCACTGTGCTTCATAGTTCAATGTCTGTTTACCAACCTATTTTTATCCTTTAGAATTCTGCTGTAACATGTTACATGGCCTCTGCTTTGATTAGCTACCTTCTGTTATGCTCAGAGTTATGAGAAATTAGAACTATACAATCTGTGCTACAAAAAAAATCAAATATATGCCATTTTTTCAAGTCCTAATGCTTATTGTAATGTAGTTGTTAGAAAATGCACATGCCATGTGCATTTAGTCATGTACACAAAGGTACATCCAGTGGAAGTTGTTGAAATTTTATACCCAAGTACTAGAAAAAACATACATAGAATTTTCAATTATTTATTCAGCAAAAATAACATAATCTTGTCGTCAGAAGCAATATTATACCCTTTAGCAGACATAACTGTACATGCCTAATTGTCTATCAGTCAGCTTGCACACTTCCATTGAATGCTCAATAAGCTGCAAGATTTTCAAGGTTTTTCTTGTTAATTTTTCATTTGTTAATTTTGTGTGACCATTAACCTGTTAACGGTTCTACCTCCGGTTCAGCTTTGTGATCGATGACCCACATTGTGTAGCATTCTGATTTGGTGCAGGATGCAAAGATGAATCAATGACTTGTGAGCTGTCTAATCCCTGAGGCAGCAAAGCAATCCCAATCCACACTTCAGCTTCCACAATGCTTTGCAATCTTTGAACAAATTTGAGGATATTTGTGCCCATTCAATTGACTGTTTTTGAGGTTGGGCACTGATGTTGAACAAGAGCATATGGCTCACAACTGGTGTTCAGATTCATTTCTAAATTTTTATTTGGGATCAGGTCAGGGCTCCATGCAAGACAGAGTTTCTCAACAGCTCCATTTAAATATGTCTTTAATAAACTCTATTTTTAAAAAAACAGAAAAGCAAAAAAGCAGTCCCCGCACTTTGTCAGCACTGCAGTTAGGTAGCTTTCTAGTGTTTGCCAAACCCACATTCATCCATCAGACTGTCATATAGTGAAGTGTGATTCACCACTCCAAAGAACACTTGTCTGCTGAACCAGAGTCCAGAGGCAACATGCTTCACAACAGTCCACCCGATGCCTGGAATTGCTCATAGAGATTGATCACTTAGGCTTGTGCAACTGCTCTGCCATTGAAACTCATTTCAGTGAGGGTCTACACCTTTGTGGCTGAGCTATCACAATACTAAACCTGACCAGGGCAGGAATTTTTCAATCTGTCATGGCAAATGTGGCATCCTAAGACAAACCGTGTCACTGAGCTCTTAAGTACAAACCATGGAATCTCCACAATCACTAATGGTACCATCACTGTGCTTTATTTTATATACCTGTTGGTAGTCTGAATAGCTTAAACATGAACTCAGTAATTGGGCCATGTTGTTTTAAAAGATCAATTTGAAATGTATAATTATATCAGACTGAGCTTTAGGTAATAGTCTATTTTTTTTCTTGTATTTGATGAGTTCTGCCATGTTCTTGATCACATGTCTAGTAGTTCCTTCAAGTTATATTCACTTAGTGCCAAGAAGTAAAAAAAAAAATCATGTTCTGCACTTAAGGATACTGCTTGCAAATAAGTGACACCATAAGGGCATAAGGGCTTTCACTTACTTTTCATTGAAAGGAGACTGATGTCTTTATGTGTAAAGTGTAAAAAAATTAACGTTAATGTGTCCTCTCTATTTACTGTAAGGATATTCATGTGAATGTGTTTAGCATGAACAGAATTAAAGATGTCTATACTTATATAGTCTGCAGTGAAATATACCCCAGGAATTCAAGCATCATTTACACTTCATGCTTTCAGTAAATGCTCAGATCTGGCCCCAACATTTGATAAAAATATGTTACTCTGTGTCACACACTGAGCTTGCTTTGGTCATTCTGTTATGACTTTCATTGTTTGACCTTAAGTACATGTACTATTAAGGATAGTTATGGATAAGAAAAAAAGCACTGTGTTGTACATGTGCAGCCTTTATTTCTTTGTGCAAATTTAATTTACGTGGAATGCAAATTATGTGTTCTAGGCTTGCTTGGGGAAGAGATATTAAAGCAGTTCATGTCTTTGCTTGGCAGATTTGTCAGCTTTCATAAACTTCCAGTTTTTCAGGGTAATAACACGGGAGTGGGTACAAACAAAACAAGCGTAGAAGACGAGAACAGGATTGACAAATAGGCCCAACATGAGACCAAAAAGGAAGCCTAAAAGAATGCCTGGGTGGCAGGGGGTAGACTCTTTTCCAAGCTGGTATCCCAAGTCTGCTGGAAGTCCATTACACACACATACACACACACACACCTTTTTGGGCTTTGTCCTTAAAAATGTCTTCAGTTATTTCTACCAACTCATCCAGCTTCTCCTCTCCCATTATGACAAGGGCTGATTTGAGCTGACTGAGCACATAGTAGCCCCGGTGATGTCCGCTCCTGCCCATAACCCAGTCGTCCAGCACCGAGATTCTACAACTGCAGATCACTTTCTACTTTCATTTTTCATATGTGAAATTATGTGAAAGTTTACAAGTTTCTTTTTCAACACTGGGACTACACTAGAATATATAAAACATAAATCAAACAACGTACACGGCCTGAATGAAGAACACAAGCAAAGTAACAGGCACAACAAACTAGTGCTTTTAGTTTTTCTTAAGAAATCTTTTCTAATCTCACTTCCTTATTTTAAAAGTCTAGTCTGTTTCTTTCCTCTACCGTTTAATTACCTTCGCACAGGAAACAGCCTTTCATCCCGACAGTGGTGATTTGTCTTCTCACACTGAAAGGATGCATTTCTTTTTTCTTTCTTTGAGCTCTGAGGAGAGTTTCGTTTACTCTCCTTACTGCAAATAAGAGCTTGAAATATTGTTAAGAGTCCAGTTTTCTTCCAATCTTTTAGAAAACTGTTCTTCTTTCACTTGCTTCCCTTTGACTTTCTCTTATTATGGATTAGTGGATTATCTGCCCTCTCATTTTTAATATAGTAATTAAATTACTTTTTTCCCCAGTTGTCATCCCAATTACACTGTATTCCTCAAAATAACCTGATCAGTCTATAGTCTTTCAATATTGCAATATTCACAATGTGTATTAATTTGCTTTAAACACCTCACAGGCAGTATTTAGACAGACTCTAAAATGCGCTAGGTTAGCTTTATTGCAGCTGTCCATTCCAACTCTAGGGCTCTAACTTGTAGCAGACAGTTGACAGCCGTTATTATTATCTATTCCATTAGATGAGCGCCCACTCCCCCAGAATGCTCGGTAAATCGGTCTCCTGCTACAGCTTCGTCCTCATGACTTCCTGTCTGGTGCCACAATGCTGACACAGCTCTCTTTGTACTTCCTCCTAATGACAAGCTCATTATAACTGTAACCATATATACCACTGTCTTATTCTTTCTGTACCAAGATTGCACTTGCATGCAGAAGTTTAATGACCAACAATGTGTAATGCAATGTGTAGAACACAGTAAATTATGTTGAAAATATGTTGGAAAAGTTAAATGTACAGTGTAGAAAGTGCAGAAGTTAAAAGCCCAAATGTTTTTGTTTCGGGGGGGGGGGGGGGGGGGGGG
>JBBIGC010000001.1:7002480-7025750 GCA_037576955.1 Lepidarchus adonis
TTTTTCTCCCCCCCCCCCCCCCCCCCCCCCCCCCCTCTCCACACATGGAGTACAGGTCCAAAGATGGGACAAACCTTCTCATTCATATATTGTAGTTTCTTAAAAATAGCCACCATTTACTCTGATTATCAGTGTTGGCAGGTGGGTTCTGAGCACGCGCGTCCCCGCGAAGTCGCCATTTATGGAGCCAGACGTGTAGAAAGGGTGCGGCTTCGCAGGGACGTGCGTGCCCGCGGCTTAGCTCGCTTAGCTAGCTATCTGAGCCCATTCTTATTCTAACTGTGTGTTCTTTATTTCTATGCATTTGTCTCTTTACTTTAAGTGTTGGTGTCACACTAGATCTTTAATAGCCTGACGAAAGTCCTGCCCACTGATTCCCAGGTCCCTTAAGTAAGGGGTGGTAAGCGGATTCCAGATTCCACCAACCACCCACTTGGATGCCCTTATGATGACTTCCATTGCCATGGTGAATGCCAATGGGGAGATGGTGCAACCTGCCTTTATGCCAATCTCCATTCTGTGCCAAGCAGTAGTAAAGTCCAGCAAGGTGAAACACTGCTGTAAGTCTTGAAAATAGGATTTAATGAGGTTTGTGATGGTTTTGTTTTTTTTTGAAGAAGAAGAAGTCAAAAGATGCCCACATGAAGCTGTACGGGACTGACCCAAATGCGTTGGCCAGATCCAAGAACACTACATGGAGATCCTTTCTTTCTTCTTTCACCGTCTGAATTTGATACCAAATCATACTAGTGTGATCAAAACATCAGCAGACCCTGGGATGCACTGTGATTGGCCCGAGCAGAAGACGTACAGACTTAATGTCACTGTAAAGTTAGAAATACATAAATAATGAATGATTTTTTGTATAAAATATTCATACAAGAAACCTTATTCAATAAACATGTAAATATGATTGACAAAAATAGAAAACATAAGATATAAAACAATATTAGTGTACAATACAACAGACTAAAATAAAATGTAAACTTTTAAAAATGTAAACTAAAGAAACAGAATAACATAATACAATAGGAAATATGAGTCTGTAGACAACATCACTTAGCCATGAAATCAGTATACAATACAAAGCTAAAATTAAACTGTAATTTTAAAAAATATTATTTAAATTAAACAACAAAATAAAACGGGAGATTTAGTCCAAAAACACATTAGTAAACAATATAATTGAACAAAATAGAAAATAGGAGTAAAAAAAATAAACACCTAAACAGGAAAAGGTTTAAACTAATAAAACAGAATGAAACCGTTTTAATTCATAAACAAGTAGAATAAATAGGAAAATCTAACATTTAAACACCAATATTAAACAATAAAATGAAAAATAAGGATTTCAATTACACAGGATATGATGTTAACAGCAGGAAATGTCTTCTTCCCTAAGTCAGGTTTACACTTGGCCGCATCCTTTAAGACTTGAGATGTTTAGATGTTTGTTCCAAAATGAGAAGACTGGACAGACACGTCATTGAGGTTATCAAGTGGGTTCCTACTTTCTCAACGTTTCGCTGACTATGACCCAGCGTTTGGTGATGTCTATGGGTTCCACACTTCAGGCAGTCATTGCCTGCAAAGGATTCTCAACAAAATATAAAAAAATATCCTTTTACATAGGGTTATGTTTATTTGTCCAATTACTTTTGAGCCCCTGAATGAGTGTTTGTTTAAAAATAGCTACACTTCCTACATGTTTGATTATATATTTTTGTTCAACCCCTTGAATTAAATCTTAAAGTCTGTTCTTCAATTCTGTTGTAGTTGTTTAATTTCAAATCCAATGTGGTGGCATGCAGAGCCCAAATCATGAAGATTGTGTCACTGTCCAAATATTTTCATCCCTAATTTTATACACACACACACACACACACACACACACACACACACACACACACACACACACACACACACACACACACACACAAATTACTACTACTAATAATATGACAATAATGATACCATACTGTGCAGTGTTCCTATGTTCTACTATGCAGTAGAGACAGTCTCCTTGAGTGTGAGGATTGCACTTGATGAGTTGTGAATTCCAGGGGCTGCTCCATTATCATAACAATAACAGCTGGAGAAGTGCATGGGTTTGTGGGCAGGAAGCAAAGAAAGGGGGACATATGTCCTGAGAGTCTGAAATTTTCGGGAATTCTAGTGTTAAACTTAGTTCAGGGAAGAAAAAATTCTGGCTTAAAAATTCGGGGTGGGAGGCCAAATCTAGATGGGTATGCGTGGATAACCTGACATTGGAAAAAAGGCAGGGCATCTATTGACACGGTTGTCCAGACTCTCAATGAGGAGAAGATACTCCAAGGAGAGAGGAGCTAGCATTTATAACCTCCTGGGAAAAGCACACATGACTTTTGATTGACACAGAAAATTATCAGAAGGAAAGCTTAAAAAATTTAGGTCTTAACATATGAATGGACTGATGATTATGAGAGAGAGCTGAAGGACCTTCAGTTTTGATTGGCAGCTAGCAGTAGCATGAGCTAGAAGCTAAAGCTAAGTGAGCCAAAAAGCAGCTTTGATTGAAGTTAGCAAGACTGACAGGTGGCTGACGCAGGCATAGAAACATGATGGGCCGTCACTAATCAAAACATTGAAGAGCTCTTCTCATAAAAGCCCAGAACAGTTCTGTGAGTTGCTAGGTAATGACACTGGGTTATGCCAAAGAGACACTGACCCAACCCACTGGCTTTTTGGAGAAAAACAATCTAAACACAGCAGGATTGAATATGATGACTCTGTTTCGCCTGCTTCTGTAACTTCTGAAAAATTGTAAGTAAAGATTCTTCTGATTTCAATATCAAATGCTCTTCCAGCTCATTCTTTGTGTGGAAAATCATTAATTAGATAAAAGATTAGTTATGTCAAGACTACACGCAAATGTAAGTCCTTCCTGCTGCTATGGAAAAGGTTTTTATTGACCACTCATCGTGAGGTGTCAGAGTATAAACATTAAATGAATTATATGATTATAAAGATATACTCCTATAATCACCTTAACCGTCCACCAAAGCTGTATTTCCTCTGATGCTGCACAAATCATTATAGTCATAGTCTTTCATCGGTGGCCAGTTTCTAGACATGGAAGACTGGATATTTTTGGTTCGTGGGCATATAAACTTCAGGAGCTCTGTTATGTGACCTACTGTAAATTGTCCAGTATACAGACAGAGGCATTGTGCATCCTTGCGTATTTTCTGTTGATAACCTAAGCAAGTCTATATGAGATTAGCATCTTGACATGGTGTGCTCATGGTTGTTGTGTCACAAAACAGAAAATGAGAAGCTGTTTTATGGTTTTAGGTAATTAATATCTGTATTTTTACAAGAATATTTTCTTTATTGCTTAAAATCAAGTGCACTACTTTTTGTTACTGTGTCTTTTTAAAGTGATCAGTGTAAATGATATCTGTTCTAATTGGGTGAGCCCTTCACAAGCTAAAGGAGGCACATGTTACAAAAGCAGTCCAGTTTAAAGAGCACATGTTTAGGTTTGGATAAAAAAAAATATGGAAAATACACTTCTACTGCTATGTTCATTTGTGTGTATCCTTTGGAAGCCTATAGTTATGTTTTTGAGTCCTGATACAGGATCAGGATTAATCAAGGCCACATTTGGCAAGTCAAAGACAAATTCACACTGAAACTGGAAAAAAGACATGTTTATAATTTTCATGCGATATTAAAGACACAGTATATTTCTGTTGTAAGATGATCATTATACATATTGCAATATATAAAACCAGTGTATGCAGTGTAGTCCCATGACTTAGAATACAAATGTCAGTGCAGCACTGAATGAAAGAGCAAACAGATCACAGAAGATGGTTACCTTTTAACAGCCATTCAAACCCATTTGTGTCAAGTTGTGTGCATGTTATCAGGCCTAATAATCAGGGTATGTAAACTTTTGATCAGGGTCATTGGGTAGTTTCTGTTGTCATTATGATTTTAAAAAGTTGTTTGACAATAAATGGCTTCAGCCAAACACTAACCATGAATGAAAGAGAAGTTGTTGTGTTATCATTCATATTCTATGACAAATGGCCAAGAAATCATAAATTTTGTCAGAGTATTTAAACCTATGAGCACAACTGTACAATTTTGAAAATTTTTTAAACCTCCTGTTTAGCTGAATTTGCTAGGGCAGCCAGACGTGGACAGACTGGCAATCAAGGGAAATACTTTTTTCCTTGATATGAGTCATTAACGAAGCCTCTGATTTGCTTTTTATAATAAAGCATTGTATTATGGTTTTGTTCCAGTTTTTCAATTGCCCATGTACGCTGTGTTTTATAACCCTGCTTTTTGCCACACCTTGCTGTTCCACATGTGCCTCACGAGAATACTAGAACATCCTTCCCCTAACCACCATGTCTGCATTCTGTGATTTGCCTCCTGTGCATGTCTCCCTCTCTCCAGACACAGAATGGCAGGACCATAAAACATGGAGTCCAGCTGCTTCTAAATCCCAACCACAGTCCATTACAGTCCGTTAAAACCCCTCAGCCCCTTTTTGCTCCCATTGATTCACCATTTCTCTCTTCCCTTCCTCTTCACCAGGCTTTGTGTGTGAGTCTGAGAAGGTGGAAAGGCACAGAATTATGGCCTCTCTCGTGTCCCCCGTGATGACGATGGCCTGGGCCGAAATGAGTTAAGAGAAGGCTGCAGATGTTCTTTGTTCACTGACAGATGCTTCCTTTCTGTTGCTCTCCCTTTATTTTGGTTTGCTTGTCTGAGGTGAAGGGTTTATGGTTTTTAGGGGAGGTAGAGGGGTGGCAGAGAATGGAAGAGAAGGAAGACAATGAAGCTAGAATGAAAGAGTATGACTTCAGCATATGGTCTTCTCCTGGACACAATTTATGTCCCATACCTGACACAGTGTCAGAGGTGTTTCAAATTGTGCTTGCTTGAATGCAGTCTGTGAGTCTATGTAGAACAATATAGAATAATTGCCTGCTTAGGGATGCAGTACTTATCATTGTGGCAGAATAGCAATGGTCAGCATAGACGTGCTTGGCCATAAACATGAGGCATAGCCAGAATGATATGAAAAAAAAGTTTTTTGAATGTTATGTAAGCAAAACATTTTTTTTACTTTTTTTAAAACCAGATTTTACCTTTTTTATGTTAATATGAGTTTTAGTTTCAGGGTTATAGATCTATCACCTTTAAAAAGAAAGGAGCTTGGTCTTGTAAAGTGGAAACGACTTTTGGACAGAGAACAGACAGCCTTTCCTATAAGCACTTTAGTAATAGTTCATAAATTGTAATTGTGCAAACATCATGGATCACTAGCACACTAAACCCATAGTCTACATTTCGTTAGTCTTTGCTTCAGCATGCGGACATTTTTAGCATGCCGCAACCACAAGTATTAATAGAAGCGTGACTACATATAAATGTATTGGTAACTGAAATATTAATCATTTGTTTTTTAGCTTTGCCCAGCTTTTAGTAGGTCAGCTGATCAGCCTTCTTAGAACAAAACCCAGTTCTTAATTTATCTAACAGTTCTATCCGTGGTCCTTGTGAGCAGTCCAACAGTCAATGCCACAGTGTTTTTAATTTACTTGTTGCATTAATCCAGCATAGTTATGAAGTATGCCTATACTTTACAGTAACAGATTTTTGGACCAAAACTATCTGTTTTATAACATGGGCCTCACAATTAGCGATGCATTGCAGAATTCTGTTTTTAGGTGTGCTAAAGGGTGAACTAAAGGATTCATGAAGAATGGTAAGCTAAGAAAAAATGATACTTTCCTCTCCCTTTTACAACTAACTCTATTTGCAGTTTTATAGAGGCCATAAAGAAGGTTTGAACCTGAGGAAAGCACCCTCCTGTGGGCTGTGTAAGAGCTCAGGATCAGGTCCTTTTTCATTTCAGGAGATATTAGGATGTAAAATTGTAGAGATTTAAGAGGAGTGAATCACTCAAACGAGATGACTGATAATAACAACTGCTGACTTTTGATTTAATCCATTGTTTATTAAGTTTTCAGTTGAATTCATTGAAAGTTATTGCCAGGGTAATGTCAGCAGCATTTGTGTTCTGTTACAGAGCTGCAGTCAAATTTCAATACCAACAAGCTGTTTGGAACAGACAGCTTGACAAAGCATGCTAATATGGCTAACAATTGAGTTAGCATAGTAGCTAACAACTCATAGTCAACTCTTAAAATGTCATTTGTCTAATGTTTATTAGTTCTTGTTATTTTTCATTTATTCATTGCTATCACAGAGAATGAAAGACCCTGTTCATGTCTGGTATGAATATGCATCTCTGGTGATATGATTACAGTGTACAGTGTAAGAACAGGCGTGTAGGTGCATTGAGGATGCAATGAGATCAAATCACTTGAATCATATTCTCAGCTGATCTGGGCTACATACAGCCACATTTGTTTTTAGCAGTGTGTTTGCAAATGTATCCTAGCTTACATAAGTCCACCTCCTCAACTTATGTACCTCTGTGTAAGTACAAACTCATTTGCCCTGCATGGCTGGTTCTCATTGAAGTCATTTGGAATCTCACTACTGATACCTGATACCAGTATTACCTTTATAAGAGAGAAAAAAAAATCTTTTCACGTTCAATATACAGTATATTAAAGAATCATGCTGCGTACAGTGATGCTTGAAAGTTTTTAAATCCTTACAAGTTTCTATATTTTTAAATTAATGCCACCAAAACAGTCTGAAATGAATTATGAAGAAAACCTAGTTAAACAAATAACACAAAAATATTAGCAAAAGTAGCAAAAGTAAGTGTGCTCCTTGTGCAGCAATAACTGTTGATCAGTCCTGCACATTGACTTTTGGCCAATTATCGCTCCAGCTCTTGGGTGTTGGAGGTTTTTCTCAGATGAACAACATGGTTTAGGTCCTTCCACAACATTTTGAATAAATGAAGCAGTTTCTTTCTCCTTTCAGCTGTGTCATGCAAACCAGCTGTGTTATTTTTACCCAGTCTAAAAGAGGCTTTTGGATGGGCAAGGTGGGTTCTAGCTAGTGTTTTGGGAATTTCCAACGACTAAAACTGAGTATAAAACATGGCAAAATATACTTCACTACTAGAAGCAGAGACTTTACACTTAATTTCTCACAATGTTACATTTCTGCAAGCTACACGTATTATAGAATCTGATCAGGCTTATACTTTTAGCCCTATGATTTCCAAACCAGCATGTTCTTCCTCTATTGGTCAGACATCTATTCTGGGTTTAGACATGGTATCATCTGTAACAGGAAGTATGAGATGTATAAATATCCTTACTTGTTAATTACTCATTTTCAAATTCTTTTTGTGTCTGACTTCATGTCAGGATAGAAAAATGTTGCATTATATAGGAGCTCTTCCCTGATTCTGTAGAGATTACAAAGAGTGAACTTTCTGTGAAATGTCTTATTAGAGTTTAACCTGAGATCTAAAACATAATTTTTTGATGCTATTTTTAGCAGAGACCCTTGCTGACTGCATAAGAAAACACCACCCACACAGTTTCTGTGGCTATACTGGTCACCCACAGTCATGAGTCAATAACACTTGACTATGAGTCAATTTTCTGATACAGATGCTTTTTGGTTTATGTCGGTATGCATGTAATGTCTAGTTACACAGATATGTATGTACTTCAAATCACAGACTGTGATTAATATTTATGAGGGATTAAATACAGTGGTGCAAAAAAGTTACCTCACTTAAAAATATGAGAGAGTTCTTTAATGTTCATCATAGGTTCACTTCAACTATGAGAGACAGAATGTAAAAAATCCAGGAAATCACGTAGGATTTTTAAAGAATTTATTTGTATAATGGTGCAGAAAATAAGTATTTGGTCAATAGCAAAAGTTCACCTCAATACTTTGTAATGTAGCCTTGGTTTCCTGTAGGTCTTCACCAGGTTTGCACAAACTGTAGCTGGTATTTTGGCCCATTCTTCCATGCAGATTTCCTTAAGAGCTGTGATGTTTTGGGGCTGTCACTGGGCAACACAGACTTTAAACTCCCTCCACAGATTCTCTATTGGATTAAGGTCCGGAGACTGGCTAGGCCAGAACCTAGAAATGCTTTTTATGTAGCCACTGTTTCATTGCCCGGATGATGTGTTTGGGATCATTGTCATGCTGGAAGATCCAGCCACATTTCATTCCTTAATACGAATCAGTCGTCCTGTCCCCTTTGCAGAAACACAGCCCCAAAGCATAATGTTTCCACCCCCATGCTTCACAATAGGTATGATGTTCTTTGGTTATTTCCTCACTGTTCTCAAGATCATTTGTACCCACGAGGTGAGATCATGCATGGAGGCGCAGGTTGAGGGAGATTGTCAGTGATCTTGTATTTATTCAATTAGAATGGGAAGTCCGTATTCTCCTCTATGCACGTACACTTGACTCCACTGATGTTCTGTTGCCAGTTTGAACATCTGCAGTGGCTGGCTTTATTTGAAGCATGTTCCAGCCTTCACCCTCTCTGTATTGTGAGTACTGTGTGATTAGGGAGTCTTAGCTAACAGGCAAACATGACTTAATTCAAAAAGGAAAAAGCAAACATGGAAAAGTCACATTCATACATGTGTAATATCATAATAACAGCATTTTCTCATAGTAAATGAAATAAAGAGTGGCAAACGTCAATAATATGTGTCTCTCTGTGAACCACCCATTAGTTAAATCTCAATCACACAATGCTTCCTTTGGGTCATGTCAAGTCAGCCATCAAAACTTTTCCTGAAATCGAAATCCTGACATCTACCTCAGCTATTTACCAACGCAAATGTAGTTTGGCTCAAATGGCTGTACTTATGACAACATATTTACTGTTAATGAACTACCAGTGAACATACATTGCTGGTGGTGAATCTAGGATCACAAAACCTCCATGGCCCTGGGACCCCACTATAGGCTGACCCACTGTAAGCTGTATTCTCGTGTTCCAAAACCATCATGTGCCGGGTTATATACAAACTTCACATTGATGCCATCAAGGATGAAACAAGCATCATTATCTGATTTGTGCTCCAATCTCTGACCTGCCCAGACTCTGTGGAACCTGACAAAACTCTCATTAGATCCGAATAGTAGAAAATCCATGACAAGCATTAGATTGTGTGCTCGGAGACCTTCAGTACAAATTGAAACTCCTGATATGAGAATCCAGCTTCCACAAACTTTTACTTTGTACTTTGTAACTGCTCTCTCTTTCTTAAATAACAAGTGTTATTAAATAGTTTGGTGACCTAACCTCTCCTTGAAGAACATCAACGCTAACAACATCACTAGTGATAACCACAACCTCCCAGGGTCTCAGGGACTCCAAATTTCTTGCTCTCTGTGTTTTCATCAGTGATGTAAATGTGATTACCATAAAGCTATCATTTAAAAGGTGAAACTTTTTGATATTATTCACATCCATTCTTTGGGGAAAAAGTCTGGACACCCTAATTTATCATTTTTGTAGCCTGTCCATTCAGCCTGTACGAAACCATATGCCTAGATTGTATTATATGCTCCTTTTACTGCTTCTCTGTTTCTCACAAGGACAAGAAATCATTGCTGGATATGATTATCATATATTTTCCACAGCTGCAGTCGTTTGGAGGACACTTTGCAGTGCAGCCTCTGTCCCTATTTGTTTGCTGTGTTTTCCTTTTACTGTTACAGACTGGCTGTGCTCTGTGAAAATCTGAAAAGGCTCAAACATGCAGTATGTTTAGCATTCTTTGAACACCATCTTGGTGTGACATTCATCAAACTGAGGCATGGATTGAAGGGTTATGATGGACTTTTACTGCACATTTGTCATGCATAATTTATCACTCCCTCTGCATGCAACATCTATCACATTTGGATGGAACTCATGATAAGAAAAAATGTGAATGCCACAATCATCTAAATTTTGCATACCAGCATATACATTAATTCATGCATTCCAAAGACTATAGCACAACCTAGAACCCTGGAACCTTTTAACCGTTTAATGCTCTAACACACTTATTTCAACCCAGGAAAGTTTATTAATGAGCTCAATAACAAATGAGGTGTGTTGGGAGCTGGGAAAACACTAAAATGTCCAGAACAAGGTTTACCACGTCCAGAGCTGGCAACCACTGGAGTAGGGATGCACATTTTAAAACAGCATTGATCTTTTCTTTGATGAGACATAAAACCAGTGTGTGTCGAGGTGGTGATTTGTATTGGTCGAGGACACATTAACCATGATCAAAGATTAGATTTTATTTTTACTTCTGGTCAGCAATTGCTATCTGCAGCTATGGGTCTACCTATTTTCTCAGTCAGAGTTTGGTGTATTTTGATGCTTTGTTTAGATGGTCAAGAACTGCCAACTTATTCAGAAAAATGAAATTCAACTGACTTGCAAAATGACCGGCTACAGCGACTAGCAGAACCACAGACACATGGAAATGTGTGTAGCCAGAATACAATTGGTAAAATCCTAACAGCTGTGGACAACTTAATTTACAATAGACATCATACTCTCTGCCCATCAGTGGGAGGACCATTTGAAGAAGGTACTAACTTTGAACCTTTGAGATTTTTGAACCTTTTTTCTGAACCTTTTCTAATTACTAGATGGAACCCTTTAGTTTCTAAACTATTTGGATAACCAGTTGTGGTTCAGTTAGTCAGGTTAAAATTACATGATAAAATAAAGGAAACACAACATGCAGTGATAGTTCCATTGTACATTTGTGTTGCCTATCCACTAACAGCAGCAGCAGTCGACCTATAGAATTAGCACAACTGAGTGTGTTTTAGGCTACAGAAATAACACGACCCATGTTTGGTGAGCTATAGAGGGAGAAATGCATACACCTGACAGTTTCTTTGCCGCCTTTGATGCAGAGAAGCATGGTTGGCGAGGTAACGGGGGCGAGCTAACAGGGTTTGGCTGTAACTTTTCATGAGACAACACACAAGATATGGCACTTTGATACAATGTAAAGTAGCCAGTGTACAGCTTATATAACAGCGTAAATTTGCTGTCCCCTCAAACACGTCATTATATCTTATCTTAGGGGTGTACTCACTTTTGTTGCCTTCAATTTAGACATTAATGGCTCTGTGTTGAGTTATTTTGAGGAGACAGCAAGTTGACACTTATACAAGCTGTACACTGACTACTTTACACTGTATCAAAGTCATATTTTGGTGTTGTTCCATGAAAAGATATTGTAAAATAGTTACAAAAATATGAGGGATGTACTCACTTTTGTGAGATACCATAGCTCATACCTGGTAGCCATGTATGTTTTTTAAATACTAAGGTATAATTACACATAAGTTATAATTAGTGAAGATTGCATAAAAACCTTTAAAGAATATGTTTTGTTCTGAAAAACGTTTTGTGTCATGAAAATATTTGCCTTTGTTAAAAAGGTTGATGTACTGAAGGCAGGTCAAATAAAAGAATGATTTGCATATAACTGCAAATATCTGCAATATCTGCAAAATGTATGAACATCCTGGAACATCTCAGAGCATACTTGACCCTGCTTTCTACATAGTCAAACATTTATAGCTTTGATGTGCCTTTTAAAAAGCTCTGAATTAAACTGCCTACAGTGCTGTCTGGCAGCTAATCTGCAGATACACCATTCTACTTTTCAAGGTCTGGTTGCAAAAAACTCACAATTAACTTATAAGAGTACAACTAAAGCAAACTTTGAGAAGGTTTCACTTTTGGATTCCCTATTGCAAGTTGTTTCAGCTGTAAATTTCCCTTTAACAAACTGTGTTTTGGTCTCTTGTTCTCTTTGTGCTCGTATTCAACGTGAAAAGGAACAGAAAGCACCTGCTGATGCTCCAGAACCTTGGCAGATATGTGATTACTTACCTCTGCTGTTTTATGTCAGTGCACACTTTTGTGAAGACCCAGTCAGAGTGAGTAGACCATTTTTGCTACTAGCATATCATATTGGCAATGGATATTTTTTTGTGCCCCACATACCTATTTGTCAGGGATGCTATCTGATCATGTTCAGACAGTCAAACACATTTATGGGTTGATCAATTGATTCTATTGCTTCTGTAATACTTTTATTCAACTTTTCCCTACTTGCTAGAAATGTGAGAGCATGTTAGTCTTTGTCACATGGCTTGTGTGACACATGCTTGCACCCTTGTGCATCTTAAAACATAAAAAAGAAATATGGGACAATAGTCATTATGCAGCAGCTTGAGTGTCAGGCTGCCTTATGTTACAGATGCTTCAGTAGGTGAGGGTGAATGGGAGACCATCCACCAGAGAGCTTTATGGCTCAGCAAGCATTCAGGATCATTAAATCCACTCCATTAGACTCATTTGTGTCTGTAGGCCTCCACAGCAGCATTGAAGTGTGCAAGGAGGTTGCATGTGGTGGCTGTAAACTGAAAACGTTCTTTATCACGATCCATCTGTTCTGCATAACGTTAGAATTTATGAGAATGTTAGAAATGACTTCGGTTTTCACTATTACACTTCAGTCTTCCCCTCTTGGGTGGACAGCTTTCTTTTTTCTAGGAACTGGTAAATTTCTGGCCTTGTGCCATTTTCACTTGCACTGTCACATGCTTTATATCAGAGGGATTCCAGTGCCAGAGGCCTGCAGTTCAGTAAAATGTGGTGATTTCCCTGCTCAAACATGACCATTTTTACTGGGGTGGTTTATAAGGGGAGCTACCAAAGTGTGCTGGCCACAAGCCCTAGCTTTATTAGCCTCGTTAGCCGTTTAATTATTAAATTTTTTTATTTATTTAATTATTTTATTTTATTTTATTCATATTTAGTATTTAAAGCTTTGAATCTGAATATTTGTTCATTTTGATGTTCAGAAAAGACAAAATGGATCATAATCAAACATCTTTTCCTTGAGCTCACAAACAAAAACTCAGCATCAGCTGAAAGTTGGTGGTGTATTTCATTTGACATATTATCAGCATTATAGACCTCAAACCTCGAACAAAGTAATTCATTCCTTTTCTAATGGCGTTGCTCCAAGTATGTGTATTAGTCGTCTCCTTATTTTATTTTATGTCTGTTTTGTCTCCATGTGCAGTCTCTGTGTAAGCAATTTCCTCCAGGATAATACAGTTTTCTGATTCTGATTCATTAGAAGGAGTATGTGAGGCCCAACCATTACAGTGGTGTGAATGTGATTCACTGTAATTAATCAGTTAAAAGATTTTTGAATGAGAATAGCCATACTCTCAATGACACTGGAAAACATTGTAAAAGGGTTTAGTCACACCCACTGCTCCCTACTTGTACAACTTTACATTTTAACCCATGTGTTGTTTCATTTAAGTTAACTTATACTTACTTAAATTACACTTTTCCTCATCATCACACATGGCTACCTTCATTTTCGCTTTCTTTTTTAGGTGTATGTTGCTTTTTTCATGCTTGAGTATTATAACTGTTCAAGTGTCTTTTTAGCAGCTGTTGTCTGATCAACAAAGGCACGGTCTGAACTCTTGGCCTTAGTTCCCTTAACCCTGAACATGTCATAACCCTGGATTTTTTATAGGATATATACCGTATCTCGCAAAAGTGAGTACAACCCTTCACATTTTTGTAAATATTGTATTATATCTTTTCGTGTGACAACACTGAAGATGCAATTATTCATTTTCCCTCTCCGAAGTCATGTGACTCATTACTGTTAGGTCTCAGGTGTGAATGGGGAGCAGCTGTGTTAAATTTGGTGCTATCGCTCACACATACTCTCATATTGATCCCCAACACCCTGAAACTGAGCTGTAGCACGGTGGCCAAGACCATACATCGGTTTAACAGGACAGGTTCCTCTCAGAACAGGCCTCTCCATGGTCGACCAAAGAAGTTGAGTGCATGTGCTCAGTGTCATATCCAGAGGTTATCTTCTGAAAATAGACATATCAATGCTTCTAGATCATAGTGATGCAGACCAATCCTAGCATGATGTACCCCCTCACGCGTACTGAGGAGCCCATATGGACAGAACCACTCACCTGATCTCAGCTCTCAAAAAACGGCAACTGCCTCTTCAGACTGGACTCATTGCTACGATTAATTCTAATTTATTCATCTATATTCTCTGTCTGTTATCACTCTTCTGTGTTGACCAGAGGAGGATTGGTTTCTCTTCTGAGCCTTGGTTCCTCCTAAGGTTTCTTCTTACTTTTAGGGAGTTTTAGGGAGTTTCTTTGGCTCAGTAGGGGCTCAGACCCGGATTCTATAAATTCTGTAAAGCTGCTTTGTGACAACATCAGTTGTAAAAATTGACTTGACTTGAACTCAAACCAGTAGAGATGCTATGTAATGACTTAATGAGACTTAAAAAATATTTATACCATACTAATCAGAGCACATAATATACTGATCTACAATAAATACTGAAGAGGTAGGATTTATTAGGGAGCAAGTGTGCAGTCAGTTCTTGAAGATTATGTGTTGGAAGCGTAAGGATCTGACGTTTCTTTTCATTGTGTTGTCTAGACACCTGGGTCAGAACATCTGGAATGAAGGTCATGTCAGGTGTTTCTGCTATATAGTGGTTAGTATTTACCAAAAGGGTCTTAAACAAAGGCATCACATAACTGGTGACATAGTCCTGGGTGCCCAAGGCTCACTGATGTACATAGAGAGTGTATGTTAGCCCAGCTGCTCTAATCTTTCAGAGAAGGCAGAAAAAGAAAAAGACAAATTGTAGCATTATATGTTCATGTCAGTTATGGGTTGAGGCTGGCTTAGTTCTTTGATCTACCTAATAGTAGATCTATAGCATATACATTGAGGTTAATAGAGATTTGAAGTTTTAAGCAGCCAACTGTTGTACTTATAATGTCTGTGCATTTTAATATTTTAATCCATATTATTATTAGGTCAAAACACTCAAAATCAAATATTACCAACTAACATTAAACAGCATATCAAATCACATTTTAAATAGTATAGGAAGAAGGTATCGGTGTCAACCAACAAGCTGATATTTTGACAAAATTTCTCAAAATTAGCAAAGTGAATTCTGTGAAGCCAAGTTGATCAGCTCATGTTACCTCTATTGAACAGCCAAATGAGACCGTACATGATAATATTTTGTTATAAAAATTTAATCTTTTCTATTTACACTCAATTGATATCCATTGATAATTTTCTGCATGTTCAACAGAATTTCTTCACTTGTTTTAAAAAGACTGAATACAAGTGATAAATCATATATAATTCAACTGTACTTTTTTTGTTTTTTACAGCTAACAATAACTGACATCTGACAATGAAGACTATATTTCAATATATTTCAAGACCAAATTCCAACTAGTCAAGTAGCTCGAAGCTCATAGAAAAACATCTACACTATCTTTGAAAGATCTTGTCATTTGACAGGATATGGCTTACACTACTGCATCAGATCCAGAGAGCAATAAGTGCTGTACTGAATTTCAGAGACGATGTGTCATAGGCAGTCAGTGATGGCTGTGAGTAATGCCTCAGTTCCTGGTAGTCTTTGGACACTGCTCCCTATTGTGAGTAGTCTCCACTCAATTTGGGAATTTGGGAGCATCTCAAAAATGAGTGTCTGTGACTGTGGTAAGTGAAACAGTCGCAAGACTCAGTAACAACATGAAGAAGAAATATTAACAGAAGCCAATGCTCAAAAGAGAACCTCCAGAGGTGCATGAGAAAGACATTTTGAGAGGAACCAAGGCTCCACAGGAGAGTTTTTCAACAGCAAAAGTCAGAAATGTTGAGAGGAACCTAGGCTATAAACAACTCCCAAGTAGAAACACTCAGAGGATCCAGGGCTAAAAGAGAACCTTCCTAAGGAAGTTCAAGTTCAGGGAGTGGCAGTCTCTTCATTTTACCACTAACAATTTCAAGCTTTAGTATGGTCTTTCTAAGCCCCTGGTGAATGATGGCATTTCGTAAGTATGGGCCTTGCCCTCTCATGGGTCATTATGAACCATGACACAGTTTAATTAGATCCATATTGACAATGATCATACAAACCAGCAATGACAGCTCAGTGTCTCCTTGTCCTTTCTGCTGTACTGGAACCTTCAGAACAATTAAATTATCATAAGTCTGACTGATATTTTAGTTCTATGCTTTTTATTTTAAGTGAAGTGAAAACCTTTTTGTCATTGTGAACACAATCACACACAAAATTAATCACAATGAAATGGGAACTCTGCATTTAACCCATCACGTGCACATACGGAGCAGCTGTCAGCAGTGCTGTACCTTGCTCAAGGGTACCTCATTGTTTCCCCTGCGACTTTCCAATCTCTAGGGAAAACTTCTAGGCCTTTTTAGAAGGCTAAATGCACCTACAGTGGCTCTGAACATGAAATTTGGGTGCATCAGAGGGACCTACTCATTACTAAGCAGGTGGTGTTGATGTTATGGTAGATTTGTGTATTTCATCATTAAGTTTAATATTTATATAATATATTATATAAGAATCAGCCTACACACAGTAGACAGGGACAGCTCTATGTCAGGACTCTTCACTGAAATGTAAAATGTGACGTAGAACCTATAATATATCTAACAGTATGTAATAAACACTAATTAAACAGTTTGTTTTTGCAAGCTTATGATGACTTATGGTGACCATGTGCATTTCAGTCTCTTCTCTTCTCTTCTCTTCTCTTCTCTTCTCTTCTCTTCTCTTCTCTTCTCTTCTCTTCTCTTCTCTTCTCTTCTTCTCTTCTCTTCTCTTCTCTTCTTCTCTTCTCTTCTCTTCATTCTCTTTTTCTCATCTTTCTTGTCTTTTATTTCATTCTCTTTTTCTCATCTTTCTTGTCTTTTATTTCATTCTCTTTTTCTCATCTTTCTTCTCTTTTATTTCATTCTCTTTTTCTCATCTTTCTTCTCTTTTATTTCATTCTCTTTTCATTTTTTCTTTTTTTCTCACCTCTTTTATTTAATTCTCTTTTTTTTTATTTCTCTTCTCTTCTCTTTTTTTGCTCTCCGGAAGGAAGAAAGAGCAAATCTGAATGGTTGGATGTTGCTGAGTAGGTTAGTTTTATCTGTAGATCAAAGTTGATCTAGTGTCAGTGACATATTTATGATTATTAACTCCGTTTGAGAGCTCTCGTTGCCTCAGACTGTGGGCTAATTCGTGATCAGCAGGTTAATTAATTCTAGGTAATTATATACCAGTAATGCTATTTTGTCGTTTTTAAGAGTTGTACATCATTATGACTATAAAATAAACTAGTTAATAATAATTGTTAATTTATGTATTTGTTTAAGTTTTTTATTACTAATATTGATTTCCAAAATTGCAGGAAAACTTTTAAACTATTAATGGTGGTCCTCCATGCAGATACTTTTTATTTCACTTTAGAGAGGGTCGTTAAAATAAAAAAACAAAATGTGTGATTTATATCTCCAACCTTGGACAGTGATTATTACAGTCATTATAAGTTAATATAATCTATTGCACGGAAGGTAACTATTAGTGTTTTGTTTATCCTGGATACATAAGCATAACACCCCGCTAGTTTGTGGCGGATGTCAGTCAGAGTCTCACTCTTCGGGGGCTTCTACATTCCTCACATAGCGGAGCAGAGGGCGGGGCTAAGTGTTCCCCACCTCTTTCCCGATAAACCACGCCCTCCTCGCGCTGTGATTGGCCAGCTTGTTAGATTAAACGGACATACTGTCCACAGTGTCCATGAAGATTTATTTATTTAGGCTTTTTTTTATTGTTATTATGTTTTATTTATTTATTTTATAGTTTATTTGTCTGGATGTTTGTTATTTAATTTCCCCACCCCTATTCGGTCAAAGCGGTCTGACCCATTGATATGTAGGGACTGACCACAGTACATGTAAACGTGACCTTATGAGGCGGGGCTTGTCCAAATATGGGTGTGTAAAAAATAATAACGTCTTGCGGAGGGAGTGAGAAAGAAGAGAGGAGGAGGGAAAGGGAGTTCGCCGAGAAAACAGATGACTGAAGTAATTTCGACAATGGTTTGAACTCAGCGAGAGAAAACAGAAGAAACTGGACTACGACTCTCACGAGCCCAGCGAAAGCCCGGGGTTAAAGTCTCCCGGCAACTTGTGCACAGTCGGATCCGCCGGATGCGAACACGGGTTTCAGCCGCTGATGAAGTGTTGTGAACTTTGTGCGGGACGCTTTGAGTAAATGTAGAATAATCTACCACATCACCACTGACGAGTTTGTGTCTAACTAACTAACCTCGTCAGGTCTGTCAGTGTCTCCGGCGAGCGGCTGACCGCGGGTCTGTGTGGACACCATGCTGGACTGAGCGGCTCTGAGATGGCCTCGGCAGTGTTTGAGGGAACCTCTCTGGTGAACATGTTCGTGAAGGACTGCTGGGTGAACGGCGTCCGCAGGCTCATCGTCAGCGAGCGCGGGGAGGAAGAGCAGTTCTTCGAGCTGAGGACCGAGTGGTCTGACAGAAATGTTCTGTATCTGCACAGAAGCTACTCGGACTTGGGGCGTCTTTTTAAAAGACTGCTGGAGTCTTTTCCTGAAGACAGGAGAGATTTGTCGAAGTCGAGCCTTTTGGAAGGTAAGGAGTGTTATTCCTTTACTAACTCTGACCACATTTACAGCAGTTCTTTCTGTTATGAGCTCTTAGCAGTAACTGTAAGAGCACATCACGCCACATTAGTCAGAACTGAACAGACTTTATCAGTGATGTTGCTCACTGAAGTCAAGGTTCAAGCGGTTTGCTTATCGAGCAGCCGACATGCACTTTACCCTGATGATTCACTGACCAGCCTCTCATACAAGAATGACCAACTAATAGTCCCATTGACATCCTCAGATATGTACATGAAAAATATTGGACATCAATATCATCCTACAAATCCTGCATCAGTACATCCCTACTATATAACATCTCATCTCATCCTTCTCTTGACATTACTTCATAGATTCTCTATGGGGTTCAGGTCAGGTGAGTGTGCTGGCCAATCAAGCACAGTAACACCCTGGTCATTGAACCAGCTTTTGGAACCTTTGACAGTGTGGGCAGGTGCCAAGTGCTGCTGGAAAATGAAATCAGCATTTCCATAAAGCTTGTCAGCAGAAGGAAGCATGAAGTTCTCTAAGATTTCCTGGTAGATGCTGTGTTGACTGTAGACTGTAGAAAACACATTGACAAACACCAGCAGATGACATGGTCCCCAAATCATCACTGACTGTGGAAACCTCACACTGGACTTCAAGCAACATGGATTCTGTGCCTCTTCACTCTTCCTCCAGACTCTGGGACCTCGATTTCCAAATTCTATGCAAAATTTACATTTATCTGAAAGAGAATTTTGGACACTGAGCAACAGACCAGTGTTTTTTCTCCTTAGCCCAGGTAAGAAGCTTCTGACATTGTCTCTGGTTCAGGAGTGGCTTCACATGAGGAATGTGACATTTGTAGCCCATGTCTAGGATTCGTCTGTGTGTAGTGGATCATGATGCGCTGACTCCAGCCTCAGTCCACTCCTTGTGAAGATCCCCCAAATTCTTGAATGGACTTTTCCTACCACACTTTTTTTCTTCCTCGCAACTTTCTATGAATATGCTTGGATACAGCACTATGTGAACAACACGTTTGTTTAGCCACAACCTTTTGTAGCTTACTTTCCTTGTGGACAATGTCAATAACTGTCTTCTGAACATCTGTCAAGTCAACAGTCTTCCCCATGATTGTGACCCAGATCGAGACCATTTAAAGGCTCAGGAAACCTTTGCAGGTGTTTTGAGTTAATTAGCTGATTATGGTTTGACACCACGGCTTTCCAAGATTGAACACAATATGGTACTTTTATGAGACTTTTGAATTTTGGGTTTTATTACCTGAAGGCCGTAATAATAGAAATTTCATATATATATCAGTTTTATTTACATATATGTAAGTGAGTATAAACACTCAATTTGTTACCTGTCGTTATTTTGTTTGGATTCAATCTTCTTTCCTCAGATAAACACCACTTTGCTGATAATGGCCTAAAACAATACTGAAATGGCGTCTTATAATCTAAAACTAATTTCGGACTTGCACCGAAATGATTTGGATAGACATAAAGTAGATGAATCACAATAGATGTAATACACAACTAATGGTTTTGCTTTTGCCCAGTAAGAAGCTACTGAATCAGAATGAATCCAAATGTTAGAGATAGCGGAACGTAGCTTGTCTCCCTCATTGTATGGCACTGACCACAATAACTGCATGACCACATCTCTTCTCGTAGGACCTGAGTGAAGCAGTGAGATATTTTGCCGTTTGAAGGTTGAGGGTTTTTCTGTGTTGGCTTCAGAATTTCAGTGTATCTGCTCTACCACACATGTACCAAACTTTCAGGCAATAAAGAAGCGCTTCAGAACTAAGACTATAAAGACAGAGAAGTCTTTTATACAATGACCTCTCCTTAGCATCCCAGTATTACTTCACTAGCTCCTGTGTCCCCTTTATTCATCATCTGGTAATGATCATTCACGAAGCTTCTACATCTGTCCGCAATTACTGCAATTATTAGCCCTCCACTGAATTTCTGAATTGTTATCAAGTGCTCAGTAGGGTAAAATTAAATAATTGTTACCTTTTACTCTCCTTTGTACATATCCATGACAGTTGCTTTCACTAAATCAGGCTGCTGAAGTTCCTGTAAAGTCTAGTAGACTTTAATGAAGGTTTATGATAAATGTTTCTAGATGACGTTCCATATTGAATATTACAATATTACAAGCCAGGACCTGTATTCCAGCCATGTGTGTATTTGATGTTTTAAAGGAGATAAAGTCTTTTTCCCAAGTTTTTTAACCCTTAGAGATTTTGTGTTATTGTATTGCTTTACATTTCAATGTAATTATATTAGTGTAATTACATAATTTCACAATTAATTGCATAGTCAGTTACAGAACAAATTAAATTTATGTTTGGTTTTCATTTTGTATAAATAGTATTTAGTTTTTATTAAGTCTGCTGTCAAAAGCTTTACAATAATGTAAATGATGCAGCAGTAACTTGTCCTTTTGCTTACAAAAACAACTCTGACAGTCTTTTTTATTAGTTAAAGCATTAAATCACTGCAGTCAGATAGAAGTTATGCACAGATACATGTGGCAGAAGCACCTGGCATTTCTTTTGTTAATTTTAAAACAATTTTAGAACAATTGCATCCCATTGTGACTCAGTTTCTTTACAGTGGACTTGTTTTGCATTGGAAAGGGCCACTTTGGTATGAAAGATCTTAGTAATACAGCTGCTGTTTATTGGGATGGTATCCATTCCTTTAGACTCCTCTTTGCAGCTCCAGACTGCCAGCATTGTGCTACCAGTCATCCATCCAGACACCACAGCGCTGTCGTCAGTGCATTGGCGTCTGGCATGCCACTCTGGGATGGCATGATGCCCAACTCGTGCCACATCTATAATCATGCTGCTGGCTCCTCTCTATTGTCTGTGGGCACTGATGCAGAGCGTGTTGTGGAAACTCAAGAAAAGCTTTTGCTTGATCTTCATCTCTCGCATTTGGGATTAAGCATCCACACAGGTTTAAACCCAGGCGCTAAACACAATGGATGATGGAAAATAAAACACAAGTTGGAAATTGCTACCTCCTACCATTATTCATCTTCTCTCTTGTTATCTTTTCCTCGCTCTCTTTTGTCATTCATCTTGTGGCTCCCTGGTAGCAGCTCAGAGACACGATTAGATCCAGAACAGTTCAGAGTGGGAATAGAGTGTTTTCTCCATGTGCCACCTTTCTTACTTTTGCTTTTCCAATCATGTCTCCACCATTCATTTCCTACTCAGCTCAGCTATTTTGTTTGCTATTGTAATTGGCAATGAGATGCGAGTGTTTAGACTCTAAATTTACCTTCCTGGCTCTGGTTTCCCTCCAAAGCCTACTTGTTTAATTACACAGAGTCACCAAGGCAACAAAGGTAGACCGACACCTTCTCTAGCTCATGCCATTTCTTCTAGGGTAGTGGAGTTAAGGAAGGTTTTCCTAAATTCAGCTCTCTCATAGCTTTTCAGACCACCCCAACACAGACACGGGCATGTGAGGGGACGAATGTGTGGACAAGTGGAAATGCTTATGTTATGCCATTTTTGAAGGCATATTATAAATCAGCTTTTGCTAATGGTTCTTGAAGAGGAAGTCCATCATTTTGTAAATATATTGACGCAGTTCAGTCATTGTAATGACTTGTAATGTAAAAAGAAAAAAATTATTTTAGCTTTAAATGTTAAGTTACATGACTGCCTTAATATTTTGAGTCAGCTGAATGTAGTAATTTAACATGAAAAAAAAACATAAAAATCTCTTTGCTTATTATTTGAAGTTCAATTAATTAAAAAAATTAAAGCAGCCCAGTAACTGTTTTGTAAAGAACCTTACCAACTCTGATTCTTTACCAACTCTACACATAACCACAAACACAGGTGAGAATGTCTGGGAGAACAATGCCAATGCCTGTACCATGGAGTACAAAGTCAAATCAGGCAGATTGATCAGGGGCCCAACAAAGTTACCTGTAAGTGAAGACAGGATTCCGGTCACTGGGTAACTGGCAGAACCGAGGCCATAAGTCACTGGAGGTACAGGTGCTTGTTCTTTGGTTCTCTCTAGAGCTGTCATTTACCTTGTCTGGAAATTTCAGGACTAATGAATCAAAAGAAATGATCCAAAATGAAATGGAAAACAAAACAATTCCATTATGTGCAGTTAGTTTTTTCTTTTCTTCTGAAAAGCATTTGGAGGTAGAAGATTTTTTTCTGACTGTTATGAAATGTTTACAATAGCAGCGTCAGGATGAAGCGTTAAATTAGTCTAATCAGCATGACGAAACATTCATTTTCAGCACTGTCTTAGTGGTGTTGTGAAACAGTGGTTTTCTTATCAGCTTTTTGTTCTTTTACACAGTGTATGCGCTGATGCAGTTCTTGTCATGTCATTTGCCTGTTGATGTTTTCAGATCTCTGGCTCAAGTATAGAGACTACACCTCACATATAAGCATGTATTACAGATACACTGCTGAATGTCAACAAACTGAAATGAAAAATGAATGAATCATCTATTTATTGCCACTCAGCTGTATCAAAGTGATTATAATTGTATAATTTGTAATTTGTTTTGGAAAAGGAAGTGAATGTATTTATATTTAGTTTGTTAATTTACCCTTTATACTCTCTCACACACACACACACACACACACACACACACACACACACACACACACACACACACACACACACACAC
>JBBIGC010000001.1:7040038-7051737 GCA_037576955.1 Lepidarchus adonis
CACACACACACACACACACACACACACACACACACACACACACACACACACACACACACACACACAGAGGCACACTGGCCTGAAAGCAGTGGTTTATGAATGACAGATTTAGGCCTTGCTCAGTGATCTTGCTCTGAATGGAGCTCTAGCTAGGGGACAGTTTTGGCACTCCAGCTACAAACCATTCACAGCCTCTCCATTCTCCTTACAGTCTCTTTCACTGCTCCATATCTTCTCCCACTTCCCTTTCTTCTCCTTTTGCTTTCAGGCTATAAAGTTTTTATACGCTCCTGCTCAGTTGGCCTGTCTGAAACCCAAGCTGTCACAGCAGGCTGTTGGCATTACCCAGCCTTCACGGCTATAGACAGTACTTTAGATCGGATTTGACCAAGATCATCACATAACAGCTCTCTTCAGTGCAGCTAGAAATACGCTACAACTGGTCACTGTCCATCTGAAGTGTGTTTGATCCGCTCAGACATGTAGTCTGCGTCAAAGCTGGCTGGTGCTCCCGATTTGGGCAATCATGTAATGAGTCACAAGCTGAACCCCAGGAGCAGCCATCCTTGGTAGGGTGTCACAAGCATAGAAATAGAAATTAGGGTGTTTTACGTTCATATGAAGCTCTAGAGTGATGAATTTGAAGTTCCAGATTTTTACATTGAATTGAGTGGTCTACAGCTAGCTTTATACAGGATACCAAACTTCCTGTCGATAGATTCCTTCAATTTAAAACTGAATAAAAAGCAGCATTTTAAAATGTAATTCACTTTCTCTGTCTCCACCCCTCCTTCCCTTCTTGCAGCTCCAGAGTCTGAGTCATAATGTGATCTTCACGCTGGACTCTCTGCTGAAAGGAGACCTGAAAGGCGTGAAAGGGGTGAGATACACACACACACATACACACATACACTCTAACACTCATTCTTTTGCATGAAACCATTCATTCAACAGCCAGTGAAAGAGGGATCTAGACAGAAGAAGCTGACAGGGGATAGCAGGTGAAGTAGAAAGAGTGTGGGGGAGGGTTTAAATAAGGTATGTGCAGATCAATTCATAAACAGTTGAATTTACTAAGTAGTTGCTTCAATTCATTGCTTTACCTGCTGAGTGATGAGTGGTGCACAGCAGCGTGATAATATGAGTGAAGTGTGAAGCTGTGATGTTCCAGACTGGAGTCTAAAGTGTGACACTGTAGCAATGACATCAGTACTTCCTTTCTCCTCACTCAACAACACCTTATTTCTTGCTTGCACAACTTAAAGATCTCATGTCATGTCATTTTTTCTTAAAAGTTAAATGTAAATATTTTTGCAGGTTTCAAAATGTGCCACTCACTCCCCAGACCATCACTTAATATATGAAAAAAATATGCTCATTTTGTATTTGCTCATTTGTGATGTGACAAAAATCAACCGGTTTATGTATGTCCAGCCATGAACTGTATCTTAGTGTTTCAGCCTTTAAACATGTATGTATGGGGTCCACATGTGGGACATCTGTAGGCGATGATAAGGGCTCTACAGGTGTGGGACATCTGCTACACAGTGCAATATTATATAAGCTCATGTGAGCTGTGTGCCAGCTCATATAATAAATAATGTCTAATGAAACATTGATGCATGGATTATCATGAAGGAAAATATGGACATATACTTGTCTTCACTCCTAAGTATTGCCCACAAGATTTTTTTCTAAAAACTACCTTCATTTATTTGGTTTTCTTGTTTGTTCACTCTCTGCATTAATATTAGTATCATTTCTTTTGTTCATGGCCCAACTGTTTGAAAACTCATTCACTTTGTCGGAGCGTTTTAGCTTCAGGCTCTTTGAGTATTAGGGTTGACGCTAGTGAGAACGTTATGTTTCACATGATCAAACAAGTAGTTTATGTCTTTGTAATGCTCACTCTCCATGTCATCACCATTTTGCAACTGACTATGTTAGCATACTTTTTATTCACAGCTCTCTCCACACAGCTTGGTAACATGAGCTAATTTATTCTGGTTTCTGCAGCTGGCTGATAGCTTTAATGTTTGTCTGTTTAAATTTTTTCCTTCAGGATCTGAAAAAACCTTTTGACAAGGCCTGGAAGGACTATGAAACCAAATTGTAAGTGTGTGTGTGTATGTGTTTACCTGTTTCACCTTCACTCTATGCTAATATGTGGAGTCTTTTAAATATGGAGCAGAGCGTGTGTGTATGCCTGGTCCTCATAGTTAGTGGGGCATTTCTCCAACTAAACTGAAAGGAACCAAAAAGCCAAAGCCGTCATCATGGGCAATGGCAAATACCTTCATGTGACCTGCTTATATAGAAAAGCTCCAGCATCAAACTACACAGTTCATTATTAATAACAGGCATTTGTGATTACAGTAGTAAGCAGCTGTCAAAGGTCTCTGGACTGTAGTAGCTTAGAAAACTCGAACTGATGTGTGTTATTTTTAAAAGACAACTTTCAAAGGGCATATAAAACTGCTTCCATTTTGACTACCATTTCAGTCCCATTACTTTTAAACACTGATTCTAAACTGTCTTTGTCTGTAATAAAGCATTATAACCACACTGTCTGTGTGTAATTGAAGTCCATTAAGATTAAGTGTATAATGTACTGTATGTGTGTGGTCTGTCTGCAGTACAAAGATAGAGAAGGAGAAGCGAGAGCATGCGAAGCAGCATGGGATGATCAGGACAGAGATCACTGGTGCCGAGATCGCAGAGGAGATGGAGAAGGAGCGGCGCCTGTTTCAGCTCCAGATGTGCGAGGTCAGTACAAGAGATGGTTTGTTGGTTATTCAAATGTATAAAGATGGCCAAAGTACATTATTTGTTTTATTACTTGTGTATAATTAAATACAAATATAAATAAAATACAAATAAAAGTCAGCTGTATTGTGCATAGTGTAAAAATAAATTCTTTCTGTTAATCATAACTGCCATTTCTTGCATGAGTCTTTAACCAAACACTTGTGGAGGGTGGCCCAATACTGAAGCAGGAAGTTGCTGTTACGGTTGCTCAGTAATCAAATAAACAAAAGCACCATTTCATCACATCAGTTACTAACATCACTATTCACAGTTGTGCTGGTTTAGGACACTTTACCAAATGTTCTTTAAATGTTTACGGATTTTCCTTTTACTTAGCGTAAAGCATGACAAGCATCTACAGTACATTGCATTAGGGATTTTAAAGAAAGATTGTGCAAGCTGAATGTAGATCTTGCTCATAAGTAAGAGCATGAACTAGTGCAGTTTCAATACCTTGTACTTTGGAGGAGAAGTGGCGTTTTTTAAACAGGGGCTGTGTGTGGATATGTGGCAAAACAGTATATTGCCGGCTTTCAACCTAAACCACACATAGAGTATGATATCCGTCAGAGTCTCCTCGGAAGCCACACCCTGCTGTAGTCACTTTATGGCAAGTATTTTCAGCTTATGATTTTGGCTGGTGTTTTTACACAATTTTCAAAAATAGAAAAGTTCAAATGTTTGGCTCTTCAATCCAGTCTTTCAGTGGCTTTGAACCCTGTATAAATTCACTAGAAGTTGCTGATTGTGTTCTCGTTGCTCTCAACTAGGGCTATTTGATTTTATCAGTCATTATGCCTTGCAATATATTAAAAGTTGTTTTTTGAGTTATTGCTCTAAATTAACTAGTGTAGTCTTGTATATTCATAATTTGACCAGCAGTAGTTGCAAGTTCTTGCACTAGGTAAAGTCTGTTTGTATGATTAAGTTCTGTGTACAACACTGCTGTTTTATTAACTAACTAAATAGTTAGTTAGTTAGTTAGTTAGTTAGTCTTTCTTTCTTATGTTTGTATGTTTTTATGTTTCTCTGTAAAGCTGCGTCAGTTGTAAAAAGCACTGTATAAATAAAATTGACTTGACTTGACTTGAGAGGGGCAGCTCGGCGTTAGCTGTGTGGTAGAACAGTATGATTGCCTTCTCACCACATCTGCTGCCCATTTTACCAAATAAAATTTGGAGTGGCCTTGTCAATGTCCTGACCTGAATCCTATAGAGATGCTGTGGCCTGAGCTTAAAAAGGCAGTTTATGTTTAAAAAACCTCCAATGTGGCTGAACCACAACAATAGTTCTAAAACCCAGCTAACTATTAGGTTTAGGGGGCAATCACTTTGTCACACAGGGCCATGTATGTTTCTCTCTTAATAATAAAATCCTACAAAATCACATTTTGTGTTTACTTGTGTTGTCTTTGACTAATATTTAAAGTTGTTTAAAGATCTGAAACATTTAAGTGTTACAAACATGGAAAAAAATAAGAAATCAGGAAGAGGGCAAACACTTTTTCACACCACTGTATATCATATGTATAAACATATATGCCTAATTTATTTTATATCTTTTATAAATATGATAGAATCATGACACCTTCAGAAAATACAAAACACAGTTTTTGATGAACAGTAGAGTCTTGGATTTCTTTTTTTAAAACAATCAACAACTAGAAAACAAGACAAAACAGGTAATGCATTCTAATAAAATCTTAGATTTTAGAACTTGATGCATTGTTGGTGGTTCCTAGTTTGGCAACCTGCACAATTTAAACTTGCTGTTTTGTGTTTCAGTAGTAACTCCTGGTTGCTGTTGTCACATGACCTACTTTTGCTTTACATAATAATTAATAATTGTGATATTTTAGGGTGGAGTGTGTAGAGAATGGGGTCAGATTAGTTCTGTTTCCTCACTTTCCTGTATATGATTTCAGCATTTATTTATTCCACATCCTGACACCAAAATGGGGTATTGGATTTGTGCCGTCCATTACTGTTACTGTTTTGTTACCTCCTTTACTCTCCATTAATACTACACTCACTCTTTTTTTCCGTTTGTCATTTGGCTTTAACACTTCATTTTTTTTCTTTCTAAAATAAAAAAAGAAAGCAAAATAGAAAACAAATGGCAACTGTGCACAACATTATCAGGTACAGTTGCACCAGAAGAGTGTACAGCACAAAGGCACAAATATGAAGCTAAAACTCTCTCAGGCACACAAACAACATATAATTGGAAATCTTAAGGATTGTCATGGTCTTTTAGCTCCAGCGACTCGATGTGCACTAAGATGTGTTCAGGCACAAAGAGCTCAGCTGCAGTGTGGATTACATTCTGCAGCACAGATGCAAAATGGTGTGCTGTGGAGACTATAGCAAGCTGTTCTGGATTTTCCCGCTGCAGGATAAACTGGGATTAAGATTATGTTTTATTCATTTGTTTGGCGGCCATGTTTTGTTTTTTTGTTATTTTTCGTCTGGATAATTGTCATGGTGTGCTATTTTCAGACAGCGCAAACTCTGTGATGTGAAGAGGTTCCTCCTCGGGCATCTGTACCACTGCTGAAATCAGAACACTTAAGTGTGCTAGTGCTCACTAACAGCTGCACAGCATTAGTATAGTGGGGTGCATTTTTCTTCCAAATGAAATATATGTTGGTGCACAGTGACTATAAAGGGAAGACCCCAAGTATATTTCACCACCAGTACATTTTGAACTCCTCCCCCATCCCTTTGGGCCATAAAAAGCAAAAGATAAGAATATTAGTCACTGACGAGGGTGCGTTATCATTAGTCTGACTAAACACAGGGAAAAATAATCACTCACTGAACCAGTTTCTGTTCTGAATTAGCTCTTCCACTCAATAGAACAGCATGCAGTCAATAAGAAATGCTATTTTGTGCATTCTGTATATCAGGGGTGCACAATGGCAGTACTGGAGGGCCCGTGTCCAGCACAGTTTAGTAGTTCTCCTACTCAAACACACACATGCAGCAATGGAAAGGCGTTGAAGCAGGAAAATTACCAATCTGTGTTGGAAATCATCTCTCCAGGACCATGTTCCTGCACCCGTTGTATATAAGGAAAACACAGTAGATGCACAGAAAGCTCCATCCTGGGCTCATGAGAGGCACCATTGCCCTCCCCCCAACAAAATATGATTGATAACTCCTATGATAAAACAAATATCTGTTTGCTCACATTATATAAATGCCTGCTAGTGTTAGATCAAGAAAGCTTTAACTTGGTCATGTTTCACCATGTGTCTTTGCTTTTGTTTTTTTCAGTACCTGATCAAAGTGAATGAGATCAAGACCAAGAAGGGTGTTGACCTACTTCAGAACCTGATCAAGTATTACCATGCACAATGCAAGTAAGTTACACGTCTGACAAAACTGATTCAAGTAACGCCACAGCACCTCATCCTTCTTTTTTGCCATTGTGTTCAGAGACTGCTGTTACTTTTAATTCAGTTTTGCTATAATGTTTGCCCTCCTAAAAATATCAGACTATTCATTTTACACCTTTCCAGCAGAATGGCCACTAGGAGGCCTGCAGAGGTTAGAGTGGTTTAAGTAATAGTTAGACCAACATTGCATTTGCAGTTTCATAACTAAAGACACTGGAGCTGCATGATTAGAATAACTAACAAGCAATGTCACTAGGTATAAATAACATCCTTGAAAGGCTTTGTAGTAAACTGTGTGTGGTTTCATTCTAATGGTGTCACGTGCTGTTATTCAGAAAAATTGTAATATTGCAGGGCTGAGAGCAACGGCCATCTTGACTTCATGATTTTTTTTTAAAATAAAGATTTATTTGTAGAGTTTATCAATCACAATGTCACAAAGTAATAAAATAATTAAAAACATGAGATCAGAAGAGGGATATCTTTAGAAAAGCCAGGATGAAGCAGAAGCACAGTCTTGGTTTAGGGGATCGATCTGAATTATCAAGAAACACAGATACCAGAACATTAAAGTAGAAGCAGACATGAGGCCACAGCTAACAGGTGCTGATATTTGCTGTAAGAGTTTTGAATGAGCTGTACTTTCATGAGGTTGATTTGGCCTAATCATTTCTTTAATTAGTGTCGATGGCTGGAGGTTTGATTCTCCAACCCCCAATTAGCAAACAATCTAAATTAAATTGAGGGTCAAACTGTGAAGACTATTGACTGAAGCTTATGAAGAAATGTTAATCAGTGCTTTAGAGAGTATTCCAGAGAGACAACAGCTTCGCAAAATGTCAGTGCCTCCTGAACCTTCAAAAGTGATGAGCTGAGAAAGACCAGCGTTAGCACTATTGTAGGTTCATGGACACATCAGCAGAGTCATTGTCTTATTGATTTTAGAGCACTGACCTTGCAGTTTGAGACCTTTTGTCATTGCGCTCTAGTTTGGAGCTCTAAAAACCCATGACAACATTTTGCAAGATTCCCAGAAGCAGAATAATGCTTAACATCTGTGATAATTTATGTTAATGCTACATTATGTGAAAAATAAATCTGTCAGCTTTCAATGCAAGGGCCATCAATCTGCATCCCTCACTTGTAGTTGGTGTGAGTCGATTGTTGTCCTGTCGTTAATCTTTTGATGTTTAAAGAACTTGAAGAACACTGAGAAACCTTTTAATTACAAATAGACTACTGTTATTTATGTTCACTAGATTTTGTGCAGTGCATATATGTGATGTGTTTGAATTTAAACATAAAAATTGTTGTTCCAGCTTTCATGACTTCATCACAAGCATTTTGTGGCGAGCAGTTTTTAACATTCACAATTTGCATCATCTTGGCTGAGATTATAACGTGTACCTGCCTTTATATTGAATAAATATGCACCAAAGTTGTCCAGATGGGTCTGAACAGCAGTAGGGAATCGTGGGGGAGCAGACATGTGGATGCAGTATGTGTGGCTCTGACTCATCGTGTTTGACTCGGGCGCTTTTGGCAGGTTGTTAGTGTCTGCAAGCTGTTTGTCATCTGCATCAGTAATTAAGACTGCTCGTTTTTACACTTCTGCTGCACCTGAAGTGAATATTTTTGAAGAAAATCCTAGGTATCAAGCAGAGAGCTAGCAGAGAAGACTAGAAGTCAGTTTTGCCCATTAGAGGCAGTAATTAAGTTGCATTCCCACCTGAGTTTTACACACCATGATGAGAGAACTGTTAGGTGATGATTTGCTAATGAGAGCAAGAAGTTAAGCTCACCTGGAAGTGTTCAAAAATGTTTTTACAGGTTGTCAGAAGGTTTGCTTTGCCAAAAAGAATGTGCCTCTTGATTTTCAATGTCCTTTGGTTCATTTTCAGTTTCTTCCAAGATGGTTTGAAGACGGCAGATAAACTCAAGCAGTACATAGAGAAGCTGGCTGCTGATCTTTACAATGTATGTGCATTTGTCCTTTTCCCTTTTAATCTAGACTGTAAATAACTGTGCTGTTCTTAAAAGCTGGTTTTAAAACCTTTTAGCATACACTATCTGAGTTGAATTTCCTTTGTTTATATGACGCTTTGCATGTCTGGTTCGCAGATAAAGCAAACTCAGGATGAAGAAAAGAAACAGCTCACAGCCCTGAGGGATCTTATCAAGTCTTCCCTGCAGCTTGACCAGAAGGAGGTAGGTAGTGGGTGTGGCCAGGGTTCACTTTTAGGCCCAATGTCATTTAGTCTTTATTTAGTCTTAGTCTGTTATTATAATATAGTCTGACATTTTTCCTTTGATGTTTGGTAAGACAGGGTCATAAAAGGGAAGGAATTAGAAGTGAAAATGTGTTCTTGTTTTGGATGTACATTTCTGTTTAAATATAGGATTTGCAATATCCTATTTAAAATACAAACGTACATACATCAGTGAAGACATGCTGTACTCTCCTTAGTGTTTGGCTTGTAAGTGTGAGTGGGCACCCAGTGCTGTACCATGCTGGTAGCCAGTATGAGGTAGGCCTTGCTGGTAACCAGTGTTGTGCCCCACTGGTTGCTCAGTAGAGAGTCACTGACTAAATGACACTGAATTTCAAAAAAATGTTGATGCAATACATATGAAGGATTTATGTCTGTTCATCAGTTTATTAATATTTTAGCACCACTAACGTAATTGTGTGCAATGTCATGTTTTTGTTTCCCAATTCTGTATATTACAGAGTCTGTGTATTATATTCTATAATAAATCTTTCTTTCGTTCTTTCTTTCTTTCGTTCGTTCTTTCTTTTGTTCTCTCTCTCTCTCTCTCTCTCTCTCTCTCTCTCTCTCTCTCTCTCTCTCTCTCTCTCTCTCTCTCCGTCTTTCTCTTTCTCACTTTCTCTCTTTCTCTCTCACTTTTTCTCTCTCTTTCTGTTTTTTTCTTTATCTTTCCCTCTCTCTCATACAACCACACACACACACACACACACACACATGTGCTACGCTTTTTTAACTATCTTCTGTGTCTCCTTTGTTCGCTGCCTCTTTGGACTGAAGTCTAGGAGAGTAAGTGCTTAGCATGAAATGTGTTTGGTGGTACATAGATTAAGTACCAGAATGTATCAAATGAATTGAAATGTTTTTGAAAGACTTTGTTTAGCACTTGAAGTCATATGACACAGTATCATGTGTATTTATGCAAGTTTAGTGTTTTTTATGGGTGTGCATGTGAGGGACTATTATTGGTTCTTGATTTATCTTTGAATTTATCTGTACTGTACTTAGGAAGTGTGTGTGTGTGTGTGTGTGTGTTTTTTTTACTTGAGCAGGACTCTCAGAGCAAGCAGGGTGGATACAGCATGCACCAGCTCCAGGGTAACAAAGAATTTGGCAGTGAGAAGAAAGGCTATCTGATGAAGAAAAGTGATGGGTAGGCGTACTTGGCGCAACACACACATACTACACCCCCACACAAACACTGGTGTAGTGCTGTTGTTTGGAGGGAATTTTTACATGCATGTCTGTTGATAAATGATGCTATACCTTTTCATTTTCTTAATGCAGAGGGTTAAATGGAGTACAGACATATAACCACATACACAGTGTCTGTCACACTTTTTCAGTGCGCATTTGGTTTCTGTTGAACTACACGGTTTATTAGCATAGTACGGGTATTTGTCTTTTCTTACAGCACAATTGGTTTGTAAATTAACACATGTATGCTTGTTCAGAAAGTTAAGACATATAATACCACTCTGCTATCGTAACACAGTGAATTATGTTGTCAAAAGTATAAACAGGAACTGTCAGTTAATTGGACAGACCATCTCCTCCCCTGTGGACCTGACCCAGGTTAGCATACTGAGTTGAGTGACGTGTCCACACGTAGCAACACTGTTAATATGCCACAGTTCTTCACCATTTGTGTTTTTTGGAGCCAAGTTAATGCCTAACTGATGCATTATAAAAGGAGTAGTCTGTTAAGCTAGCTCGTATTATGATATTTACTTTGATGGTGGTTACTAGCAATTTCATTACAATCTGTGGAAGTTATTGTATAAGCCTGTGTAATGTTCACATGTTGTAAAAGTGTTGTGGGAAGGCAGATATAAATTTACTGTAGACAAATAAATGTTATTTTATGCACCACTGACTTGCTGGGGTAACTGGGGCATTTTATTTTTCTTTTATAGGCTGCGAAAAGTGTGGCAGAGGAGGAAGTGTTCAGTTAAAGGAGGAATTCTCACTATCTCACATGCCACGGTGAGTTAAAAGCATACACACTTCCAGAGTATGTAAAACATGCACATTGTGGCTGAAGAACAAGAAGAATACATTTGTACATGTGGAGTTTATCAATACGGGCATGAGGAGCACTGAACATGCTGGTAAAGTGGGAAGGAGGTGGTGGTGGGATTTTCATTAGCAGAATGCTATGAAATTAGCCAGATTATTTGGTAGCAATGTAATCACACTTCCTTGTGTGACCTGATCAATATTCCAAGCTGAGGTAGTTATAGAGCCATCCTTATATAAGCATCCTTACCTAAGCATTCTACTTCATTTTCTATTGAAAGCAGGCTAATGTCTGTTGACAAATCATGTTTCCGCAGGTTTATAAGCAGACATAAAGCTCTAACCCCTTTCTGTGTGTCCACAGTCAAACAGACAGCCAGTCAAACTCAACCTGCTCACCTGCCAGGTCAAGCCCAGCTCTGAAGACCGGAAATGTTTCGACCTCATCTCTCGTATGTCTCAAGCTATTTTTGTTTTCTTCTTTTGAGAACCAAAAGGTTGTTACAGAACAAAGGGCTTAGTGCCGTTTACCTCTCTAGTACAATAATAAAAGAGTAAAAGTCTAGTCTTCTTTAAAACCTTTAATCAATGGAGGTTGGTTTTATTCCATACTTGAATGTTGGTCATTTGTAAGTGTTTATACTGTATATATGACTATACTGTCTCCTATACACCTACTCAACAGCATCCATGCAAAATGATTTAGGGAACCTCAAATGATGGAAGTACAGCTACAGGACATGTCAAAATGTTTCTTTTTGGTGGCCTTAAAATTCACAAAAGGAACAGATGAAGTTGGATTTTCATCTTCATTAAAGGCAGTTTATAAAAAGGCTTTCTAAAGATGCCTAGAAAAAAAAAATTCCCACTGGTTACACATGGCAGTTTCTATCATTTGTTAGCCCCTGTAGCTAGTTTATCAATGGTCATGACTCTACAGGACCACCACTGTTTAGGTAGTGGACCATTCTCAGCACCGAGATTATGGGTTCACTAACTCAAATTTTCTAGCAGGCAGCTTTCTGTGGTCAGAAACTGATAATTAACTGCACCAACAGCTGAGCCATCATCTCAAACTTTTTATCTGCAAGTTAGACCAAAAAGGTAAGTGGGTCTAAGTGGATGTAGTAATAATAATAATAATGCATTTTATTTGTGGGCGCCTTTCTAAAACCCAAGGTCACCTTACAAAGCATAGACAATAA
>JBBIGC010000001.1:7067536-7085072 GCA_037576955.1 Lepidarchus adonis
GTTTCTGCTTTTGTGTTTGTGTTTCTCAGTTTGTTGTTGTGATTCTGCTTTTGTGTTTGTGTTTCTCAGTTTGTTGTGGTTTGCACTTCAGGGCCACCGTACAAAACAGTACTAGAATCAATAATAAAGTGTTTTCTGTAAATACATCCCCAAATTTCTCTTAACTTGCCCAAACTCCATCCAGCTTTTCATTGAGAATGTACAGATTTTCCAATGTGATTTAGGACAATATAACTTGATGTGAACTATAAAAAACTATTAAAAGGATCATTTTTAACTGATTTCAGATCAGAACTTTTTTGAGAAACACTGTGACTACTGACTTTGTGTTTCCACACTAAAGAACCAACATTTGGACTCTAAACATGTCTCAGCTGATGGATTACATCTGGGATAAGTAGAAAATCAAATTTGGTTGTCAAACCATTTGTGTATTTTGGTGATGCATTGCCGTGATTTTCAGTTGTTGCCAAACTGCACTGTCCCTCAAAACTCTACCTTCTAACATAAAACCAGCATCATTCTCTTTAAAAGCATAACCATGGCTTCACCTAATACTCTCTCCTGGGTCCTCAGTAATAAAATGCTATGGAATGTTACATTCAGATGCAGCATTAATATAGCAAATGAAAATATCTGCTAAGGATGGGCTCTTAGTATTTGAGGATTCGATTTAAGTCAACCGTAGCATGTTACAGAGAACCAACCTACTATTGGCAATTCATTCATCTAAAAAACATCCTAACCTCATCATGTAGAGTCATGCTCTTCCTTAGCATTTGACGAAACAGTCTGCAATTATCAGCTATTATCTTCTAGAAGTTTTCTTCTATTCGTTTTAAAAGCAAAAATTAGCAACAGTTTGTTTTAGAATAAAATTAATCACTACTTAGCAATTATAATAAATGATAAAAAGGTTTTTGTGGAAAATGATACTATCATGCCAAAGTCTACTTCTCATATTTACATATAGTTTGCCCATCCCCAATATGTAATACAGTGCTTCTCCAACCAGTTTTCAGGACCCTAGTCAGTCCAGATTTTGTTCTACAGCCGAATCTGTAATGTGTATGGATAATGATGAAAGCATGTATTTTCTGGGGATTCCTGTGGATCTAGAAAACTTCTCTCTCTGCCCAGTGTAACATTCTGCAGAGCACGAGCCTGAATTCCCTCTTTGTCCTTTCAGTTCCCCTTCCTTTCACTCTCTTCCCTCATCGTCTTCTTTTTGTTAAATGAACCAATATTAATTGTCCTTGCTCCTTCCCTTGACCTCATTGCATGATGATGTTTTTGTTTTTTTGTTTGTGTTTATGTTTACCTTCCCTCTAGCCCCGTCCGCGTCATCCTCCCCTCTCTCCCCTGGCTCCCAGATCCCCAGTAACAGCAGCTCCAACCTGTCCAAGAAGAGGCCCCCGCCCCCTCCCCCAGGGCACAAACGCACGCTGTCTGACCCCCCCACCCCTCTATCCCACACCCCTCACTGTAAAGGTGTGCCATCAAAAGAGCTAAACACCATTTCCCATTCCTCCTACCTGGACTAGGGGTTTAACATGTTGCAACAAGGGCTGCAAGTGCATTATACTCATAACAATATTCAAACCTCCATTCTTAAAAAACTGAATTAGTTTGTGTTGTGAATGATGACGTGTAGGTCTATGAAGGACTAGGAGTATAAAGCTGTGTTTAGCAGTGAAAACATTCTCCACAAAGGGGCGGTATGAGCAAACAAGTCCTCTCATTAGAAAGTGTTCAAAATTAATGGCAGGATCTCTGCTTACATGAATAGCAATAATATGAAAGGAAGTTTTTTGGGTTTCTTTTTGTTTAGCCATACAGTATGTGTTCAGCATTGTATTTGCTGGTTTACTTAAGGTAAAAATATGGTTTGTGAACATGAATCTCGCATGAATTAATTTTAAAACCAATGTACTGATCTGTAGTGAAATTTTAAAACCTATACAAATAGACTAAACCTGTTTTTTATATCTGTGTTCATGCTGAATGTCTGTCAAACAAAGGACCTTGGATTTGGTATTTTCCTTTGGTGTAAACATTGTTAATGCCTAATTTTAGTTTTAGTTTTATGATAAAATCCTTTATATAAATCAGTCATCAATACCACTAACATTGAAAGCATCAGGAGTCAAAAAGAGTGTTATGGAATACTGTTGGGGTCTAAAGGGTTAGGCAAAACAATTAGTTCCCGCAGTCAGTGGTAAAAACCCTAATGATTTTTATTAAAATGTACTTATATTTTTACCTATTGGAAATTTGTGTTATTATTCTATTCAGGTAGGGGATGTTTTATCACTAACATATAACACATTTAGAAATAATAAATGCTTTTAGTATATTTTTAGTATTGTTTCAAGTACATTCTTGGCTTAAATAAACCAGGTTTGAGGAATGGGACTCAGGCTAATTTGTTCTTGTTAGTAACCATGATCATATCCATATTGTCAGTCTGAGTGATGTCTTATGTTTTTGAAGTTGAACCTCTACTCTCTTTGTTTCTAAATGTAACTGTATTTGAATGAGGAGTCAGTGTCTCTGCAATTAGTTTACTATAATAATAATAATAATAATAATAATCATCATCATCATCATCATCAGTATTATTATTATTATTATTATTTTTATTATTATTATTCAGGCCAGATCACAGTTGTTTGTCAATAATTATAAAGGTGCATCAAGTGTCATTTATTTGGCATGAACCTAGGGACAGACTTTTGATCCAGCACAACTCTGATTGATCCCAGAGATGTGCATTTCAACACAGCACTGTTGTTTTTTAATGCTAAGGTGTTAGCATGCTAGCAGAAATGCATCAGTTTCCTGAGGAATGCCCTAGCTGAGGAAGCTTGCCAGAGCCAGCTGTGCCACCTTATCAGTCATGTACTTGGCAATGCTTCTTTGGCAGGATACTCAAGGCAAACACTAGGAACAATGACACTTTTTACAAACTGTTAGCATGTGCATTTTCTCATTTTTTCAGTAATGCAACAAAAAACACCCAAATAGCGTTATCCATGCTACTGTAATACTAGTCATTTTAAAGTGCACGTCCCTTGTTGACTTGACATCAAATGTATAGTTTCTCACTGCGAAGTATTGGCAAGATATATTTGGTGAACAAAACTTGCTTCTTATTTTTGCTGTCATACCAAACCGTTAATGAAACTCTGAGATCAGTCGACTCTCTTTGCAGTAATTCAGAATGTTGCCTACATTTGACAGGAATGTAACATTTTAAAATAGCATTATTTGAACTACTTTTTGCTCCTTTTGATGGACAAACACTGAGTACATTCTAGAAAAAGTCAATCAGGATTGTAGCAGAAAAATGCTAATGGAAGGCTCAGAATAATGGCCCCTGTCTTTATCCATTGTTCTCCCTGGTGAGATGAACTCCAGTGCTCTGCATGATGCTGTAGAGTCTGGGCAACTTCAAAGACTGGGCATGGCCAGTCATGGTTCTGTCACCTTATTTCATTTTATAAGAACAGAAAACTGAAGTCATTTGAGACAGTGTTGTTTATAAAAGGATATATATCATCTATGTAGATTATTTACTTTCTGTATTCATAAAAGGCATTGTGTCTCTAGGACCATCATTGTGCCAGCCCAGTTCCTGAAGTTCCTCTTTTTTTGTTGCATATTTTATTGAGTGGAATGAGTGTTGACTTGCACCTTCGTTTCTCTATACTGATTATGAACTTTCTGTGGACCTACTTTCAGGAAGTGACTCCACACCTCCTCCCATCAACAAGATGTCTCCAATAGCAAACCGGTTTGAAGGAATACTACAACAACAAGGGTAAATAGACTGAATGAACACGATTTAGAGATAATATATTTAAATAGTTTCCTCGTCAACATTTGACCATAAACCTATGCATTCTAGTTAAATGCCTTTTAACATGATTACATTAACTTTGAATATGAAACTATGGTATATTATATAACTACTATAATATATATATATATATATATAAGTATATATATACTAAGGTCTAGTTATCTGGAGAATGTAGTGTATGTAGTCTTTCTGCGGCACCACCATGGCTGTTATACTGTTAAACTGTGTGATGCAGGTGAACAAGGAACACAGTAGTTTTGCATTTGAACTTGGAAAAGTCATATTTAAAACTTGTATTTGCTCTTTGGTTTTAGATCGAGTGTTTATATATGCAAAGCAAGACAGTAGACATGTGCTAATGGAGTGTATATGAGTCTGTAAGCTCACAGAAATATATTGTTTTAGTTTGGCACCAAAAACGGATTTTAAAATGTTTGTTTTTTCAATGTTTTAGGGTTAGGGTTAGGGTTAGGGTTACTTGTTAAACTTCAAAGAAAAGCAGTACTATACTGTCATAGCAGGAAAACAATGGTAGTGAAGTATCATTTTAAGCCAGAAAAGAACCGTTTCTGAGCCACACTGTGGGGCCTGTATTGCCAAAAACAAAGTGTTAAATTACTAATATTTGCCATGTACAAAATACTCACAAATTTGTTGATTGCCACTGCTTTGGGGGAAGAAAGTTCAAAGGGATTTTCTATAAAGCCAGATCCCATCTGATATAAAGCAAAATGACATCACCCTATTAAGTTGTGTTAATTTGAATTCAAAGGTGCTCAGCATGCAGTACATAGTTACATAGTGCACAGTACATAGTTCTGTTTTGTTTAAATACCAAAGTATTGAATAAATATGTAACATTTGAATATAGCTGTCTAAAAGGACATTTTGGTTGAAATCATCATACTTAAGTCTAGAAAGAAAAGAGCTACAGTAAAGCAATTACAAAGGCTTTTAACTATCGTGCCATGTTTTGCAAGATGTCTGGTTCCTAAACCGTTGCTGCTGTTTATCTGTTCTATTAATGTAGATAACACTGTAACAGCTGATTGTTGTGACCTTGTCCTCACTCATTATTCTGCCAGAGTGGACTCACCATGTGATATGTAGTAGAAAATATTTGTGTACAATTTTTCATGGCAATGTTCTCCTCAGCACTACGTCCAGTACCACTAAATGTACACTTGGGCCAAGAGTCCTTCCCAAACTACCTCAGAAAGGTATTTTACATGTTCACTAAGTTTAAAACATTAAATTATATAATATATTTATCTAAATAACCTCTACATGTATGTTTGTATGTGCAATATCTGTAGAGTTTATTCACTTATCTAGAAAACATATGTTTAGTACACTACATATACAAAGTACATGTGTGTTTACACTCTACTGTGATGTCACGAAGACAAAAAACCCTAATGCCACTTATTTATGCCTTCAGTTGCTCTCCGTAAGATTGACACCATCCACCATCCATCTATGGACAAATCCAGCCAGCCCCCCGAGATTCCAGTGCTGTTCCAGAAGTCTATGCAGGGATCTGACACTCCGCAAAAGATTATTTTGCCTGACAAACCTCAGCCAGGGGACTTACCCCCTAAACCCCAGCTCTCAGAATTGCCCCCTAAACCTGGTGAACTGCCCCCAAAGCCACAACTCTCTGACCTGCCTCCCAAACCCCAGCCTGGTGATCTGCCTCCCAAACCGCTGCTGAAAGACCTCCCGCCAAAGCCTCAGCTGGCAGACAGAGTCCACGAAACTGTACACAAGCCTCCTCCTGGAGAGGTGGCCCCCAAACCCGAGTCCCCAGACACTCCAACCTCAAGCCAGCAAGCAGAACTTTCACCTCAACCCATACAGCCCACTGAGGACACCAATGGGAGTCCACCATGTGGCCCAGAAACACCAGTACCACTGCCCAGAAAGATCAACACGGTGAGTCTTCTTTAAGAGCATTTAGAGTAACTCTCAGGTAAATTAAATCTGGGGTTTTCTGTATGAAAAGTAATGGGTGAAAAGCTCATCCCTAATCCATATCTGTTTCCTGTCTCCAGGGGAAGAGTAAAATGCGACGAGTGAAGACCATCTATGACTGTCAGGCAGATAATGATGATGAGCTCACATTCGTAGAGGGTGAGGTCATTGTGGTAACGGGGGAGGAGGATCAAGAGTGGTGGGTGAGTAGAATTAAAGCATCACATTTTTCCTCTGTAGTTTTACTAGTTTTATTTCCTTATACACTGAACACAGGTGTGTGCGTGCGTGCGTGCGTGCGTGCGTGCGTGCGTGCGTGCGTGCGTGCGTGCAGCTATTTCTATTGGGTAGTTACATCACACCCAAGGGAAATATTTAATTAAATGGTGGGAAATTTCATGAACTATCCTTCAGTCAGTAAGAAGTACCTCAGTTTATTTACCACATTTATTATTGACAGATATTATTTACTAATGGGATTCTTTAAGCTATTTATAAATAAATATTTTCACGCTTCACACAGTTTAATACTGGTAGCAGCAAAACGTTCTCTCAAGTTGATTCTGATGAAGGAAAATAAACTGAACAAAAATAATAGTCATTGATTAAATACCAGCTCTTATAAGTACTGTAATAGTAAACATAGGAAACGGTGTTCTGTGTGTAAAAGGGCTCATGATGATCCCCCAAATATACTATTCATTTGAAAAGAGTAATCCTTCATTTAGATGCTGTTAAGATCTAGGGTGATAGTACTATGCGTTGCTATTTGTGTCGAGAACAAACTTCTTGTGTGAAAGATAACTTTCAAAAATCGTCTCACCCCAAGGCTCCCCCATTGCATTTTTTCAGCACTTTATCCTCTCACACCTTTTTTCCTCATCATCATTTTTCTAATCTTTGTCTGTACAAAAAAAATAACAACTAAGCTACCGATGCAAAAAAATATTGATACCATTGGACCAAAGCTGAACTTTGCATTTAAAAGGATGAAACTAATAATGACAATAAAATGCACATTTAAATCAACAGTTATATTCTGTTGCATTAAAAAAAGGTCTGAAGATCAGCCAGGTGTGAGAATATCTTAATTAAGCTAAAAATGTTATTCAAAAGCATTTCTACAAAATCTATGTGAGCAGTTCTGGTTACTTGTACAGCTAGTCCTGTAATAAGAAAGAAAGAATAATAATTAAATATTAGCCAGTCAATATGTGGCAAAATCATTGTAAATATTTTTCTAAATATGTTAGATGGTTTATAGCATCTGCCCATTAAAAGTGTTTATAGACCCAGCAAGGTTCTCACCCCCAGGTGTTTTTGGGGGGAGCGGGATTGATGGAGATTAAGTTGAATAGTATTTAAATGTATTAAATGTATTTAAATTTGTGAAAATGAGCCACTTTCTCCTTATTAACCCATTTTCTTTTTCATTTTTAGATCGGACACATTGAAGGGCACCCGGAGAGGAAAGGTGCTTTCCCCATGTCCTTTGTCCACATCCTGTCTGACTGACACCCACGGGTCAGTCACCAGCCCGGGCCCTGTGGCCTGCCCGCCTTGCTCATCTCTTTCTGGGGGAACACTGTAAATAGCCATTCGCAACTTCCACAGGACTTTAAAAAATAGTCAATGAAACCACAAAAAGAGCAGAAAACGAAACCCGCATTAACTTCCTCACTGTCAAGGAGGCGCAGCGTGACGAGTATCTAACTTTATCAGTGTTATCATTCCTTTTTAGAACAGTCTACCACAGTCGAGACTGCACCCAGCATTTACCCACATCCTCCACCTCCGCTGTTACTAAATGCTTTTGTATATAACGACTGTACATAGATACATCGGTGTCGGCTGCGCACACACACACACGCTCAAGTGGCTTGTGTTTGTGTGTAAATATAGAATCTTGTGTTAGTGTGGCGAGAAGTGAAAAAAGGTGCGTAATTGTATTCTGGATGTCATCTAACCACACCCAGGGCCAGTTCTGTTCAGCAACTGTAAAGTATTCATGTGGATTAGTCATTTTTGACACGTTTGCCTTGCAGATGGAGAAAACGTCAAGAGCGCTAATAATGTTAAGACTGAAATGTTTTTACCTCCACATCGTACCACTATAGCTCGCCCAAGATGGATCATTCAGAAGTTGTTTACGATCTCTTGCCCTCGTTTCTTTCTGTGAAATATTCAACCTGTGTAATTCACACACTCAGTGATGTGCTTCAGTGTGTGGCCACTGTCTCCTTGTCTGATGTCAGCGACTTCCTTCCACCTCCACTGATCCACGACGTGCCAGACTCTGCTCTTTTAATGGACACTTCTGAAATTCTGACCATCTGTGCAAGTCACGTTTCCTTCTCTCCTTCATTATTCCAGGAACAGAACCACTGAGGTTTTCTCTTCGTTCTCCCGGTCACCCTCTTTATTATTAACGAGCATTTGAAGGCATTGAGATGATGATGATGATGATGATACTTGAAGCATTCCATGCATAAGGAACGTGTTTTTTCATAGTTGTTTTCAAAGACGTGTTTGCTGACCGTAGAAGAGGAACACCATGATGCAACACTGGCCTGTCCAGCGATAATCAGGTGCTGCCGCTACCACCGGTGACTGACGGGAAGATGATTTTAGTCTGATACTCAGGTTTTCAGCACAAACGAAACGCAACGGAGTAGATCTAAGTCAGCAGCCCTGTTTTCCCACTCTTTTAAACCTGCTGTGATTAACACGAAAAGAGCCACATGATGGAATTTGTAACTAACAGATCTGTTTCAAAAGATGAAATAAATACTGTTTGAGATGGAAGGGTGAAATCCAGTGTACAGTGTCATTTCTTTGCTGCCTCAACTGCTATATTTCGAATAATGTCTAATATTGTGAAAGTTTTCTAGATAATGAATCGTGTTTACGTGGGCAGTAAATGTTTTTTACTATTACAATAAATGCTAAAATAGTTTATTTATATACACAGAGGTCATTCAATGTGCTTTACAGAGGTAATATAGGCATAAAAGGACATTAAAAGTAAGATTTACTGCAGTGTAAAATAAAATATGAAACACAAAAGATAAAATAGAGCTGTTGTTTAACTAAAGGCTGTGGAAAATAAAGTAGTTTCTAGGTTCTGCATAGTAATATGGTGATTGTGAGGATGTCAGTGAGTTCAGTTATTCATTCCCCTTCTTGTGGAAACCCGGTTCCAGTTTAAATAAATCAGGTGGTGGTGGTGCTGCTACGTGGCTGGAGGCATCAGGGAGAAATCTAAAAAAAAAAAGCTCACAAAATATCAGCTGCTTTTTAAAAACATCTTGATACTTTTTAGTCCTTTCTTGTTTGTTTGCATTTATTCCTGTGTTTACCATGTTTTTGCTGACAGAAAGACACATACTGCTTACAAGGCTTCTTTAGTCTAGAACTATAGTTACCATGGTAATGTTAAAATACAATAGGATTCCATGGCCACCCAAATTGCCAGCATCATTTCTATGAATATAAGTTATTATTGAGACCCTTTAGAATTTCTTATATCTGCAAACATGACCTAAAATATCTGATTTTCACTTGCTTTTCAACTGCTTGTTTCAATGTTGGTTTTTCCACATTTAGTTACGTTATGGTTAGTGATTTAACCGTGTCATTCCAAATCAAACCTCTTTTTTTTAAACCAAAACTTGTTCTTAGGGTAGTTAACTTGCTGTATGACCCACTTTGTCTTAAGGCTTTTTTTCTTGTAGATTCTGGTATAATTCAGAAGAAGTAGTTCCAATAATGACTGCAAGCTTTATTGGCCCAGATGCAATGAAACTGACCCAAACCATGATACTACCACCACCACGTTTCACAGATGGATATGGTTCTTACACAAGATGCAGTGCTATCCTTTCTCTAAACATTGATTCTTATTTAAAACGGAAAGTTATATTTTGGTTACTTCCAATCTGGTCTTTCAGGAGGCTTGTCTACATGTGACCAACTGTAACTGAGCAAATGTGTTCTTTTAGAGAGCTTTCGACTTGCAACCCTGCTGTTCCAGTATTATGGCCTTGTGAACATTGTGAGCAAGGCTTTTAGTTGCTTAGATTTTACCAGGGTTTTTTTTGTAACCTATTATGAATCCCTTGCTCTCAGATCAACCTTTGTTGGTGAAGCACTTAGAATAATAATGGGCTTGAATTTCTGTTTTGGTGAAGGTGGTTTTGTTTATTTATTCTTAAGCAACTCTGAGGTCTTTCAAAAATGTGCATCATGAATGACTTTCACAAGTGTTCAGACTCGTGCCTGATTGTCAACACCTTACATTTATGCTAAAGGTCCACATGCTGTTAGGACATTTTTTCTCTGTATTTCCCCAAATGTAGAAAATTCTAAAGGCTTCACAAAATTGTAGCTCCTTGACAGACTCCACCAGGAAGCTATTGGACAGATGGCAAACTTCTGAAGTAAAGTTGCATATTTGCTACTGTTTTTAAGCAGCGTGTCCATGTAATGCGTGATCAGAAACCACAACTGCAAGTCTTTAGTTTACTTGGCTTGATGATGCAAGTGTGATTGTCATGCAGTAGCCAATTATCAAGCTGGATGTTAACCATTAGCTTCATAAAACTACTAAACACCAATATGAAATTTAAGAAGCAAACGTCAGGCACTGAACACGGCTGAAAAGTTCTTAGGAACTTCTGTGCTTAATGCCACTGGTTAATCTAGCATGAGGTTCTGTAGGCCATGTATTCCTAAATGGACAAGAATGGCCTTTTCACTTCAAGCGCATCAGCATTCACAACTGCTCATTTCCCATGCTCAACTGAATGTGGTTCTGAACAGCTAGGGTGTCAGTTTGGCAGTTACTGTGCTGGGAACTACTTTCAAATGCAAGTGGTTACTCAAGTGACATCATGGCACTCCTTGTAAATTGGCAAGCTGCTAATTCTACTTCAGGTTCCCTGGTTTTTTTATAAATCCTGAGATCTACATGACCAAACGCCTGCAGATTTTAGCTTGAACCAATTTAAAGTATGGTACCAGGGTGTTATTAAAGCATAAAATGGTTGATATGGTAATGAACATGCATGCTATTGAAAAAAGGAAGATTATGGAAAATAAAGTCACAAACTCAAGTGCTCCCCTGCACTTGAAGCAGAATAAACATTTTTATTGCTGAAATAAGGGTGAAGAGTTTAACCTCTAGTGGACTCTTGGGAAGAAAAACCCATTCAAGTAGGATGTGTTAAGTGTTCACCCATCATGCATTATTTTAAGATGGTGTGGTTGGTCAGTTAGGACACCATGCTATAGATTAGTATCTGAAGTGTCCATGTTGCTCCCTTGTAATGGCATCACCCAAATACAGGCTCCATCACCATCATAAAGAACATTCAAGTCAGTATATTCTCACCAATGCACCATGGCATGAAACCAGTTAAATCTGGACTTCGTTAGGTGGCTTAGAAGCCAGATATGATGAAGCAGCGCAACATTAACCAATCCACTGAGTGGCTGGTTCAGCCGTGATAGGGTCTCTATGCAGATTTAGTTACATGCATGAACTCAAGATGGGGGAACTTTAAGGCCACACTGCCCACAAACAAGTGGAAGTAGAGAATTAGCCAAGTTAGGACATGTTGAACTTCCTATGGCAGTAACGTTGATCAATATTGCATTACTTCAGCTGCATTAGTTCCCACAAGTCATTTTGCACGTGTTCCCTTTTTGCCATTTGAACAAAATGAATCAAAGTAAAGGAAGACCAGAAGTTTACAGCACCACCTGTACTTTATTCCACCTTCATGTAACATTATAAATAGAAGGCCTCAAGATGTGAACTCAGGATTCAAAGTTCTAACCTGACCATTAAATTAAACTTTGCAGTCTAGTAACTTACAATTAAAGACAGAGGTACTATTCTAGACATTTCTAGCTCTGCCCATCATTTCAGAAGCACCTTCACCTCAGTCAACATAAAATTCCATGCATAACAAATACAGCCTTTTAAGGCTCATACCAGACTGCTGGTAACCATTAGATTATAAACTTAAATTATCAACTCATTTTGATACTTGAGCTTTCTGCCCAGTCTTCTTCGTTTGATCCGCCTTCTCCACAGACTTGATCACCCCTACAGCAACAGTCTGCTTAAGGTCCCTGGCAGCAAATCTCCCTGCAAAGGAGAGTGTTACAGCACCTGGTCATACATCATAACAGGACTTTCTGTAAAAGCAGGTTGCAGAACATGACCAGTGAGTGTTCAATATAAAGGGTCTACAGCAGATGCACGCATCTACAGTTCTGGAGATCTACCACCATGCAGACTTCAGCGCTTCACCCCCAATAACAACCAGAGCATCAGGGCCCTTGGGGATGTGTGAATACAAGACCTGAACAAGGTGGAAGATCTCCAGGACAGGAGTAGGGCACACTGGTCTACAGAGTTCAATCCAAAGACTCACCTAAGGGAGGGTAGCTGAAGAAACTCTCCACACAAAGGGGTTTGATGGGCACAAGTTTGACAGTGGCAGCATCTCCTGACACCAGGACCTGGGGGAAGTCTTCCAGCTTCTTCCCTGTGCGACGGTCAAGCTTCTCCCGCAGCTCAGCAAAGCGGCAAGTCACGTGTGTGGTGTGGCAGTCCAGCACTGGCGAATAGCCAGCCTTGATTTTGCCAGGATGATTTAGAATGATCACCTATGGGGAGAGAATATTAGAACAGCAGTAACAGCTTCCCACCCAATGAACTTGCTTCTAGGCATCCTGGAACTTACCTGAGCAACAAAACTGCTGACATCAGATGGTGGGTCTTGCTGGGCATTGCCAGCCACGTCTCCCCGTCTCAGGTTCTTCACAGCCACATTCTTGATGTTAAAGCCCACATTGTGGCCAGGCAGGGCCGTCTGAAGTCCCTGGTGATGCATCTCAATGGACTTGACCTCTGCAGTCAGCTTAGCTGGAGAGAAGGTAAGCACCATCCCAGGCTTCAGGATCCCAGTCTCAATCTTACCTACAGGAACTGTGCCAACTCCTGCAAACAGTGGGAGAACAAACGTCAACTCCAAACCCATCAGCACATGTGGATTCAGTAATTAGATAAAGCTGTGAGCTTCATGACCTCCAATTTTGTAGACATCTTGCAGGGGTAGACGGAGGGGCTTGTTAGCGGTTCGGATTGGAGGGTACAATGAATCCAACACCTCCAACAGAGTCTTGCCACTGAAAAAGCCATTCTGTCTCTTGATCTTCCATCCCTTGAACCAAGCCATCTAGAAGAACGATCAGCTACAAAATTAGACAGGCCATCAAGGCATGGGTGTCCAGGTCTAGACACAGCACATTTAGCAATAGATACTGCTTATCACTACTCAGGAATTACTAGATTTATTGGCACACCACTAGAAGTTCAAAATCTTGCCATTACCTTTTGCGAGGGTGCAAGCATGTTCTCCCCACCCCACCCCGATACAGGAACAAATGGCACAGCTGTAGGGTCATAACCAATCTTCTTGATGAAGACCATGACGTTCTTCACCACTTCATCATAGCGCTTCTGGCTGAACGGTGGGTCAGTCAGGTCCATTTTGTTAACGCACACAATTAGCTGCTTGACCCCAAGGGTGTACGCCAGCAAGGCATGCTCCCTTGTCTGCCCATTGCGAGATATGCCAGCCTCAAATTCTCCCTTTGCTGCAGAAACAACCAGCAGAGCAGCATCAGCCTAGAAATGGAAACACCAGAGTTAGAACTGAGCACCAGCCAGGTTACATGCAAGTACCAACAGGTCTAGTTAGCCACTGTACTACACCAGAATTACCTGAGACGTTCCAGTGATCATGTTCTTAATGAAGTCTCTGTGGCCAGGTGCATCTATTATCGTGATTGCATACTTCTGAGTATTGAACTTCAACAAGGAAATGTCAATGGTGATCCCACGCTCTCGCTCTGCTTTCAACTTGTCTAGAACCCATGCGTACTTGAAGGAACCCTTGCCCATCTGTGGAAGATCAGACACTTTCGTATCAACAGTTACAAAAGGAGGAAAGTGCCAACTTACTGAGACAAGGGTCTGACCTGGGCTGCAGCCTTCTCATACTTCTCCAGCGTTCGGGGGTCCACCCCACCACATTTGTATACAAGGTGACCAGTGGTTGTTGACTTGCCACTGTCAACATGACCAATGATGACCAGATTGATGTGAATCCTCTCTTTCGGCATAGCGGAGCTGAAGGCCTAGTACTTTCAGTGAGTCTGACAGGGTTGGTGCCTTGGGCTGAAGTCGTGTTATTCTAAGAGGGGGCGCTACTAGTGCTGCTCGTTTATATCGTCTACGTGACCAATGGCCTGGCTCTGATTAGCCAGGTCGCTTAAATTGATATCAGGTGAGTTCTTATTCCAGGCTGTTCTCCAACCCTGCGACTGGAGAGCTCCCTTAAGGGTCTAACGCCAATCTGCAACACCTGCTTTAGCTAATGATTTAGGCTGCGGCCGAAGAACCATGAGAATTCGACCAGTTCTTTACATTTGCGTAGTAGAATAAAGCCTGAACTAATAGTGGCATTACTATCTAATCAGCTCTGCCATAATAATTAAACAGACGATTAGTTACAGGGCAAGCCGAATGAAAAAAAACTAGAATAAAGCTATGTTTAGCTTTACTGGGGAAGCTAACGAGTTACGCTAGCTATAGATAGGTACTTTACGGTTCTGCGCATGCGCACTCTGACTACGGCTCGCGTGCCTGGTGGTGTGGTGAGAAACAGGTGAAGCTGGGAAGTAACAGACATCCTGAGAGCTGGTCTTGAACTCTAATGCAGCCTTCATGTGCTATGGGAATTATGGTAAATACCTGTAACCTAGATGAGTGTTAATTGCACATGAAAGCCCCATCACGTTGTAATTTTCACTGGAGATTTTGATACACGAGCTGCAGAGATTAAATAAACTTTGACCTTTCAACATGGCGGAGAGAAACGAAAGAATCATGAATGTTAAGCAATGCATGAACATTTTCCTGCTGCTGTTAGCGGGTACTTTGTAGCCTATTAATGTTGTTGCATTAATGCGTCCTCTTCGTGCAGTAACAGATGAAGTAGGAAGTCTTAAAATGTTTTACCGACGTAACACGTCAGGATGAACTCGTCCGCCATGTTTCACATCACTATGGCAACATAAGCACTTGAACACAACGCAAGATTAATTTCCAATTTACAAAGGGAAATGATCATTATAGCACGTGAAGGCAGTGTAAATACTAAGGAAAGGTGCATCAATGATTTCTTTACTTTTATACCCAGCAGGTGAATTGTTGGCGGAAAGATTTAACTTGGACAAAGATGTATATTATTTTTGTCAACACGATAAAAATTCGCTGAACATCTGTTTACTTCCTGTGAAGCAGTGTTTGCTTTTTGGATGGAATTACACGATTTGTTATCATCCTTAATATCCAGTTTAACCCCTTTTACATCAATCGTATTAGTCAAAAACAGGATATTGTGGTAAATTCCTACTTAGTTCTAGGTAAATTATTAATTCACAAAGCAAAACACTTTGTTTGGAGCGCTGCTTTTGTGTGTCTATCAAATCTGTTGTTTATGTGTCTTAATGGATTTTTTTTTTTTTTTTTAGGTTTTTTGTTTCCATCAATGTTTTCTTTTATTTCATTTTCTCATACAAGCAATTGTTGTTTTATTGCCTTCTCTATGAAAAGTTGGTTGATATATAAATAAATAAAATAAATATAATGTCCTTTAATACACTGCATACTGGGGCTTAGGGGGTGCGTGCTGGTGCTGCACGACCCCCTGGGTAAATGTTGTCTGTTTGGACTATGGTTTTGTGGGTAAATGTGCTTATTTTGTGGGGAATTGTTTGTGTATGTGTTGTGGGACTCATTTGGGGCATTTTGTGCAGGATTTAGAGTGAATGGCTGGGTCCACCGTCACTGAGTTTGCTGCTTTACTCTGGCTCAGCCTTACAAAAGCATTGGGGTTCTGATGTCTGAATGCTTTGTGTGTGCTACGCCAGTTAGGGCGCACTAATGCTTTGGAGTTTTTTAAAGAGTTTAATAAAGCAAAGGGCTCTGTCCTGATTTGATGATTAAAACTAGGTATCAGCCTCAATCTTTACCAATGATTGTCCAAGCTGGAAAATCATCTCAATACACGGTACCAGCCAAAGAAAAGAAGCACTTTACTTTGCACCAATTATCTGTTCACTAAAATGATCAGCATCACTAGTAAGATCAGCAGCACAATGGTTTATCTCTGTTCTTGTAAAAGTTTTAATTATTATTATTATTATTTATGACAAACCCAAGGTTATAGTTAGATAAATTCACTTCCTGTAGGTGGATAATCTGATCTGCCTATTTAATAAGAATTTTTTTAAGTTCTTAAAACTATTTGCAGCCCTTTTGACATTGTTGTTTATTCACTTGTTTAATTGCTTAATTTCCCTCCTCTTTAAGGTTATGTCCTAAAATATAAATTTATTTACCGTTGTTAAATGGAGAATGTTTGCACTGATGCACAGGGGACATCTAAACAAGCAATTGTTAAGAAATAATAATTACATCACATAATAAACAGAGGGTGAGTATGTAAGGTCTTCAGACCATCTTCAGAATGTTGCAGAGTCCAAAAGCTAGTGGCCAGACTAGGGTTATTTGGAAGGCTCTTTCATATGCAGCCGTCCTGTCCTATGTCAAAAAGGGCCATGGTCAGGGAGCACCTCCTCCAGCAGACATCTCTGCTGATAGCTGGTCATACTAGGGTGCACCACTGACCATCTCCAAACCATCCTCTCCCTCATTCTCTGGGACAACAACGTCACCAAACCCAAAGCGGATATCGTGGAGGAGGGCACGTTCCGTTATGACCTAAAATGGCAACATATTAGAACGTATCCAGTAGCTCCTTAAATAATACTTGAACCGTTTTGATTTATTTTTGTTTATTTTTAAATAATCCAGGTGATTGTTTATTCATGTACACAGGTTTTGGGCCCTGGTAGGAAGATGGCCCAGAGCCTGGTCTTTATCAGCTCAAATGTAATTCTGTAGAACAATGGCTGATAAAGCAATGAGCTTCCACACCTTGTACTGGCCTCTTGGGGGGTGTGGAGGTATGAATTCCCACTGTTATCCAGGACGAAGTGCATTAGAAGAGGGTAAAATAACCCTTTGTACAGTGGGTTGTGGTGGAGAACCCTTGAGTCAGACCCAAGTTCAAGTTCTGTTTATTGTCATATGTATGTTAACGTTGGGTTAACCATACAATGAAACCCAGGCCTACCTACTTATGTGTCTATGAAGCGGCCATGGTCAGTAAGTGGCTTGATACACACACAGCAGCCATCAAATTCCTCCAGCAGAAAAAATGTCTACAAGCTGCCTCCTCCAGGTCTTTAGTGGTCTTTTGGAGGCTGATGATCACGTGGTAAATGTCACCTTTTCAGTGAGTCTCTGGACAATGCAATGTACTGTGGAACAAGGCATTACATATTTGGAGAACCCACTCTATGATGCCCAACTTGCCAGTCAGAGTAGAAGAGTCTCACCTCATTTGTTTCTCTGTTGAGTTTCATGAAAGTTTGTTTATTGAGGCATGATTATTCATTGTGGCACCACTGTGACATCATATAGCATTAATGCTGCCAGCCACTGTGACCTCATATAGCATTAATGCTGCCAGCCACTGTGATATCATATAG
>JBBIGC010000001.1:7085172-7095525 GCA_037576955.1 Lepidarchus adonis
TGACCTCATATAGCATTAATGCTGCCAGCCACTGTGATATCATATAGCATTAATGCTGCCAGCCACTGTGATATCATTCACCGTTATGGCTTAAATTAATTGTGATATCACTAATCGTTGTTATGTAATCAACCATTGTGACATCGTTGGTCGCCATAACATTTATATACATGGTGACATTTAAGAATTATGATGTAAAAAAACAGCTGTTATATAATCAGGCAAACAGAAGAGGTGGTGATTAATTTATGGTGTAATTAAGAAACAAGATGAAATGCTAAAACCACAGTAACTATCTACAGTCGTGCCATATTCTTAATGGAAATGAACCAAAACCCACCAGGATCACAGCTTAGCTTATGAAACTCAACTCAAGCTGACATGGCTTAATTAACCAATAGGTATAAATCAATAGAAAATCCTGGCCGAATGCAATCCACTGTTCACAGCAGCGTGTAAAACCTCCCCAGAACATTACGGGTAACTCTCAGGCAGGAAACCCATTAATTTCAGAAGAAGCTGTTGTCTACAAACTTTTGGACACGTTAGTGCATGCGTGTAGCCCAGATAACGGGACTCGATCAGGTGTGACGGGCAGAGCAGTTGCTCCAACCAGCCATGGGGGGCGGTAGACAATCGGCAGCGTCTTTCCGCGGCTTGCAACTGCACGACTGAGGGAGAAAAACACATATTTTACAGTAATACACCGTTCTAGCCAGAACCGTTCCATGTGAGTGCCCGTTCCAGGCTGCTGTTGGGCTGTTTCCCCTCCGGGGACCGTCTCTCTGAACCTGTCCCACGGCTCCGTGACGTCTCACAACCCGGAAATAGCAACTGAGAGAGAGAGGGAGAAGTAAACCACTCAGCTCGGAGCTTAGCGGACTCATACGGGTTTCTCCTCTCCCACATCAAGGTATGTCCACATTCACCGCGGACTCGCCCTCCGGGTTGTAGGGAGGCTCGCGGCGCTGAGTTCGGAGAGCAGTGGGCTTTGTGAGCGTTCAGTGCGGCAGTGACGGAGGAGCACTGGGGGGTGAACTCGACGGTAGCGGGTCACAAACACGTCCAGAACTCGTGAAACATGGCGCTGAGCAGGTTTCTGAGACAGGGAGACGTATTTAAGCCGGTGTTCCAGGTGAAATGACGGGGAAGTGAAGCCCCAGCGGCTTGTGTAACCTCCCTCATCGCGACCATAGCTTAACGGTCGCGGAGGAGGGAGGTCAGTCACTCACACGGGGCAACCTGTCCGTCATGCTGCACTGACCTCAGGTCTGGTGAGTGAATGAAAATCAGTCTGGTTGGCTGTGAACTAGGGCATGTGGATGGTGGACATGCAGCTTACCCAGGCCCTTTTATTCTCTGGAGCCAACTAGTGTTCTGCTGTAGGTCCAGTGGTCAGAACTTGGTATGGTTTCTGCAGTGATCCTTTAAACCCATTTGTGATTCCAGGCTTTTCTGACTGGGCTGCACAAGTGTTTGATCTGCAAGAAATGGGCTTCAGCCTGGTGCTCCTGGACTCCCGGTGAGTTTTGCTCTGGTGATGACATCTCCACCGCTTTGCAAATCCAGAGTGGGATCAAACAATCAATGGCCTATTGCCAAGAGTGACGAACCCTTCACCTTCTTGACACAGAGACGTGTCAGATCGTGCAGATCTGCTGTCTTTGCGTGTGTGTGCATGGTGTAGGAAGGGTGGAAGACCTGCAAAACCACGTTTCTAAATCCTCTCGCTTCTGCCTCATGCTTCGTCTCGTATTTGAGTTCCGTTTGGACGAGGCTTTCATCTTCTGGGGTGATCAAGTATTGGCAGTTGCTGAATCACGCATTATTGCCTGACCCTTCTTCCCCTTTTATGGTATGTAGGTGAGACTCTGAAAGTGGAAACAGCATGAATACAGGAAGTAAGTGAGCTGGTGGTTGTGAGACATTATGTGTCAGCTCTGCCTGCCTCATGTGTAGCAGAGCCATGCTGACTACTCCTTCCAGCATGGCCATTTGTTCTGTTTGGCATCCCATCTGCGTGAGTGGGAGGATGCTGGAAGCTCTGAATGGTTGCATTTCATTTGTGCTACATCAGACAGGAACACATCAAGCCCAGAACTCACTTGAGCACCATGCTGCAAAAGCTCCATTCTGCTGGCAGGGTGCAGGGCTCAGATGTGATCTACGCTTCTTTCCCCGTTTTTTCTCATGCGTGCGTGTTATGACAAGCTACCAGCAAGCGATGGTTTGCTGAAATGCTAGCGTCCATATGTAGATCGATAGATGGAGGCACTTTATTGATCCCTGAGGGGACGTGCTATGGTCGGAAAAACTGCTGGGGGTTATGCTCACATAACACACGGACACGTCATTTCATAGATAACACACATGCACTCAGTGCAAAATCTGCTCCACACTACAACACAGAAGCATGTGTTAGGACTGGGCCTCTGAAATGAGGTTAAACTGATGACCAGCAGCAGCAGAGATGTAATTTCACTCACTGTTTGTGAGATTGTGGTGTGTGTGTGTGTGTGTGTGTGTGTATGTATGTGTGAAGAGGAGGGGGGTGTTTCCAATAATAAATATTTCAGCATAGAGATGGATCAGGCAATTCCTATTCTGATTTCTTTTCTGCCAAACTGGCAAATGAACAGTGTTTTCTGAACAATGTCCAGCACTTTCACTAGTTTAGCCAGTGTTGCTCCACAAATTTCCCTTTAAAGGGTCAAGCTGGAAAAGAGGCAACAAGCTATTTAGCTCATGAATTTGTGTATGATCCTGATATAACTTTTTGATACAGTAGCATATTTTAAATGCAGGGCCAGTGCCCTTTTCTGACTCATTGTTATTATTATTATTATTTTATTTATTTAATTTTTGCATGGATTGGCCAAAATTAAAATGAATTACTTGGTTGCAACATTTGTACCTTTTAGTCACTATTTAGTACAAAACCTTGCATCTTTAACAGAAAATTTGCAAGCTTTTGGGGGGCAATTTATAGCTCTCGTTTTATTAAAGAATTTGAACACAATGTAAAGGATAATGTGTTAAAATTGGTTAGTAAAGATTTTGCACGCGTGATGTTAGGAAATAATATTAGCTCAATCAAACTCACTTTAGTTGCAGCATTACATACTAATCTGCTGTTTTTTTGTCACTTAAAGTCAATATAATTTGCGACTTCTCACTGAGCACTCACTGAGATTATACTTTATTATTACATATTATTATAATACTTTTGAAAGTAAATCTCAGTGCTGCAATGATTTATTTTTGTTAATTTTGGACTATTACTTATTCAATTGATCATACAATCTGTGGGCCAATAGAAACACTGCTGATATTTTTACAAATATTTTTGTGTAAAAATGGAATGCTACAGATGTTTGGGTATGGCATGATATTCTATTGGCAGCTGATCTCATCTTTAATTAAACATGAGGAATTTATAATCAGACTGTAATTAATCTCGCTTTTAATATCAGTCATAATTTTAATTTCATTTCTCAAGTCTCAAGAAATGAAAGGAAAGACTCAAGACAGGTTTGACGTCTGTTGACCTAAACCATCAACATTTATAAAGGCTTCTTCTGACAAGTATAACTTGTCATGACATTTTCTAAGGGGTGAAAGTTGTCAGGAAAGGTTTATATAGGTGGTGTAAGTATTACTCTGTTCCTCTGTTTTTATGCTTTTTCTATGTTCCATAATTCCAGGTTATTATGCCAAAATCCACTGACTTTTTTTTTCTGCCATTTTGTTTGCACTAGTACCCTGCACACAGTCTTGCCTGAATACCCTTTTAGATTGACTGAGACATTTGCTCCACCGTGGGTTCACGCCCTTATGGGGGGCAAATTTCAGCCTGTCACATCCCTGGTATTATTTGTGACATCAGAGCGTGGGCACTGGGCCCACTGGCACCGGAGTCTCAGTCTCTGGTAAGGCTGGGAAGTATCCTGTGCCTGAGTGACACTGAGCTTCATGTTATATATAATGTCTTGTGCATGTTATTCTTCATCACCTTTTGTCATGCAATCAGCTCACACTGTTCACTAGAGTGTGTGTTGAATAAAGGCTTTTCTAAAAATCAATTTAGGTGTTGCATTATTTAAACCAGTATTTTTGTTTGATTTTAAATGCAGTTATTTTCTTCTGACTAGTATTTTTAAAATCTATATTTCTTCACCTAAAGATTTTTTGGACTTGACTATTTAACATGAATGTCAATTCACAAGCTCTGCATTGTTATTTTTTGTTATTTTTTTTTAACTCCTCAATTGACATTCATCAATATTGACTATAATGTTGCATATAATTAAATTTGCAGCCTTATGTTAAAATTGCAGTTGTAAAAATAAAAAAAAGGTCATTAATGGTTTAGCCCTTGTCTATGCTGCTGCTTCCAGTGCAACATGAAAATGCTTCAGTTGTAGTATTGAACAGTTTACGTGTTGTCACTGTAGCATTGTTCATTAAGGCACAGTTGGCTGATAGCTGATATAACGGAATCAACAGTTCAGTGTTCTCCTCCAAAAGTGTTTAGTTGTCCAGTGACCACTGCCAGTGTTGATCATTAAAGCATCTGCACTTCTAGCAAATGGGTTAAACTGATTAGGAAAACTAGAAACGAAAAATGGGGTTGTAGTCTTGGTTTGGCTACTTGTTTTTAATTTACAGTCTCAATGAATCTGACCACAGGCCAAGCCACAAAGCTCTGCTCAGCAGCCTGATCTTTCTCCGCATTTGCTTACCTAGATGACCTTGATTTTCACTGTGAGCTGATTCATTGCCATGTTCTTTCATGTTCATCCATGTCCTACTCTAAATGTGGTAGCTTTGGTTATGTAGAAATTTATACCGTGCTTCCTTAATGGGACTTTTTTTACCTTCCAAGAATAATCAAAAGTTTTGAGCTCTCCTGATATCTCCATATTTCCCACCATGTTCGCTGCAATGAATTTGTAGGTGACTCTTTTTCCTTGTGTTTTCATTGCTTATACCTTAATAAGTCTTGCTTGAAATGGTCATGTATAGGCGCTTATTTCCTGTATGAACGATTTATTAAAACGCATACATAACCATCAGTGACATTACTCTAACCTTAAAACCATGTTGTCCAATCAGAAGCCTGAATAAAATGTTATTATTGGCTTCATTAACCGAATAAGAAACCTGTGGGATTGGTGACAGGGTCGATAGCTGCGTCCAAGTACTTCAGTGAACTTCTTTTTCTTGACTTTGAACAAACTGGTCATCAAATGGATCCAGATGATTGTCAGCTCTACCAGCTCTGCCATACTCTGCCATACTCTGCCATACTCTGCCATACTCTGGTCTACAGTGTCTCAGACGAGATCATGGCAGGCAGAGAGGAAAGCTGTACTGTTCTACTGTTGAGTCACCTCAACACAGGAGACTAATGGTGCACAAGCTGAAGATAAACTGATGACATAAGGCCACACATTCTGATGTCACAGGCCAAAAAATCACATTTTTCACATTGGACACTGAAAATAGTGTCTGCAGATCTTCAGCCTAGAAGCCAAAATGCACCGAAAAGGCTTCTTCTTTCGACTGCTCACGTTGGGTCGCCACAGTTGATCCTCTGTTTCCATCTCTTCCTGTCCTCTGCATCTTCTTCTCTCACATAACTGTCCTCTCTCACCAGATCCATAAACCTCTTCTGCTTTCTTCATCTCCTTCACACAACCAAACCATTGAATCTCACTTCTCTGACTTTGTCTCCAAACCGTCCAACCCGATCTGTCCCTCTGATGTATTCCTCTCTAATCCTATCCATCCTCCTCACTCCCAATGAAAACCTCAGCATCTTCAACTCTGCACCTTCAGCTCTGCTGACTGCCTGTCTTTAAAATACCTGTTTATATGTGGACAAGGCCTAAAGAGCATTTTGGAGTTTTGTAGAGGTCTAAAGGATTAAAGTAGTTCAGAATACTAGATTACTCAATTAATGATTGAAAAAAACCCAAGTAGACTTTTTGACGGAGCAGCAAAATAATTACATGAAATTTTTTGTGTGATCTATGGTGACAGCCATTGAAAGGTGTTTTGTTTTACTATCATTAGTTTGTTCCAGAGTAGAGTGACATACTGTACAAGCCTGAGTGTGAGAGAAAGGACTATTGATATTACGTCCACGTGTGTTTAATGGTCACTGTTTGTGGTTCTTTGCATTCTTCCATCCATTATTTCATTCAGATTTATCTCTTTCTTCATACAAAGCCTGGACAATCAGCATAACAGCATCCACATGGAAACATGCAAATTGGCTTTTGCATAATATCACAGAATATTGCTATAAATACATCTCTTAACATTGTTTATTTACATATATACTGCTAAAGTAACTTCCTGTAGTGATGTGACATAGTCTCTTCCTCAATCCTTTTAGTACAATCCTTTTAAATCCTCATTGAAACTGTATTTTCACACCTAAGTTTTGACAGTAGTGTAAAGATCTGCAGATGGACCGTCTTTGGTGAAGCTTATCTCACTCTCCAGGCAAATGTGTCTGATCCTATTTAGATTTAAGTGTGTTGTAATAGCATTGTGATGTGTATAATAGTGTAATGTGTTCAACAGAGTGCAGATACTCTGTTCATGTTCTGTTCTGTTCAGTTCATGTTGTTATAAAGGAAAGAAAAAATTTGGCTTTTTTTTTTTTGCTACAAAAATGGTCAATTTGCCAGTCATTCATGTGAACGAAACAACAACAAAAAAACCTAAACAAACATGCATATGCTTTATATTAATATGTAATAAATAAGGAATATATTTTTAAAACAAAAAAGTTCCTTTTGAAAGAAAGAAAATGCCCCCAAAATTAAATGTATTTCTTTGAAATTACATTAAAATCAAGGCACTGCCCATGAAGAATAACCAATAAATTAATAAATAAATAGTTTGTTCACAAGTGAGCTACCGTGAAAGCTGAAAAAATAAATTGCTTAAATACTATATTGCTAATAATATGCAGTTTACCGTTTTAGCTCTAACTCTTTAGGCTGCTGCATTTAATATTGTGATATGATGATATTGATGGTATTTTTACTCCTGCTGTGTTTAAATGTGAGCAAACTGAAAGCTTTTCTTACAGAATGATTTAAGCTTTTTATCCGGTTATAGATACCTAGCTAATGTAGTGAATTCTCTGAGTGTTCAAGCACAAAAGTGGTACTTTTTATTAATAGATCTTATACAAATAAAAATTTTCCAGTGTACAGTATCAGAATTTCCAGAAAAAAGATTTTTTATACACATTAAAAGGTAATGTATTTTCTGTGGGAAGATAAATGACTTCCATCTGTTGTGTGATCCGCTTTATTTTTAATCTAAAAAATGCTCCCAGACTTTATTTCTTTTTGAGCTTTCAGCTCAAAAATAAACTTTCTTTTTATTTTGTTTAATGCAAAGATCTACAAATATCTGTTTGATTTTTAATCATTTTCTGAGCTCTGCTGATTATCATATGCATTAAGTAAATATGAAAGCTTTTAGTTTAATGTTGCTTTCATGTTTTATTTTAAGTAAAATGTATTTACTCTGGGCTCTTCCTCACTCAGGGTGCTGAAATATAACTGTTGTCCTTGGTTTTAATGAATCCTCCTGACTAAATACCATGCAGGTGGTTATCTTGCTCATTTAAGACTTAAATAATAATGTTTTAAACATATAAGTGCTATTTTTTGTTTTTATTTATTTTATTTAGCAAATCATTTAAAATTATTTTTTATGTATCTTTGTCTTTCTCTATTCTTAACTTGCTATACTGTAACTTAACATTTGACTATTGACTCTTCAGAAGGTGTTGCTGTTCTTTTCTTTTTTGTCAAAGCTGTATCTGAATCGGAACTCAGAGTATGAAATGTTTTAAGCAAGTTAGAAAAGACAGAATGAACTGGTGAATGCAACGTAGAGTTGATGCTTTGCAGCAGCCTTTGTCTGACCTTCAATTCTTTTTAGTTTTTGACACAATAGACAAGTATGTTAGAAAACAAGATGTGGTGGTTTGAGACTGCAATGCTGAAAAAGATTTGAGTTGACTGCATTCAGAATGGCTGTGCTTGCAGTTTGGCCCCTGACATGTTGAGTAAAAGGCAGGAAGTTAACAATTTGTTAATTTCCAAACGTTGTTTGAGTCATTATCAATGTAAAAACTTCTGAACTAGAGAATTCCTCATCATTAATTGCAACAGGAAGTAGTGGTTTAAACACAAGGCAGTAAGACAGTTTTAAACAAATGTAACTTTTCACCAACCTATTCCCATAACGGTTGACAACCATGAGGGAAGTATTTCACTCGTTTGTGCTTAAACTAGCTTTTTTTCTTTTCCCATCTATCAGTCAGTTCCATCATTAATTGCAATTGTCTTGCCCAGCTGTTTACAAGGCTTTTTACCTTTGTTTCTTACTTCATCTTTTATACAACGTGTACATGAGATCTGTTTAGAATTTATATACTAAGTGTAGCACATTCAACTGCAGCCAGAATCCTGTTAGCACATTTAACCTGGTTTAAAACCGATGATTGAATCGATCACAATCTACTGAAAAAGGCAAATAACTATTTGTACTTACCCACTCTTTGTAACACACCCGATCTTGTCAAGAGTTGAGGCAGTGTAATTCTAAATGCAAAAATACTTTAAGCGTGTTTGAGACATGTTGATCCTTCTAACTGCTGTATCTGCTGCAACAGTTAAAGGAAATCTCTTTTGTGATACCCGAACTCATTTTCCGTGTGCATTTCATTTCTGTGAACACTATTCTGAACTAATTAACCTGTAACAATCTTTTTTTTTTTTGTAGAAAAAGCTATTCAGGCAACAAAGTTTGTTTTTTGTAACAATCTCACAAATGAATTTCCATTATTATTTTGCACACTAGTGGGTGGTGCTTTGGTTATTTTGTGTTATTTGCTGTTCAAATTCCAGTAAAAATTGTGGAAAAAACATTAATCTCTAGTTTGAAAAAGAAGGAAAAAAAATAAACACATGCAATGCAGTGAACATTGGCATGACCTTCACAGTTGTGACAATGGCATTGTGTAGTATCAGCTTTTTAAAAAAATATATATATATATTTTTTATATTTGATGCATCCACATCCACAAATGTAGACTGTGACACAAATATAACATTTTTGTTTAATGTCATTTATTTAAACAGATTTTTTTTGTGTAAATATAAAATCACCAATCCAGAATTGTGAAACCAATGGAATCTTTGGTGTATTTTTACTTCACTGTTTTGCAATCACAACCAGTGCATGAGCACCTGTGACAGCTCAGTCTGACTATGTAAAGATCCAGGATTTTGCTTTTGCTTTGTCTAATTGTGAAGAGCTTAGAAGTGCACACTCCCTGTTTTATTAGTCTCTGAATTTCCCCTCAGGATATTAAGTCTAACTCTCCACCCTATAACATAAGGGTGGCACATTGGCTACAGCAGTTTGACTCAACATAGTGGCATACACACACAGTATACCTGTAGCATAACTTGGCCCATGAGTGTCAATATATACATTGATATATTTTGTAACATTATATGATTGATTTTAAAATCTGCTGTTGATAACAATCATTGTAAGGGTTGTAACATTGTGCATCATGAGACGGGAAATGGTAGCTTACTGATAAGGAACTTGCTTATGTAATTTAAGGGTCACACACGTATGTCCCAGCATAGGTACCACGGAGGTACCTTTTGTGCAAGGTACTGTCCCACTGCACTGCTCCCCGGGCACTGCTGACGTTGTGACGTTATCCCAAGCAACTTTACAGAATCCAAGTCTGAGTCCCTAATGAGCCCTGGGAGGAATGAAGGCTCTGAAGGAGAACCCATCCTCCTTTCTGTTTCTAGAGGTGGGAGCTAGAAGCCTATAGCTTGGAGTAACGGCTCCAGCATGAATATGCATATGAATGCTTAAGTACAGGGAAATGGTCCAAGTTGGTTGAAGCTAGCCTGGAAGAGGTGAACACAATGCCTAGTGATGGGTGATCCGGTCATGGTAGACAAGAAGGACAGCAGTTCTGAGTGAACAGGAAGTCCACAATTGCCGTTGAAGGAGTAGGTAAACCTCAGGGCTGTGAATATAGGCTCTCTTCAGCAGTAGTGAGTGGGCTGTAGCAGTAGAACTTCATAAGTAGGATATCGGGATGTTCCAAACAGATGACCGTTACAAGAGAACTGGAATCCAAAATTGAGAGTAAGAGAAAGAAAGAGTGTAAGAGAAAGGAAGATATAGGTTGTCAGAGATATTCAATGTGATGATGATGATGATGAGCCTTTATTTGTCAGTACACTTTTACATGTCCGAGATGGGACCTCTCAGACCACATAC
>JBBIGC010000001.1:7095690-7113944 GCA_037576955.1 Lepidarchus adonis
TGTTTGTTTGCTTGTTTGTTTTTTTGTCCATATGCTGAGTTTACTGGTTCTACTTGTCCAGCACATTTCATTGTATGATTAACCCAACGTTAACATACATATGACAATAAACAGAACTTTATGTAAACTTGGGTATGTGTTCACACAGTAGCCTAGAACACGGTCAGTTGCTGTTGGTGCGTGGGCGATACTAATGCAAAATTAACCACTGATGCATCCTCAGTCTGCTTAGTGTCTGGACCATCAATCAACACATAGAAATGCCGCTGTTTGACCACCTGACTGTTCACACAGACTTTGACTAGACCCTCATCCTTTACTATGTAATTGGCCTGCATGCTGTGGCTCCATTTAGCAAGTGCTACCATAAATTTGATGGAGGTTGATCAATTCTAGGTAGGAGAGCGTTTCCTTTGCACTGCTAAGAAGGCGACGGGATTTTTTGCAATGAAAAAAATTATTATAATAATGCAATAATCCAATAGAATGGAATAAATATACAGAATAGTATTTATGTTTTGTTTGAAATGAGGGAGTGATTTATCTACTATTTTTCTCACTGGTGTCATGTCTTCTTAGTATCATATCACTGCTGTATCTCTATTAATGAGTCAGGTCGTATATTGAGTTCCTAAGCTTGAGGTAGTAAAACACTGCGATTTGGTTGCAGTCAGTTAAAAGCTTAGTGTGCAGACACTAGTTCTGATGACGTGCCACAGTTCAGGATAGGAACCTGAAGGCAGCAAAATGGGAGGAAGTGTTACACAAGAGGAAGTGGCCTGAGCACCTCCCACTCTCCGCCAGCTCTCTTCTCTTACACAGCAACCTGCTAGCAAGCCTCTGTGGTCTCAACACCTTGAGATTAGACCTTGATTAGACCCGGTGTGACCTATCATCTGAGCAGGGACATCACCAAACTCACCTGGACCCTGATCCTCGAGAATTCAGATTGTAATGACCCCTGGGTGAAAATCTGCTTTTGTACAGAAAGAGGGTGTTTCATCAGATTCACTCCTCTTTACAGTAAGTGCTGATTGGAGAAATGGCATTTAATAACTCAAATGTGGCAGAAATGTATAAAATATGCTATCATTTTGATGTCGGAATCTTCAAGGTATAGCTAAGGCTTTCTTTTCATGCAATATACAGTAGATTATTGTACTACAGTTAGATCTGACTTGGCACTGTGATTGGCTGAGAGGCACTCTGTGAATGCTAGTATCTCCCAATATTCCAGTCAGGTCTCTTTTGGTTTCACCCCACCTTGCTCGACTGTAGGGCTCGTCCATATAACATTTCTTAGGCTTTAAATACCCTGTGTTTTTGAGGAAGTATCAGAATGATCGTTGTGCAAAAAAACAACAGAACAAAATGTATTTTTTAACCACAGTTTTTGTGTTTTTGCTTGTTTTTATAGTTTCCAAAAATTAGAATGGTTTTACACATGTACACTCCCTTTAACAAAGATGCTAACGTGTATTACATTACACTGTAAATCGACCTTCAGTTAAGGAGAGATATGATCCTGACTGAATGTTTGCCAAATTAATCAGCAGCAATTGCAAAGCAGTATTTTATTTTTTTGCTTTACCAAATGAAGAGCAAGATTTCTGTTCCATCACATACTGTACCTAGTGCTCACCTAATAGTTTGTTCTTCATGCTAATTTTTTTTCCCCTTTCACCTTAAAGAATCAGGAGTTAGAATGTAATTTGAAAATAAAATTGCTTTCAGTGTAGTACATTTGATACTTTGGTGACTTGGCGACATTTATACTAAATCCATAGAGCTTTGGCAAGTAGCCAGGTTGCTAATTTGTAAAGATGAACTAAATCAATACAACATCTTAACCATACATTTACAGATATTACATATGGGAAAAGTGACAGCATAATGTACAAACACTCAATTATTCTAATAGTCTTCTGTTATTGCCTGTTACGTAGCAACAACACCAGAGCCTCAACATAATTTATTACAAGTAACGATTCTGCCGAAAGCATATGATCTATTTTACAGCAAGATGCAAGTAATGACAGGAAAAAAAAATTCTCCCACTGCACGAGGTCTGTTTTTGATGGGTGCCCTATTTCCATTATTGATTAAATATGTTTATTAGCCTATAATCCTACTGTGACGGCTCCAGTGACTGGCAGGGGAAATGTTTCCTGAATGATGTCAAACTCTGTAACAATGTATTAAGGCAGTGTGATTTGATCAATGTACAGTGAAACCCTTCTCAAATAGTAATAAGTAAATGAAAAAAATAAATAAAAGTAATAATAATTTCAGTTTAAAGAGGTTTAAGCAGTGCCTTGTGTTACATGTGGGCCTCTCTGAGTTATGATCTGTTTTTCTACAGTATGACAGCACAGCAAAAGGGGAGAGCCAGGAGGTAGCACAGAAATTAGTGTGTCCTGGGACATAATGCAGCCAAACATTCCAGTCTACCAGAAAACTCTATGCCTGAGGATCTACCACTTACCTAGAAATAACAGAAAGATTGACTAAGCAAATGTGTTTTTTTAGCCTGGACTTACATATTGAGATTGTATCTGAGTCCCACAGAATATTTGAAAGACTAGTCCATAACTGTGGGTTTTTATAAGAGAATGCTCTGCCACCTGCTGTGACCTTTGCAACATGAGGTACCAGCAAAAAGTCTACACCTTGTGATCTAATTAGGTGTGGTGGATTATAAATAACCAAGAGTTCAGTTGGATACTGTGGTGCAAGACCATTCAGGGCTTTATAGTTTAATAACTATTTTATAAACAATGAAAAATTTAATTGGGAGCCAGTGTAGATTAGATACGGGTCTTCTTATTCTAGTAAGGACACTTGCTACTGCATTCTGGACTAACTGGAGCTCATTTATGGAGCTACTAGTACATCCAGAGAGTAAAGCATTACAATAATCTTACCTAGCGGTAACAAAAGCATTAACTATTTTTTTATAGTTTATATTTTTTAGGGCTGTGCTCAAAAAATCAATATGGCAGTATACTATGACATGCTCTTAGACAATACACGCATCGATGTAGATGCTGCTGGCAGTTAAGTAACTTTTTTGGCAAGCTCTCTAATGATGTAACAGCAGTTTTTAAAAAGAAACACCCGCTATGGTGCAGTGTGCAATACAGCAGTGCATAGTCTGTGTTCAAAAACATGGAGGACAATGAAAAGCTATTTCTACCGCCACCTGAATTCAAAATCAGTGGAGTGATAAGATAAAGTGTTATGTTGTATTAAAATACTGTGATATCGCATTGTGTGATGACATGATTCGATATGTTTCAGTGCATCATGCATTCTATTATTTCTATTTAATTGAACTGCATTGTCTGTTTTCAGCCGGTGCCAGTCTACAAGCCAATCAGCAATCCCCTTACAGCCTCTAGTTTCAGTAGTAAAACTACGACAAGTGAATGCATTGCTTTTTATTCAGAGTCTTACTCTGTTAAATTTACCCAAGTGTTAAATGTTCTCTAAAGATCTCTTGTTGCTTGTTATATCAGTGGGCATAGTTGTTGAATGTGTCTCTGTCGCTTTCTTTCCCTAGTGTGCCAACACCCTGCCTGGGTGAGCCATCCTCCTGCCACCTTTCCTCAGTTTGCGGGTAAGCATGTCTGCTCTAGAGAACCTTTTAAAGCTTCACAAATTCTCAAGCACCACTCTGTATATGTGTGTGAGAGAGAATTTTTGTATTAATTTTAAGTTAAATACTTTGGAGGTCGGGTTCCTGTAAATATTTTGTGTCGGTCCTGACTTATGTTATTGCCTGTTTCACACCAACCACTTAATGTGTTGTTCAGAAAGATGGTGAGAGTTTCCTGTAATTGTATAAAGCTTTGGCACATTATTATCGTTCTTTGTGTACAAGCATTTTAGCTCGGGCTAACCACCTGAAGTTTCATTGTTTCAACCTAATAGTGATTGTTCACGTTATAAGCTCCCGTATGACCAAGCAGCACTGTAGCACTAAGACTGCCTTTTTGGTCTTTGGTCCTAGCGTGTCTTCCTCTTTTTCTCCTTTCCACATCATGCTTATTTTGCAGTGCTTTAACAAAACCGCTTACCTTGTACTTTTCTTTCCATCATGGCTTCAAATGTGTTTGCAGTTGTGTAACTGTGCTGGGACAGAAGTGAATTGTGTTTGTGAGAAACAAAGTAAACTTAAGTAATGTGGCCACTGCTTCCACCTCTTCTTGTACCGGTGGTGGTTTTATGCACTTTCAGTATGTTCAGAATTCATATTTTATATATTATATATAATATATAAATATATTGCATATATATTTATATAATATATATTCATATATTTTATATGTTTACTTTCCAGTCACTACTCATCTCTTACTATAACTAAGAGAAACCCCAATAGCTTGCCCTCGTAATCTGGCCAAATTTGCATCTCACCATTTCCTTCCATATAATTTAACTTATATATTTTATATTTTAACTTGTTAAGCTGCCAATCTCACCCCTTGCCACAATGTGCAACGTATCAGGTGTATGCATTTCTCCCCCTCGCTGTAGCCTAGAACGTGGTCAGTTGTGCTAATTCTATAGGTCGACTGCTGCTGCTGCTGCTTTTGGTGGGTGGGCAACACTAACGTAGTATGGCCCTATCACTGATGCATCCCTGGGCTACTTGGTGTCTGGACCATCAATCAACACAAACATTCCCACTGTTTGACTGACAGCTGGTTGGTTGGTCGGCCTGTCCATGGTCCGCCTCCGCTAGTAGCGGAGCTATATGTAAATGCAGTGAATTGAAAATGAGGCGGTTTAATTTCCATATGTGGACAGTGCAGCCTGAGGTGTAAAGGTGTTTTAGACCTTTAACCTTATTTACATATTACATCAACCCTTTTTAATAATTTTTAAGAGATTAAATTAGAAGTTTACAAAAATTCAGCTTGGCTTTAGTTTTACTATTTACTCTTAAGCTAACTGAAAGCATGCTGGGAAATTCTGACCTAGCCATCTTCACTGAGCTTCCTGAAATGTGCGCTATGGCATGTTTGGTGTCTGTTTCAACAGTCGCTTGTTTTGCCCTCATCAGTCTTTGCTTGGATATGTGTGGCGGGTTGGGTTTCTCATGAACTGTGGGTCAACATTTAACATTTATTCCTAGTCTAGTCATTGCAGTTGTTCACTCAAGCTGGGAGGGTTATGGCAGCACTTGCTTCTTCCTGCAAGTTTGTTTGTATGTTTGCTTGTTTATTTTTTATTTTGTTGGATTTGTTTTGTCAGAGACTTTCCATTTAGAGCTGTTGAGAGTATTTTCTCTAGTCTAGTCATTTGGGGGAAATCTTTTACATGACGATTAATTTTGGGGGAAATGGACCTTATTTTCTGGTAAGTTGTCAATATTCATTATAGACGATTTTCATTTTTTCTTTTTGTTTTTTGTAATACATCTTTTGGATACAGATGTAGTTGCAGTTTTAACATGGTCCATGTATTGTAAGGTATAAGAAGTCTTGACCACTCATTCTAATGCATCTAATGTTTAACTGTGTTAAAAATGTTTTTTTTTTGTCTTTAGTTTATGAACCTAAACATGCATTTCTTCTCGAACAGCTTACTTCAGTTATTTCCCAAGCCCTATTGACTAAGTTGGCTAATCAGCATGTGTTATTTCAAGCTACTTGTTGACTGATTTTCTCCAGTGTTGTAAGTTCATGTTAAAATGAAAGATCTTTGCTGGTATGGGTTGTAAGATAATACTCTGTGACTGGTCTCCAATTCAGTGAACAGAAAAATCGCACTAGTGCTCATTACTAAAAATTTTGGGAGCACTAGCACAACATTGGGGCACGTCATATAAATACACGTGCTGTGCAACATATTCATATTTTTGCATCCAAACTGTGTTATTAATGAATATTTTGGTAACAGAAAAATTGCCAATTCACATGAATAACAGAATGCTCTTTTATTTTAAAGAAACAGTCACAAAGTAGATTCTGGTAGTAGAGGAATACTCCATTGCTAGTAGGAAGGTACGGGAATTTTACACTATTATCAGATGTCATGCAACACATTGAATTTCCATATTCAGCAACATATGCAACAAGCAAATCCTATTGTTGCTTGTCCTGATGACGCACCCCCTCCCACCACACACCCAAACACATCATCTATTGACGTTAAGTGGCTAAACTACTTTCTATAGAATATACAGTGAAAATTACAATTAATATAATGTGAACAATGTGAACAATATAATGTGAAAATTACAGTACATCCCATTGAAGATGTACTATAACAAACATTTAACCTTTTGATACAGTGCACATAAAGATATCCTGCTTGAACAAAACTACATTTTAAACCATTTATTCAACACAAATATCAAAAGAAATAATAGTAAGCACACCTTTGTCCTGAGAAGCTAGTATTGACCCATGTAGAAGAAATAACTGCTTGTAGGTATTTCTCAGTAATTGTTCTCTGCTCTCTTACTGAAATATTTGGTTACTTCAGTTCACTTCTAGCTGTTTAAAGGTTTTCTTGCACATATTATCCAATTCAAAATACTCAACAGGTTGGGAACAATACTCTACAGGTTGTGAACCCCTCATTTGGTCATTGGGATTACCAAAGGATTAGCTTGGGTCTTATGACCTGGAAACCTTCTGTACATGATCTGCAAATGGTGAGATCCGTCTGTTAGATCAGTGTGCTTCTCAAGTCTACACCTCTATGCCTACTGGCCTGTACATGCCCCTTATTTCCCAGCCTCAGCATGCCAACGTTAACTGAATAAGGGGCTGTTAATGAGCTGATTGGTTGGATCAAATGTGTAGGAAGCAGTGAAAGAACAGTGGGCCTCCAAAATTAAGAATTGGGAGTCTGAGTGTTTTAATGGTTCTTCAGCTCATTTCTTTCTTAAGCATCTGCATAACCTTTGGCAAACTATGAGATATGGCAGTGCTGCCCCCGTCTGCTGGTGATATAAATGGCTTCTGGCAACGTTTTCTTCATACTATTTCTTGCTAAGATGTAATACAATTGGTTAAAACCCAACACATGTCTCCTAATTGGTCACTTTTGTAATGGTAATGTAAGTTGTTCAGGGCTTTTTGATACATTTTCCATAGTGTCATTTTCCATAAACTGCTGTGAAAAGCTGTGGGCTGAGCTTAAACAATGGAGGAACAAAGATTCTAAAAAGGAATTGTCTTTTTATTTCTTTTTGTGCGTTTTCCAACATTTTTTCAGTAGTTTGACTGATGATTCAGTGCTGTTGTCTTGGCAAAGGGATAATACATACAATATGTGTCCAAAAGTATTCAGACCGTTTCTAACAGATGTATTGTATATAGGTGAATAGAATAACATTGATTGTCAAAGGGTGGGATATAATGGGCAGCAAGTGAACAGTCAGTTCTTGAAGTCAGTGTGTTGGAAGCTGTTAAATCTCTTTAGCCACTCAATGGGGTCCTCCACAATATTAGGCAAGTGGTTTTAATAATGGCTGTATGGAATTTAAATAATGAATGTAGAAAAGGTTACTCTGGAGCAGCCAGAAGAGCCCAAGTTGGCCATGTCCAAGCCTGCTAGAGGAGGTATAAGTAACTGACCTTTCTTCTGTAGTGTGATAGAGTGCTGTCTAATACCTATTTAGTGAGTGGGAGGGGCATTTGATAACCATAACTTAACATCCATACTGAATCTAGATACAATCAACTCCCCACAGAAATGTTCCTGAAAAGTCGAGAACTTTACTGCAGCATAGGATGGCATAAAGTCCCTGTCATTAACTTTGATTTTAGAAGAAGTATGGATGAGTAGGTGTCCGCAGTCTTTTGGACATTGTGTTCTTAATAAAGAGATTCCAATGAATTTAACACATTTTCATTCAAAAATGTTACTTCTCTGAAAGGTTAGGGAGCTTAAGTTTATCTAAGATCACACCATTCGCCAAGAGTGCCAATACTTTTGGAGAGGAACAGGCATGCCAAAATGGAACCAAAAAAACCTTCTTAGACAAAGAGTGCCTGCAGGCTTGGTCTCAGCCTCCTCATGAGCATGTGTTTGAACAAGTAGTACAACAGATCCTTCCAGTTGTTGATTTACAGAACATTACAATAAAGTATAGAGACACGCAACCATACTTATATAATATAATTAATTAATTGTGATTTTTTAAAAAGTAGTATTTTGGTTGCAGTTGGTATTTTTTCATCCAGGCCTTATTTTCACACACAAAAAGTCTTTTTTACCATTTGAGGCTTGAGGGCTGTATGTAATGTACCAGAGCTCACCAAAGTTCTCCTGCTCTATATGATTATAGATTTTTAAGCTCCCCAATTACAACTGCATTAAAAAGCATAATATTAACATTGCAGCCCTTGATGTGAACATGCAAACTGTTAATATGTGAAAGATCTTTTGTTCAGTCTTAGATCAGAGCACTCATCGTATGATGTGTGTTTGAATGCTGCAATATAGAGGTGTGTGTTGAGGCTTGTTTTAAAAGTTCCCTGAGAAGAAGAACTCCTGATTTCTCTACAAAAGCATGTTCAGGAGCTGCTGAGTGGACGAGCTTGTGACTCAGAGTAGAATGTGGGCAAAGCAAATGTAATAAATGCAGAGCACCCGTTAAAAGCTTTAAAACACTGATATCTGTAAAAGGAATTGACTTTTGTAAATAGGGACAAATATGAAATAAATCTAAGTAGTTCCTTCAGATTAGTCCTAAAGGTCTGCATTTAAAGCGAAACTCGACTGCTTTTTACAACATACTGAATATTTCATTCAGAGTGGTTTAATGTGGAATTCTCCATGTAAAGAAATGTACACAGAGGAGGTGAAGCATGACATGATAAAGATTAAGAGTCCTAATACCTGAGACTATATAATAAAGCATTTATTTTCAGATAGAACACTAACATACCTTCAGCAATATTTACATTGAGCTTCTCTGCAATGAATCATTTTATATAAGAATGTTCTAAATGACTGTTTACATCTCATTAAAAAAAAAAAATCTGTCAGGTTCACGTTGAAATGTCTAATCCAGGTCTGAAAACGATGCGAGGTGATCTTAGGTGAGAATTGTGCCTTCGTTTTGCACAACAGGTGGCGCCATTGACCAAATTATAACTACTACTACTATATCTGTAGAATGCGGCGATGGCATCCTGAGTGGTCACTGATATTGGAAGCTACACCTTCTTCTTAATGCAGTGATTGACATTCTTTTTTACACAATAAATTTCTTTTGTAAGGCTACGTATAAAGGCGGGACTTTCTCATGCACTGGATGCCTTATTAATAACTGTATGCGCATAGTGGGTTGTGACATTATCCAAAAATAACTGCATAGTGTATATAATGCACAATTAGGTCTCAGAATGTAAGTAAATAACCTTTTTGTTGATTCTGAATGACGTTTAAAGGAACATTTGTATGGCAAAACGTGGAATATCCATGTATAGTGTCCAGTGTGGTCATGTGTGTCATCCTTAAAGCATGAGGTCAGTTTGAATGAGGCTTTATGACTCACGCAGCCGGTCACAGTGGTGCATGTGGATGTATATACTGAAAGAGTGCAGGGATTATTTGAACATTAAGTGGATCTGTTCCGCTTTCATGTAGTGTGTGACGCATGCTCTCAGTTTTCTCTTTTACTCCACTGGACTGAAGGCTCCAGACGTGATGGCAGTCTCTGCTCAAACAGTAGAAAATAGACCTGGGCTGTGGCACTGTTCAGCATAGACAAGTTTAGGGCTTTCCCTGATTCAACACACCTGACTTAATGACCAAGCCCTAATGATTGGAGCTGAGCAGTAAACACTAAGCCCTGCAGTAATGTGACCCTCCAGCTCATTAAGATAATACTTCTGGTATCCACACAATATTTTTGACCTCTAAAAGTGAAAACGCTTGTAGACACCACCCCTGAGACAGGGAGTGGCACTACTTGCAGTTCCCTAGCCATCTGGACACCAGAGGGCGCTCCTTGCTTTAGAAAAGCACCCGATCCTCTTAGCGCAAATCCTCTGCGTGCCAAACGCAGCACCAAAACCCCCTCGGATGGTGCCCCACCCTTAGCGCAGAAGCATGAACTTCAGCAAAGGCAAAGATCACACACTGTAGGAGCCACGACGGCTCAATTAATGTAAAGATAATTATGCATGACGGGGGACAGGTGGGTCTTGGTTAAGAGGTCAGTAGGACAAAATTTCCCCTTTTGAGTAAGAACACTCCTTGAAAAAGGGGATTTTTTTAAAGGTGTGTGTAGCACAGTCCACTGACAGGTGAAGAGAATAACATTCATTGTCTCATTACCTTGGCACCTGTCAAGGGTTGCGATATAGGCATCTGGTAAAGTTGTGCTGGACGCAGGAGAGTGCGGATCAGAGCCACTTTGACAATGGCCTTGTTATGATGACTAGATGATTTTGAGCATCTCCAAAACAGCAGGTCTTATGGAGTGTTTCAGGTCTGCAGTAGTTTCTACCTACCAACAGTGCTCCATAGAAGGACAACCTGTAAAAGAGTCATCCATAGACTCAGTGATGTGTGTGTGTGCAATGCTGTCCTCTCTGATTGCAAAGAGGAGCTCCTGTTGCACAAAATGTGAATGTTGACTCACACAGTGGATCACAGTCAGAGCTGTTTCAACATCATGAAGAGGATTTCTACAATATTAGCTCAGTGTTATTCATTCTATGGCTGATAGAGCCGTTAACATCCTTATGTGGCTCTTCTCCATGATGTTGTATATTGCATTGTATTTTTGTAAATGGTTTTATGTATCGTCAGGTTTCTGCTACAAATCGACAAATCTTATTGTTGGTGCTTTGTGGTAAAACCAATAAAAACTTTTTTCTCATTGGGGTATTTGTGAATATTTCTGATATTATCATATTATCCCATATTATCCCATTATACTCATATTATCCCTGCTCATATTATCTCCAGCTTCAGTACTGTGTCAGGATGAGAAAAAAAATCCAAAATCTCTTCCTTCTATTATATAAATGTAATGTATTTGACCAAGAATAATAGTTCAAGGTTTGAATAAAATGTTATCACATTACCTTAAAAAATAAAGAACAGGACTCTAAGAAGTGACCATACGAGAGATTTTTATTAATGACACTGGTACTGTACATAAATCATATGGGGCATGTGTGTGACCGTGTGTCCTGACCAGATCTAAAGAGTGTGTGTGTGTATGTGTTTGTGTGTTTGTGTGTGTGTTTAAGAAAGGGCCACAGCCCTGCTTTAATCTGTATGCAGAGGTTGACCTCCCTACACTGGTCCTGCACCAAACGCCTTCTCAGCATTGACCAGATCCTTGCAGTAATGGGGAGTGTCACCGCCACTCACTTCATGCTCTTCTGCTGTGGCTTTTACCTCATTCCTTCCAATCCAGCAGAAGATTACAGTGAGATTGCACTGCCACATGAACATTCACGCACTGTCTGTTTCAGATGCGCTTCAGAAAAGCTGCGTTTTTCTAAACTTCTGTCTTTTCATGCTTGCTTTTTACCGGCCCATCGTCCCCCAGAGCTACCGTTTTTACAGATTATGGGGATCAGAGCGGGTTTTGAAATGCAAACGGGGCGAAGAGAGAATAGAAGTGACGTGTGTTTGTTGATTAAACAGACTTTGAAGTGTTCATACAGGCTCGGCTTAAAATTCCTGTCCGACGCTTCAGAAGAAGGTGCCCTGTTTTTGGCTTATGATATCTGGTTGCTATGGTTTCAGGCTTTGACTGGGAGAGGTACGGTACGGACTAAGAGGTCCCATTGTACGAGAGATTAACCAAAATCCCTCTCTGAACCCTGCCTATTAGATCACCGCACACACCACCCACTCATTTTCACTGCACTGTTCTGTAATGAAAAACCATTTCCTTCAAATCTGATTCGCTTGCAGATACAGTTCTGTCCATATCGGCAGCGCCTTAGGTGATCGGCCATCGAGATTCGATCTGTTGGTCTCTATTGCTTTGAATGGACTTGACCATACTGGCTTTTTGGGGACAGTTGCCACAGCAGCACTGCTGACACCGCTCAGTGGGGCTGCTGCTTCTGATTGGATGAGCTGTTTTGTTTTGATTCCACCGCCATCAACCCCCACCCCCTTTATGTGAGCTGTTTAGCACATACTAGGCTAAGTGGGCGGGGCTTTAAAACACAAACAAACCTAAAAGGCTCCTCCTCCTATCCTACCCCTCGCTCTTCGTTTATAAAGGCGTAGTCCCCCCCTATGTGGGGTCATGTGGTTCATGGGTGTGGTGCGTGTCATTTATTTCTATTTATTTCTCTCAGGACGGAGGGGTCGTCCCCCCATTTTCTGCCTGTCTGACTGGGCAAGTGTCATGGGGTCTGGGGTGCAACTGGGGCGTGCGCCACTCTGCTAATACGATGTGGCGGCACACCCCAGGAAATCTAGGTCAAGTTTGAAACCGCCTGCCGCGCTGCTGCTGAGGATGCTGCTGCAAACTGACACAGCGTAGAGTGCCATGCCCTCACACCCGCTTTCCTACACGCACAAGTAATCGATTTTACTCCGATCATTTTAATCCTCTCTGAATGATCAGTAATGTAAGCTCACAGCGTTACGCTTCACTTTGGCTGGCGTGTCCTGTCCACAATTTTGGACAGTTCTCCAGCACTTTGGTTCTTTATCAGCTGAACCTGGTGAACTCCAGCTACGCACTCCATGTGAGTGGTCAGGCTGACTCATGGTGGACTGATTGTGCACCGATAAACAAACATAGGTTTTGGGCTCTTGCGTCAAGACTGCTGACCCCGCTGTATCAGTTCAGCCATTCAGAGAGAAAAAAATTGAGACATAAGAAAAAGACGGTGGAAAAAAATGTGCTTATCGCACCTTGAATGTCCAAAAATGCCCAAATTGACTAACCTGAGCAGCTTAGGGTGGGACCGTCCTGAAAGTCTGAAAGTATCTGGAATGATTTTTTCAATAGTGAAAATTCTTGATTTCAGAGTGGCCTAAATTAATCTATATATTGATCAGTGTCATCCATCTGTCAGTCTGTCTAGCTTTGTCTGTATTTGTCTACACATCTGTTATCCATCTTTATATTCCGGGGGGTTACTCAACCAAGGACCATTTTCCTTCCACCCGCTGTCTAGGAATCCCCTTATCTCACCACCAATTCAGGGAGGATGGAGACTAGCATGTGCTTTCTCAAGTTGCATTGTCATTTGACATCATAACGTGCTTTGAGGAGAACACTCATGGCTAAGCTCTGTTAGTCAGCTATCCGGCTCCTGGGCCGCCCCACCTGTTGTCCAACTCACTAATGCAGATGGCAGTTAGACCACTAGGAATCGCACTCCTTATGATGATTGGACCAATGCTTTGACATTTGCACCACTCAGGATCCCTGGAATATTTATTTACGATGTACAACTGTGACTGAATTATTTGGGGGTAAAATGTCATTGACATTTAATTAAGCGCCAGACCATAATTATTTTTATTTTATTTCTTTTTTATTAATTCATATATTTTTTAATTAATTCACTTTTATTTATTATTGATTTATTTATTTTGTTCAGAAAAGCTACATATTATTGTTGATCCAAGGCTTGGTTGCTGATGTGCTGCCTTTTCCTAAGCTCTAGGTTATTAGGCTACATTTTTCCACTTAAAACTTGAAAAGTAGCATATAATCAAAATGACAGCTTCTGGATTTGAAAAGGCCTCTTATTCAGATTGCAGTTTTTATTTTATTTTATATTTATCATTCTGCCTTATATGCCACATTTTAAAGTTTTGACAGATTCAAGTCAGCTGATCCGAGACCTCACCATGCAATGGTATCTGTAGAATTTTTCCTGCCCAAACAAACCTGACTCAACTGATCAGCGTTTTCTCAAGCTTTTCTTGAATCAGGTAAACCAGGTTAACCACAATTAGCCATTGCTTGGACCCCTTAGTGCTGAAATTGAGAGTGACCATTTTAACCTTTCTACTACTCAGTGTGCAACATTGTGTCTGCATTAGAGCTGCTATTACACAAATATTAATGTGTGTATTCATCTCTGTGATTATCATTCTTTGTATTAAATTAAATGTACATTACGACACAACTGCATTTACTCTCACTTACAGTCGTCCCATCCCCCTCCGTCTCTCGCCGTGCTTCAGTACTGTACTCCTCCACGACCAGGCCCACGTGACTGAGGGAAGGAGGGAGGGAGAAAGAGCATGTTTTGATTTTTTTTTCCATCTCTCCCCCTCTTTTCCCCCCTCACCCTGGCGCTGGAGTGCAGGCGTAGTATTGGAGAGGCACGTGGACTCCCATGCTGCAGTGCTGCAATGAAGCGCCTGCTCTGCTCCCATTTCCCCCATGATGTTTTTTCCCCTGATTTTTATTTTGGGAAGCAGCAAAGCTGTTCCTTGATGCATATTAGCATGCTTGTGTTCCGTATGTATTATATAGCAAAAGGTTGTTAACTACTAACACTATTAAATGTAATATGACCCAAATTTGAATGATTGCTCCAACTAAAGCTTTGTATATTCTTCAATATTAGAAATTATGTGATTAGATGCAGCCCTTTCAATCTCTAGCCCTTACACTGGGGTGTTTTTATTTTTTCCTTTTTGCTTTTCGCCTTGATTTTAGGTAAGTAGGTCAGTTCATGTAGTTCGGCTCTTTAGCCGCTAATCTCCTAGTCAAGCTGGAACGTGGGATATTCCAAACTCCGGGATCCGTCTCCTAGCCCACTGTTGTGTTAAGTCGGGAGTTTTTGGTGCATTACCTCATCTCCATTCATGTATTCACGCGCAGGCTTTTAAGTCGTACTACTGAACCAGCATGCACCCCCCCTCCCATCCCAAATCCCCCTCCCAAACCATGCGCTCATTGGCTCTCAGCTTCGTGTGAGCTGCACCAGCTTTTTTGGGCACCATGGATACAGTGGAATGTGGGAGAGCTCAGACTCAACCAATCAGAGCGCAAACACAAATTCGTAAGTTGCCCCGTGGACTCAGACGATCCTCCATCTCACCCCCCCTCTCCCCACTCCACCCTCGCCTCTACCTCTATCCTGCCATTGCTTCTGTGCTCCAGCACGCAATCTCTCAGTAGGGGGGTGCTGAGCACAAACAGCCCACTTCAGGAGCCTCTCGATCGGGCACAGCTCACGCAGAGAAGCCCCACCGCCCTGTGGGACCACCATGAAACAAGCCAACCAGTCAACAATACAATCTCACCTCTAATGCTTTGGTGATATTTATTTCAGCATCCTGTTTTTGTTCTAGTATAGCGCACTCTAATGCTTTCCATCTTTGATAGCCCTCAGTCATTCAGTCAAGTGTCTTTTTGTTTTCTCATTGTTTCTACTACTATCCTGCTTTTATGTGTAAGAATGTGTATTTTTTTGCTGTAGCTCATCAAGATCAGCTAATCAGGTAATTAATCAACCATTTGCATAGTCAGGTATTACAGCGGGGGGTGGGGGGGTGGATGAGTTGTGTGGTTGGTTGGTTGCTTAGCTGATTGGTTATTTGGTCACTTGGCTGCTTGGTTGGTTGGTCAGTTGGTTGACTGTTAGTTGGTCAGTTGGCCGTTTGGTTGGTTGGTCAAGCCTGTTGACTGTTAGTTGGTCGGTTGGCCTGTGGTTGGCTGTTTGGTTGGCTGGTCAGTTGGCCGTTTGATTGGCTGTTTGGTTGGTAGGTTGGCTGTTTGGTTGACTAGCGGACTGGTTACAAACACAAACTGTGTAAAACGAAATAAATCATTTAAAAATTCATAATCTGAGTAATCTTTGTAGTTAATCAAGTCTCAATCTCTCTATTATTTTACATCCCCTCTCGCTCTCTTTCTCTGTCTTTCAAACACGCTAGTCAGCTTACCGTAACATGCCATGTTCTTAAATCTTTAATGATCTTATGTCTACTTAAAAAGCTGTCTGAAACACAACATTCTATGTATAACACTGTGTACTATCTTTATCACAAGTACAACATATTTACAAGTTATAAAAACTTTTTTTCTCCTTTTGCTCCCCTGTGCTTGTTTGCTTATTTTCTTTCAATATGAAATAGGAAGGAAAGGCATTGCGTTGGTGTGTGGGCTAGTGTTAGCAGGCCAGCTCTCCTTGGCGTGACCTCATTGCAGAATGAGCAAGCTGGTGTGTGGGATTGTGGGTAGGCACGCTGGGCAGAGGCTGGCACAGTGCTGGCACCACTTGGCACTGAGTCAAATCTGCGCTTCTTCACCGGAGGCAGTAGAGCACTGCGGTTGGTGCAGGAGCACTTTGCCGCACAGTGTACAGTAGACATGGTACTGTAAACTGTTAACACGCTTAACACTCGCTCAGACTAATTACAGCCACAGCAAATGAAATATAGCTCATGCCAAATTCTGGGATAGATGACAAACTGACTGTGGTCTCAGGCACCTTACCACACACTTGCAATTTGGAATAGTTTCTTGTCTGCATGTTAAGCTCTCTTTATACTTAAAAGGCATTTCGCAAACTGTCTTCAATTTACTTTGAATCTTATTTAGTCTTCTTTGGTCTGTTGTTCTGAACATAATCTCCCAGTCTCAAACCTCATGCAAGTATTTGAGTGAATAAAAGCTCTTTTCCCATGCACTTGAACCCTTATTTAGAAACCAAGACAGAGAAAGTTGACCTTAAAGTGATCTGTGCTTGATTGTGCTGTGGATTTGATGCTTTATTTTGTTTTGCCTTTTTTTTTTGTTTTATTATGCATAATAGAGTTGCACAATATATTGTCTGTACAGCGTAACTGCAATGTTGTTCTCTTCAGTACTGGTATCACAGAAGGCCACAATACGTGGGATACAGAAGTTTATACACAAGAGTATTCTCGCTCATATATTTTTACATATTTTATATATTTTACTTTACGTTTTCTTTATGGGGTTTCAACATGGGGCGGGCTGCATGAAAGGAAATTTCATACTGTGTACATATTGGCATTAATATGCCAATGACCATCTGACCAATCACAGAACTACTTAGAAGTTAAGGGGCTGGGTTAAACTGTTGTAGGATAAATAAGGAGATATATGTAAATGTGTTGGTTTTGTGACATCACAAAATTTTAAAATCCGGTTTAACAATACTTCAAGTCTTAGAGAAGCATGATCTGGGTCCTGTAGCTGTACATGTAGCTGTATAATGGGGCAGTGGTGGCCTAGTGGTTAGGACTTTGCCCCTGAGATCAGAAGGTCACAGGTTCAAGTCCCAGCCCGGGCACCACTGATGTAACCCTTGAGCCAGATATCCACTTCACTGCTCCCCGGGCGCTGTAGATGGCTAAATCTGTGTTTGTGAGCACTTCTCCTTTGCCAAAATAATCCATCTTACTTCTTTGCATTCAAACTGCCATCAATAAAATGCACCTGTGTTCGTTGTCCATACCATAACCCCACCTCCACCATGGGCCACTCCATCCACAACGTTGAGGTAAGCAAACCGCTCACCCACACAACGCCACACACTCTCCAGTGTGCCTGACGCCATTATCCAAATTCTTTGCTTCTAAAACCGATTGTTGCTGCAGCGTTCGGGTGGCTGGTCTCAGACAGTCATAAATGAACTTTAATTTTACAGGCAACAGCTCTGGTAAACATTCCTGCTGTCAGTAGCCAATTGCACACTCCCTCAAACATTGCGACGTCTGTGGCACTGAGCTGTGATTAAACTGCACATTAGTGGCCTTTTACTGTGGGCAGTCTAAGGCACATCTGTGCAATATTCATGCGTCTAATCAGCACCTTGATATTCCACACCTGTGAGGTGGGATGGATTATCTCGGCAAAGGAGAAGTGCTCACTAACACATTTAGATTTGTGAACAATATTTGAGAGTAATGGGTCTTTTGTGTATGTAGAAAATGTTTCAGATCTTTGAATTCAGCTCATGCAAAATGCGAGCAAAACTGAAAGTGTTGTGTTTATATTTTTAAACTGCAGTCTGCTGCAGTTTACACTCAGAATGTTGTGATGGATGGACCAATAACAATCATCTACAATTACTTATCATAAAATCTTGTTTTCTTATGATACATTAAAAGTTAATGTTTTTTTCTCCTTCTTTTGTGAAGTTATAGTTTTGAATATTTTATATTGTGCACATAGGGACAAGACTGCATTGATATGTGTTGCATATGTGAACTGAGTACTTGAGCCTCAGCGTGTGTGTGTGTGTGTGTGTGTGTGTGTGTGTGTGTGTGTGTGTGTGTGTGTGTGTGTGTGTGTGTGTGTG
>JBBIGC010000001.1:7124038-7136308 GCA_037576955.1 Lepidarchus adonis
GTGTGTGTGTGTGTGTGTGTGTGTGTGTGTGTGTGTGTGTGTGTGTGTGTGTGTGTGTGTGTGTGTGTGTGCCCCTCTCTCTCTTCCCCCCCCCCCCCCCCCCCTCTCACTGTCTATGTCTCTGTCTGTCTGTCTCTCTCCTGATTGAAGAGTGGTGTAGTTGCTGTTAGTGATTTAATACTTAAACACTCAGAGCTTGTTTGTAAAGTAGCAGTATCTGGATTCATAGACTGAGTACTAAGGTTATGACAGGGTTATGATGCATGAATTATACTAGGAAAGAGTGTCTAAAGGATTTTTAAAATCCTCTCTCTTGTCTGTCTGTTTCTTGGTTGGCCAGTTTGAGATTTGAAATTTAAATCACTAAAGGCTAAAGAGTCTTGTGGTTTGTGGTTCATTGTATGTAATTCCAGTCGGCAGTTGGGATCGAAAGGAAAACCGAACCGAGGGGGGAGCAGGCAGTCCTGACTTCTATAACGAATCTGTACAGTAAATTCAGCAGATTTGTGTTGCGTAATCTAATTGCTTTAGCACACTGCACATTCACCCCATGGAGAAATTGAGAGACTAAGGACTAGAGATGTAGGTTAAGCTCAGCTTGTGTATGTTTTGCTCACTTTCTTCAGGGCTTCTCTCGTAAACGGTTCATTCTGAACTTCGAGGAGCTCATAAAGAAAGGCTTATGTAAGAGATGCACAGATGTAAGAGTGGGAGGGAGTTTGTGTCTGATAAGCAGGGTAGGTAGTTGATGACGCCTCTTCTTCGGATTAGGTCACCGTTCACTTATCCTTGTGTAATACTCTACAAAGTATGCACTGCTCCTTACTCTTCCCAGCTGTGACTGTACATGTCACTGTTGGGCCTAAGTTTACAGTAGAAAGTGGCTCCTGTCAAGGGGTGAGATGCAGTCGTGTAAAATATTTAGGACACACTATGAAAGTCTGTGTGTTTTTGTTTTGATATGTGGATATTTAATCTCAATTTTAACAATACAAGCAACACAACTAAACAATTGAAATGGAAGAAAATACTTCAAAATCTTCTGTAAAATGTAAATCTACAAAAAAAATATTTTTTTTGTGGGAAATAATGTAGGACACCCCCACCTTTATTTACCATTAAAATGGCTCAAATCGCACACAGATGAAGCACATTGAATGTGCATGATTAGAACATCATCACTCAGCATTTTGAAGGAGGTTTGCCCTGTTTAAACCTCAGACATTTAGTTTGGTGTGCTCCTGACTGTTGAGGTGAGAGTGAACACCATAGTGAGGTCAAAAAGAAGATTGTAGCAGCTTATGGAATGGATTCTGGTAATAGATTTAAAAGAATCTCAAAAGAATCAGTCATTTCACTGTCTACAAGTGTTGGATTTCCAAAACAATTGCCAACATGCCCGTGTCTAAGCAAATCCAAGCAAATTCACCCTGAGAGCAGACTGCAAAATGCTGAAATGAGCTACAAGAACCCTAAAATGTCATCACAGGACCTACAGCAGGTTATTGCTACTATTGATATGAAAGTGCATCAGAACAAGACGATACAACTTTAACTTGGGAGGTGAGCAAAGAGAAAACCTTTGCTCTATAAGACCAGATTGAAGGAATGTAGACAAAATCCAGGACTTCTGGAATAATGTTCTTTGGACAGATGAGTGTGAAATAAAATTATTTGGAGAACAGAGAGATAGACATTAACATGTAAACAATTCTTAATAAAGAACTGAATATTTAAAGGGTTGTCTGAATGTTTTTACATGACTGTATGTTAGACAGCATGTGAACAGTTGATGTGCTGTAAGCAGGAAACGGGACTTGAGCCACTTTGACAATGTGATTTCTAGACGACTGAGTCAGATCATCTTCAAAACATCAGGTCTTGTGGAGTGATCCAGGTCTGCAGTAGTTATTACCTACCAACACTGGTGCATCAGCGAAAGGCCCATGGGCACCCAAGGCTCACTGATGCATGGAGGGGGTGCAGGCTATCCTGTCCGGTCTCCACCTGAAGGAGGCTACTTTGGTTAAAATGTTAATGCTGACGAAAAGTTCAGAACACAGTGCACCACAGTGTAGACAATGCATCTTATAGAAAAGGCAAGTAAGTAAATACAAGTAATCATTCAATGGTAATATGTAATAAGAATTCCTTATTAAGAAAAAAGAAATGTGATCTAATTAGACGAGGGCAGCTTTCCTGATTTCTCCTCCACGTCCCCAAATATTGCATGGGCCTGTCACATTTCATCATTTCCCATTTACATTTACATTTACCTTTATTCTTTTGGCTGATACTTTTGTCCAAAGCGACTTCCAGGTACAGGAACAATCAAGCATAAACATTACCCATAGTTTATTTAAAAATTTGCTAAATTTTAGTTTGTAACTACAAGTAATACTAAGCTTTCTAGAAGTATGGTTTGGAAATGCTAAAAACACATACATAAAATCATTAATTATTTTATGTATGTTATTTGTTTTAGATAATTTTATATAAATAAATGATTACAGGTGCTTTAATCTTTTTAGTTATTTTTCTATATTCAGTAACCTTCCACAACATTAACACCTCTGACAGTAATCTTGTAATAATGGCCACTTTCAAGGGGTGGGACATATTAGGCAGCAAGTAAATAGCAATTTGTTGAAGTTCATGTATTGGAAGCAGGAAAAATAAACAAGTGTAAGAGAAAACTGACTTTGAGAAAAGATAGATTTTGATGGCTAGATGATTGGGTCGGAGCAAGTGTTGTGGAGTGTTCCTGGCATGCAGCAGTTCGTATCTACCAAAACTGATCCAAAGAACAACAGATTACCACCGTGTGTGTTAGAGAGAGTATTATTACAATTATTATTTTGATTAGTATTTGTATTTATATTTCAATGCATCTAAACCATCAATGCACAGGCAGCAGTTCAGCAAAAGATGTAATTTACACCATTTTTGTACCTCACCACCTGTTCTGGACCAGCAAATATTGCATTACTTATAAATATATGAGTAGTTCTATGAATATTATCATTATGACCAGTGCAGACAGAGCTGCATGGTTTGAATCACACACTATTTGGTGTCTGAGTAAGAGTCTTTACTCTACTGGTTAGTACTGAAACTGAAGGCGAGTGCACTTATCAAGTAATAAAAAGCTTATGGCCCCAGTTAGCATAGGGTAGACCACATGCCTAATGCAGCGCTTATCTAAAATGTGTTAAGTTTGACATCCAAACGACTTGCTTATGTGATTTTTGACATTTAACAACATACTGTTAACTATAGAAACAGCCTGCTCGTACTGTTTTAACGGTGATATACATTGTATATTATTTAAAGCTCCTAAATGACATAGTAATGAAAATTGGCTAACCCTGTTTGACCTTTTGTTCCTCAGAAGCAGCACTGCACAGCCTTTTGAGAGCGCTGACCAATGAAACATACAGTGATCCCACACAGCATCTGGAGCGAGAGCAGGCCCTCGCCAAGCAGTTTGCTGAAATCCTGCACTTCACGCTCCGCTTTGATGAGCTCAAGGTGGGTTGTATGTCCTGTAATACCCTGTGATTTTCTACATAAAAGGTCCATTAACACAGACTTTTATTTATGTGCCACCGCATATTCATATTGCCTGTATTTCCCAAGGACCTCCGAGGACTGTATAAGCACTTTCTGGCCGAGTTCACATCTGTAGACTTTTAAAAACATGTTTATGCGCATATTTAAGCACAATCTTTTTTGATAGACAGGCTTCTTGCAGAGCTGATGGAGTGAATGTCCATATCAAGCTTAAATTCCAGCTACAGCAAACATCTGATTCTCTTCCTGGAAATGATTTTGATCATTGTGATCCCTTTCTTTGTTTTCACTCATAATTGCAAGGTTAGCATTTTTGCTCCTAACGCAGCTATGCATTGTACAGCACCGCTGCATATTTTCAACTTTTTTTTATTCATATTCTACTGGGTGTCCAGGATATAACGGCTTAACGAGCTTCTAATTCTCAGTAAGTCTAATTCTCGGTAATTGCAGGCTAATATGATTACCACTTGGCTAATGAGAGGATCGTTTGTATGCAGTTGTTCGCCTGCACACGACCCCAGGGGTTTGCTGTTGGATTAAAGTAACAAACGAGAAATTTGTCTGTTCTCACCCCCTCCTGTCTTTTGGCAACACCTACGCTTTTCCTGTTCACTCGCAAAATTTGAACATAATATCAGGCAACAGACAATGTTCCGGTTTTCACAGTTGAGACCCCTGTCTTCAGTGAAGGCGCCATCATTTTGAGTTAGCGTATATATATTCCAGTGCCCTTTATCAGTATAGTGAGTCATGTCAGTTAGTTTATCTGAGGAGCTCTAGCCAGCTCGGCCGCTTGTCTGCGTTTCAGACAGTGATGCAACCTTAAAAGGCCGGTTAGTATCCCACCTAATGTGGCGAGGATAGCCGACCTCATATCTGTCACAAGGGATCAGATGCGCTTCAGTCTAACTCCAGCCTTGTTTGTCCCAGAGCCAAAATTGTCGCCTTCTCCAGTCTTCTCTCCCTCTCCCACTCACTCCCCCTTCTCACAAGACACACACACACACACACACACAGACATGCAGTACTACGCCCTGGGGCAGTGGGGTGTGATGGCCCAATTAAAGAGCCCCCCCTAGATGCGAGTGTTAAAAGCAGACAGGTAGGGGGTGGAAGGTGGCATGCCAGGCTCCATCCACCCATGCCTCCTCCCTCCAACCAGCTTGGTACTGTGACCTAATTTAGCCTGCCGGTGCTACAGTGCCACACACTATGGGCTAGAACTGGCCCTTGTTACCTGGCATGAAATTTCTGATGGTTGCACTGTTAGAAGTAAGGTTTAGAAACACATGCTTTTCCAACATCATGTTTGCATAAACCTGCCTTGGGATTTGTTCCAGCTTCCACCACAAAACGAAAAGAATTAAGCGGTTTGGATAATGGATGGATGGATGGATGGATGTTTGCATAAACTTTTTGTAACTTTAGAAATGTGATGTAACCTGACAATGTCTTGAGCCAGTGATGTCGACTTTTCTCAAAACAAATAACCTTTATTTTCAAATCTTTGTCTGAAGATTATTACGTACTTACTATGTGGCAATAGAAAATAATTTGAACCTGTTTTACAGCCTTAAAATGAAAACATACACCAAAGTATTTTTTCCCAGCTTTACTTATTTAATGCAACCTATAGCATCTGAAAGATATCACAGCTACAGTTCAGTTGATACAAAATAAAAAACAACACAGATTAATTAATGATCACCCCCCAATGTCAGCATTTTGTTGAACCATCTTTTGCTTTAATCACAGTCTTGTTGAGATACTTGTTGAGATACTCCATCACCTTTGCACATTTAGCAATATTTTCCCACTCTTCTTTACAGAACTTGTTTTACACATATAAATGTCTCTTGAAAAAATGAGATTTGTCTGATGGTGAAAGAGTCTGAATGGATTTTTGCTTATTTACATGATGCAGGAATATGTTAAAACACAAATTGACATTTTGAGTTGGATTACTGAATGAGAGCAAAGTTTTATTCCATTGCTGCTTTAATGCTCCTGGTTTGTTGCTGTCGTCCTTAAATGTCCCTAAAAATGTAATTTTGTATCAGGGAGGGCTCTAAAGTATTAAATATGAAGATCTGAATGTTAACTATAGAATGAAATACCAACAAAATTAATGAATGCTTTTTGTTTTATTACGTCATCATTTTTTTTACATTTATTTTTGTAATATTATTTGAGAAATCAGGTTTGACTGTCTGTCTAAACGCTACCCTTAATAGTGTGAAGTGTCACTTTAATTTAGATTTGATATGCTGGCCTCCCTTGCCCTGAATCCATTGGTCACTTTTCTGCCTGACCTTTGACCACCCGATCTCAACTCTTCTGTTCGTCCCTGAAGAAACGTTCTCATGAAAGACTTGTTCGTCTCGTTAAGCCGTGTTCCTACGCTTCTTGCACTCCTGTCACCGACAGTGTGTCTACTCCACTTAGCTTCCTCTTACAGAAATTGTGCCAATGGGAGCAAATGGATCCAGACAAGCAAAGAGCTGACAAGAAAAGGGCCGTTTTGGTGATTCAAGAAAACAAAATCCGTTTAAGCAAAGGAATGGCTAATCCCATCACTACCCTTTTCATTTCGGACGGCCTTAAGCCATGTTTATTCTGCATTTGTCAAATGGTGCTGTCATACAGACCCGTGTAGAGCAGCTAATAGCACATAACCTTTAAGTTCGCCTGTGCAATTGTGCAATCAGCTTGTGTCTTGAAATAATCAAACATTTTTGTGTTTTTTTTTATTCAGATGACAAATCCTGCCATCCAGAATGACTTCAGTTACTACAGAAGGACGCTGAACCGCATGAGGATTAATAATGTCCCAGTGAGTGTCTACAGAGAGTGCAAACAGTTCAGTTCTGTCCTAAACTCTTCTACTTCTTGTCTGTTCTTTTACACACACACACACCCACACGCACACACACACACACACGGACACACACACACAGACTGGCCCTCTGGGGAGAGTGAGTGAGAGTGAGGCGCTTGCTGAAGTGCATTGAGATGCACCGGCACAAACTCTGGCACCTGAACCATGGTCAGCTGCACACACACGCTCCCTTGAGACGCGCAGCTCTCTCAGGAATCCTAAAATCTGAACTGAGACCTGCCTAATACTCACCCCGGAGGGACTCCTCTGTGCCCAGATACCCAGCCGAGTGGTGGAGGGCTGGTATTCCCCTCTTCTTCTTGCTTTTTGAACCCAGTAACCTCTAATATTGCTGCTAACACCAGCCCTGGGCACTGCAGGCACCGGCGTTTAACTTAGCCATTGTTTTATTTCGGCTCATGCCGCTAGAGTTTGCAGGTGTAGGTGATTTACTGTATTATGAAATCATTCATCAGACAAATGTATGAAGTTATGACAAACGTTTGCCTCTTGCTCTGCTCTTGTGGCTTTGATATAAATAACTCATATGAAATAAAGCAAAAAGGGAGTATTTAATTGTTTAAAAGGTTTATATTTAATTGAACGTGTTCGCTGCCTTTTAGAAGGTGTCATGCCATGTGTCATTGTGTTTGTCATATTTATTCACCCAGCGAACAGATTGCCACTATAATGGATTTGTCTTTCCTGACCAATGTCAAGCTGCACAGTGTTGAATTGTGTTCTTAAAGGGGATTAGTAGTCTTTCCTGAACGGACTGCTGAGAGGGTTAGGGTTAGTTATTTCAGTGCGGAAAGTTTTTGATGTGCTTAGTTATAAATGATTTATTATCAGGGGCCACGCCCTGTTTCCAGAGATCCACCATCAAGTTTATTTCTAACACGTGTAGCTTTCCAGGGACTGGACAGCCAGGTTTGTCACTACAGTCTATGGCTTATGACAAGCATTTATTAGTCTGTTATTCAAAAGTGGCAGGAAAATGGTTTGTGAGATTTCTAAATTGTTTGCTGTGGTATCTGTTACCTAGACATTAGCAGCAGATCCTCTGTAAGGTGGGGCCTCCAGGGATCAGACTAGTTTGTCCAGCATGTCTCAGAGATGTTCAGTTGGATTGAGATCTTTGGAATTTCGAGACCAAGTCAATTGCAATGTAGCAGAGCACTATTCTGCCTAAACAGCATTCTGGGATATCATTGGCACAAAGGTATACATGTTTAGGGAGGTGATATATGACTAAATAATATCCATATGAATGCATGAATTGGTAGTTCCCCTCCTCAAACACACTCACCACACGTGGCAGTGGACAGGTGAGTTGATCCAGTGGCTAGGACGTTGCCCTTGGGGTCTGAAGGTTGCAGGTTCAAGTCTCAGCCCTTGAGCAAGATACCATCCCACTGCACTGCTCCACGGGTTCTGTTCATAGCGCGTGTGCATGTGTGGGGTGTATTCACAATGACAAATAGTCACTGAAAACATCCTCTTATTTAGTGCTGGAGCTTTTGGCTAACACAGCTAACAAGCACTAGAAGTTAATACTGTGGTAGTGTTGACACAGCTTGACCTTAACTACTTAGACAAGTGGAGGTTATAAATGATCGACTGCCTCCTGGGCAGATTTTTCACTAAATGATTCCTGGAAAATGCTAACATGCTGTATATTGTGTTTTGGGTGAACCTGCAGCATAGATAAATTTGGCAATTGTAGCATAATAGCTGCTTAATGCCTCTTGATAATGTTGTAATAAAAATACATGTGCAGATTATTAATTATTATTATTAAGATTGTTATTCTGCCTAATTCCGTACTCATTATTAACATGTCAGTAGTCAACTTTTGTCAGATATCACCATTAATACACCATTAACATATTCTTTCTCATTTACCTCTTAATAAATATGTGACCATCATAACCTAACACTGTTTTCTGCCATTTACTGTGTCCCCTTAACTTTCTGTTGCTCTAAATGAAGACGTCTATTTTTATTCTTTTTACAGGCAGAGGGAGAAAATGAGGTCAACAACGAGCTAGCCAATAGAATATCTCTATTTTACGCTGACGCCACACCTATGCTGAAGACGTTGAGTGATGGTACAACAAAGTTTGTATCTGAGGTAGGAAAAGTTTCTGAGAATTAGTAAAAACTTTTTCAAAATGATTATCAGTTTTGTGCTCTAGGGATGAAGATAAGCCTCGCTCCAGTGTAACTGCCAATCTTTTTACATACAGAACAAGAGTTTGCCTATTGAGAACACCACAGATGTGTTGAGCACCATGGCAAGCGTGTGTAAAGTCATGCTGGAGACTCCGTAAGTCCAAGTCTATATCCGTCCAATTCTAATTTTTTACAGTTAATATAAATATATATAAATATAGTTAATAATTATTTTTAAAAATCAGGAGCGAGAATGCTCCAGTCCTGTTTACCTGGCTGTGCTGCTTTGCAGGGAGTATCGGAGCCGTTTCAGCAGCGAGGCTACTGTTTCTTTCTGTTTGCGGGTTATGGTGGGTGTCATTATCCTCTATGACTACGTCCATCCCGTTGGTGCTTTCTCGAAGTCCTCCAAAATAGATGTGAGTGATCTTTTGCAATTAAACTTCATAGTGATGCTAGAAAACTTGATTAGTCGACCATATTGGTATTATTGATATTAGATCTGTAGCCGTCCTTCATAGTGTAGATGTAGTGTAGTGTAGATGTAATGGGCAGTGGTGACCTAGCAGTTAGGAACTTGCCCTTGTGATCGGATGGGTCACAGGTTTAAGTCCAAGGTCAGGACCCACTGAAGAACCCTGCTACACTGCTCCCAGGGCTTTGTCAATAGCTGCCTGATGCTCCATGTGTGGATTGGAAGAATGCAGAGGTCTATGGGCTGCACTTTGTTGATGGGGTGTGTTCACAATGACAAATAGTCACTTTCACTTCACATGGTTATTGTAACCTCATTTTAAATGTTGTCATTGAACAGATGAAAGGATGCATTAAAGTTCTTAGAGATCAGCCTCCGACCAGTGTGGAAGGCCTACTGAACGCACTCAGGTAAGAACAACAGAAAGCGACTTGTCCAACTAGAACCAACCTGATGGTGTGATGGTCGTCATTCATTTCAGCTTTTAAACCCTGTTGGGTTTGAAACCATGATTGCAAATTCAAAAATACAATGAAAATTACTGTCTGGTTAGTATTTCTGCACAGATATGAGTGCAGTTTTTGTTTAAGGAACACTATACGTTCCAACCAGTTCACACCACCATACCTTTCTCACAACATTTGGTTTATTATAAGCACTGAGTAAATGTGTAGGACTGATCAACCTTGTCCGAAAGCTGCAGCTGAGTTTTTCATTGTTGAATCTCCTTAGAAAGAAAAATAGCAAGTAAAGAATCTTTTGTGCTGAATCCAGTGTGAAGAAATTTTGTTTTTCTTTGCAGGTATACGACAAAGCATCTGAATGATGAGTCAACTGCTAAGACCATTAAAAGCATGCTGCAGTAACAAACTCTGGGATAAACACCACTGGCCTTGCGCAAGTGTTCAGGAGACACACTCCCTCCCGAACAATGGCAATGCACAGAATGTTTTCTTTTTATATACGTGAATTTTTGTTTTTTTGTGCCAAACTGTCTTTGGTGAAAAATATCTTGATTTTAACACTTCCAAAATATGGCCATGCCTTTTTGGCAGCTACAGTACAGTGTAAAACAAACAAAAAAGTTTAGCTTGTTTCTCTATTAAAGGGAGGGAGAGTGTTTTTGACTTGAAAATTGAAAAAAATAAATATATATTGACAGAGAAATATATATATATATATTGTTATTTTGTTTGAATTAATATTTAATATGTTCTCTGCATGACCTAATGTCTTTTTTTCCTCTATTTAAGAACTAATGTTTCAAATTTGTCTGCTTGGTTGTGTGTAAATTCAAGAATAAGTGAATTTAAATTATGTTTTGCTATTCAAATGGTACTTGTCAAAACAGATTATAAATTGATAGTACTTTTGGAGTTTTATATTTTTTATAGGTCTTGATCTATTTGTTGTTTCATAGTTGTGATTTTTTTTTCTTTTTTGAAAACTAATTTCAGGTGAATAATGGAGTAAGGTTTTGATGTATGATCTTGCAATGTGTTGTAAGGAGGGGGGGGAATAAAAAATGATTTCATTTTTGTAACTTTTTGTTGTAGCCATTTATGTGCTCTGAAAAAAATACACAGTTATTATATTTATATTTTTAAATATATATTTATATTTATCTTCCCATCTTGTGGTCATCCTACTGTTTGGCAGTCCTTCAGATTGTGGTGCAGCTTAGGATTTGTATCAAGATTAGGTTAAGGTAAAGGACTAACCTGTACCGCCACCTAAATCTAGGGTTCGGGTTAGTCCTTTACCATAATCTAATCTTGATACAAATCTTAAGCTTAAGGATTTGTGGGGGAAAATGAAAGTGAACTTAGTGTATCGTCACTCACATCTCCAAAATGGCAGCTCTACAAGAGAAGCAAAAAAAGTTTTGAAGTTATGTTGGAGCATCTGGTCATGGTAAGCATTTTCAAACTCTACAACAGGCTAGTGAATTGCTGTCTTTAGCTTTAATATTTTTGTTTTATTTTATTAGAAGTAACAGTAAGAGTCTAAAGTGCTAAAATAGTGGCCAATAAGGGCCTGCTTAATCTAGGACTGGGTATTGACAACCTCATGAGGCAATATGTATCATGATACATGGGCAACAATATCAAAAAGAAGAAATCTCACTTAAGAAATGTATATACAGTATTTAATGTCTGTTTGGAGTGGCCATAACATGTACCAAGTTTGGTTTTGTTTAGATATTTACTGAGAAGATATTGGAGTAATTATAGGCCATGCCTACAATATTGATTGACACATGACTTTGTAATAGTTTATTGGATCAAAATTCATTTGATAACTTTTTGCCTCTACGTAGTGCAGATGAAGTACAGATAGTTTTGTGTGAATCGGATGAACTTTGTGTTTATTTTTAATGGCAGGAAAAATTAACGGGAAGGAAGTGGTCATATAATAATTATAATAATATTATAATAATTATATATATAATGATTATAATAATAATCAAAACTAAAACATTAAGGTTCCCGCAGTTATCACTGCTTGGACCATAATAACAGTACCTTGTACAAAGTAAAGGTCTGTATCTAATGTTCTTTCCCACCACTCAGGTGTCCTGATGTTAACTCGAGCAGGAAGAAACAACGGCGTCTACAACAAAGGTTGAGGAAAATTAAAATGCCTTCTTTTTATGCTTTAGTTTTTCTTTGTTGTTTGATCGTGTCCATCAGCTAATTCTCTACAGCGGCTGTAAATACATTTGTACAAGAACAAGCAAAACAATCCGCACGAACCCCGTTGTAAACTGCATTGTTAGCTAGTTAGCCTGTTGTTCGGACTACATACAGTATACATACGCCCACTGAGCGTCACGCGCCTCACTTCACATAAAATTTCCAGGCCCGCTTGATTGTGTTACTACGGAGCCCACAACGTCACCTGCAGGAGAAAAAAAAATCCGTACCCACGAATTTCCAATCCGTGAGCTCAGATTTTATAAACTGAACGTTCAGTTTTTGAATCCGTACCCACAGATTCCCACGGGACTGTAAACTGTACTCATGGATTTGTGGCCCGGCCCCCAGTATTTCCCGGCAGATTCAACCAGCCACCTGGATTCACTGTATTGTTTATTAAAATGTAGGATTTTCTTAATTTTCTAAAAACGATAGAGAGTTTGATGATGCGACTAAGCTTAGCAGTT
>JBBIGC010000001.1:7136408-7149875 GCA_037576955.1 Lepidarchus adonis
AGAGAGAGAGGGAGGGAGAGAGAGAGAGAGAGAGAGAGAGAGAGAGAGAGAGAGAGAGAGAGAGAGAGAGAGAGAGAACAGAGTAAAAGTGAAGAAAGGTGTCCTCTTTTGTTGAAGATTCAAGCCCAAAGGCCTAGCTTCCAGCCATGTTAATCTCCATGTGTGAGTAGCCCACACCTATATTCAAGTAAAATATTCCTACTTTATAATAATAATAACCTAATCAGAAGCAAAAGTAGCAAAAAGAAACCTGAGAAAAAGTATCAGACTAAAAAACTGCTCATGATCTGAGGAGGAACTTCTGCAGGCAGTGAAACTTCTTGATACATCTATTAGCATGGGAACTGAAGTTTGTTAGACTCTATTCTTCCCTTTTTGAAACTTATTTGGTCTAAAATAGCCGTTAAAGCTCGAAGGTTAGCGGTTTGAGCCACAGCAAAGCAGTACAGATGCTGAAACAACAGAACAGAATTAAATTATACATAAAAAGAGAATTAGGAACTATATTTGAATAACTAAAGTGGAACTGAGGAAAACTGACTTCACTAATGCTCCTGTCAAATATTCACAGTAATGTTCCAACATCAAATCTTCCAATAAAACTAGATAGTGTTGTTGCAGCAAAGGGGGACAAACTCTCTAAAATGACCCTCGGTTTTTTGGGTTGTTTTTCTGAAGACCAACCTGCTCAGGGGGTCTTGGTTTGCTTATGTGGAACTGAAAAGGGACCACATCACTGCACCAGGGTTCTGTAATGGTCTTTCATTGGGTGAGGTCAGTGGGTGTTTAATCAAGGGAATTATTATTTATTAAATATTCTAACCAGGCCTGAATCCTTGTGTACTTATTTTCTTTGTTGTACTGTTAGTTCATGTCTTTGATCATACAATGCAACATTCATTATACTTTATCATTTACGACAAAAAACTCTACAGGCAGAAATTATGATTTTGGTCCTGCCAACCATTTTTCAAATTTAGGATAAATTGTTGGTATATCATATTTTCTTTTAAACTGTCCACCAAAACAGTTGTTAAGTCAATTCATACCTACTCGCATCAAAATATACTTTCCAAAACGTACTGTAATGAAGGGTTGTTTTTTTTCAACACAGCCACATCATTTCACACGATGATGAGCTCATTTCCTATATGTGTTTCCTTTGTGCTTATAACAACTTACACACATGCATGTAATCTGAGACCTTACTGGGTGATGTAGTTCTGAGGCGCATTCTAAAAATAAATTTTCTTTAAATTTGTTTTTGTCTACGTTCAGAACATAAAATCTTACATTTTTTAGCTTGCTGAAATTGTATGTTTTCATTCCTAACCAAATTTTGTATTTCATAGAAGGATGTTTATAAAGCGTTCCTCATATGGGGATTAATGTTGGATTTGTACTAAAACATGGCCTAAAAACAGTGTTTTCTTGATTAAACAATAAAACTATAAGATCTCAGTAATCTGTTCTGTAAAATCTCTTCTCTTTAGTGTGTTTTCTCAATAAACACTTTTACTCCATCATCAGCCAAACACTAGGTTTATAGTTTATAACTATGCACAAATTCATACATTTATATAAGGAGTTCTCATTTAAACATATAGATGTGATTTATTCAATATATAAAAGAAATAATCTACTAGCAAATATTAGTAAATACTATGGGCAGTTTTTCAAAATTCACCTGATTCACCTGTAGTGTCTTGACTTTCGCCTTTTTCTAAAATGCTTTTATTATTGTCGGTCACCCATGTTCCAGGAAAAATTACAATACCAAACAAAATTATGGTTCCCCTCCCATCACACCTGCCGATCTTCAGAGACCTCCTCGCTACCATGAAAATACACAAAGTACAGAAAGAAAATGTCATGGCTTCCATGCACTTTGTCTTTAAATGGTCATAGCTGGTGGAAATTGTCCGGATTCACTTTTGGATTTGCGTTTCGAAGCTGTTGTTGTGAACAACATGCGGTAAAGGAGCTCTTAAAGGAGGTGAAACAGACCATCCTTAGGCTGAAAAAAGAAAAAAAATTCATCAGAGAGATAGCAGAAATGTTAGGAGTGGCCAAATCAACAGCAACAACTGAAGACAGCTGCAGTAAAGGCCTGGAAAAGCATCACAAAGGAGGAAACCCAGCATTTAAAACATTTAAACCTTAAAGTCTGCTCTTCAATTCTGTTGTTGTAGTTTTATTTCAAATCCAATGTGGTGGCATGTAGAGCCCAAATCATGAAGATTGTGTCACCATCCAAATATTTTTAGGCCTAACTGTACCTAAGAGTGTATATCACAAACCCAGAAAGTAAACTATTCTAAAACTCCTTTTGCCAAATGCATGCGTATTAACATAAAGGTAATTCACATCTGTATCAAGTATTTTTAGTAGTTTTTTGTTTCTTTTTTCAAATCAACACCCACATTGCCAACAATGTACTTGTTTCTTTATCTGAAAATTTTTTGAAAAGCCTATTATTTCCTGAAGGCCGGCATGAGCAGACTGTGCGTCTTAATACAATTTGTGCTCACACACTGGTTAGGCTAATTCAAAAGCACCCTCTGCAAAATGTTCTGAATAACTTAAGGAATCCACCACTGTGAATGTAATTCTAGCAGTATGGCAGCAAGGTGGGTGCATACAGCTATGGTTACATTCTCTTCATGAATATTACGAGATTTGCCACAGTATCATTTGCCCTGGCAGCAGAATCCTCACTATTATTTCATGGGTTTGACAATTTCTTGCGCTATCATGGCAATTTGTAGCAAAATGCAAAGCATACTGATTCAGTGGTTAACAGTAATGTCTTTGCGAGACCTTTGGAACACAAGGTCAGGCTTCAGACTGTTTCAGAAGATAGGATGGTCTTTCTGTTTATAATGAGTTTTTTTCCATTGAATTTTATCAGTTGAATATCCTTCTAGAAATAAGCAAAAATCTGTGAAATGTCTTTAAATGTATGTATTAAATGTATGTTTTAAAAAATGTACACATTTCCCTGTCAGTAGCATGAGACAATTTTGTGCAATAAATGTAATAAAGTAATTACATTTCCGGTAAACTAAAAAAAGCAAAACTAAAAAAACTAAAAACAAATATAATATATATGTGTGTATATAAATGTGTATATATAAATGTGTGGGGTAAAAAAAGTATTTAGTCAGCAACCAATTGTGCAAGTTTTCCCACTTAAAAAGATGAGAGTGGCCTGTAATTTACATCATAGCTTTACCGCAACTATGAGAGACAAAGTGGCCTAGCCAGTCTCCAGATCTCAAATCTGCGTTGTCCAGCAACAGCCCCAAAACATCACTGCTCTAGAGGAGATCTGCATGAAGGAATGGGCCAAAATACCAGCGACAGTGTGTGAAAACTTGTGAAGACTTACAGAAAACATTATTGAGATGACCTTTGGTTATTGACCAAATACTTATTTTCCACTATTATTTGCAAGTAAATTTTGGATTTTATTTTATTTTTTCTATTTTTTTTCTCATAGTCTTTTTAAGTGGGAAAACTTGGTAGCTGACTAAATACATTTTTGCCACACTGTATATATATGTAACTTGATTGAAGAATTGGTCTGAAGAAATCTCCAAGACAAACCGGGACTGGAAAGATTCAAGATTCACTGATACAGCTATGAATTTTGCTACATATGTTGAGCTAATTTGCTAATCTGCTAAAACTGCTTCACACAAAAGAACAGGTTTACTTCTGTGCTTTTCTGTAGCTAGCATAACAGACCTTATGAAAGCGCTAAATAAAATGTAAAAATGTAAAATGTGATTTGAAAACTCTCCTGCTTCTATTTCTAGAGTTCGTACTAAGAGTGAAGCTCTAATAAACTTACTAAGAAAGGGGGGAAATTATTTTTTTTTACATTAATCACTCATTCTTGATGTGATCTCAACCACCACAGATGATCTGGAATAGCTGCCCCTAAAAAACGCTGTTGCATTGTTTATTTTGTTTGAGATTTTCGATATACTGACTCATCTTACTCACCAGCTCATCTTACTCCATTCTTGCCTGCTCCACTGTTTTTCTCGCTGGATTCACCTAAACTACAGTATATCTCAAAAGTAAGTACAGCCCTCACATTTTTGTAAATATTTTATCATAACTTTTCATGGGACAACATTGACAATATGACACTTTGATACAATGTAAAGTAGTCAGTGTACAGCTTGTATATTTGCTGTCCCCTCAAAATAATTCAACACGCAGCCATTAATGTTTAAATTCCAGACAATAAAAGTGAGTACACCCCTAAGTTAAAATGTCCAAATTGTGTCTAAAGTGTCAATATTTATGTGGCCACCATTATTCTCCAGCACTGCCAAAACTATCTTGAGCTTGGAGTCACTAGAGCTTCACAGGTTGCCACTTGAATCCTGTTCCGCTTCTCCATTTCAGCATCACAGCGCTGGTGGATGTTAGAGACTTTGTGCTCCTCGACTTTCTGTTTGAAGATGCCCCACACATGCTAAATAGGGGTTACCTTACCCTCGGTTTCTTTAGCAAGTCATGATCATGTTGAAACATTGCCTTGCTTCCCAGATTCCAAAGATGCTCTGCTTCAGTATGTCACAGTGCATGTTGGTATTCATGGTTTCTTTAATGAATTGTGGCTCCCCAGTGATGACAACACTAATGCAGCCCCAAACCATGACACTCCCACCACCATGCTTGACTGTAGACAAGACACTCCTTGTACTCCTCACCTGGTTGCTACCACACACACTTGACACCATCTGAACTAAATGTTTTTCTTGGTCTCATCAGACCCCCGGACAAGGTACCAGTAATCCATGTCCCAAGCCTGCATTTTTGCAGCTTTCTTGTGCATCTTTAGAAGAGGTTCCTTCTGGTATGACAGCTATGCAGACCAATTTGGTGCTTTGTGTGTGGCGTATGGTCTGAGCCAACCTCTGTATATGAAGCTGAGCATGGGCACTCATTTTCTTTGGACTACCATGGCGAGGCCTGTTCTGAGTGGAACCTGTCCTGTATGGTCTTGGCCACCGTGCTGCAGCTCAGTTTCAGAGTTATGGGAATCTTCTCATAGCATAGGTCATCTTTATGTAGAGCAACATTTCTTTTACTCAGATCCTCAGAGAGTTCTTTGCCATGAGGTGCCATGTTGAACATTCAGTGACCAGTTTGAGAGAATGTGAGAGCAATAATACCACATTTAACAACCCTACTCCCCATTCACACCTGAGACATTGTAACACTAACTAGTCACATGACAATGAGGAGGGAATATGGCTAATTGGGCACAATTTGGACATTTTTATTTAGGGGTGTTCTCACTTTTGTTGCAGTGATTTAGACATTAATTGCTGTATATTGAGTTATTTTGAGGGGGCAGCAAATTTACACTGTTATTTAAGCTGTACATTGACTACTTTACATCATATCAAAGTGTCATATTGTCAGTGTTGTCCCATGAAAAGATATAGTAAAATATTTACAAAAATATGATGGGTGTACTCACTTTTGTGAGATACTGTATATGCACACAGTGCTGTGAAAAAGTATTTGATTTGATCTTATATGTTTTTGCACGTTTGCCACACACACGTTTCAGATCATCAGACTAATTTTAATATTAGAACACAAACACAAAACATAGTTTTAAATGATAATTTCATTTATTAAGGGGAAATGCTATTCAAACCTACCTGGCCCTATAAGTAAAATCTCAAAAACCATCACATCATGCCAAAATCTAACGATACAAACAAAGTAATTGACATTTATCAGTCTGGAAAGGGTTACAAAGCCCTTTAAGGCTTTGTTGCTTCAGTGAACCATGGTGGAGACATTGTACGCAAATGGAGGAAACTTGAGTCAGTGGTGAGCCTTCCTCAGAGTGTCTGGCCTCCCGGGTTTCTCCAAGAGGGCATTGACCACTCATCCAGGAGGTCACAAAAAACAGAACAACATCTAAAGAACCTCACCTGCCTCAGTTAAGGTCAGTGTTCATGATTCAACAATAAGAAAGAGACTGAGCAAAAATGGCATCCATGAGTTTCAAGGTGAAAACCATTGCTGACCAAAAAGAACATTAAGGCTCATCTCACACTCCAGCACCTTTGGGGAAAATATAGTGTGGACTGACGAGTGTAACTTTAGTTTAATTTCTTTTACATCTGGCATAAATCTACCACAATATTTCATAAAAGAACATATCAACTGTCAAGCATGGTGGTGGTAGTGTAATGGTCTGAGGCTACTTAGCTGAGTCAGGACCTGGACAACTGACCACTACTAAAGGAACAACGAATTCTGTTGTCTACAAAAAATGTCCAGTTATCATTTTCTGCCCGGAAGCTCAAGCACACTTGGCTCATGCAGCAGAACAATGATAGCTTTATTTTCTTAATTAATGAAATGATTTTTTAAAAACTGCATTTTGTTTTGTCACTTAAGCCACTCTTTTTCTAATATTAAAATTAATTTGATGCAACATGAAATTGTGACAAATATGAAAAAACATTAGAAATTAGGAATGCTTTCTCCCAACACTTTATTTATGATCAGTTCTTGCTAAATGTTTTTATGTATTTTTCAACAGTATGAACTGGAGGACACTACACAGGTTTGTACACATAATCAGAACATCAGTAAACCAGAAAGTCCTCAGCAGCCCAATGTGCAAAAACTTTGCACGGTGTATTTGCTGCATCTATACTACATGATTATCTAAGAAAAATTTTTTCATTTATTAATGTATGCTTGTTGCTCATACAGATGTTTGGAAGTGCAGATGCTGATCACATTTTCTTTATAGTTTCTTTGTATTTAAGCCACGGCTCATAACAAACTGCACAATTCAAAACAAAAATAATGCCTAAGCACGATTTTGGCCTAATGTGGTCATATTGTGCCATGTTGTGCAACGTGAAGAATTACAGGGCTGCGGTGTGTTGTTGGGGGGAGGCGGGTTGTAGAATAGAATATGTGTGTTGGAAACACAGAGGAGTAGAGTGACACTAACACACTGACCCAATAAGCTGTCCATCTGCCTGCCCGCCTTTCTGGCTCTCTGAGAAGACGAACACCAGCAACATCTGCCTTCCTTTGCATGTCTGTACTGTTGTAATGCAACAAAAATCTCATGTGAAATATTTACAGTTTTTCATTTACTATACTGTATTATTGTATACTGCTGTATACTATACTATACTGCACTGACAATTAAATATCAAAAGAATAGCAAGACTAACTACTGACCTATACTACAATTTGCTATGCTATATTATATACTACACTACACTGTACTATGCTGGACTACACATCACAATATTATACTGTAACATAGTGTACTATACTACATTGTACATATCATGCTACACAGCACTATACTAGACTACACTACACAATACTGCACTATATTATACCAAAATACCCTATGCTATACTATGCCATTTTGCATTATTTTACACTACACCTTACTATGCTGTTCTATATACTACCCTCTACTACGCTGCACTACACTTTACTATAGTGTTACTATACTGTTGGACTAAACCACAATGTACTACACTGTATCATACTATACTACACACTGTACTATACCATGCAATACTCCGCTATACTAGGCTACACTACACTACCCTGCACAATACTGTGCTATACTATACTATACCATACTACACTACAGTCTTATATACCATGCTTTACTACAGTTCACAACACTGTAATACTATATCATACTTAACTATACCATGCTCTACCTAAAATGTACTACATCATATACTATCTATTACTATACCACACCGTGCCATACAATACTATCAGACTAATACACTATGTTGTGCTATGCTTTACCATACTATACTATACAACTTTACTAAACAACTACACAACTGTACTATGCTACAGTATACAAATGCAGTAGTAAATGACTTTAAATAGTTATTTAATTATTAAAGAACAATATTGACATTTTGAATGTTTGTTTTACTTTTATTTGAATCATTTGAAAATATTATTTTTGCAGTGTGATTAATAACAGATAAAAGCAAAAACTGTGAACTATTTAAATAGAAATTGATATTTTCTGTAACCTGTCAACTTTTACTCATGGTATTTGGGCATCTTACACTGAGAGAGCGGCTCTTTACAAGATTTTCTTTTTCTATTTATTCTGTTTAGCTTAATGCATCATCGTCACTCTGTACATGCTAAACAAATGCACAGCTATCGTATGACTTTACTGAAAATGGACTTTATTATTAAGAGTGGTGTTTTCCTCACTCCCATAGAGGCTCAACAGCACTTCACTCACTATATCCCGACTTGCCATATTTCAGAGATTATGAAAAACAATCCACGTTTGTGTATACTAAGAAAACAGTAGTAGTTTATTCTAGTTAGTCAGTAAAAACAAATATCTAGTTGTACTTTACACATGCTCAGCTCTTAGGAGCTTCTTCCAGCTGCCCTATTTTCCTATTTCTCTTCTGGTTCTATGTCCCATGCTCTGCCCTACACTCATATTTCATGTTATCTTCTTTCTCTCTCTCTTTTTTCCTTTTCTGTTATGTGCAGCCCGGCAGCTCCCCTAACTTCATCTCTTCTGTTTCCTTTCTTACTCTCTTTTTATGTTTCAGTTTTAAAATAAGCCACCCTGATGTAACTCTACTCATCACAACACTACTGTGCCCCTTTTTTTCCTAGTAATGCCCCCTCCCTGTCTCCCCCTGTCTATGACGCTCCACTGCCCGTGGCCTATTTTCTTCCCTCAGCACCCAAACATGAGGGAGCGCAGGGACCAGTAAACAAGCTCTCACTGGCCAGCGTCTGCTTTCCTGGTGCTGCTGTTGCTAAGAGACTGGCGGCAAAGATGGGCCAGTTTAAAGGGCCTTCATCTGACTGGCGCAACAAATGGAAAAGTGACTCTTTTCCATTTGTATAAATTTTTATAAAAATAAAAATAGACTATAACAATGTATTCAAATGGTCATTGCTATTAATATTCAAGCCTAATAACTTAAAAGAGGTTCTGTCTACTGTTGGATAATGGGTTTTCACTTTGTCATCTTTCTGATTCTGACTCAACCATTAATCTTAATGTATTGCTTGTGTATCATATGTGAATATACAATACTGGGCAAAACTCTTAGGTACCTGAGAAATGTATATGTAAGAGTTGTTTAGACAGACAGTACGTGTTTTTTTTTTTTTTTTCCAGATCACTAATATTAGAATCAATACCAATAAAATTAATTACGTGACAATGTGTTCAGTTACCGTTTACAGAGTTCTCCTCATACAAGCCCTGGTTTGGGCTTAATCAGTGGTGAAATCAAATGCTGTTGCTGAGACAGTTTCCCATGGCTGAAGCTAATGATGGGAAATCACCAAACCTGCACTGTACTAACAGCTCCCAACACATATAAACTACGCTTTACATACAAAACTGATTTAGATTTTTTTTTTACTGCTTTTTTTGTTTGTTTGCATTTATTCTAATGATAACTTGTGTTTTGCTGCAGAAAGACACTCACTGCTGAGATAAATGTGAACAAACAATTTACACAGTTGACTTTTGCACAGTACTGTATATGCTGACTCGACTGAATGGAAGTGTGTGGGATAATTAGATGTAGTCCATGCAGAGATTCATATATATATATAGCTATAATAAAGATCCACAAGTGCAGCTCAGCAGGCTGAACAAGTGGGCAGGTGTGTGTTGGTGCAGCGAATGCAGGCTTGCGTGAGTGCAGGTGTGTGACGATGCCCTGTGCTCTGCTGGATGCTGAACTGGCATAGGGAGGTGCCCTTGCACTGTCATTTACGCCTCACTGACCCCAGCGTGTCTCCACAAGCTTCGACGGGCACGGATCTGGAAAGAGTAGAAAGCTTAGAGCAAAAAGCGCAGAGTAACGTCACGAACATCGCAGCCACGCCTCAAGAGCGTTCAAGGGTACAGCGAAGTTCTTACTGTGAGGTTTCAGATTAATGAAATGTCTAGATCTGGGAATAAACCATCAGCTTGGCCCCAACTACTGAATATGTTAAAGGAGTAAAGGGTTAAACATTTATCTTGACAATTAATCTAGAAATTGGGATTTTTTTTGGCCAAACAGAATGCATATATCGCCATTTGAAGATAAAAAAAAAAATCTTTACTGTCCCAAGATGAACTAGAAAGTTCTCCGTTTTGGTTTTATTGCTTTAAAGTCCACAAATGAAACCTATTTATAAAAAATGTACAACCATAATGAAATGAACATGACCAAGATAACATTAAATATTGAAATGAATACTGAAAAGTATTTGTTTTATTGGTGGCCTTGTTGAAAAAGCAGTTCAAGATACTTAAAACTTGGGGTCTAAATGTTAACAGTGATTAAATGCAGTATTAATGGTCAATATTAACACAAAGTCATTGCATTTTGCTAGTTTTCAGGCTGAAGCCCAGCAGCTCGCACTCTGTATATTTCCCCAATAATAATCCATGTAAAATTTGAATATTGCTTTCATATTCCTTGGACTTTCTCTTGACAAAACATAATTTCTTTCCAGCTCCTGATCTGGTGATCAAAATCTGTCAATGGTGAAGTATAATTAATTGCTAACAAAGCACATTGCAATATCAGTAATATCAGTTACGTTAGCACTGGAGGACGCCGTTCTCATAATACACAGCACAGTGGGTGTGGGAGATATGCATGAGCTGTTAGAGTTCTCCTCCATGTTTAACTCTCCAGTGACAATGTGTTTGCAGCAGTTTGAAAAGACTGACATGACCTGATGGAGGAAGCACTCAGATGATTTGGGGAGTCCTGGCTAGTGGGTGGATTTGGAAGTTACTATGTTTGGGTGAAAGAGTACATTACTACTTTACTTATATTACTTGTGCCACAATGTCCTGCTGCTAATAAATGGGTACATCTAGAGATCGGTCCAATGAAAAGAGTCAAAAGAGAAATAGGAGGAGAAATGGAGAAGACCATGACGTGAGCAGAGGAGGAGAAAATGAAACAAAGCAGCGCTCTCTCTGATTATATAACTCTGTGCTTATGCAGCATTAGTGTAATCTCATCCAGACACTGTTTACAATCCAGCACACAGCTGCTTCCCCGCTTACACCCAATGAGCTTTCCCAAACCACACATACACTAACACATAAACATCCACTCTGAGAATTATGAGGCACTCATGTCCTTCTTAATGCTACTGCTTATGGCAAAAGTACTCGTCTTTCCCACAGATCATCCGATTGTTTTTGGAGCTGGGAGAGCTCACTGGCTTTGTTCAAGACATCTAAGCCACTGGTGGTTTTTCTTCAAGGCGTGTTTTATTTAGATTTGTGTTAAGGTTGTTCTTGGGAAAAGATTTACCTTGTAAAATGGAATATATTCTTGTATTAATAGAGGAACATATATTTATTTATTTATTTAACTACTGTAACCATTTTCATTTGAGGCCACAGCATTCACCATTGACAGGTGAAGTGAATGAGATTGATCATCTTAATGTAATGGCTCATTGATCAAGCAGTGGGATACCTCAGGCAGGTGACAGTCATTTCTTGAAGTTCATGTACTGGAAACAGGACAAATTGGGCAAGTGTAAAGAGCCTTATTGTGAAGATCATCTTTAAATATCAGGTCTTCTGGAGGGTTCCAGATCTACAGAAGTTAGTTCCTACCAAAAGTGATCCATGTTAGCACTGGAGTAAAGGAATAAACATTTATTTTGACAATTTCTTGGATTTTGGATCCACAGATGAAGTTTATTTATGAAAAATGTACATGACCAAGGTAACCTATAATATTGAAATGAATACTGAAAATGACCCTTGTTTTATTGGTGGCAGAATTGATCAATCATTCTCTTCACATACTGAATGTGGCCTTGACTGCAGTATTGAAAAGTACTGTTGAATTCTCAAAGTGTAATAAGCATATCATTTCTATAACTTCATTAACTTAGTCATTCATCGTGAATATAGACTATACTGTTCTTTAGCTTCAACCTTAAATATTTATAGAAACAGCTGAGAGAAATGAAAAAAAAAATCTTCCTCATCTGAGCTCCCGTGTCCATGTGTGAGGTCTTTGAAATATAAAACAATTCGCATAGTTTCAAATGTTTGTTCTGTATAACCCTCACTCCTCAACCTACACGAGTGGCTTAAAAAATTCTCTCTAACTCGAGGAAAGTATGTTGAGGTGAGTAATTATTTAATCCCAGTAAAATTTGTAAAGATATTGCCAGTGCGTGTAGTAGTTACAGTTTTTATAACGCTGTTGATCATATGGCTTTGTTTACATACACATTAGCATTCTGCAATACTGTGAACTGTGTCAACACTGCAATACTATAGTTGGGGTGGGTTGAGCAGTGTTACAATTTGTATTAATTAAAATGACAATGGCTGTTCTTTTATTCTTTAATTGTATTTCTGCAGGTTTTGCAGTATATTTCACAATTACTACAATCAAGTCAGTGCAGTCAGTAGGATGTTCCAGAGTCATTGTGGGAACAATGCAACGATATGTTAAACATTGAAAATAAAGTGAAAATAAACTAAACTTTTTTTTCTCAAGTATTAAGCAAGCTTAAACGGGTACTCCAATACTTTTACTCAAGTAATAGTTGGCTGCACAACTTTTAACTTTTAACTTTATTGGATATTTTTACTATACTTTGACTTAAGTACAGGGGTTGTGTACTTTGTCTGCCTCTGATGATGACTTAATGGAACATGAAAACTGTGCAATGTGGTACATTTAAACTCCGCTAGAAAAGCATCTAATCCATCAAATCAAACACAGATCACCTTGAAAACCATCAGAATCCATTACACCTTGAAAACCAAAACATACACTTTTAAAAATTAGACATTAACTGCATTATTTTTGTTGTTCCAGTCATTTTTAAATGTCCATGAATCCATAAAAATTATATTAAAACAATGTAAATACATGAATGTGGAAGAAAAAATATCAGTTAATAGTGATTTTTGGAACCAAGTGTCTAAAGGAAGAGGACTGTTATACAAAATGATTAAGAATGCTTAACCATGACTCTGACATTTTTTAAAAAATAGTTTAAAAAGCAATTTAGTCTTAAAACATATTGTATAGTGCAAAATAATGCTACTAGTACTATAAACTATATATACTGTAGTTCTATAGTATTGTAGCACTATTTTATCATTATCAATATCACATATAAAAGGACATGTGCACAGGTTTACTGGTAATTTGGGATTTTAAATTCCTATTACCACTGTAAAGAAAATCTAAGTGGGTTAGGTACTCTTCAATTTACCATTTCCACCAAAAACATGCAGAAAGACTGTTTACTTAAAAACTGTTTTCTTTTATTTATTATTATGTCTATCATGCGATTAATTATTATGTGCCTTCTCCCATTCATTTGAATGGAGAAGGACACATATTACTCTTCACTTTCCATTCACTTTGCATT
>JBBIGC010000001.1:7149975-7160527 GCA_037576955.1 Lepidarchus adonis
CCCTACATACACTACTTGCACCACCAGTACGAAGGCACATCTCTAAATTCCTTCAGGAATTTTTTTTTTTTCTAGTTGGTTTTCTCCTCCAATGTAATTTCAATAATCTTCTGTACAAGTCAGCTTGCATCCAGCCTGGGGCTTCACTTGTGACCTCATTATGGATAAACTAATATTGATTGCATTTGAAGAAAATAAAAGAACAGTTCATCTTGAACTTGACCCTTAACCCTGAACTCTGCAGCAGCTGATCCAACTACTGGGAGTGATGGAGACAGACACTCTTTGTTTCTCTCTTTTTCTTTCTCTCCTTCTCTTCATTTGCAAATAAGGGGGTCAGCTGTAGCCTGGCATCAGTCAAAGGCCAATAAACACCCCTTCATCTTCTCTGCCCCTGCTGGGCAATAGCAGTGTTAATTGTCCAGTCTGGTCATTAAGACAAATGCAGGCATATTTTTAGCACACACTGACTGCTGTGTTATATTGCAAGATGTCCCGTCGCTGTGCCAAGCCATTAGATGGCATGGTTAGTGGGTAGGACTTTGTATAGAGCACGGCACGGCTGTTAGTGGTGTCATAGAGATTTGACCGCTTCTCTTAGTTGTAGAGTGAATGTGCTTATATTAAAGCATTTTTGCGAGCGATCGATAATACATGTTTTAGCTGGATAGGCCAATTTGTCATGGTTTGCTCCTGATTCCAAGATATGTCATTTATCTCCTTATCCTCTGTCTACACAGCAAGGTTGTTTCCTCAGTGGAAAACTGCAATCAATCACTGGTGAGTTCTACACCAGGGTACAGGGACGTTCTATGGAAATACTTGGTATCTCTTAAATATAAAGCACATACAGAATCTTGGCTGCTTTGGTAGAGCTGAGACCATTGCATGATTTGTAAATGATCAAGTCCCAAAGTGGTGGTGGGTCCAGTAGGTCAGTAGGAAGCTGGGAGGTCCCAGAAACACAAAATAAAAGATGCATTAGACATGCAGCTCAGTGTGAGGTCTCTTTATAATGCTGGATCTTACGACTAACTGGTGGGTTAACGAGGCGCTTGAACATTGGGCACATTGATGGTTGAACAATGCGAAACGAACAGCTTCTGATTCATGGAGATGATGTGAGGCAGTAACAGTGGCAGTCCTAGGCCTAGACCCACCATTGTTCAAATCTTACCAAAGAGAGTAAAACCACCAATAAAATTAACTCGCAAAATATATGCCATTTATAATTCCACTTTTGATAAATTTGGACAAAATCTTGTCATAGAGGAAGCATGAAGCTGAGCATGAACAACGCTTTTTTAATGTGAAAGTGACTAGTTGTCATTGTAAACACACACCATCATATAAAATGCACCACAAAATGGCGCCTGCATTTAACCTATTCACACATACAGCAGTGGGCAGTTAGCAGGAGCTCCCGGGGAATTCATTGGTCACTATAGGCTATATTTCCATTTTCAATGTTTGTTTTTGCACCAGGAAGACTTAAAGCATTCTAAGGTGCCAATACTCATTGGCATTTCTAAACAAATATCCAAATATTCATTTAACTCTTAAAATGATTATTTTTGCATATTCAATTTTAAAATAATTATTTATATTGTAAATCTTTAAAATAATACATTGCTTTACATGGCAATGATGATACAGAAGCAAGATCTGAATCTCTTTAAAAATGACATATTTTAATGGTTAATTTAGCTGGATTACTGAATGCTGAGCCAACTCCATGGCCCATCGCTAAATTGGTGCTCCAGGTTCAATGTCTTCCATGGAAGTTATTATGCAAAATAATGATTTAAATAATAACAAATAAACCAAATCTGTAGAGATTACAGGATTAGTTGAAATCTGTACGAGTGTCTGAGTTTCAGCTAAAAACGTGTTTAACTGAAGCTCAGCGTTAACTGCTTTGAATGAGTTCACACCATTCTGCCACCACAACATCCACCTGTCAAATCATGGCCTCCACAAGACTCCGAAAGTGTGCTTTGGTAAATGGCACCAATGTGAAAAAAAGGTATGTTCTCTATTAAGTTTGTTGAGCACACCCCACAGATCCTCAATCATACTGAAAACCGGGAACCTGTTAAAATTTTTACCCTTTGATGGTGTACTGTAGATGAAGAAATCACCCAAAATCTTTGCAATTGTAGTTTTTTAAAATGACTCTTTAACTTTAGTTATTTAGTTGGTGAATCCCTTCCCATCTTCTGATGATCTAAAACCTACATAAGAGTTCTATCAAGCCTAAATGTATAGTGTTGATGGTTGCTTACAAAGAGAAGATGTATATAGTCATTTGCTGAGTGTGTTTAGCATCTGATTATAAAATCAGCTTTATCTCATTCTAGGTAAAAGCTAGTACTCACTCGCTCCACCTTAGGTTTGTATATAACAGCTGTTGAGCTCTTACCAGCTGGTTTATTCCATCTACTTTCTATCTGCAACCATCATTATGTATTCATTCTTTTTTGCACTTTGTTGTGGTGAAAGTTATTATATCATAAACCAAGATTAGCATTTGCTCTTTTGCGGCTTATCTGGAAGCTTAACTGCAGTAGATCATTGCACTCTACACTTTACAGTCCAGCAGGTCTATGTAGCTTTGAATGATTGAATATGTTTGGGCAGAAATGGATTAGATGGGGCATTCCGAACTAGCTCAAGGGTAACGCTCCTTGTAGTCATGCCGATTATCACCATGTGTGGCATATCTTGCATGGTCATCAAAGAGAGATTGGTCAAGCTCAGCTACAGCTAGATCCTGTTCCTGTTTGCATTAGTTTTTATTGCTTTTCTCAGTATGATACCTTAGCTGTGCTTTATAGGCTGCGTAAACACCCTGCTGGTTTAGCTGCAAGGAGCAAAATACAACATGTTAAAATTCATCTACAGTACTGGGCAACAGGTCAGAAATGGATCACAATATTTTAAGAAATTCATACATAATATGTTCAGATGGAATAGACAAAAAAGCACCACTGATTAACTTCAGTGCAATAAATCTACTACTAACTATTCTTCCTCTGTAATAAAACCTACTGAATACTAGGTCAGTGTTTCAGAAGTGCTGAGTACATCCAGAATATGCTGCAAAAACATACTGTGACTTGGAACATAACAAAGTCCTGTTTGTGTATTAGGCTATAGTCCTGAACATACTTTACTTTTTTTATATTTATATGTATATATATATATTCCGGACTGACTGACCTTCAGTTCTTAAAGTAATGATGGACTCGTATCTCTTTTGTCAAAATAGGGCTGTCAGCTCTGTACCAACCTGACTTCTGCTCAACACAACTGATGGTCCCAACCCCATTAAGTGAAGTGATTTCAGGCGACTACATCATGAAGCTTAGTGTTTGCCGTGCTGTCAACAAAGCAAAGGGTGGATTCTTTGAGGATTCACACACATTCCAAAAGTTAAACTTTTGTCTCATCAGTCCACAGAGTATTTTCTCAAAAGTCTTGGGGATCAAGATGTTTTATTGCAAAATTGAGACAAGCCTTTATGTTCTTTTTGCTCAGCAGTGGTTTTTGTCTTGGGATTCTGCCATTAAGTCAATTTCTTATGGTGGAGTCATGAAAACTGACCATAACTGAGGCAAGTGAGGCCTGAAGTTCTTTGAATGTTGTTGTGGGGTCTTTTGTGACCTCTTGGATGAGTCGTTGCTGTGCTTTTGGGGTAATTTTGGTCCTGGGAAGGTTTACCACTGTTCCATGTTTTCGCCATTTGTGGATAATGACTCTCACTGTGGTTTGCTGGAGCTTTACAAATGGCTTCGTAACCTTTTTCAGACTGATAGATCTCAATTACTTTCTTTCTCATTTGTTCCTGAATTTCTTTGGATCTCGGCATGATGTCTAGCCTTTGAGGATCTTTTGGTCTACTTCCCTTATTCAGGCAGATCTTATTTAAGTGATTTCTTGATTAAGAACAGGTGTGGCAGTAATCAGTCCTGGGTGTGTTACAGTTATAGTTATTAATTCATTATCCCTTAAAAATAAAATCCTTAAAATATATTTAATGATCTGAAACATCAAAGTGCGACAAACATGGGAAAAAAAGAAATCAGGAAGGGGCAAACACTTTTTCCACATCACACCATACTATATATACAGTGTGTGTGTGAGAGAGACAGACAGACAGAGACAGAGACATAATCACATGAACACTTTAATACACTAGTTATATGAAATGCAAGAAAGGCAATCAGATCTTACCAGCCTTTTCAGGTCTATTATCCTTGTCTTGGTAAGTATTTCCTGTCTCACTACCTCTTATTAAACAGCAAGTTAAATGACTCATTATTTATTTGTCTACCAATGGACACAAAGCTGACATTTCCACAACTAGCTGTAAACTGATATAATAAAAGCAATTTTGATCAAACCCTTAATACCTACACATTTAATTATGTGTACATATAAACCCCTAAACACTTAATGTATGCATTGACTTGATCAAAAGAGCAAGACAGTTATATTGTTATATTGCTTGGTAAGTTTAAAAAGACTGTTCTTACCTCCATTCAGACTTCGTATCTGTATCTATTTATGTGCAGCCATAGTCCAGTGGTTGATTGGTTTCAAAAGTCTTAATTATGATTCCGTGCTACTGCATTGCAGTGTAGATCATGCACATCAACATAAAACACACAGTGTTAAAACTACAGACAGCACTCAGGTTATGATTATGAGTTGCAGATTGCTGAATAGCATACTTGCATGTACCTTTAATGGGAATGCTTGATTCAGTCTATTAAGAAAATGGATTAGTTCATTTGACTAATAAAAATATACTTTTCTATGTGGCCAGGGTGTACTGTATATGGTTAACTCTGTGAACGCCCCAAAGTTCTTTCCCAACTTGACTGTAAATGGATACATTACTGTATATGCCAGGTTTGACATATCCCTCAGCTGTCTGGGACATTCATACTTTCAAATGACAGCCGTGCTGACTGCAAGAAACAGCATATCCATTCTTCGCTTCAATGAAAACGTAGCTGGCCTCGACCCCCTTCTAGGAATATAGTGCAAGTCTTCCTGGGAAATGGACGAAGCATATGAATGGAATGTACTATGGTTATTGAAGAGGAAGTGGTGGGTCTATTGAAGAGGCAGCGCCAGGCTTAGAGGCTTATCACATGCTATCTCTGCTTGGTCAGCAGCCAGCACAATAGAGTTCATTCAACAGTCATGCATCCCTCTCCCATTCCACCCTGTTGGAACTGATCCATAGTGGGTGTATACCTGGTGGCATGCTGGCTTGGCTGAAGCTACAGCTGCAATTGTCTCTCTGACCTGACCAGCAATGCTATTTTAATGTATGGGCAAGGGGCCAGTTCTTAGCTTGGCTCTGGGGGGCCAGTTCTTATCTTGGCTCTGGGGGGCCAGTTCTTAGCTTGGCTCTGGGGGGCCAGTTCTTAGCTTGGCTCTGTGGGGCCAGTACTTAGCTTGGCTCTGGGCGCCCAACAGCAGCTTCAAGGCTTATAAATTCAGGTTTGCGTTTCAGGGTTACCGGTCATTCATCCAAAATCCAGTGATGTTTAAATGATTCTTTATGGATGAGTTATGGAGCTGAAATTTGTATTGTAGGTGGTTGGCAGGGGTCAGCAGATAAGCTGTGTTGAGAGATTATATACGAGTCCAACTGTTTTGTCAATATGCTCCCGTTTGATGTCATCAGTGGAAATCAGTGTTGGTGGAAATGTTCCTCAATTAGTTGAAATAAAGTTTAATGTTATGTGTAGATATTGTTATTAAGTACCATTGTATTGTTCACTCCTCAGGCCATACTATGACACTGTTAATGTTTATAGGACTATATCTTTATTATCCATAGAAATTCCTCTACAGTTTATGCTCTGAAGCATTTCGATCCACATTGGAAGGCTGCCTCCTCAGGCTGAAGGAAGAAATTTAATGAAAACCCTCTTTTCCCCGCAGCGGGAGGGACTTTAAAGTTGTGTGAAGTCTTAGACATAACTAATCTTTTATCTAAATAATGATTTTCCACACAAAGAATGAGTAACAGAACAGTATTTGATATTAAAAACAGTTACATTAAACAGATGAACCATCATGTGAAACTGAAGTTTTCCCCAAAGAGCCCGCAGCGTTGTGTGAGAGAAGGCATGACTGAGTGTCCTACCTTCACGACACCTACCTTCACAAATAGATTTTGTGAAATTGTTATGTTTTCCAATTAGTTGTGAGGGTTTTTGCTTCAGGAAAGGGGCAGAGAGGCAGCTGTGGCCTAATGGTACAAGAACTGGGTTTGTGATCAAAGGGTTGTGGGTTTGATTCCTGGAACAAGCTAGTAGGCTGAAGTGACCTTGAACATATCACCGAACCCCTTTTGCTCTTTGGGTTCTACTATAATGGCAGCCCACTGCTTGGTGTGTGATCTCACTGCCTCGAATTGGTCAAATGCAGAAACAAATTTCCCCTTAGGGATTAATACAGTATAAATGATTATTAAACTAAATGAGCCATTTAAACTAGACATGTGGCATCTTTTCAGTTTTAATTGGCTTTCCAGCATAGCCTTATGCTATGCATGAACCAACACTCAAATGACTAAGCGTTTTTTTAATATAAGAACCTTTTTGTACACTTAAGCTGAATTAGTCTTATGTTTAATAAGTGCTCTTTATAAACAAGACATTTTCACATTTGAAATTTGGATCTTGACCTGTAATTATAACACCCCTTGTAATTATGCTGTTGATTGTTGAGACAATTCATTTCCTTGAGAATAATATTGTGTTGAATTTGATGTTTTAAGGACATAAATATGTGTATTTGAGATTAAGCCATCAACTATTTCTAGACTATTGTGTGGAAAAATCATTTTAATTTGCATCCGTTGAAAAAAAAATTCTTCAGTTACAGAATGCCATTATTTAGTTATAATTACAATTTTGCTGCAACTTTAATGCAAATACGCAAAATAAACCCAAACTTGTCTACAAAGCTAACTACTGTAGCTTAAGAAGAAATAGGAACTTTCTGTGTATTAGGACAAACACTGATTGCGTGTCCAAAATAGAGTGGCAGAGCTTGGCTTGTGTTGCCATGTCGACTCTTGTCAAAAAAATCAATTGGAGGTATGTTGGCTAATTGGCCACTGTGCAAAGAATGATTATTTCTTGTTGGGTGTAATGCGGCGTGGCGTTCGTTACAAACCCACCGTGACCTTTGGCTTAGCCACCCGTCCCACCAGGCGGCAACATGCACTTGTGCAATTAGAGAGATTCTGTGAAGCGTTTGTCAATGCCAGGCTGTGTAGCTTTGTTAGAACTCAATGATCGTCTTCCTGGCATTTGAACGACAAGGCAGGAGCATCATCATCAATGCTTATTAGTTACTTGAGAGTTGGTTGATTTTTAAGCTCTGTGACACTTTTGGTGTCCTTTTTTGTGATTGTCCATCTTTGACATGTTTAATTTAGAGCTTTCATCAGGCCTGACATTTTGAAGTGAAACCCTAATATAGTCTAAGGTAACCCTGTCAATGTGCTTCAAGACCTGGACCTGAGCTGGGTTCTTCAAAATTTGACCTGATCTCATTTAAATTGTCAGGTTTTTGATCTGAAACTGTCCAAAATTCTGCCCAAACCTCACCCAGTCTAGGTCACCATCACAATAAGGGCAGAATGAGAAAGGTACAGGAGTAGCAATTATTTACCATAGATACATACAGTAAATACAATATAAAATAATTTGCCATAAGAAAGTAATCAGATGTCAAAAATTAAGTTTAATCCACTTTTTAAGGACATTATTCACCAAACAATGCTTTCAACCACCGCATTTTAGTCTGGTTAAATTATTTCTGCTCTCCTCTTATGTAGTGTGCTGCTAATAGCAGTTTAGAGCATTGACATATTTAATGAATTTATAGTTTAAAGCATTTTTTTTTTGTTGATGTGGATCTTTTTTATACATTAATGCTATATTTCTTCTTCCACTTTCATTGGCTTCATTTGAAAGAACACTCATTTAAAAGCAGAGCCACAATGAATTAGAAAGGTCCAACAATGAATGTCCATCTGTGTAAACTTGTTCATCAAGTTTACACATTTTGATTTTAGAAGATTGTCACAGTTCTCTGCTGACATGTCATGTGTCGTCCACCATCCAGTATGACAACGATTTAGGAAACAGATCAAGATAAAGAATAAATCTTTGGACAACACTTTTAGAAATGAAGGGAAAAGTGGAGCAAGTGAGATTACCAGCCCCTTTCCAACCAACCAAACTAACAACCAAAATAACATCCAACCAACCAACCAAACAGACAGACAGACAAACAGACAGACAATTAAAATAAACAGTATTAATAAAAATGCTCCATCTTTGCTACTCCCCAAAGGTCTTTAGAGCATCTGCCATATTTAATAGCTATGTAGTTATACATTGATTTGTGTCATGCAGATGTTCAGAACAACAATCCAACATCTTAATGCAACACCTAATGCTTTACAGAATGGAAAGACACAACTAAGCTTTCCTTGCCCACTGTCTTAGAACATTCTGTCATGTCTCAGGCCATGCTGACTGTGTGAATCATATGCTCCAGCACCACCAGACATAACTGCAAGGAGAATACAAGGCAGATTTATTGGGTTTCTACTTCACGTCATTTAAAAATTTTGAACTTATGCTTTAATGTCAATGGTAACCAAGTGTCAGGAATTTTTTGTCAATGTGAGTGTTACATTGCTCTGAGTTCACACTGTGGTGTTTAGCCTGGTTGCCACCACACAACAGGTGTAGGAACATGTATAATTTAATCTATGACCAGCAACAGTTGCATGACTTCAAATCCTCTGGCTTGATTCATTATCTGAAACGGAAATGTTTTCTGAGGAGCAGAATTTTTCTTTTCTATTTGAGCTAAAACTTATCAGATGCCATCTCCTAGACAGGAGCAGCATTTAACATTTGTTTATATAAAGATGGTTTGACGTTGATTGACTAATGGATTGAAACCCCTTGACTACGTTCAATTATTTGGTAACCATGTGAAAGAAATATAGTTTTTAGGTGCAGGTTGAGACAGAACATAAATGACCAAATACTTTTATGACACTTTTCACATAGCACAATTCTGCGGCCCACGCAATCCAATTCCTTTGGCCCAGATATATATATATATAATATCAGTGGCAGCTGCTAGTCTTTCAAACCAGACGAAGCTTATTTTAGGCCTGCATCATAAAATGTGTTATGCTATTTGTAATTGAATAATGTGGTTTTATTCAAGAGGCCAACAGAACATTTTTTCCAGTCAGTCAGTTCACCTTGTTATAACAGGAGAGCTGAAAAGACCTGTTATTTTTATGCACCAAATCAATCTTGGGTGTTGATCAGTCCTGCTGTTTAATTCTGAGTTTCTCCTCATGAGGAAAAATATTAAATGGCTTTTCCAAAATCAAGTGAACAGTATTTGCACTGTCTGATATTATATACAGCTTGCTAGCTGGCTAGTTTCCTTCCACAAGCTACTTTGAAGATCTTAATGAAAAAACAAACTTTACGAAGCTCAAATAAGCAAATTCAAGATTTTTAATTTAAAGTATGATGTATACAAACAGAAATTGTTGACATTACCAGTCAATAACGCACAATATCGCAACAGTTAGTTAACAACTTCGCTTGCAAATCCACAGGAGCTTAGCTGCAATGCCAGTGTACATAAAAATGCTGTCTATCAAAAGGGGGTTAGGGTTAGCCCTTTAGACAGCTTGCCCTTTAGACAGCCCAGCATCCTGGTCAGCCCACTGCTCCAAAGTGAGTAAGTAAAAATGTCCAGTTAGCCATTTCCCTCCCTGGTGTCATGTGACTCATTATTGTTACATGGTCTCAGGTGTGAATGGGGAGCAGGTGTGTTAAATTTGGTGTTATCACTCTCACACTCTCTCATACTGGTTACTGGAAATTCAACATGGCACTTCATGGCAAAGAACTCTAGGAGAGTTTAAAGAATTGTTGCTCTACATAAAGATGGTCTAGGCTATAAGAAGATTGCCAACACCCTGAAACTGAGCTGCAGCACGGTGGCCAAGACCATACAGCAGTGTGTGTGTGTGTGTGTGTGTGTGTGTGTGTGTGTGAGAGAGAGAGAGAGTTATGAGTTAGAGAGTGTATGAATTCATATTGTTAAATGTTTATTGAATGTTGGATGGAAGGAGAATTTCAGGTGTTGTTTTTGTAAGTTGCCTCTCTGATGGCTGTCAGCACAAGTCGGCCCAGACAGAATCACTTGCCAAACTCAGAATTCTTCTGGCCAGCGGACTTTTACCAGTGCCGACAACTCAGCCAGAACTGGCCCACATGCTTGCTATCTGAGTCACTTGTGCCGCTTCAATGATAGTATAGACTGTCTAACTGTTCTACAGCTTTTATCTTCATGTTTCAATTCAAATCAAAACATTGTGTGTGTGTGTGTGCGTGTGCGTGTGCGTGTGCGTGTGCGTGTGCGTGTGCGTGTGCGTGTGCGCGTGCGCGTGCGCGTGCGCGTGTGCGTG
>JBBIGC010000001.1:7206781-7229346 GCA_037576955.1 Lepidarchus adonis
ATGTGTACTAAAGTGAGTAGGCCTGTTTGAAAAGATGGGTTTTGAGATTACTCTTGAATAGGGGAAGGGAGTCTAAGAACTCTCTTGAAAGTGAGAAGCAGAACAACACTCGTCTTTGCTGTTATTTTGCACATTATGTTCATTATGTCTCCTAACACTGTGTGAAGAGGTACAGTTTTTTGCTATTAATACGTAATACTTTTAAGTACTGCATTTTCACACCCCCAAAACTTTATTTTCCTTTAGGCAATTGTAACAGAAACTAAAAATAATTATTGAGAAGTACTGTAGATATATAATTAGTATAATTAGTATTACATACCTTGGCTGATCCATTTGGGATTAAAGGAAAGTTATGAATTTGACTAAAATAATAAAATAACCGTTGCTAAACTCCACATTTGGAGGTAAAAGATTCTGAAACAAGAAAGAACTGAAAGACCTGTCAAATTTAAAATGCTAGTTTGTCCACTTATTTAAGTTCCACTGAAATAAAAGGGCTTTTGTCCAATTTCTTGGGTTCCAGTGAATTAAAATGGCTGTTTTCTGTATATGGACTAGTGTAGACATAAAAACCCTTGACTTGCATTCTGCCAAGCCAGAAAATATCCTGTATCTGCCCTGTCACTCACAGACTTTAGCATAAGCCTCCAGACTAGTAGACAGTGGTATACAGGTCACTGATCACTATCACCTTGCTGTCCCTCAGCAATGACTCACAGCTGTTCCTGCTGTGTTGACTTTAGGGGTTCCTTCGTCTCTAGAATAGAAAGCAATTAACCTGGTTCTTAACCTCTCAGGAACGATCACGTCATTGGCCCCTTACCTAAAATCAGCGCTTTGTTTTACAACTTCTTTCCTCTGTCTGCGCCTGCAATCATTCTGTCACATCCACATCCTGACCCCAGAGGTCAGGATAAGCAGCGTCTGCCACCTCTGCCTCATGTCAGGCTTTTATGATTGATTCATTCTGACCCTGAGGTGCAGGAAAAGCGCTAGTCTGGTCAGACGTGTTCATGTCAGCCAATGAGGAAACATGTCAAGCTGTAGATGATAAGAACAAGTAATGCTCTTCTCCTGAATGGCTTTATTTCCTTTGTGATGCAAATATCAGAATTTGTAGAATATACTATACATAAGAATTGTTCTCTGGTCATTTTATTACTATAGTCTAGATGAAACTTATTATTATAAAAATAAACATATTTTAGAATTGGCCTTTCGCCACTATCGGGCCTCATAATAATTATTTCTGGAAATGATTAATTAACTAATCAAACCATTCTGCCTGATTTATGTCAGTTGTCATGAAAAGCTTGTGTAAGCCATTGTTGCCCTACGGCAGTGCGTCTCTATTATTTTCTGTTACGCCCCCTTTAGTGAGAAGAAAACATCCCCCACGAATATAAATAGTATCATTTGTCTATAAAATTGTTATTATAAGTACATTTCTGCATTGTATGTGAAAAAAGAAAGAAATATAGATCAACTTAAAACAAAGAATAACTTTATTAACATTGTTTTTAGTCTTTAACAGACAAGATTTAAAGTGCATGTAGTAGTACTGCTTCATCACATTTCCTCGTCTTAGCTTTCGGAAGACTTTCGTTTGTCTCATTATCTCCGTTTTTCTCCACCTTTCTTCTCGTCACTGATTAAAAAAATTTTTTTTACATTTTTTTTTTTTACTGCACTTCATATCTTCTTTGTAAAGCGACCTTGGGTTTATGAAAGACAATATATAAATATAACTTATTATTATTTCTGCTCTGTGCTGTGCGCGCATACCAAAAAACCCCTGCCATCTACTGTACTGGATGTTCAATTACACTCTCTAGTACGGTATAAAAAGCATGTTCCCCGGGGTCACATGCGCCCCCCCCTGGCTTCGCCCACTATTTGAGAAGGACTGTCCTATGACTCCCCAGTTGCTTCTATGGTGCAACATTACAACCAGCTGCTTCGTTTTCATGCTGCCAAAAGCACCTGTGCCTGTGATGCACTGTATGTTCTGGTGCCTTTCTTTCAGAGCCAGAATTCGCTCTTTGTGGGCTTTGAAAAGACAAGGCAGTTGTTGCTCACGCTCATCAGTGAGACTTGTATGCCCATGACCCTGTTGCTGGTTCAACTTGTCTGTTGTGGAGATGCTCTGACCAGGTCATCAATTCGGCCCATATCAAAGTGGCTCAGATCCTTTTGTGTGCCTGTTTTCCTGCTTCCTACACATCAATTTCAAGAAATGACTGTTTACTTCCCATATTCCACCTCTAGTTAGGTGCCATTGCAATCAGATAATCCATGTTATTCATTCTCAGTAGTTTTAATGTTGTGGCTGATTAGGTGCATTAGCCCGTCCACTTCCCCACAGTGTGTTGCAGTACATGTGTATCCTATCAACATGATGATAGCCACACAATGGACAGTATTGTATTTATTAACTGCATGAAGTGACTATTTGTTATTGTGAACACACTTTATCACACACAAAGTGCCGCACAACAAAATGTGACCTCTGCATTGAACCCAACACATGCACACATGGAACAGCATGCAGCTAACAACAGCACCCAGTGTGAAGTGTAGTGGGCAGAACCTTGCACAATGGCCAGGACTTGAACCTGAATCAGATTTCAAGAGCAAGGTCCTAACCACTAGGCCACCACTGCCCTACATGAACTGATTCAGGTGTGTAATGATTTAGCTGTTGTGCATCATGCTAGGTGTAGCATAAAGGCTACATTAGCAAAAATAAAGAAGCAAACCAAATGCATTTGCTCATCAACTGCCTTTAGACATAGGGGTATAAAATGGAGTGGATTACATTGATCTCTGAACGGTCGCTGTAAATGAAAGACCTTACAGTAAGCACCTTAATCTCAGCTTCAAGAAATATCTTGTAGTCACCCACTAAACACAGCATAGGCTGACCAACTGCTGCCCAAAATCAGCAAACCAGAGAGAGATGTCCTTCATGTGGCCTAGGGGAAGGACGTAAACTCATGTGTTTTCAGAGGAGTGCAAGGAGGAAAAATGATTTTTTCCCCCTATATTTTAAAAGAGCGACTCCCGGTGCCCTGCACTGCGGCTGCTGTTCACCTAGCATACAGTAATGCCAGTGATTTAAAGGCCTGCTAAATGAAAGACACATTTTTCTGGGGCGTTAAACATGCAGGCCGGAGCCATGTTATTTCTGTGCTTCGGCCCCGTGGCTGGAGCTTGTGTCTAGCAGGAGGTTTTGGCTCATGCTCAAGTATGCCGAGCGGGTGGAAATCATGGCTGGCAGGCCACGGCTCTGTTGCTTGATGACTGGCTTCACCATGCTGTGTCGTTTTCATTAACCCCACAGTGGGTCAGAGTGACATACAGGATGACGGTGGTGGTGGGGGGGGGTCGCAATTTGTCCTAGTGAGACATGAGAGTGGCGCACAGAGAGAATCGGCCAGACCTCCTTATGCATCTACACTTTGGAGCAAAGAAGCTCATTTCCAGAGATATTTTCTTCCTTAATTTTAGACTGAGCCTTAAAGGCTAAGACTATTGCACATGCTACCCCAGTGATCCTGATGCCCCATTTCTGGTTGAAGTTCTTACCGCTTGATCCAACCAGATCCGGGTGAGAAGATCCACTTACTCCATCGACAATCATCATCATCTACCTGCACACTCAGAACTGCTGCACTTCCTATCTCCCATGACCATATCTTCTAACATTGGGGCCTCCTCATCAACTGTCCAAGACTAGTTCAATCAATATGGACCATCTCCCTGTACGTTATGCTTCATATGCACATTCTAGTCTGTTACTCCAAGCTATAGGCTTCTAGCTGCTACCTTTATAAACTGAGATTATAAACTGTTTCATTTTATTTTTTGGGTTGTTGTTATCTGGTGTCAACCAAGGATTTCTTTTCCTCTGTCAAATTTGGCAACCTTGCTCATGAGGAAAAGCTGCTTTGTGAGAACAAGTAAAGGAAGCGGATTGGTTAGCATTTTGCAAGGTGAATGCATAAACCATCACAACAAGTCGAGTCATCTCTAATTAGGGCTGTAGAATATATCATCTGCACATCGTTATCACAATATCATTCTCTGATATAGATGATAATGCCGTAATATGCAAATGAGCTTCTAGCCAATTACAGATCTTCTTAGAACTTTCTTGTGACTTGGTGGGGCTAAACTGTTGGATAAAAAAGAGATATGTAAATATGTTGGTTTTATGACCTCACAAAAATTATTATTTAAAAGCGGGTTGTTTTTAAAGTTTAGTTTCCATATATGGACTGTATGGGTGTGACGTTATGCGATCCTGCCTTGTGGTTTATGTTGTTTTTGTGGCCCTTCCTTGTTTAGTCACGTGTTTGGTTTAGTTTCTTGTTTTGTTGGTCACGTGTTCCAGTGCTGTGCTCCCACACCAGGTGTTCCGTGTTATATAATGCAGATCTGGCCATCGATTGTTGTTGTTGTTCAACGTAACGTGTGAATAGTGCCTCTGTATGTATGTGTGTCTGCTATTAAATGTTCAGCATGCCATATCCTACAGTATGTACAGTAGCTGTATAATTGTAATACTTATATTTTCTGTCCATATTGTGCTGCCTTATCTTAAATAGACTTGCTTACTGTATGTGGTTTTTGATGATGATGTATGACATCCTGTTTTCAGGAAAAATTAAACATAGCATACGTAGCATAGCTAGAATTAATAGTAGCAGCCAGAACAGAATCTGGACGTTTGTCTATTTTTATATGGTATTATTTTATCACAGTATATCATAGAGAGTAATAAACCATGTCAGTACGAGATAACTGGTCACAGTTTGAGGCATGTGTGTTGATGTAGGCATGTAGCTAGCACAATGCTAATTAAGGGGAAATAGACTTCTAGTACTTTTAGCTAGATTAGGTCTATTGAGCTAATAGAAAACTAAAGAGGCAAACGTCAGACACTGAAAAAGCAGTGGCAGTTCAGGAATGTGTAAAAGCAGTGACCAAATTTATTATTTTGACAACAATACAATCCATTGTGTTAAAAGGCCTTGCAGTACATGCCACTTCATTTGGGCCTCCGGTGAAAGCTAAGTTATCATAGAAGGAGGCCACCCTTGCACGAACACCCTCTATACACCCTCCTTTTTAAAACAGACTTTTCCTTTCCTAAAGGCTGAAAGAGTGGGAGTTGTGTTCTTTTCTTTTTATAGCTCTTTTTGGCTCTGTGTTTTTAGGACCAAACAGTGCTGGGACGTTTTAACTGGGAGCATATGACTGCTTACTCCATAGCTGAGGTTAGCGTCTGTCTCTGTTCTCGCAGAGTTATATAATGTGGCCGAAGGCTCGGCCGCTGTTTGGCACGCGTCCCTCAGCAGAGCAGCAGAGCCGACCGCTCTGGCGGCGCTCCAGACTGAACTAAAAACACTCTGTTCTCCGGCCTCGTTCTTGGCACCAGCTGTTCTGCCGGACGCCTCAACAGCTGACACCTTTGTTTCACTCTGACTTTTTTCTTTTTTTGCTTCATTTTTTTCTGTTTTGAGGGATTAGTTTTTCTCTTACTTTAATTTCTCACTGTTAACCTGAATGGAACTGTTATTTTAATCCACTCTCTTTCTCTTTCTCTCTCTCCCACTCTCTCATTCTCTCTCTCTCTCTCTCTCTCTCTTTCTCTCTCTTTCTCTCTCTCTCTCTGGCGGCTGTTAAGAATGTTGATCAATGTATTGCAGCTGACATGCACCTGCTCTCTTTAGTAATGTGTGTGTGTGTGTACAGCCTCTCTACTGATTCACTGAAACTCTTCCACCTGTTCCAACTTGCTCCTTTATGAGCCTCTATCACACACTCTCTCTCTCTCTCTCCCTCCCTCCCCCCTCAGGCCCTTGTCCTTGTGTCAACAGATGACGTAAATCCATAACGGCTGCTGTTCTGGCTTAATGGCTGTCACCTAAAACCATTTGCCTTTTGTGCGTTTTTGTGTTTATTTGCTGAATTGAGTGTCTTGCCCCGGATTTGAAGCTGCAGATAATTAGAATTATTAAATCACAAAATTACCAATAACCGTCTTTCGTCTAGACCTCATTCTAGTTACCCTTTCAAATCCTGAAATTGTTCTTGGAATTGTTTTTGTTTTGCTATTTCCAGTTTAATGTAATTTATAAATTCATAAATTCATAATGAATAAGACTTACATGTATTGATATTTGTGACTCAAGAGGCTGACATGTTTTTGTTTGTTGAAATTGAGAAAAAGCTTCTCTTGACTTTGAACACACGTGATGCCTAATGTCGTCCTCAATGGACATTTTACTTGTGAATTCAATGACTACACAAAACAGCTAATTCAAAAGAACTACACACACACACACTGCACTGCTGCACCACTGCACCTTCCTCCTCTCATTTTTCACTTCATTGCTGTCTCTCATCTCTTTCTATTTGATTTCTTATAGTCTTTTCTGTCCATCCACAACCTATTCACGTTCTATTTGACCAGCTCGATCTTAGTTCTAGGCATTAATAACAATTCATTCAGATTAATTGAACAATCTTTGCTCCTGGGGTTTGGCAGAATTAACAGAATGAGCTGAAGTAAAGGACCGTAACATGGAGAGTTTTCTGTTCTAATCTCTAAAAGCATTGTTCTAGATAGTGGCGTGTTACAGCAGCCTGTGAACATAGATGATGAGATTTTTATCTCTGAAAACTTTGCTTCCACAACAGTTACAGTGACCTTAAATCATTTGACAATATATCAACCTTTTTTGTGCTAAAATTGCTCAAACGGTTAAATGGGGTTTATATAAATGTTCTATGAAAGAAGACATTCGTAGACAGAGAATCAATAGTTAGTTAGTTTAGGGCAATGTTATTCGTATTGAGCCGGGAAGTAGTTTTCTCGAAATTCAGGCCCAATCTGATGGTCAAGGTGGCAGGAAAAACTCCCAAGTAGCATGAAGAGGAAACAATAAAGGAAACCAAAACTCTATTAATATAGAGGCAATGGGATTATACTGATGTGAAATAAGCCACACAGAGTCAACCACAGGAGGATGGAGGAGTGTTTCCTTGCCTCTGTTGCCTTTGGCTTGCTCATTCGGGGGTCAGACCTGGATTCTGTAAAGCTGCTTTGTGACAATGTCAGTGGTAAAAAGCGCTAAACAAATACATTTGATTCGACTTGACAAAAATAATTATTTTGCATGGCTCCTTGTGAACTTAAATGAGCACAATAGTAATGCAACATACAAGATTAAGAAAATGTAAAGCCTGTCTGTGTGATGGACTGTATATTAATTATGAAGCATCTAATGAACTTAGCTTGTAAATCAATTGCACACACTTACCACACCCTAACAGAGGAGCTGTTATTTTTGTGTTTATTCTTTACATTTTTATTATTCTCTATTAATCTCTGCATTTTACCCATCGAGGTAGTGAGCTCACACACCTGGAGCAGTGGGCAGCTACTGTAGCTGTTTCTGGGGAATGGGAAACCATAGCAATACATTTTTTAGATTTGAATGAAATGTATGCACAGCATCATGATTAGTGCTCTCATCTCATATTGCTACTCACCCTGTGCAGCAAAAAAAACAATAGATGTATGTGAACATAATATATACATAATATATAAATATACTGCATTTATTTATTGGCTAAGGATTAGAAACAAGATGTTTTGTGTAAATATCTGTATATGTTTTTTGACAATAATAGAAATTAGCATTTCGAAGTTCTAAGTTGACTTTATTATCATCTCTGCTATATACAGGGATGTTAAGCAAGGTGTTGCCCTAGTTCACAAAAAAACAAAAATGAACAGTAGCCAAGCCGTTGTCTATATACAGATACATCTAAAAAAAATAGAATAACGTGAAAATTTTCAATATGTCTTGACATTCCGATCAGAAAGTGAAATCCATAGTTATACTAGTATACTATATCTACATGTGACAATAAAAAACTTAAACTTGACTTGAAATACTCAAGCTAACTAACTAAATGTTGATGAAAATGAGTCATATTTAAATGCTAAAAATGTATTAGTTAATAGTTAAAAGCTATCCAATAATTACAACTCACTCACTTCATCCTGGACTCTGCATTCAGTTTACACTCCTTTTAACAAAAAGATTTACTGTATATTTAACTGTAAATTTTTTGTGCAATAGTTGCGTTTATGCAGTTATATTTTTCTTAGAATTTCATCGCATCAGTCAGGTATACAAAGGATTGTGGGTGACAAAAGACCATAAAAAGCACTATGGATAACTATGGAAAAATCACCAGAATGTGGCCTGCATTCTCTGGTGAAAGGTTCTTCTCACTGGAATGTCCTTCAGTGACGCAGCAGCCTGGAAATGCAGCCGACCTGGAAGGCTGCCTTGTGTGTAGCCTCCATATCATTAGGCTACTTTATAAAAGTGTCTGGCAAGTCTCCAGAAGCACTGGCACCGCTATGCTTACCTTTCCTCGAGTTTGAAAATGTCACAGATTCTTGTGGTGAACCACACTGAAGGGCTAAACACCAGTGGGCATTCAGCAACATTGGCTAATATATGAGCGTACATTCACATTCCGCGCAAGCTTGGATGAGTTGAAGGAATAGGGCAGTAACTGAAAGCCATGGAAAAAGAATCTTGTTCTGGGAAGCTTAACTAAGTTGTGTAATGAGGAACCCATGGTTGCATGACCACATTTATAGAAGACAGAGTAGAGGTGTTAATCTCTGGCCTCACAACAATTGGATTGAATTGCTATTATTTAAAAATATATTTTTTGCATCATGAAACCTCAACGTTGGCCACCAATTGGTTGATTTGGGGGGCAGGGCATTTTTTTGTTAACAAAATTATTAAATACATCCCTTTTCTATAAATACCCCTACTGTTTAACCCCTTGTTTCTTTATTTCTTTTTCTCCTACCCCCACCCTTGATTCACTCCAATCTGTGGATGGAATCACATTATAATGAATTTAGTGAAGGATTAACTAATGAAACTTTGTACTGGATGGTATATCCAGAGCTCTCCCAAGGAGAAGGTTTTAAAATTGTTGCAATATGTTGCAATGTATTGTAAAAAAAATTATATATTTTTAAATCTACTGCTGCAATGTTCAGTTTCTCTCCCTGTATTAAATATATATTTAATGCCAATAATGATCAGCAGAATGCAGCAGCTGGATTTGGTGGATAATTAATGATGGAAAAGCAGGGCGTTAAGAGAAGTGGGTGAAGAAGTACCACCCCTTCTCTATGGGTGGGCCCTGATACACTTTCAGTTCACCTTTATGTGAGCAGATTATGAGAGAGAGAGGGGTGAGGGAAGAAGAGAGTTATTAATGGGGTTTAATTGCCATGGCTACAGTCCAGTTACACAGAGAAGAAGCTTTGTGCTCTGGATGTGTATGTTTGTGTGTGTGTCAGCTGGGATTGGCTCCAACTTCCCTGGGACCTGAAATGGATGAAGCGGTTTATAAAATGAATGAATAAATAATAGTAAATACATAAAACAATAAAAAGTAATATGAATACATAACAATAATAATAAAATATCGAAACCTAGCCTGAGCGTTCCCACTTCTATTTCTTGCATTTCCACTGGTTCTAGCTCATATCGGCACTCACTGCCAGTCACAAGACTGTTCACACAGGTCCGGTCTCTGGGGAGAGGTCTTTAGACGACTGAAACATAGTGATCAACTGTCGATTTGCAATCCCTGAGTAAACAGCATTTTTTTTTTTTTTCGTTTAGCAGGGTCAAAATTAAAGGCTAATATCATAAAGTGTGAACTTAAACATGAAACATTTGCTAAAAGTAATAATTCAGTGACAAAAAGACGACATCCCCAAATGATTAGTTGAATTTAAATGTAATGTTTACTGCAGCAATGAACAGTTCGAAAAGCAACACAAAGCAAAGATAGATCAGTGATTGGTCAGAATAAAATGCAGAACATGTAAAGCGCCAATGATTGTTACCTTTCCCATGCTCGCCCCATGACCATGCTTGGAGATGCGCTACCTCGGTTTCAGGGCTGAGTGGCAGCATCAATGCAAGCACTTCTTCTCCAGCCAGCGCAGAGCCTCACTCGGAGGCAGATTTCCGTGACTTTATTTGTTTATTTCTATTTTCTCTCCAGTTTCTTTTTCCTGTTTCCATTTCCAAGCTGCTCCAATGTGCGCTGCTACTCTCTCTCTCTGCTAAAAACAACGCTCTTTCCACCCATTTTTCACCTGCTCCAATGTGCGCTGCTACTCACTCTCTGCTAAAAACAACGCTCTTTCCACCCATTTTCCTACTGCACATCCGTTCTCCACTCCACACACTACACAATCCATAATGCATTGCTCCTCATGAAACCGCCATATCCCCCCCTGGAAAATGAAAGCAAACAAGTTGCAATTAACATTGGTAAGCAGTTAGCCTAAGCGTCATGCAAGTGTACCAAAATACGCTCTCTGTCTATTGTAAAATGAAAGTAGTTGTATAGCTGATCCCGTCTAAATGCAGCATAGGATTAGCTTAACTATGTATAACCTCACAATCTGGTTGTCATATTCTGTACGAGAAGAAGAAAAAACCTTTTCTTCGATGCTAGAAAACGGTTCTTGCATTGCAGCATAATATCAGTAAGTTCCAAATGTTATAAATGTAATTGTTTGTGCTCAAATATGATATAATGTCACTATCGGTACAGAGCTACAAAGGTCTCCAGGGTCGTGTCAGGTTAGATGCTTTAATTTCAGAACGGTAAATTCAGTAACATCTCAGCTAATAACATGGGGCGGCTAATCTAAGATTTTAAAAATATAAATATGCATTTTTTGCAGCTTATAGAATGGGGCGGCCTATAATGTGGGATGGCCTATTGTTGGGGAAATACGGTATATCGTATATTGCAGGCATCAGGGCGCCACTTCCAATATGCTGGAAGCTTCTGGGAGAGGTGGAATGCCTCTGTTCATGCTCAGACTGAACACAAAATACTTTTCCTTGCCTTTCAACTATATAACATGCTGCTGTTGCTGCTCTAAAAATAATAATCAGGGGTGTGATGATACACATTTTTTGGTCAAGATTCTTTTGTATTGGTCGTATATATTGGCCGTATATGACCACCTGCCGAATATTGTGTTGCTGCTAAAACATCTCTGTGTGTTCTGATGCCTTTCCATCAGAGTCAGAATTAAAAAAATTTTGCAACACTAGCTCCACTTTGGGATTGGACCAGATGGGTTGACCATTACTTCATGCATCAGTGAGCTTTGGGTGCCCATGACCCTATTGCAGATTCACCGGTTGTCTTTCCTTGGATCAATATGGGAGATACAAACTACTGGATACCTGGAACACTCCATAAGCTGTGTTGGAGATGCTCTGACCATTACAATGGTTTTTATTCTTATGCTCCTGCTTCCAGCACTGCCCGTGAATGGTGTGGGTTTGTGTTGCAGTTCAAGGGTGTATTTCACAAAGCAGAATTACTCAGTTAGACAGAAAACCTAAGCCTATTGGTAATTTTGCAGCCACTTGTACTTTTTAACATATCTGGCCAGGACTATTCTGGTGAGGTTAGTTCGGTTCAATGACACGCAAGAGGCTTGCAGTACTACAATCAGATATCTTCCTCAGGTAGTAAAGATTAGCATCAATAACAACATGCCACATGTGCACCACACAAGCATCTCTATCACTTTTTTTTTTTACATTTTTAAACCAGAGGGTCAGCTTCCTGTCCGTGTGACATCTGCTGCTCCTGTTTGTTGGGGACATTTATTGCACCAGATGACTCACTCTTTCCCTTTCTGCCCAGCGCATTAGTCACTATGGAGACCAGCATCTATCTGTGCTTGAAAACAGCTGGAGCTACCGGAGCAGGACAGTGACGTGAGGTGTCATGGAACATTCTGCAAACAAGCAGCAATGACTAGATCACTATGAGCCAGACAAACAATGATAGAGTGAGAGACACCTTACCATTCGCTACTTGTCATGACCTTTAGTGACATTTTGTCCTTCGCTTCTCACTGTCTGAGTTGTTCTGAGATTGATTGAGGAATCAGAATGGACAGGCAGTCGCGTTTATGCAGATTGGACTGCTGGGTAATTGTAAAAGTCACATCAGATGTGGTGTGGTGACTCATTTCCATTACACAGGTCAGATAGCTCTATTGAATTCTGCTCTATTGTAATGTTTTAATCAACTTTTCTGTCAAACAGAGGATCACAAGATTTGGGGTATTTTGGTGTCGGAAGTATGCCTCTGAGAAATACCAGGCCAGTATAACAAAAGAATCTTATCTAGATTAATTAGTATTGTAGTACGTCAGAAAGCATAAAAAATTCTGCAAAACATTAAAAAAACATTTGAGATAGAGGCATGTTAATGACTGTGTTACATAACCTTTACTTTTAATTGCACTACTCAATTATTTGGGACCTTAGAAGATTAATTGTTGTGGTGTTGCAAGTAGAATTATCTACAATGCTGGCAGGTCATTCAAGTACATGCACTCTGTGACAATGCGGCCACACTGTGGTAACATGTTGAATGAAGCCTGGTATTGTCTGGCTGAAATAACAAGTTTGAACAAAAGATCAAACTAAAACATGGCCTCAGAACATGTTTCCACTGTCTTTGGTTTCAGATACACATGCATTTGGACAGATATACAATCGTTTGTAGAATAGCAAAGGGCATAGATTTGCATGGGGGGCGGTGAGGATGTGTCCTCATCAATATCTAACTTTTGCTGAACTGTCCCCACCAATACTTCTGATCAAACAAAAACATAATGCTCCATGAATGTCTTAAATAACGCACCTACTGTAGGTTTACACCAGGGTAAAATGTATTCAGTACCCATCTACCATACACACATCACCAATGTGATTGGTGGGGACACAATGTGTGTTTGGGTGATGGGCCTTTTAAACACATACTGACTGTGTCAACTTTTGTTAGCACCAAACACAAAACGTGCAACAATAAAAGACAAAAAATGTGGGTATTAGGAGCTAACCAATGGGTGGATGAAAATTGCTTGCTAAAAGCACAGTAAAGGTAATAGGTCCATTTGTTACACTTGGTTTAAAATAAGTTTTTACATTATGGATAACTAATGTCAGGTCGGTCGAAATGTGTTTTACAGGTTGAACAGTTTTTTGGTTATATTTAGTTATGCTGACGCCCTCCCTGTTATTGAAATATTGAAATATGAAAAATATGTCATGGCTGAAGTAAAGTTAAAAAATCTGTATTAAACTGTCTCTTTGTTGATCATCAGTTAGCTTTACCATTACAGAATTTAGGAATTAACACATTATTGTATTCAGAAACATTAACATTAAACTTCATAATTAAAATATATATAATTGCTTTTATTTATTTAAAATTGTTAAGATATTTTATGTATTATTCTAACTAACTTAAGTCACCTTAGCAAACCCTTTGCAAAGTATTAACTAATTAAAAGTTATATTAATGGATAATAATATTATGATATAACTCATCAACACTTTCTAGTTGAACATTTTTCCGTCCTCATTTAGTAATGCATCTTTGGGTTTGTAGAAAATGCTATATATTTAGTTTAATAATATTATTACATTATTTTATCCTCCTCTGGTAGAATAAAAAAATATATTGTGTTTGACTTCAGTTACAGAGCTTATGAAAGGTAGAGAATAAAAATGTACTCTTGTTTCCAATCTTGAGGGGGGGAAATCAGATGGCCAGTGGCAAAAGCTTTAATTTCCCAATCTGTATGCAGTGGAAAAACACAGAAAGATACTCCACAACCAGACAATTCATAACTGAATTTGATTGTTCAAGCAAGCTACAACAACAGCAAACCATATCAGGGACTAATTTAATCAGAGAATATTATAAAGTGGTATCTCCATTTGGCATGAACATCAGAACTGAGCCACTGAGGAGAGAAAGAAAGTAGCCTGGTCATTGCCAAATCCAGGTTCATTCACTCAAAAGAACGAGAGAGAGAACATTAAAACTCTGCGAACTGCTAAACCCCCCCCACCCCCCCCCCCCCAACTATCACTACTCTTCTGTTTTGCTGAGTCATCTACAAGAGGTTTTAGTCAGTTCTGCTTTGCTTCCTCTCCACCTTGTTATCACAAATGCCCTTCATAGATTTGACCTTTCTATGTCCTTATAACCTCCATGACCCCAGTATTCAAATGTGTACATTTGTCATTATTTGTGTCCCAACCTTGATTTCTGCTGACCCATGAGGAACTGACGCCATCCAGGTAAGATCAGTGATAAATGCTGCAAAGTTAAGTCAGAATGAAATGCTTTGCATTTGAGTATAAATTGAATATATTGTAATTAACAACAATTAAATGCAAAATAGTTCTGGATTCAAGTTATGTGCCTTCTGTTTGCACTATCTGAACCATATGTGCCATCTTATGCTAAAATGTATCCACACTTGGTCAGATGATTTGTTGATTTGTTGATTTTATATATGAAATAAGTGCTCCCTGAAATAATTCAGGCAGCTGTGTATGTGTGAGTAAAAAGAGATTTAATTCAAATTCAGGTCCAAACACTTGATTTAAAATCATATTTGAAAACAGGAAACATTGATTATGGGGGCAAACAGTAGTAACAGAGTCATAGCAAGAGAAAAGTAAAAAAAAATCCAATAAAACAGGTGGACCCCCAGAGATGCAGACAGGTGCTTTGTGACTGAATGTGAGACTGTGGACACAATAGAGAACACACTTCTGCATATTTAAAGTACAATTGCTGTATCACTCAACTGAATTTAACATTGTGGGGAAAAATGCAAACTGCAAAACTGTAAAAATAATAAAATAAAAAAATAAAAACAACAACAAAAAAAATAGAAATAGGAAAATCAACAAAACACTTGACCTGGGGTGTAAGCAACTTCCTTTCACTTGATTTTTGTGTGTCGGGTATTGTAAAGCAGCTAAAACTTTGGGTTGTTGTTCCAGCCCACTTTTGAACATGAGCTTTGCTGACACAGTAGGAAACTCTAGTAGGCTCTGTTGATGCAATCTCCATGATAAACCACCTGTTATCAGGGCGGCTCTGCTTCGCTGGAAAGCTCTATTTTTCGAGGTGGCTTGTGCTGTGTGGTGCAAACTATCTTTGAGCGTTGGCAAATTTCCAGAACAGTTCTAAGAAATGTTAAGATGTGCTGCAGATGCAGAGATATGCTAATGAGAGTCAAATTTAGTGTCTAAGTGCAATGCATTATTCTCACTTGTAGCTCATTGAACCAAACAAGAAACTTCTGCTCAAAGAGTGGATCCTAACCTTCACAATAACTCAGATTTTTTCTTTGCAAAGAAGTTGTAACTCTGTATAAAATGTAAATAAAAAAGAATGAAATATTTTATTCACAATAGAACATTATTATAATAAATTATTAATATATTATAATTATTAATAATATATAAAATATTACCATTTTAAGAAAAGAAAGGTCATTTAGAATTTTATGGCTGCTTGAAATAGTTTAGAGGGGGCAACCAAAGTAAATTAAGATAAAAAGAATATAAAAATAAAAAGAAACAGCTCGAGGAATTTTTTGCAACTAAACATGTTAATTGGCAACATTAACATGACTGGGTATAAAAAGAGCATCTTTAAAAGGCAGAGTCTCTCAGAAGTAAAGATGGAAAGAGGCTCACTAATCTGCAAATACTGTGCATACAAAGTGTGGAACAAAATGTAAATTTTTGAAAACTGAATATTTTATAATCTTTAGTACATAATATAAAAAGATTCTGAGAATTTATTGTGTAAAAGAGACAAGGGTGAAGATCAGTGCTGGATGCCTGTGATCTTCGAGCCCTTGGGTGGCACTGCATTGAAATAAGGCCTGCTATAGCTCTATCATGCAAAGAAGAAGGCATATGTGAACATGATCCAGAAACGCCATCTTCTTTGTGCAAGAGCTCATAAAAAATGAAAAATCCCACATCCTCCAAACTAAACAGAGAGGGACTGTTTAGCCTTTTATCAGCACTTAGTTCAAAAGACTTATGCTCCCATCCAGGCTACTTTTATTTCTGTAGAGACCTTGTATGTTTCAGCAATATAATGCTAAAACACACACTGCTTCTATGACAACAGTAGAAAAGCTGAAGGAGAAATACAACAAAGACCCAGGACTGTTGTGCAGCTAGAATTTTATATTACACAAGTATTGGACAATATTCCAAAGTCCACCAATTGGTCTCCTCGGTTCCCAGGCACTTATGGATTGTTGGTTTAAAAAAATATTTTAAAAAAAGGGAGCTACACAGTGGTAAACTTTTTTTTTGGTAAAAGTTTTTTGAGATGTGTTGCTGCCATCAAATTGAAAATGATATTGAATTTTTGTTTTCTTATAATTAATTATGTATGAAGCCTTTATTCAGTACAGATTTGTTTGTTGTTTTTTGGGAAAAAAAATGCTTTTAACAATGTCTGCCTGTTCACATCTGCCGTTAGTATCAGTTTGACTTGATCTGATCATAAGTCTACGGGTTTGAAGAGGGTGAACATGTGTCTGAGAGACGCATTGTGATCCAATCACCCAGACCACATTTAGAGGTTGGTCATGGATCCATTACAGCAAGTATTTGTGGTGAAAACACTAAATTGTTACAAAGCTTCCATGACTGCAACAAAGAATTGACAGATCAACTGCGTTATCACAGTAGAAACTAAAGCAGCTGGACTGCTTCTTTCTTTATCTCATTTTCCCAATGTAGGATTAAAGGTCCAAGTAGTGAACACTTTTTAATTACTTTAATTCATGTCAATTTGGTAGTATTACACATTTTTTGCAGCAGAAACAAATGAAATCTTACTAAAATTGTGCAGAAATCTCATTGCCTTAGTATAATATTAAATTTTAAAGCATTTTGTTCATCCACTAAACACTACACATGTTGGCTGAATTTCACTGATAATTATCCAAGTAATAAAAACGTACATTTCACTCATCATTTACTTAAACCTTTCTTATGCAAGATTGATATTTTCTTTCAAATCAGAAAACTCTTTTACCAGTATAGATGCTATAAGAAAGAAATGGGCAGCTGAGGTGTGTTTGAGTAGCAGTTTTTATGAAGGTTAAATGTCTGTTTGAAAGGAAGTATCATCAACACATTTTAGGAGCCACCTGTGTAGATGTTTTGTTTATTATTGGAAGGATGGAAGAGTTAAAGTGGTAGAAGTATGCACAAAAGAAAATAGTGGACAAAATATTTATTTTGTATATACAACCATATTTGAAGTTTCAAAATGCTATAACTTGAATATTTTATCATTCTCTTATTTTGATCTATTCCAACTTTTTGAGTGTACTCTGAATTTATTTACATTTACATTTACATTTACATTTACATTTCATTTATAAAATTTGATGGAGTTAACAGTTAATATTAAGACAGTTAGTATTTAGTGACGTGTTAAGCTTATTTTATTATTATATATTAATATATATTATTATTATTATATTTTTTGCACTTTTACGAAAACAAAAGACTCATTTCATTGTAGTAAATGTGCTTGGCTCATGTGTTGTTGCAGGAGATACATTCATATGGCAACGCAATGTGTAACTGGCAAGACAGATAATATGCGAGCGTAAACAGGGTTTAATCACATTTTGGAAATGGAAGTCAGAAGTACAAACTCATCCCATGTAAATGGACAGCAAATGGGATTCATTATGTTAGTAATTATGTATTTTGTTTATATTGAACTGGAAAGTGGCTGCAATAACTGTAGACTTCTAAGGGTTAACTGACCTTTAACAGCATTTGCTGTAAAATAAGGAAACCGTACTCCTGCAGTCTGGACCCTTGCATTCACCACCATCCGTAAAACAACATCAACTCAGCAGCTGCCATTTTGTGTGGACTTTCACCAAAGGCAGTTCCTCTGCTGGCTTCCTCACAAAGGTTTTGATGAATTAAAACTGCCTTTTGTGTCGCCCGGTCGCTGTCCCTGGTCTGTTAATGAGGATATTACTGGTGGGATCTGGTTTTGGTGGCTGATTTAAAAGACTAATGAAGTCTGCTGAATTTAAGCACCCAATAATGAGGCAGAGATTAGGTTGGGGGGGGGGTATTTTTGTCAATGAATAGAATTCCGTCTTTCTTCCTCATATTAGTCTGAAAACACATGTCTCTCATCCTACTGGTCATTTTTGTAAGGGTCCATGGCTGATATTCATCTTGTATTTCTGTTTGGTATTTGTGTGGGTTTATATCAGAAAAACATCATTAAACTATTTCTTACATTTCTGATTTTTGTTATCCCTGGCAGTTAAGCAGTCTTTATTAATTTATTTATTTGTTTGTTTGTTTGTTTGTGTTTGTTTATTTTGAAGCTTTAAGACTGACAGTCCAGGCTGAAACTAATTAAATGCTTTTTTTTCTAATTGAATGGGTGGAGCTAAATTGCTGTATGTGAAAATAGCAGATATAAGTCAATGTACTGGTTGTGACATCACAGAATTAATGAATTTAAAATGGTCTGCTTTGCAATGTAATATCAATGACTTGCTAACATACTTGATATGGTTTTTAAATTTATATATTTATTTATTTAATTATTTAAGTTTAACACCATATGGGCCCTTAAATCACATCTCATTGCAATGCTGAAATCAGCCTTCAAATAATGGTGAATGGATTGGTTACTCTAAACTCTTTGAAACAAAAACAGGTGCTTAACTGTCATCAGCTGCAGAGAACATCTGCAAAAGATAAATGAGCGAAGTGTACCCAATAACAAGATCTTTTCTGGAGATTTCAGCCATGCTTAAAAAAAAACCTATTTGTCACTACCCCATAGAAGGACATGAATTCCTGTGTTCAGGTTCATCTTTAATATCACACTATTGAGCTGCTGATAGTAATAATCTCCATAAATCCATGTCACATCACAGAAGATGGCCACTAATGGCAGGAAGCATTTATGTTCTGACACATACAGAAATAAATCATGAGTTTGTGGTGGAAATGTGCAGTAACCCTAACGTTAATCACAGGCCTTTTCATCGTTCCCCATTTCTTTCTTTCCCCATCTCCGACACAGATAGGTTAGCTCATCTGCCTGACAGCTTTTTAATGGCTACATAAAACAGGCTCTGATAGATCATGGGCGTTTGGCAGCTGAAAGAACACGCACTGCTGCTTTTATGATTGATTTCTCGAAGGTCACACTAATGCAGAGTCTGAGTTTTTTATTCCATAAGGAAACTGCAGGGCTCTTAGGCTGATGAAGTAATAAAAGACACATTAAGACTTGTCTGAGATTAGGGCATGACCAATACAAACGTTTTGTGATTGATACGGATTTTAAATGGGTAAAAATGACAAAAACTGTTCTCCCAAATTTCCCAGAGAATCAAAAAAGTAATTCTACTTTGTCCAACCTGACTTTATATTAGTGGAGAAGCCTGTTAGCAGTTTTCTGAACTTTTTTTTGCCTAGAAGGAACCAGTTTCCAGATAAAACCATTATTTCATATGCACCTTTACCTCAAACACATGCAGTTTTTATTAAACAATGTTCCTGAAGCAAACCATCACAACAGTGTGTTTTGCAACAATAGAAGTTAATTGCCATTCAATATTACTGTCTGTATCCCTTCATCTTTATACTCACATCTTTTATATTTTCACTGTTTTACATTTGAAAGTCAGTCAGTAATTAAGTTTTACAAAACATGGCAGAAATCACACATTCATGCTTGCTATGTGTCGTGCAATACTTATAACAAATCTACACAACTTTCACCAATACTTGACACAAACAAACAAAGTGGGCAAATGATGGTCAAATGTGTAAACAGCCCAACAGCACATTCAGGCCAGTAGCATTCAGCATCATCATTTAGGTGTGTGTACACTTTTGATGTTTTAGACTTAGGGTTAGTTGGTCACAGTTTATATTGTCACTGGCCTTAAACTGTTGTTTTTTAATATGCTGTTTAGAAATAGCAGCTTTGGGGCTCTGCAATCACACAGGTGAATTTTTGAATTTTAGGAACACTAGTGCATAAGCAAAAAAAAAACTCTGTAGAGTAATCATGACAGTAGTACTCTTATTGTGTAAATCTGACATATTGTGTAATTAAACATTTTAAACTGTTCTTTTTTTAATGTACACCTTGTATACACTGAATTGTACAGCCGATTTTTAGAACAAGTTCAGTTAACCACTATAGGTATTGACGTAGTGACCCACTTCTGCGACCTTCACTTTTGTCACACCAAGTTTAAGGTCGGTTTTGGTCTTGATCAAATATTTGCTGACCTTTAACCCCATTTACTTGGGGTGTTTGCTGAGGGCCCCTGCTGTGGGCTGATGACACGAGTGCCGCCAACTAGACTGGCTTCTGATTGATACCCGTGTGGAAGAAGGGCCTTGTGGGATAAGATTAAAAGGTGAAGGAGGGGGCAAATCCTGCCAGATTGGCTGTTCTCACACACACTCAAACAGACATCCACACCCACCCTTGCAGGACTAACCTTCAGACTATGTTCGCCTGGTCTGTCATAGTTTAAACTTTCATCCTTGAAGAGATATCAGAAGGGTCAGAATATGTCTTTTTTAGGAGTGAGTGTCAACTGGAAACTGAAAATAAAATTGATAATTATTGTATATGCACACTAGTATCCTTTGATGTGTAGTACGTGAATGAATCACTATCTAAATTTCACATTGTGGTATCTTTATTGCTGCTTTTTATCCATTTTACTAAATGAGTGATAGGGGCCATAATGAACTCAAGCATATAACAAAGCATTTAATGATGCTTCCTGGAAAAATGTAATACATCCAACCTACAGCAGGATTATCATAATTTAAGCTGTGCTAAGTATGAAAAATACAGACTACTTTTAATCCCTGGATCTCTTTGAATATTGATCAGTTGTAAATAATAAGACTTTTATTTGGTTTGTTAAATGAAACAAAAATAGGAAACAAAAATGTATTCTAAGTTAGAAGTGTAGTTATGCCATGGTGGCCTATCCATACTCTCTCATATTTAAAAAAAGTTTTCCTAAGCTGATGTTTTAAACTAAAATTAGTCTTTCTGCTAAATGTTCTTACAGATTGTCTAGGACTCTGGTTATTTAGACTCTACCTTATATAGAATGTGGTTAGTTGGTGTGGGACCCTGGCAGTTAATTAAGTGATTAGTCATGTTTTGGTAGCTACAAAAATAGACTAGCTGGTGTTTTTTTAATCCTCATTGCAGCAATGTAGCTACTGTGTGGCTTCCTGTGGTTGCCCTCAAATTTGCCCGCAAACCTACTAGTCCACTTACTAGTCAGGGGTTAAAATTCAGTTGAATTAAAAACAAAAATCATAGCTCATGTTGTGACACTTATTTTATTATGCGCCTTTATAGCAGTTAATGGCTTACTGAGAATATTTCTGGGTCATAGCCACAATAAACAGTGATTGGTATTATTGTGATAGTTCCATTGACTCCCTCATAAATATCAGATCAAAACTTTGGTCAACATTAAACAAGAATCAGAACTGGACCTTGAAGTAACGTTTTCTTTTACGCAAATAGCCAGGTGTGCGGCTTTCCTGGGGAAGTGGTTGTACTATGGAAAGAATCCATTCTATTGCAGTGTGATGCAGTGCGCAATGTTCTTCTGGTAAACACCTGGTCTGGGCGTCCATGTGGATAGCAGTTTAACACGTTTCCCCTACCTAAACAAATGTTACCACCTTTTCATAGCAATGGTATTCACCTTTTGCCAGTGGCCTCTCTCACCAGGTCAATGCCATACTACACACGTTGTTTGGGTGTGGTTTGAAAAGCATGACAAATAGCTCAAGGTGTTGACTTAACCTCCAAGTTCCCCAGATCTCAGTCTAGTCAAGCATTGTGGGATGTTCTAGAACAAGGTTCTCCATCTAGCAACTTACAGGTCTGCCACACACCACTGGTCACCTTCACTTACAACATTCATGTCTCTGCAGATCAGAGCACACATTTTGGCAGTACACAGAAGACCATGTGGCAAATTAGACTGGTGGTCATTGTGTCTTAAAATGTATGTCTTCCTTTTCATGCCCCAGTTGTTTAGCTCCACCAATCCAGAATGAAGTTATACGAAATGGTTTAGGCCATACTCCTCTTTGAAATATGTACAATTCTGAGCAGCCAGTCAAAATAAGGTCATTTACTCATACCAATATTAAAGGCACAGTAATAAATTGTAAAGGATACAATTGTAAAAAAAAAATAATTAAAAAAGGAGTGAAAAATAATATGAAAAAAATACAGGGAATATATGTGACAGTCATGTAACATTGTATTGAAAGAACTCAGGAGCTGTAGTAAAAGTAGATTTAGCTATTAACTCATTCTCACCTGCCGGCCACTGTGCGTTGCTTTGTATAGAGATTTTAGGGCCTTGTGTGTGTCCCTGAAATGTATATCTATGAATGCATTTTGAAGTATTTGCATTATCCCTGTGTGTGTGTGTGTGTGTGTGTGTGTGTGTGTGTGTGTGTGTGTGTGTGTGTGTGTGTGTGTGTGTG
>JBBIGC010000001.1:7229446-7240659 GCA_037576955.1 Lepidarchus adonis
TGTGTGTGTGTGTGTGTGTGTGTGTGTGTGTGTGTGTGTGTGTGTGTGTGTGTGTGTGTGTGTGTGTCTGTGTGTGTCTGTGTCTGTGTGTCTGTGTCTGTGTCTGTGTCTGTGTCTGAACGAATAGCAGTAACTGAATAAGCTCTAGGCCTGGGTGGATTATCTGGATGAGGCTGTGTTGAACAGTTGAACACCATGCTCTGGTATTGCTGCTGCAAGCCTCTATTGTGCTGGGGAAAAGTACAGTGATGCTGGCCCTGAAGCTGCTTTTGTGAAGGCTCCATAAGCTGCCTCAGAACACACAATACAGCCCAAATACTCACCGCACATTTTAGGTAGCAGATGTGAGAAGTTGGTGTCTGAGGTAGCACATGTGAGGAAAAGGTATGAGTATCAGAAGTAAACAAATTAGCATTAATAAAGTAGTTTTGATTTTCAGGTAACACTGTCTGTGGACATGATTTATTCAGGCTAAGTACCTGTATTGTGAGTAATTTTTCATTTTCATTTTGATGTCAAGGTGCCAAAAGGTTTCTTTGGTGTGACGCCAAAAAAGATTTTTCTATATGATGTGTGGGTGAAGAACCTTTAAGAGGCATGTATCTTACAATTCAGACATACAGTGTGTTAATCCACTGGCTGTAGTGTAGTGTGGACACAGTGAAACTGACAGTTTTTGTAGCTTAGCTTGCAGACATCATCTCATTATGTTCACACACTACAAACTCCATTTCTGGAAAAAGGTCAGGGTTATCATAAAGGCACATTTGGTGACAAGAAAAACAAGAATCTGTCGTTTGTTCTTTCTTTCAAAGCTTTATTGACAATTGTACAAAAATATGTTAAATTTGTAAATAAGCTGGGACATTTAACCATTTGGAAACTTAGAATACATATTTTTTGTTTGAAAACAAATCACTGGGAGTGCTGCTAGGGACGACAAGAAAAGTATTCCTCTGGTGCTCCTCAATCAAAAAGCCTTTATTAGACTTGGCTAGTAAATAAAATCTGCCTACATGTTTCGGCCAAACCGGCCTTCCTCAAGGCATTCATCAGTATTTGTTAGGTTCCCTTTACTATTCTAAACTTAAAATTTCAACACTTATAAATGTGTTCCTTATTTTTTGTATAAAAACTTGCCTTTAAAAATTGTTTTCTTAAACTTATATGTAATTAATATTTTGAATTCTTCACTTATTATATTGACAATTTTTGGTATTGTCTATTCTTCTTTGTTTATATTGTTTACATATAATTTGCCACATTTTATTTTGTGTTTCTCATTTTTTACACATCAAGGATGCCACTATGTTATGTTAATTCTGTGCACCTTGGCGGCCTGGTCATGTGACCTTTGCCAGACCTTTATTTTGAAGCCCTTGGACTAACACTTGTTACTTGCCTTGAGGAAGGCCGGTTTGGCCGAAACATGTAGGCAGGTTTTATTTACTAGCCAAGACTAATAAAGACTTTTTAACACACATTTTTCCTCTTGCTTCATGCATTTGCTTCACTTTTGAACTAATTTATTGTTGTTCAAGTAGAACTTGCTTCAACTTCTTAACACAGACCATCATAGATGTATTTTCACTTGTTGCTAATAACAGTCTGGATGGTTCATTTTGCCATTGGCACAGAGGACTCAATGTCCAAACACTAATCTGAATCACTCATTTGACCATAGATGAATTCCAGAGAACTGCATTTCTGGAACTGATCTGTGGCTTTCTTAATTGACATTAGATTTCTGAGTGATTCCCAAACCCATGGGCTTATAATTATCACAATAACATGACAATTTGCATGCAGTAGTCTTTGGGGAATTACAGAACCAGAACATTCAGCAGTGGTTTCTGCCCCTGCCCTACATGGATTGAGATTTTCCTAAATCTCCTCACAGTATTATATACTGTATATTGTGAAAGACCTTGACTCCTTGCAATCTTGTATTGAAAAATGTTATTTTTGAACATTTAGTGTTTTGCACAAAGTGATGAGTCATGACCCAGAAAACTGAGACTTTAATAAATCAATTACCAGTTCACCTGCTTATTCTAGAATATTCCATAAACTTTGCATTCTAATTTCATTACACTACTCATCCAAACCTATACAATCAAAATACATTTACCAGTAAAATAAAATGCGTATAATAGCATAAATATAATATTGAGCAATTCTGTCTTTATCCTTACAGTTTAAAAAACATTTCTAAGACGTCATTTTAGATGTGTCCACAGTAATGAACAGCTAAAACAGAGGCTTTCATAAGCAAGTTGAGTTACACTGAATGCACTGCCTACAAGTTGTAAACAAAATCTGTAAGCAACAAAAATACACAAGTATTGAATAACATGCTGAATTAAATGCCAGTCATTAGAATTGTGTTTTCATTTGAAAAGATAATTAGTTACATTACTAAAAAAAAGTAAATACTTTACTTCCAACATTGGTAATAAGATTATCAAAGCACAAGACAAAGAAATTGTTATATTTACCCAATTACAGTATGTTATTTATCCTTTCCATATGCTCGCTTCTGTCCGATTTTAAATGAAAGATGATGAAAAATGTAATACAGCGCACTCTATTTAATGCAGGATCAGGCTGTCCTCACCCGGAAGCGTCACACTGCTGTGGGATTAAGCTTTATCCCTAATCTAACACACCTGTGTCTGATACACAAAGACCCCACACTATTTTAATGATCCACAAGATGACATCACTGTATCTGGATTAATCCTCTTATACTACTCAGAATACACCTGCTGCCAAGCAGCCACAAGAGCATCATGCAGAAGAGACAAGAACTTTACAATGTTGTATAGTAAATATTAAAAAATAATGAATAAATGTAAATAAATAAATATATTGTTTTTCACAAAAGTGTGTACACCCCTCATATTTTTGTAAATAATTTATTTTATTACTTTGGAACAACACTGAAGATATGACAATGTAAAGTAGTCAGTGTACAGCTTGTAATTTGCTGTCCCTCCAGGCAGTGGCTTATACTGTTCATTGACTTTGCAAACCTGGTTTTGGGTGCTGCTTGCTTAAATGGGAAATAATATAAATAATGGAAATAATGGAAAATAAATAGTTGTTTGCCAAAACTAGCATCGGTTAGCAGTTAGCCTAGCCGTCATAGTAGTCCTCGATGCACCAAAATTCACACTCTGTGTGTAGTGTAAAATAAAAGCAGTTGTAGGGTTAATTTTGTCTAAATGATTCATATGATTAGCTTTACTAACTTCACAATAATCTCAAAATCTGGATGTCATATATCATATGTCAATGAATTCGAAGATAAATAAGAGAGAAGAAAAAAACCTTAAGCACTTTTAAAGAACACAAAGGCCCAAAGTGCTTTACAGGGTATAGAATATAAATAAATAAATAAATAAATAAATAAATAAATGGTATAAACTATAAAAACATAAAAGATAAACAAACATGTGTTACATATGTTACATAAAATCAGCATCTCACAAAGTGTCAAAAGCCAAGGAAAAAAAAGTGGCGTTTCAGAAGAGATTTAAAGACCATTTAATGCATAAAAGTAAATAACAGAATCTTAAAAGCAATCCTAAAACTTATGGGCAACCCAAGAGATGGAAGACACACTAACCCCTACATATAGTGTATTGCAGTAATCTTACCTATTGGTAACAAAGGCATGGATTAGTGTTTCAAAATGTTTTCTTTGTTTTACTTTTGCCAGTTGTCTCAGTTGAAAGAAACTTGATTTAACTACTGATCTGATAAAATTTAAGATCCAGGTCCATCTTAAGCCCAAGATTTGTAACAGTCAGTTTAGAATACTGGGCATAAACCCCAGATCTACCAGTAGCAATCTATATGTGTCACCAAGAACCATCACCTCAGTCTTTCTGTCTTTAAATTAAAAAAATCCAGGGCCATCCAGGCTTTTATATGCTCAAGAAACTTAAATTATTAATGTGCTTATCAACCTTTTTAAGGGGCACATAAATCTGAGTGTCATCCGCATAGCAGTGAAAAGATGCCATGTTTCCTAAGTATGGATCCAAGGGGCAGCAAATACAGGGAAAAAAGAAGAGGGCCAAGAACTGAACCCTGAGGGACACCACACACAAGAGGGTACAGAATCACCAAGCATGACAGAGAATGTTCGATCTGTCAAGTATAATAAAACATTTACAAAAATGTGAGGGGTGTATTCATATATATGTAAAATGTCATTTGTAAATTCACTTTATTTAACTGACTAAAGTTAAAAGAAATGACACGAAAGTAAACAATTTGTATAATATTCAAGTTGCATATTTTTCAAACATTCTACCTTGAGCAGAGAAAATTGTTAATCAGTACCCAAAAACATTGCAGGATTGCCAAGAATTTAACTTAATTATGTATAATTTTAGGTCTGGCTAATACTGTCTAATTCAAATCACTTGACTTCAATTGCTAGATTAACTTGCTAAAGGGAAATATGTGCTCAGGAAAAAAACATTCTATTATTATTTTTTTTCATTCCATACAGTCATTTCCTTGCAGTTCATTTTTGGAAATTAGATATATGTGAATGAAGAACTTTTCTTCGAAGTTTAAAGAGCCACCTCATTGATTCTATTACTCCTAGAAACAATGCTAGATCCCAGATCCTTTATTTTGTAATGTAGTTAAGAGGATAGAGGAGAGATATCCATCTACATCTCATATAAAATGGTTTATCCATACTCCCTGACCATGTCATAGATTTTGAAATGCTTAGCCCTCAATTTTATACCCCAGAGCTTAATGGATATAGAAACAGCTGGTATTTTACAACCACCACAAACAGACACTTAGAACTAGACATGTTAAAAATGCATTGCTATACATCTTTCTTTATTGTGCCCCTGCTGTTGGGCCATGGCGAGCAGAGACAGAGGCTTTATTATGGTTGCTTTACTGAGCCCTTGCACTTTGGAACATGCTATATTTATGACCACACAATACCTTCATTTCTGTTTAACAACTGCTGTCTGTAAGGACGAGGACAAATTAACATTTTCCCCATTTGTCTTTACCTCATCCACCATATGGCACATGTCATTGTAAAGCAAAAATTAATAAATGCATGGTGGATAAATTTACATTTTCAATATTAGAAAAGACAATATACTGTACACCTGCACCTGCTGACTCTGGTGTGTGATGACATTTATAGGAAATGTGTCTTTCTTTAACTATTGCATAGACCTTCATCCTCTATTATGTTAATTGGCCTAGATGCTGTGGCTCCATTTAGCAATTGCTACCATTAATTTACTTGCCAATGTATTCTGTCGTACATTACCAGAGCTCAGGCTTCAGCTGCTAAGTGTGTGCTTGACTTGGTTTTTGTGACATTACCAAAATGAATTTGTAATGGTCTGCTTATTTTTCCTATTTGGACCACATGGACTAGGAGTGAATTTGGAGTGCATTTGGAAACTTTCCCATCGTTTCTCAATCATTTTTTTTATCAAGTAGAATTCAGCCTTCCATGATGTGGGCTATTATGATGACCCTAGTCCTGAAATTCAAGACAGCTCTAGAACACAGAGATGGCCATATGGGCCTGGGTAAGGTGGCACATGAAGCGAAGATGCCATTTGGGATGGGCGAGAGGCAGATGGCTTGGGCCTCACCAGGCAGCGATAGCGGCCATCTTGAATGACATTCACACTCACTGCGGAAGCCATTGTAACGATGAAATGCTCACTAAAGCAATGCAGCTCACATGCACACAATAGCATTGAAGGAGTCCAACTGCTACTCACAGATTTCAACTTCACTTCAGCATAGTGTCATTTTCACTGTTTTTATTATTGTATTCAGTCACATCAGAGAGCGCTTCAAACCAACTCTTCCCCCTTTACTTAACTCCCTGTTCATCTGAGAGGAACACACAGTTCTACAGTCATGCCATGTCTATAACTGCAGACAGGTCTACATTTACTTAAATATCAATACATCAGTTTTGTACAAAATCAAGACATTTCTAAAGGTTAATGTCAAGTGAGATATGCTGCTATCTGAGTCCATCTAAGACTGAAAATTTGAGTTTTTCCCAAATGGCAGGTCTTATAGGTATATATCAAACCTGATCCAAGGAAGGACAACTGGTGAATCAGCGACAAGGTCATGGGGACTCAGTTCTGTAGTTGGGGAGCATAGGTCAGCCTACTCTGGCCTGATCTCACAGAAGAGCTGCTATTGCTGAAAAGTTCATGCTGGCTATGATAGAAAGGTGTCTTAACAATCAGATCTGTTTTGGAAGAATAAATGAGATCTATAGGCAAGTAGATTTAATATTGAGGCTTGTTGTATACATAGCAGTAGCAATTAGAAGGTGTAATTGCAGCAGCTTCTATTAGAGTCTGTGTGAGTAGAACTAGCTTCAGTTAGAAGGTGGAAAGCACCTCTTTTAGCGAGTACATCTGTGTTACACTTTTATTTTTACATCTATATGTAATATGCGCTGCCCCGTTTAATGTGACATGTGCTTTTGTTTTTGTTTTTTTCAGGTCTTGTATGTCACATGTCTTGTGTCATGTGATTGTCCCCAGGTGGGTCTTGTCATAGGGTATTTAAGTTCATTGTATTTAGGACTCGTGGTGAGTCGATATTCCGTGTAAGGTCTGTCAGAGTTGTGTGTATGTGTTTATGTTTTGAAGGGGTTGTATAAAGTTCCCAGGTTAATAAACCTGTTTAATTTCTACAACCAATTCTGCATCTACTTCTGAACACCCCGAGACTGTTACATTATATATACAGTACTTTCTATTTATCTCAGTAGCAAGTTCCTTTCTACCACCAAAAACATGTTATCATTAGAATAAATACAAGCAAAATAAATGAAAATGTGTTTTGTGTGTAAAACGTAGTTGATATGTTTTGCACTTAGAACAGTGCAGGTTTGGTATCTTAGTTTAGAATAAGTAGAATTTCTGTAAATCCCAAAAATATTCCCTAGGGGTAAAACCCTGAGCACCATGGCCTTCTGCTCAGTGAAATTGATTGTGACTCGGGGTAATTGTCGGTCAGCCGTCTCTTAGCCCAAGCCTCACACCTGGCCTTAAGCTCCATTAGTTAATAGCCTCAGTTTAAATCTCCTCTAAGCTCTCTAGACTTCCCGATAGAGAGTTAGGCTTCTATCTACTGAGGTCCAGGCAGAGTATATAAATCTACATTACATTTTCATTACAGGAGTAAGAAAAGAAAAAGCGATTTGTTCTTTTTTACAGTTAGGTCAACGTACCTACAAACAACACTCTGGGCTAGATATATTTACAAGATTCAGCACAAACTGTCTTGTGCACTCTCCACAATTATTGGCACCACTGGCTAAGATTTTTTGTAGATTTTTGTAAGATTTTTTTTTTGTAGGAGCATAATCTGACAATGAAAACTGTTGAAAAATCTAATATTTAACTCAAATTAATTTAAATAAATCCTATTGTTTTTAGCCACTTTCAACAAGTTTAAAATAACTGGAGGATTGTAAGAGAAGTAAAAAAATCTACAAAGCTCATGGTTAAAGAACTGCACCAAAAAGTGGTATCTTGGTCACAAAGTTTCCATGTAAAAAAATGGCCTTTTCTCACATATAATCACAAATAAAGGTGTGGAGTTTGCTAAGCGGTACTGGGACTTCAACTGGGACCATGTGCTTTGGTCAGATTAGACTAAAATTGACATAACAAACATTCTAAGTGGGTCTGGCATAAATCCTACAATGAATATGCAGAAAAGCATGTGGAGATATGATGCTTTGTACAAATAGTAATAATAAGTAGAGAAGCACTAATACTGATACCGTTACAAAACATTTTAAAATATTAAAATAGCATCTACCTTGCTTAGAAACATTTTAATTACAGTATATTCTTAACACAGCAACACCTAAACATTGTCTCTTCTAGAGTGTGATAAAGATATTTTCAAATAAAGGATTCAAATACTAGTCAAATCAAACCATAATAGCAATATTTTAAATATTTTTCTTAATATTTTCCAAAATCATCACGCATAACTAATTTTTGCTCCTTAATTTTACAACCAATGGCTTAAAAAATTAGGGATCGAAAGATGTGGAATTTGAAGGCAGATGCCAATAATTTTCTTGTGTATATTTTCTGATGCCAATAATTTTATCCAGCAATCTGCCAAAACCAATAAAACTCCAATGTGCTTGTGTATCCCTACTGATAAGTAATTGCATAATTACATTTAAATAGCATAGCACAAGAAAAATAAATAACATTTTATCCCTAGAGGGTTAATTAAGCCTACAGAAGTGCCTGAATGTGAATTGAATTGCAGTATCACCAAGGCCATTTAAAAATCAATAAGCTGTTCACTACATTTTTAGCCTGGTAATGGTGTTATTCCTTGAAAAATACTATTTTCATGTTTATTTCCAACCTTTCGTGTACTGTATGTCCTATCTTTTTGACACCCAGACTGGAGTTCTCCAGAGATCTGCTGGCAGAGAGTTTGACACATATTTGAGTCTCGATATGTCAGGATGCGTACTACAGGCACAGGCCAATGTGTTGAGCTCATTGATGGATTTCAGCATCAGAGGCGTCCTATACGCTCTGACATCTGCTATGGCACATCATGGCACCAGAGCTTTGCATTAGCAGATGGTGGAAGTGCTGGCTAATACGTTGACATATTCTGTATTGTTTAGGCAATTTCACACTTTGCGAGTGCTCGTGCCAAGCCGAGGGAAAGTGATTTAAGGGGAATTCAATTTCCTCATTTCTCTAAATAATGAATGCTGAATCAGTCATTGTGGTGTAAATCCTTCCTGTTCAGTTGGATTTAACTGGTTAGAAATAGGCCAATTACAACAAAAGACAAAGGAAGATTTCATTTGGGACTTCTCTACAGGCACGTGCAGGGTGGGGTAGGGAGTGGGCCTTAGTGCTCATGGACATCCCTCTTTGACCACAGTGTCATTTTTGGCAAAGCTTGTCCACCTCTTACTCTCATTTAGCAAGAATATTTTCTGTGAATTTATTTCAATGGAAATTTGATGTTGATCAATTTTTATAAAATAATAAAATAAAAATAAATCATTTCCCAAGCCACTGATCTTTTTCAGGTCAGAAAACCATTCAGTTCAACTTTAATTTACAGTAGCCAATCATTCTAAACTACATTTTTGGACAGTGGGAGGAAACCCACAACAGTACAGGCAGAACTTGCAAAATCCACACAGAAAAGAACCTGAGGTCGACTTGGGGACCAGACCCTGGAACATCTTGCTGTTCACTGCAGCGGCCATAATAAATCATGTTCCATAGAAACAAAAAAGTGAAATGTCTTCTTTAACTCAATTTTAATTTTGGCTTTTTTTTTTGCCCAAAATAGCAATATCATGAGTGGCTTTTGCAAATTATTATTATTAGTGTTATTAATGTGATGTGTGTCAGTTAAGCTCTCCTCAAGAAGGCCCAACACAACATTCAGCTGACGGAAGTAAACAGATACACAGAACAGCTGGAGTACATTCAGATGTTCATTTGCAATCCTACAATGAAGCATCCAAGAACGGCACAGTGTTTAATCACCTTCAATGTATCTTCCACTCTAATGCTGTACGTATCGTGCTCTATAGTAACAACAGTCAATTATTTCAGCTTGAACTGGTTTGGGAATATACTGTAGCTATGGGGGCCACTGGAAAATGCTTTCATGGTTGTGAAATCGCATTTTTTTGTTTTAGTTTTAGTGTCTAGTGTTTAGTTTTAGAGTCTGGACCTTATGGAACTTTCCCCATGTTCGCACAATACATCAAACTTCTTTGTTAAAACTGAAAAAGGAAGGAAATTTCCTCACATGGCCCCTTTCCTCTTTGAAGGACATGTTTACTACCAGCTTTAACTGAAGACCCTTTGGATGATCTGCGACCCCAAGCTAACCTTGCCAAAGCCCATATCAAAGTGTTCAGTTGTGGGTCACAGTGACCAAGAACAAACAGCTTCAATGGAAACAGAGCATGAAGTAAACGCAGAAAAAAGTCAGAGGTTATTGGCTCTCATTATCCCCCAATCATCCGTATTGATTCCTCATTTGCTAATGTTTGCTGTCAGATGTTTAAAGTGGAGAATGGAGGTTAGAGTGACTCTCCTGGATCAGCAGCAAGGGCACAGTTCTTCTAAAAAGCTGAAGATGTAATGGAAATGGCCGGTGTGCCAATAGCTGTGTTATGTTACTGGGAAGATCTGGACAGTGTGGTCTTGCAGCTGTTTATCTACACATGCTGTGTGGTTGGGGTGGATATGTACACGTGTTTTGTGTAAATGTGTGCGTGCGTGCGTGCGTGCGTGTGTGTGTGTGTGTGTGCTAGCTGGCACATGGACTTTATGCAAATACACAATCAAAAAGATTAACATTTAAAGTCACAGCTGTTTGAAAAGTGTGGGCACCCCTGTTCAAAACTTACTAAGTAAGTGCGCACTCAGGACACACACACAGAAAACACACACCTGCACACTGTAAAACTCAATTACTTTGCTTTTACAATTAAATGAATGACTATTAAACCATTCTTCTTCCCATCATCCATTACACAACTCCTTGCTGATTGTATTGTAATGGGAAATGAAAACAATAAAAAGCATCAAATCTATGGCACTTCTTTATTTTATATGCTTTACTTTTGTTTTCATGCTAAAATAAATCAAACTTGTGCACAAAAAGTTGCCATTTCACTGGGGGGGTGTAAAGTTTTACAAAACATATGTGAGTACTAAGTACCCAAAGAATGTAGGCAGGGTTAGACAGCCCAGTGGCCCAGTGGCCAGCAAGTTTGAAAGAAGAAAGTTTTAAACTGGGAATTTCACTCTCTCTCTCTCTCTCTCTCTCTCTCTCTCTCTCTCTCTCTCTCTCTCTCTCTCTCTCTCTCTCTCTTTTTCTTTTTCTTTCTTTCTCTGTTTCTCTCTTTATCTCTGTCTTGCATCTCCTTTCCCTCTCTATTTCTCTGCTTTTTTCTCTCACAGACACATGCATGCACACACACACATACACACAGACACCAGACACACACACTTTCTCACTCTCTGCCAGCAGTAGAGCAGCAGAGGTCACTCTGATCCCAAAGTTTTCAAAGCAACCCCTGTGTGTGTGTGTGTGTGTGTGTGTGTGTGTGTGTGTGTGTGTGTGTGTGTGTGTGTGTGTGTGTGTGTGTG
>JBBIGC010000001.1:7240759-7251512 GCA_037576955.1 Lepidarchus adonis
TTTATCAGTACATTGCAGAAAATAATGAACTTTATCACAATATGCTAATTTTTTGAGAAGGACCTGTATGTTTATTTTGGAGTATATATGTACATTAGTTTCACTTTCAAAAATACTTGTTAATGAAACAAAACAAAAAATCCTGAGTACAAGAATTTAAAGATTTTATCTGCTATAAATGTTTTTGCAAGCTGTAATATCTGCCAGAGGAGCTGTTACTAAGTACTGAATATTTAAGGTGCCCAAACTTTTGCAGAATGCCACAATAATGTTTTTATTTTTTATCTTTGTTCAATTCATGTCATGTTTGCTGAAAATATTGTAAATTTTTTTCCATTTCCCACCAATCCACATGAACTCTAATTTAACACTAACGATAAATAAAACATAAACATCTCAGCAATAAAAGCGAAAAACAGTGTGAAGTGAATTAGCAGAGCAGAGCACAGCCCCTTTCTCTCTTGTCCTGCAAGCACGTGCTCATCTCATGGTGCTCGCTATTACCTTAAAGCATTTAGTAGGCGTTCAATTGCATTTTCCTTCCAGATATGACAGTAAATACACACATTTTTTTTAAAAAGCCAGCAACATAACCCAGAATTTTTGCAAGTTGAGGAACCCCTGTAAATGAAACACTTTAGTTTATTTTGCAAGTCAATTAATTAATGTTTATTGTTAAGCTATTCAATGCAAAGGTGGAAAATTCCGGATCAGAAAATAAAAGTTTGCTCCTGGATTTTGCTTTAACTGCCTGGACACCTACACTCCTGGTTGGTTAAAAAGAGACACCAAGACATTGGAGCAAAGACCTAGAGCAGTGGTCCCCAACCTTTTTCGCGCTATGGACCGGTTTAATGTCCGACAATATTTTCGCGGAACGGCATTTAAGGTGTCGCGGATAAAAACAACAAAATAAAATGATACGACCAACACAAAAACTGTGGAATTTTAGAAATATAATAATAAACGTGTGTGTGTGTGTGTGTGTGTGTGTTTGTTCGTTCACCTATTTAGCCAGGACCAGTGTATCTGAGACACAATACATCCAATCAGAACAGAGATCATTTGCATAGTACATTTATCTAAATATTACATCACCAAGAACATCCTGTGTGATTCAAACCATACACTGTTAAGGAACCTACATCTTGATGGTTTTCTTTTCTGTCGACAATCTCCACTTTTTTCAGCTTCTGTAAGCATCAATGTAAACAAGTTAACATCTAACATCAAGCTCCTCCCATCTCGACTGACGAGAAACACCTAGCTCTGCCTATAAAGGGGGAGTAAAACTGGGTGAGAGAGAGAGAGCAAGTTAGCAAGAGAGAGAGAAATAAACCACCATACCAGGATGTGGGGTGGGTTTTGTCTTTCCTCTCCTTTTAATCTGTTTTCTTTTATTTGGTTTTTCTATCTGCTTTCTAGTCCCAATTCCTCTCTTTCTCACTCTCAAATCCATCTGCTTTATGACTAATTACACACGTACCTATTATTTCATGTCGTTTTTGGAAAAGTTTTCTTTTTCACTAGCATTGGTAGAGGAGAAAGTGGGGGAAATGGAATTTACCCCTCAGTTTTTGATATGTAAATTGGTACAGAAACAGGCATTCAAATGTAGTTAACAAAAACTCCCAACTAGTTCCCACCAGCCCACCCACTGTGCCATGATTGGTCAGATGTAATGCGCTCTATTGAAACCTGACAGTGGTTTTCCACTGGTATAACGTCAACCTCAGCATAGAACACATTCTCACGGACGCACTTATATATGTCACAGAGTGAAGTGGAGTTCTTTCATGAGGTTTTTGCGATTCCCCGATCGCGAAACCCTCAGCCATAGGATGTCTGGCTGTGACGTTATGGTACGCAGCTGGGTGGGCTTTCAGTTATTGTAAAGCAGAATGGAGATATCCATACGCTGACCAATTTTTGTGCTTGTGGCAGCCAGTGGAGAAAAGCTTCTCCTATTGAGGTTTCTAGCTGGGTGTTTTTCTCATGATCTTAAAGTTATTCCCACTGCTTGGATTTCTGGAAAACCAGAAATTCTACTAATGTTTCCAACAATAAGGGACCACAATAAGGGAAATAATATTAATCTGAATGGTATGGAAAATAGGGGAAGTGCTAGATACGTCTTAGAGGTGTTTAAAACATACATTTAGTGTATTTTTATTATCATTTTTATCTGACTTTATATCTAATGTGATTATAGAGATGGGGAATATGATAGTATTAATCCTTATCATGACAAATTGTAGCCACAATCTGATTTTCTGAGCAAATTGTGTTATCGCCCATATGTAAAAAGCACTTTCGAACTTCATGTTTTATTTCAGAGAGTCTTGCTTGTGTAAATTTACCGAACTGTGTTGTGAGAAACACTAAATAAAATCATTTGTACTCATATTTTTATATAAAAATATATATTCAGCTTGTTTTCATCTTAACAGATGGTGGAAAAATACATATTGTGACATATTGCGTATCGTGATACAATACCTTTGCTTTATCGCCCACCTCTGTGTGCTAAGTCAACTTGTTTGATGCAACATGGCTGACACCTGACTTATTATTTGTATTTCCTTTAGAATTAAAAATTATGTCTCTTGCCTGGTCTTAACCAGTGTAATGCATTTCTTTTTGTGTTCTGGCCTTAGTGATTCGTGATTTCTGATAATTGTGAATACACCACTGCACTCACATGTAGAGCAGCAGGCAGCTATCAACAGCGCTCGGGGAGCAGTGAGTTGGGGAAGGTACCTTGCTCAAGGGTTCCTCAGTGGCAAAGTCCTAACCACTAGGCCACCACTGCCCCACTTGTCCTTTGATATGATTTGCATCAGCTTTGAAGTGGTATGATAGATTTGGCCTCCAACCCATTATAACTAATAAATTAATCTTCGTGTTTTAGCTTATTCCCCATCTTGTAGCTGGATCGGTGTAGTTTTGGTGTGAATGCTGTCATCAGCATAAAGTACTAGATTGCTCCTGAATGGTTTTTGCGACTTTAATGTCCAATTCTAATTTACAAATCATCAAAAATGTATGTACTACCCTGCTTGCAGTCAATGGGACTCATTCACTGAACTTTTTTATCAAAGAAACTTTGACTGCTGATATGTCTGTGCACAATAACCGGTTTTCACCATTTTCATCTATTCTGCAGGGCACATTTTGCAATTTAAATTTAAATTTGGGGGTTAAATTACAAAAATATGTTTGTTATTTACAACATTTATAATAATGATTATACTTCTTTTACAAAGCATTACAATCTTTCAAAATACACAAACACAGATCACTTTAACTGTTATTATATTGGAAAACCATTGCACTACCTAAAGGCCCAGAGTAGAAATATTTCTGCACTGTTAGTCTATACTAGTTAAAAACAAGTAGCACATAACTTGCTTATCATTATAAGAACACAGGTGCAAAAAGTCTGTGCTTTAAGAACATATCAAGCTGAATCTTGTATCAATTCCAAATTAATTAAAAAAAAAATATAGACGCACCAATTTAATTAGGAAACATGTTGATATCCTAGCTTAGCTTGTGTTAGTCATTCTCAAGTTCTTCCACAATGATTTGTTTCTGGCCACAAAATTTCTCTTGCTTGGACCAGTATCAACCTAGTGTCAGACTCCTGCCCACATTCAGATTTTCTGATACCTATAGTAAAACCAAGCTGGCCACAGCTGTCTAGTTTTAACCACTTGCATTCTGGCTCACAGCACTAGCCTATCAATGCATTTCCAGGCAGCAAGTGTTTTTGTGGCAGATGAGTACTAGGTTTGCAAGCAGTCACACACTCCATGCTGTGACTGAGCCTTTCAAAAAAAAAAAATTATTCACAGCATCAGATTTTTAAGTTATTCGTCAGTTTTTATTTCAACCAATTTAGTGAAATGTCCTCAAGTTTGCATGTGTGTTTTTTTTTGGTGGTCGCCCTGTTTTGACAATGACCCATGTACATGTTGTGCTGAAACAGTGGTTTGTGGTTTGTTATTTTGCATGTTATTCAAATAGCCATTGGTTGTCAAAGTGGGCAGTTCTTGGCCACGTTAAGGGATGAAATGCTCTGATTTTCAGATGGGTTTTTTTCAACCTATCAACCTAACAGTGACACTAAAATTATTTACTTTATTATTATTTATTTATTTTTATAATTTCTGAACAAACAGTTCTGTAGTCAGAAGCTGATTAATAGTGAATGGGCTAGAGAGTAGCAGAAAATGCCCATTTTACAAATACAGTGTTACTCAGGAACCTAAAAGGAAGCAGTTAAGTATAAATGCAATGTTGTACATTGATTCCAGAGAGAAACAGCAAAAACCCACTCCATTTTTTTCTCAAAAGCAGTGCAGCTTAACGGCCTAATATTGAGTAAGTCTGAGTTAGACAAGACAAGCAGCTGCATAGGAACCATCTTTTTTTCTCTCTCTTTCATTTTTCTCATTTTTCATTTTTAATAAACCTTTGCATGCAAAGACATGTTCAGTGCCTCATCATTTTGACTCTGAAAAGAACCTGAAGATTTGAACAGGACAAATCTTACACCCTCATGCATCCAAAACAGCTCAGACTGTGATGCTCTGTGTATTCTGACCCATTTCTATCAGATCCAGCATTGACATTTTGTGCTAAAGCAGCTCTTCTGTGAGATCAGACTAGATTGGCTTGTCCCCACTACCATTGCACATAATTAACATTGGGCATCCATGACCCAGCCGTTTCCTTGGACCACTTTTGTCATTAGCTACTGCATTCTGGGAACACTGAAACCTCCAATTCTGTAGATGCTCTGATTCAGTCCTGTAGTATTTAACGGTCTTGCATGTTTGATAGCTTGTTGTCCACCTATATAAAGTGGACAACACAGTGTAACAACATCCTGTAGAAATGAACCCTATAAGCTATCAAACACGCAGGAAGGATCTATACATCAGAGTGCCAATGGGATTGGTGCAATTACCGGTCTCAGACATTTGTAATGTAATTAAAGTGTCTAATCCAAAGGAAGCACTGGATTTGTGGTGAGAGAGAGAGAGAGCAAGAGAGAGAGAGAGAGAGAAGGTGTGAGAGAGTGACAGAAAGGAAATCAAGCGTGATTCCTTCACGAGTTCCCACATACGGGCGGATCCATAGAAGCTCATGGAGCAGGTAGTGGCCTGCTTGGCTGGCAAAGATGTTGAATTCAGGAATCTTGCAACTCTTCCTTTTCAAGCAGAAAAGCAGCCACACACAGCAGCTGCTGCCCAGACAGAGCGCTTCCCAGCAGGGTCATTAGCAGGTCAATGAGATCAAGACGTTACCTGAAGGCAGTGCTAAGAAATCTGTCCGACACCAATGGGTTTCTGTCAGTGACTGCATTTATCTTTTTCCTCTGGCTGCAGCAGCAAACGAAACAAAAGCATCCATGCCAGAATTGCTGTAATGATGTTTGAAAAGTGTGTTTCAACACGTTTCCCCCTCTCTGTTTTTTAAAGCTACTTCAAAAGGCACTTAATTCATGATGGAGTAGGGACATTAGCTTTATTTGCCTTATTGAAGACAGCCGTTTTGCACTCTACATCAGAGAGAGAAAAAGAGGAGCGCTAGATTAAATCGTTCGCTCACTAAACCAGGCACAGCTCAGACACACATGGTGCATGGCCGAGCTTTGGTCCATCAGATAATAAGATTAAATGAGTGATAGTCTGTCCTGACAGAGTAATTGACGATTAGCTGATAAAGATATATTAGGGCTTAATGGGCCAGTGCTATTTTTACCACACTACTGAGTACTGGAGCAAAGCCGGGGTGTGTGTGTGTTGGGGGGGAGGTTGAGTTCCCCTCAAACCAAGGCCTCCAATATGTGGACAGTTTTACTTATTATAGTGGTGACATTTCATTTAAGCAACAGGCAATGCAACACGGTGAACACTGTTGCCATAGCACATGCACAGTGTCTGTTTGCAATCAGCTGATCTGTTTGTGCTCCACCCACAAGGCATTATGAAGTCATCCAAGCTTGATGTGAAATTTAAAAAAACTTAGTTCCTGGCAAACTGACAAGATTTATACGGTTATTATATACATTTTTACACATTTTAGAGTAGGAAACGTTATGAAATTATGCTAAAGTTTGTGTGTAACAATCTCTTGTTTCCAACCTGCCTAGTTTTGATTAGAAGCCCATTTTCAGCACAGCTCAGCTCTGGAGCCTAAAAAGTTGTAGATCTGTCCTACCAGAGACCTAGAGCAAATTTTAAGAGTCATCATTGAGTGGGACTACACAGACATATAAGAATGACAAAAATCTTAATCTTTACCATATATACAATACAAAATAAGAAGTAATAGTTTGAGATATTAGTGAAATTTGTCATTGTGAACACACCACAGCACAATGTATTTAACCCATCACACCTGCACAAGTGGAGCAGCACCTATCAACAGCGCTCGGGGAGCAGTGAGTTGGGGATGGTACCTTGCTCAAGGGTTTCTCAGTGGTGCCTGGGCTGGGACTTGAACCTGTGACCTTCTGATCCCAGGGGAAAAGTCCTAACCACTAGACTGCTCCAGCACACTCAAGCAGAGTTTGAACCTTTACCTCACAAGAGGTAAACTATTATAAACTTTTCTATTTAATGAATGAACTTTTTCCAATATTTTTTTTTCTGGTCTTTGTAAAGCGAGCTTGGGTTTGTGAAAGGTACTATATTAATCTAACCAATAAAGATATTGGCTAGTGAAGCACTCAAATTTTGCATTTGCAATTTTGCAAATAGTGCTTCTTGTCTACCATATTTCAAAGGGGCATTTCAGCATGGATAGGTGTGTTTTTTGAGTGTGGAAAATCTGATTATATGTCATCAAACTAATTTTCTTCTTTGCCATATTTGTAAACCCCAAATATTTCAAAAGAAATAATCAATTACTATGCTATTTTATATTTTGCTATTCACAGAGTAGCATGCAATTGTGTATATATTCTTTCTGTGAATTATAAGCACAGTTGGGGCCTAATTGTCTCAGCCAAGTTGCCATTGAGCAGTACTATCCCCACTATACTGCTCCCTGCTGCTGATAGCTGCCCTCTGCTTCACATGTGCACATGATGGGTTAAATGCAGAGGTTACATTTTGTTGTGTTGGACAGAGTTTGTTCACATTGACAAATAGTCACTTTCCCAAAATATTTAACCCGACTTTGCCATAATTGCATTAGGAGTAAGTGGTTACTTTCTCTTTTTGTTTTCGTTTCCTGCTTGCTGAGGACAACACAGTGCTCCCATTGGCTACAATGCACCTTGTTTAGGTTTAAACCTCTGTGAGATAGCAGGGTTAAAAGCATCAACTTCCTTGTGTCTTTAAGCTGCTGTTACAGTTTGGTTAACAGTGACTGAAACCGATACTACTAAGATGAGTGTTGCGGTATGGTTCTGCTCCTCATCTTCAGTGTGAACACGCCCACATCAATTCAGAACTAGAGCGTCTAAATGAATCAGACTTATATATAGAGGCCTATCTTGTATATATCAGCTTACACTTTTTTTCAGAAGACCAAGCCATTCACATCCTGAATTTTACCTTTTTAGTCTACTGACAAGTTGTCCAGCAAGAGAGACAATATGAATAAATGAAGAAGTACATTCTGTGCTCTGCAGTAAAAATCTGTTAGCATTGAAAAAAACATCTACTTACAGTAAATATTAGATGCAAAAATTGCAAACAATTGTAACTGCAACTAACTGCATATATAAAAATATATAAAATATATAAAAATAAAATTGCATTATCTGGATTGCATTCCATATCAATGGAGGAATCTATACTTCCTCTATAAAGATTTTAAGACATAAAGCATGAACTTTACCTCTATTATAGTAAATACTACAGTACAACAATATCTCTTCTTCTGCTTATACACAAATATAGGACGGGTTTGTTTCAGTGAGACAAAAATTGTATAAAATGACCACATGCACTTGAAATAATTGCTGTTGGTTTCAAAGCTTTCGTAATGTTTGCTTTATTATACTGTATTACTTATATATGCAGATACTGTACAGGTTTAAAAAACATTTTTAAATTTCAAAGTAAATGAATCAAAAATAAAAAAAATTTTAGTTTCATTACAGCACATCCTTTTATTTATTCATTTATATTCTCTGTTTGTTTTCACTTTCCGGTGTAAAACAGAGGAGGATTGGTTCCCCTTCTGAGCCTTAGTTCCTCCCATGGTTTCTTCCTACTTTTTAGAGTTTTTCTTTGCCTCTGTTGCCTTTGGCTCAGTAGGGGCTCAGACCCTGATTCTGTAAATTCTGTAAAGCCATTTTGTGACAATGTCAGTTGTAAAAAGTGCTACACAAATAAAATTGGCTTGACTTGACGTATTGTTAGTCAATTTGTTACGGTTAGTCCACTTTACAAAACATTTTTGACACAGTTCAAACTGTAGCTGATATGATATGAAAAAAGTTGTTAAAACTGTTGTTAAAAAAGTTGATAATTAAGTCTCAAGAGAGAAACGGATCACCAACGTTAAGAAGAATTCCCCTCTGGTTTCAGTTAAGTCAGGTGGCATGAAAAGAGCTGATTCACAGATCGCTTAAATGTTTACAGGTATGAATCATAAAGACTTATTCTTCGCATTAAAGCAACATGCTCAGAAAATGTGCTCGTTCTTGTTTCCACCTTCTTTTTGGCTGCACACAGTGGACATATCACTGAGTCTACTCAGTCACCAAAGTTCACATCTTTTTTTTTTTTTTGCAAAATACTTGAACAACATACTGCAAAACCCATAGATACTACCCATAACCCACTACTGAATTTGTAATAATGTATTCCTTTTTTATATAACATTTTTGACTTGCGGAGTGGTGTAATCATCTAAACATTGGTCCAATATTCAGGAGATTGTGAGTTTGAGCCACATCAATTTTGCTGAGGGTCCAAAGAGAGCGTGAATGGCCTCATCTCTGGGAAGGTAAGATGACCCTGTGCAATGTTAGACAGCACAGAGCGTCTGTAAGATGACATAACAGAATTGGCAGTTTGCATTCTCCTCAAAGTCTGTTGAGCCATCTGATTATGTTAGGCAAATTGAAAATTTGAGGTGGAGCTTCACACAGCTTTTACCTTCAAAGTGTTAGTTTTAATGTGTGATTCATCAAGTCTTAACTAGTGGATGGAAGTGGGCTACACTAAATAATGGAGGAAACTGGATTTTAAAAAGTGTTTCTTTAAGTACAGGTCCCAGATTATGGCAATAGGTTCAAATTCATCCATACATTTGATAAAATACAATTATTGTAATATTCATGTAATCTAATTACATATTCACTAGGGCTCATGTGTTTTGTGTATTATTTTATCATATATGTCAGTTCGCAAAATGTGCATATTCTAAATAATGTTCCACCAATGAAAGTAGCATTATTTTGGCCTTGATTTGACAGAATGCAATGTTTCAACTTGTCAAAAAATGTCAGAACCAGAGCCAGCCTTTTCCATTCTGTCTTCAATATTTGCCACTATAAATTATGGCTGAAAATGGTAAGACCTTCTTCTTTGGAAAATCCATAATGATCAAGTTTTCAATGGGCTGAAGAAGTTGTTGCTTCTTGAAGTTGAAGTTGTTTTAGCACTCTTCTTTTTAACACTGCAGTGATTCATTGTTTTAGATCACAGTCACATGCTTGTTTATTTGTTTTTTTACTAACATTTTCACGTTTTATTTATTTGGAACATTGGATGTTCCTAAAATGAAGCACAGAGAGACTGGTGAAGCTGTTGCTTCTGTTTTTATGCACCTTAATAAAAATCTGTCTCTTTTATTTATCACCTTTGCATCCTTTTATTGTTTATTTATTAACTCTGTTTTCCACCAAAACTCTAAAAAATTATGTTAAGCACACTAGGAATATATATATTATTTAAATATTTAAATAAATGTTTGCTTATCTTTTGTTGTTCTTTGCTTAATTATTAAAACTTTAATTTCTTATTTTTCATTAGAAATACATCCTAGCTCTGGAGCCACCAGAGGCCCAGCAGTAATTTCACCTTTAATCACCTTTGAAGTTTTTTTTTGTTTGTTTGTTTTTTAAATCACTATATACTATTACTTGTTTTATAACAGTCATGTATTTTTTCAGGCATATGCAAAGCAGAGAGCTGCATTGAAATGTTTGAAAGGTACTATATAAATATAGTGATGAAGGAGGAAGGAAAACAAAACCTCTGTAGCTTTTCCCTGGGGAAATTCGTAGCTTGTGGTACCAAGTTACAGAACAAGTAGCACTGACTTCACTCCTATGGTGGTAGCCATATGATGACACTCAGTGGTAGGAGAAAATAGAACCCTAGACTAATTTCTCCCCACCTAGCTGGTGACATAATAGTAAAAAGCAGTTCTGAAGGCAAAAAGGGCCAAACCCATTACTAGCAGTACTACAAATTGGCTGGTGAGTGAATGAGTGTGTGTGTGTCTGTGTATATGCAGACAAAAAGCAGGTCTGAAGGAGTTAAGCCACTGCCTTGCTATTGCTTAGCATTATTTGCTATCTGCTTACCCATAGCGTTAGCTTATTTATGCTATCTTTGCTTTATGCAGTGTGTTCCATGTATGTAATGTCTCCATGTGTAGTCGCTGCATAGGCCATTTCCTCCGGGATAATAAAGTGATGGTCCCACTTTATATTGTGTCTCTAATTACTGTGTAGTTACACATTAACAATGCATGTAACTACAGTGTAACTACT
>JBBIGC010000001.1:7252899-7269268 GCA_037576955.1 Lepidarchus adonis
TTACAAATTCCTTTTTAAGGAAAAAATGATTTTTTTTTACAAGAAACCCTCATTTGGGGGCATTATCTGTCTGATTTAAGTGTGTTTTTAACAAAATCATCAAATTTGAGGATGTCCCAAAAATGCACAAAACGGTAAGGGTATAGTCTTTTGTATTTTTGCAATTTTGGTGAAAAAATCACGGTTCAATTCAGGCCCCATTTGGGCAGGAACAAATTCCATGGACTGTATTTTGATGTTTTGCAATGATTTTATGAAGAATAAATACATTCTTTTTGAAGAAAATTTTATACAATTTTAACTTAACTTCTAAATTTATTTTTAAGGAAAACATGAATTTTATAATCAATAAAAAATACAATTATAACTATAGAAATGCAGTAAAATAAAACAATAAAATAACTGTGAAGCAGCAGCTTGCTGAGACACTAAGCAAGCTCAGTGTCTTTCTGCTTTGAAATCAATTAAAAAGGTTGATAATCTCAAACTTTTCTACTTTCCATTCTTTCTATTTTTGGAAATCTAGGAACATCCTGTCAGAGTGAGGTGGGTAGGATAGAAAATGCTTCTAAAATCTAGGGGTTGTAGTTTTAGGGGTTAATTTTTTTAGTTTCCACTTGAACCCCAGAGACTTACATTTGCACCCGAGACTTGACTAAGACTCAGACCCCACAGATAAAAGACTCAGACTCACCCCAGCAATTTGAATTTCAAAACCTGACTCAGACACAGCGGAAATGAAAACACCCCCCCCCCCCTCCCAAAAAAAGAAAAACCCATTGACTGTCATCCTAGTCACATACAGTACATAGTGGGACATAATTCCTCTGGATAGGGGTAAAGTAGATACTTCATTCATGCAACCTTACTAATCAAAGCCTTCTGTAGTGATATGAAAGATTTAATTTGTTGCTGCTTAATAGGATAATGAATCCTAAATTAAATATGCAGGTATAGAGTAATCCCCCACTATATTGCAGTTCCCGACTATTTGCTGATTTTCATTTGGAACATAGGTATCAATTTTTTCACTGATATTCCAGGTATATTGCAGTATTCGCATTTGGATATAATTGTTTTCCTATTGTGTTTAATGGTGTCTATAATGTGTTTAATGAGTGTAGGAGGATAATTTAGAGCTTAAACTATTTTAAAAAATTGCATTTTGGGGAGTAGTGTCTGTGTATCGAGGATTGAGTGATTGAATGAGGGACTACTGTATGTCAAATCTAGAATCAAAACTGCACTAGAAGCATAGGAAATGCAGTCACTAAGATTCTCTATTAGCGGCTAACAAATGCAGTATGTATGTTCTTATCTGCCTGCCTCTCAACCCCATGTATGTAGAACATAGCAAAAGGGCCAACTGTTTAGTCTGCTTTGTATACACCCAAGTCATCACTTCCACTAGGGGCCCAGTAGTATGGACTCAATCAGGTGACAGCTGTTTAGGGTTAGCACACTATTGTTAGCGTTAACAGCAAAAAGTCCTTCACAGTAACCATATGAGGATCATATAGGAGAATTCTTTCTCAAGCTTAATCTAAACCCTCCTCGAATCCAGGTCAAGTCACCCGTGCTTCCTTGTCACTCACACTTCCACTGTGTTTAGGAACTGACTGAGCAGTGAATGAGCCACTGCATAGCTTTATCAATGTCATGGTGTTAAAGCTTTACAAGCTGCTAGAGCACAACGATTAGTGTGATCATGATACAGGTGCCTTGAAATTGATCTGTCTTCATCGACTGACCTGACTTGGACTTCTTCAGCCAACCTCTGCATTTATAACACTTACAGGGAGCTTGGTAAAATGACATATTACAGTCACATTCTTTAATGGCGACTGGATAATTTAGTACATTTTGCCTTCCTTGCTCAAGTGCCACTCCAAGGGTTTGTCCAAAGACTCGCATTGCCATTTCAATAATGCTAGTTTTGGCTTGAATTTGAATGGGAATCACCATACTACCATAACATCAAGATAAGTGAGGTCTACTGATATGTTACTACTTATGGCTGCCTTACATTTAAACCAGTAAAACATATAAGACACTCATGTATTATATTCCTTTCTTTGTTTCACAGTCTTATAAAAATAATGTTTAGTATGGTTTCAGATATTTTACTTCATATACACACAATTTGTGACTGCTAACATACATTTTGCTCTGTCCACAGCTATACCCTATCAAATACCATGGATAAGATTATATGAGGCATAAAAATAAACATTTACATGTGAAATGTCTTGGCACACCCCGTAAATTGCATATAAATACTGGAAATTATATTTTTTGTGCAAGTACATTTACATTTTGTCCATAAATGTGCATTCATTTTATAACACAGAGAAAGTGTATCAATACAGCAGCCTGATGGCTTCACTGAAATAGTGATATCACCAGCAATGTGGTTCTTTATAGGTGTAGCTTACTACTGAGTACTGGTTTTGCTATAAAGCAGACTATTATACAGTATTATACAGAAGATGAGATTATATAGAAGGATTCACATAAAAACTTAAGCTAAATTCTGTCTAGAACCCATCCATTCTATTCCCACCAGCAGTGCACTCATCAATCCTGTACAGTACAGTTCAGCAGTGAAGCTGCGGCCACTGAGCACTCCCAGCAGGATATTCTTGGGATGGTGATGAGGTTTTGGCAAGAACGTGTGAGAAGGGGAGAGGCTGTTTAAAAAGAGACTGGTCTGACATGTTCCCACACACACACACACACACACACACACACACACAAATTCACTCACTCTCACACACACACACACACACACACTTTCTCCTTCTCGTGCCTGTCCTATTTATGGTAAGCCGGTATTTGAGAGTAACCTATCACAAGTCACTGGGGTTGCTCAAATACACGTGAGTTACACCTCACACATGCAGACACACACTCACTCCTGCACACTTCAGCAGAGGAATGCTTAAGCACATTCTTTGTAAGAGCACACGGCCTGAGCATTTTTGGGAAACCTTGAAGGACATGTCCTTTGCAAAACAATCAGATTAAAGGCCAAACAGCCAGTGGGTTTGGGTTTTGCTTAAAGGGTTTTGTATCAGTTTTTCACAACTCAGACTGGGAATATGAAAGAAGAAACTCTTTGGCATAAGGCGGGGAATCTATTTGTATTTAAGACAAAATCTAAAATGCACATGTTGCATACCTCACCCTGCTGTAAATTTGCAGCCACAAATAAAAGCAGGTTAGATTATTATTATATTCCTAAGCATGTTTTGGTGCTATACAAAATGTAAGTATACATTTATATACGTAATACATATGAAAAACAAATATATAGTAATAAATGAACGACTGAATAAACAAAAGAATAAATGAATGAATGACTTCTTCTAAACCTTCAGGCTCCAGGGAAAACTATTGTAAATAGAAACTTGTATCAAGCAGATCCACATCTAGATGGTTTTAGACCAATACTTACTACAATACTTGATGTAGTGTAGTGGGTACCAACACTGCCCGCAACATAACAGCCTGGGATCCCTGTCCAGGCAAATACTAAGAAATAGAGCTCGATCATTCGTTCTCGTCAGTACCGATATACAGTATCTCAGCAAAGTGAGTACACCCCTCACATTATATTAAATCTTTCCATGGGACAACAATGAATATATTGTGACAGAGCTGGGGTGGGTGTAGGGGCGGCCAGACTCACTGCGCTCGTGTTTGATGCCCTGTGTACTGACCTGGCTGGCCTAGCCATCCATCAGGGGGAGAGCTGGGGGTTTGTTTGTGCACAGAGGGCACACCGGTTCCTGGAGTTCTTGTAAGAGCTGGTTAATAAAACGGAAGCGGCTAAATGTTAACTGATGCTAATTCCAGCAACTTGTTTGTTTACGATTTTCAGTGGTGTGTTGTGGGGAGAGCAATGCATTATGGACTGTGACTGTGTTTGGAGAGGAGAACGGGTGGGTAGTGTAGAAAATGGGTTGAAAGAGCAAGAGAGCGCCTGTTAGCAGCACACATTGGAGCAGCTTTCAAATGGGAACAGAAATTGTGCTCTTTGCTGATAGAAAACAGAAATTAAATGAAAAAAAGTCACGGGTACCAAAATGGTACTCTGCCGCCGAGTGAGTCTTTGCGCTGTTTCAGAAGTTTTCTCATTCAAAGTCGGGGAGTTACCCTGAGTGATGCTGCCACTCAGCCACTCAGCCGAGCTAGCAGGCCTTTGAGCACGGTCGCGGGGCGAGCATGGGAAAGGTAACATAAGCAATGGAGCGTTACTTGTTCCGCATTTTATACTGACTCGTCAATGATCTGTCTTTGCTTTGCATTGCTTTTCAAACTGTTTTCAAACTGCTACAGTAAACAGTAAATTAAACTAATCATTTGGGATGTCGTCTTTTTGTGCACTGAATTATACTTTTAGCAAATGTGTTTTCATGTTTTTAGCCCCATCTAAGCAAAATCAATTCATAAGCCGTGGCCTATCATTGAGGAAATATGGTAAACATAAATGGTTCTTGATTTACCATTACATCTGAACAAGATTGGTGTATATTATCTTTTGTCACAGACAACAGCAGTTTCCAGAATGCTCTAAATATGAAGATATGAAAATAGTTTTCATGCCTGAATGACTGCCCTTGCAGAACCCCATTAACACATAATTCTCTAAAGAGACTCCAAAATGTTCTAGGTTTTTAAAGTACTAGGCCTTTGTGAAGTCAAAGGTTAATAGTTAGTTGACAGTCAATTAGTCACCAAAGTAGATTTTTATTGTAGCAGTTGTTTGATTAAAAATGCGTGATAATGCTTTATAATTCTCTAGAATGCATTAAAACAATAATACACACATTGTCACATAGGACAGTGGTCCCCAACCTTTTTCGCGCCACAGACCGGTTTAATGTCAGACAATATTTTAAGGTGTCACTGATAAAAATAACAAAATAAAATGATACGACCAACACAAAAACTGTGGTATTTTGTAAATATAATAATAAACGTGTATCCACTGTGTAATTATGTAACATTATTAGCAGCGTCTTTCTGAAATGTGCTAACAACGATCAGCGTAACGTCCTCCTCTGCCCCTCACGCGCTCTGGTCGCTATGGTAACGCATAAACGGTTTTAGTGTTAAAGTCATAAAAGTTTTCAGTGCTGTTGTGGTGATCTCAGGGTTTTCTGCCATGACTTTCATCCAGAATACCGGAAAAGTTGATGTCCCTAACATACGTGCTAGATGCTATGGATTGAGATCAAATTTTTAAAAAAAAGTTTACATTTTTTGTACGACCCGGTACCAACTCATGGCCCAGTTCGAAATGCTCCATGGCCCGGTAGCGGCCCGTGGCCCGGTGGTTGGGGACCACCGACATAGGACATGATAAGGCAATATGAGTAAGCAAAATTTACAAATTGTGGATTCACCTATTATCAATAAGGAATTGACACATTTATATGTTAAAATATTAGTCAATATGTTAAACTAGTCCTAATTAATCTATAAAATGTCTTAGGCTGTAATATGTCATGCAACACACAAGAATAAAGCCTTTAATAACCTTACTTCTAAACAAATCTCATTTTAAAAAATAAATAATGTCGATAGGGTGAAAAATATTAAGCTGTACTCTTCAAAGACAGTTATCATGAGGTCTAGCTCAGTTCAGAAATAGTGCATGTAATAAATAGGCATCACAGCAAGACAAAGTCCTCTCTTGTGGCCAGGAAGTGAGCTGGACAGTAGACAGTTGGAAGCATCCTAAATGCACTGATTTAAACTGTTCAGACTGACTAGCAGTGTCTCCGCCTCAGGCTGGGCTTTACACTAGCGAGGAAAGCCTGACCCAGTTGGCCGAAGGCAACAGAGAAGTCCTATCAGTTAACACTAGAGGGGCCCTTGCCCTTGAAGGCCAGGGTCTGTGGATTTAAACATCAGTGCATCTTTTACTGTGAACTCTGGTGGTCATTAGAGATGACCTCAACCAATTTCAGACAGCAGCTGCTCCAGTGGGCCCAGAGGAAATGTCAATTTGAGTGAGTAATTGTGAGTGGAGAGATTTTAGGATGTTTTACTTCCACTTAACCTCATAGCATGAGTTCATTTGTGCTTCTGGAATTTAACATCTGACATCTGCCATTAGTACCTTTAGTAATATCAGTGGGAAGCATATTAATACTTCTCCCTATACAAAATGAATAACAGAAAAATGAATTTCCAGAATTAGAAGTTGTATGGGAAATTTCATCAACGATTTGGCAAACTTCAGATTCTTAAGTGAATTTTTAAAATCCCAATATGACCTTTTCTCAGTGCCTAACATTCATTCTCACTGCAGTCAACACTAAATTCCTTGTCCTCAAGGATGTCTGCTTCCAAAACAACTGCTTCTAAAACACCTGGCTCATCAGATAATTATCAAGGTCTTTGTTTATTTGAAATGGGTGAGTTAGAGTACCAGAGCTGAGACTACTTTTCTGATTTAATTTGCAATACTGTTCCTCTCCGATTTAGTTTTTTTTATGGAGAATTTTCTTTGAGAATAATCATTCTGCTCCAGTCAGACATAATTTCAGTTTTGCCAAGACATTCTTACAAGTCCAAAATCTTAATGATTGTAATTTCAAATTTGTGTTATGTGGTTTCACATTTCCTGCTGACTGGCTTTTTGTGTGAAAACACAAAAAAAATAATTGCTCATGCAGTGACTGTTGGTATGATATTCACACAGCACATTTGAAGAATGCTGGCGGGAAATATCGATTGTCTGTTCTGTTCAACAAAACACATGTAAGTGTAAACCCTGTTAGTCTGATACACAAATCTACAAATACTGTAAGTGCTCATTTTTTCCATAAAGTGGCACATGAGCTGATTTGAAAGAGGTAATAAATTATTGATAGTAAACTACTACAGTTTTAAGCTGATTAAAAAATCTATATTATTGGAATGTAAAGGGATTTAATTCCCTATGAACTAACAGTTAAAGTAACAATAACTATATTTATGGTGAGTCACAATGAGCATGAAATTTCACTACAAGTTTGAACCCATCATAAAGAAAAGACGTAGAGAGAAGAAAGACTGTACTCCAAATTATAGCTTAATTGCACAACTAAGACTAAAGCTGACCCAACTAATCACCTACTTTTAATCAGCATGTGTATATGAGAGTGATTAACCTTTATCCTTAAGCCCATTAGAAAGGTTAATATTAGCATTCTGAGGAAGTCATCTTGTAACCAGTGCATCTGCTCAATGACAAGATGCGGTGTCATTTAAACAGCTGCAGAAGGTAGATTACACACATTAAACTTGACTGACAGACATAACAGGTGCATGGTCTGAATAGAAGGGGGTTGGTTTGAAGATCACCAAGCTTTCTGTGTGAAGCACTATTTGAGTTTTCAGTTTACTTGGATGTAAAATGTAAGCATTCTCTACAGATCACTGTTCCATTTCAATTTAGGTGAGAATTTCACATTGTTAAGGTACAACATTCGAAATTAATGTTCTGCACCAATCTAATTCTCTGTCCACAAGTTAATGTACCCACCTTACTGTGTAATTGCACAAATGTCATCAACATGGAAACGTCATTGGAAGGTAATTATAATTGTGATCTCAACACAAAAGTCACAGTTAAAAGCATGGACACAATGCTTAAATTCACTAAAGGTATCCTGAAAGCTAACGTCTAATACAGTCAGTGAGGAAACCAAAAAAGAAAAGAGTTTTAAAAAGTGAATGAAATTTTAATGTTAGCTATGTTTTGTAGCTTAGAGTTAGTTAGCTAGTTTTTTCTGGAGCCACCACTTTGACAATAATCCATCAATGAAATACAAATTAGGATATTACTACTTACCAAATAGTGATTCACCATGATTCACTAATCTAAAAACTAATCATCAGTGCACATGGAAGCAATGAAAAATATACATTAAAGATTAAGACTTGTACAATAAAATTAGTTATGATATTAAATGTTAAGTATCAACATCACAAACTCATTCTGTTCATTAATACCAGACTTAATGTATTAATTAAAATCCTTAGAGTAAGAGACCATATGATATACATCTTCATAGTACATTTATGCAAGCAAAATCATCATCAGTAGAGTCTAACATGTTTAAAGGCCCTTTTCACAGTGCACATTTTCACTGCTATTTGTTTTAGCAGCACGGTTTTGACATCGGTGTATGATATATACGTTATTTACTGTCTAAATCAATCCCTCATTATTCAAAGAGTATTAATATATTAAATGATTCATCAAAAGAATGAAATGTTGATATTTAACAACAGTTAGTCATTAATGTATATTTTATGCACTATTGTATATCCTCCTATGCACTAAGGATTAGTCTCTATACTAATAGAAATGTAATCATTAGTAAAGTACACTGCCTGTCCAAAAATAAAATAGAGTTTTTCCTTGCCATCCAGACCCAAATTCTATAAACTCTGTAAAGCTGCTTTGCGACAACGTCAGTTGTAAAAAGCGCTGTATAAATAAAATTGACTTGACTTGACTTGAATTGGTTTAACAAAGCAAATAGGTAAGATTCTACAATTGGATATTAATTGCAAGAATGATTATGTTTCAGCTGGCAACAAGGTATTTAATCAGAGCTGATGCAATTAATAGCCTCTCATTACTTAAAAAAACATGTCGGAAGATACATCCTGTGGTCATGGAAAAAATGTTAATCTGCTTCAAATAGGTCAAATTATTGCCCTACACCAAGCAAAGAGAACATCTAAGGACATTGCTGAAAGTACGAAAATTGGGTTAAGAACTGTCCAACACATTATTAAAAACTGGAAGAATAGTGGGGAACAATCATCTTTGAATAAATGTCGTTTGGAAAAGAATCTAGAAGGACCATGATCAACGATGGTGAAATCAAATTGTAAAAGAAATAGCAAAACAAAAACAGCTGAACTGACGGCTATGTTCAATAGTGAAAGTGAGCATTTCCACATGCACAACGCGAAGGGAACTCGGGTGATAGGGACTTAACAGCTGTGTAGCCTTAAGAAAACCACTTATTAAAAAAAAGGCTTCAATTTGCTGAGGAGCATAGAGATTGGACTCTAGAGCAATGGGTCATATGGTCTGATGAATCTAGATTTACCCTGTTCTAGAGTGATGGACATATCAGGTTATGTGCACCCATCATGCTTAGTGCCTACTGTACAAGCCTGTGGTGGCAGTGCTATTATCTGGTGTTGCTGCAGCTTGTCAGGTCCAGGTTCAGCAACATGATGTGTCCAAAGAATGACTACCTGAATATACTGAATGACCAGGTTATCCCATCAATAAATTTCTTCTACCCTGATGGCATGGGCATATTCCAAGATGACAATGCCAAGATTCAACAGGCTCAATTTGGCAACATATTTTCACACATGGATTGGCCACCATGGAGTCCATAACTTAACCCCATTGACAAACTTTGGGATGTTCTGGAGAAGAATTTGCACAGTGGTCTGACTCTCCCATCATCTCAACAATGTCTTGGTGAAAAATTAATGCAAATCTGGACAGAGATAAATGCGATGTTGTAGAAGCTTATCGAAACAATGCCACAGTGAATGCGTGCCGTAATTAAAGATAAAGGTGGTCCAACAACTATAACTACTGAGCAAATAATCCTTAAAATAAAGTTATTAAATACTTATGTTTTTAGTGTTCCTGAGACAAGCTAGCCTATTTTTATTGGACCTATTTCAATGAATGTGGTCACTGTCAGTGACTTGGCAGCTCCTAAGGAAATCAAAAGCCACATGCAGGAATCATTTTTCACTCATTCATTTAATAAATGTTTACTGGACGTGATGACACATTGGCTAGCAATGTCACCCACTACAAATGACATCACAGACAAACAGACATTGTCCAATCAGGATGTCTTCTCTATGTCCACCGGTTAAGTTCTGTGGCCCTTAATCTCCGGCTATTAACTGTACACGCCATAAAAAATCAAATGAACAAGAGATGACGTTGTCCATAGCCTTAGAGCAGGCAAATTAATTTTAGGGCAAAGAAAGAAGCTATTGTCAACATACAAGCTTTGGTTAACACAGATTGGTCTGTTAAAATTGCTACTTCCTGTGCAGTTTGCTTTGGAATGCGAGAGAGAAGACATAAAGCCCATACAAATAGAATTACAACCCGTTGACAAAGAATCACTCATTCATTAATTATCAGAAGGAAAATCTTGTTTTTTTGCCAAATTAATAGCAAATCTACTTTTTCTGCATAGAACATCTCTGACAAATCTCTTTTGCTTCCTTGCAGTGGGATTTATAGAATATTTGAATATTTTTCTTGGCTCGCCATGTGTAAAGATCGCTGCATCATCTGGCACTTTACCAGCCACACGATGAGCCAGTATGACATGTCCCAGAGTTCCCTCAATCTGACTGACAGGCATGTGCCTCAGGCCTCCAGCTGGAACAGCTGATAAATTGCCAGGTAATTTCTCACTTCGCTAGGTCCTGTCGGGGGATGTTCAGAGGACAAACACGCTCTCAGGCTGACGGGCAGGATGGCTCGATGCATCTTGCTCGACCTGGCATGAATTAAACTTGAAACTTGCAACATCAGAGCTGGCATAAGCACCCCATAAAGAAAGCAGATCACGGCCTCTGAGCGCTGCAACCTGTAAATCAACTTCGTCCATTACAAAATGCTACTCAGCATTTAGTTGTAGTTTTTGCTCCAAAATGTTAAAAAGTAAACAGCCCTGAAGAATTATCACTGAGCCCAAGTGGAATTAGCAACAAAGGGAATCTTTCAGCAAGAAAGTGGCTGTACATAAAGGATGTACATGTATATGTTTAAAGCCCAAATTTTATTCTCAGTCTCATCATTTTTAATAGTAGTGTGATAAAAAAGCATTTATTATTTACAGTCATATCATATACCACATGACAAGCAAATATTTACCCTCTTTGATTACCATATGTAAAGGTGAATGCACTTTAACAAATTACACATAAAATGCAATATTCCATCATTAAGTAAACAAAACGTTAAATAAAAAGCTCAAAGGCTGTAAATACTGAGTCATTAAAATAAATTATCCCATTTATCTACATCGACAAGTGTGAGCTACAGTTACGTTTCCTCTCATGGACATAAAGAACAGATGGATATGGTCTGAACATTTTTGTTGTTTTTCGACACTGGTGGCCTAGTGGTTTTATTCTGGCCCTTGTGAACAGAGGGTCAAGTCCTTGCACAGGTACGACTGAAGTACTTTTGAGCATGGGACCCTCCCGTTACACTGCTCCCTGGGCACTGTTGATGGCAGCCAACTGTTCCATGCGTGGATGGGATAAATGCAGAGCTCACATTTCATTGTGTTGCACTTCGAGTGATGAACTGTGTTCACAATGACAAATAGTCACTATCACATGAAGATTTACTAATATGTGAGGCTTGCATTACTCTTAGCTTCATTAGCCTCATATCTTCTGTGCATAATGAAACAAGCTTCTGGGCTGATTGTGTATATTTTAAAAAATGGGAAAAAAAACTAAAGGGTTCATGTTAAAAATGTACAGATATGTGGCAGTGGCTCTGGTCTTATGGGATTAACACTGGTGGCAGAGCTGTGACATCATACAGAGAAAGTTAAGTGTAGATGGATGACAATGATTAACCTCTAGGGAAAAGGAGTTGACTGGATATGCCACATAAATCTCCATATTTACCATGTAGTGTTCTTCACAAAGGCAGATATTTAATTTTAAGGATGGTAGCTGTAAGAAGGAAGCTTCACTGGAACCTGATATATATGAAATTTCAGTTTTTAACTGGCCACACGGTTGTACAGGGAACAAGCGTTTTACTGGGCGTTTCTGTGTGGAGAGCAGTGGAACAAGTAACACAGTTTTTCTCCCACTTGTGGCTTAAGGAGGACAAATGTAGAAGTAGAGCTAAACACACACACGAACACACACATACACACATGCGCATAATTTCCACTAGTTTGGCAGTGGTGTGTGTGTGAGAGTGAGAGTGAGTGAGTGAGTGAGTGAGTGAGTGAGTGAGTGAGTGAGAGTGAAAGAAAGAGAGAATAGGAGGAGACACTCTATCCACCTGCAGAGGCCAGGGTTGACCACAGTTGTTCTGCTCCACTGTAGACTGGGCAGGGCAGGATTGAGGGTTCTATTTTGAAGGTGTTTTCAATACATACTCCTGTCTGACAGGACCGTTTGATAAATGTCTTCTAAATGTCTCATTGCTCAAAATAGGTCCCTCTAGGTGTGACCTACATTTGACAATTTAAAAACAATAAAAAAACAATTTCACTGTGTAATATTGCATTTAAATGATTATGTACATTAATTAGTAATGGTATTACATGTACAGGAGGTCGCAATTAATATACGACGATTTGTCGCATGCTTCTTAAAAAAATAAATGAATGATGGCGTTTGTGCTCCAGGTTGTTGTAGGATTTGGTGTGGCAATGCCTTGTGGACTATGTAGTGTCTGGTGTGGGAAAATAGGTGGAAAGAGTTGCTTTCTGGGAGTAACAGCGAGTTGGCTTTTCAGTAATACGGCGAGAGAGACTGGTGTTAGCTACATGCATGAGTTCTGACTTATGTTGCACTCTGAGGAACTCAAGGAAACACTGTATTAAATTTACTTTACCATTTTTACCTTGTTAGTTCATGTCCCTGGTCTTATTAATTATGATTCACTTCAAAGACAAAATGTTATAAATATATGTACCTGCTGTGTACACTACTGGTGAAAAGTTTTACAACACTTCATTTTTCCAGTGTTTTATGGTAAGTTAAGTACTCTGTCTTTGTTCCTTTTCCTCCACGTTGTGAAGGCCATATACAGTACTACTTCCTGCACTACAGTATTGTGCTAATACTGCATCAGAGGGTGGAGGAACAATGTGTTCCAGCTCCGCCATAATTTGAAGGATTAATTGACTTCCATTGCTGCAGGAAAGCTGTAAGCTGTAAAAAAAAAAAACAGGTTTTTAATGCTAAAGCCTGTTGTCTTTGAAATCTACATAATATTGAAATGTTTGGTGACCTAAACTTTTTAATTATGATGGATTTAGTTATTTACTTTGTGTATATATGTATGTATTTATGTATATGTATGTATGTACACACACACACACAATTATATTTTTTTCTTATGTAGCCAATACTCTAATGTAAGCAGCTGGACACCAATGGTTAGGTCTTTGCCTAGAGAACCACATTACTTCATGCATGTATTTACAAATCCCTAGATCAGAATGAGGAAACTATGTGAAAGACATGAACCAACTACCAAATTCCTCCTTCAACAAAATTTCAGGATGGATTTCCAATGAGCTTGACAATGTGCTAAGTGAGACTGACAAACCCAAACCATTAAAACCAGGGCCTATGTTTAGTTGAATAAAAAATATTATAGTTGAAAAAGAAGACAGGACGTAGAAGATCTACTCTTTCTCAACTATAATATTTTTAGCATGTTCCTCAAAAAATGGAGAAAACCCTGCAAACTCAAAAAATTGAAATATTGTGATACATAAAAAAGTCTTTTAGTATTGCAATGTTATATTTTTGCCATATCGCTCACCCTTATATACAACAGCTTCACATTGCTTGTTAATTGTTTCCCAAATGAATAGGAAACTAAGGGAGAAACAAAATAAACTGATATTGTCATTTGCATCAAAGAAATCAGGGCATAGCTTTGCTTTGACTCAGGCTCACAAACAGCTGTTCGTTTGGGCTCGTCCATAACCTTCACTTTTGTCTGGTTGCAGTGTTTAGAAGCGGACGGGGAGAAAACGGCTCCATTCATTTCTCCGGGAGCCTTTGAACACTGTGAAAGAGAGCACTAAATATTTACACAGGCCGCCGCTGTTTGTTTAAAGTTGGGGAGAAAGGAAGGCAGACGGAGAGACAGAGAGTAAGAGAGAGAGTGAGAGTGAGTGTGTTTAGACAAAACACCTTCAGCACTGTGATGACTGCCAGACCACACTGTTTCTGAGGAACCTCTCAGCTTCTTTACCTCCATTTCAGGGCATGACAATACAAGAGAGTCATGACCCTACTAAGTGATTCTTTTTAGTGTTATAGTCTGCTTTATTACATTGACCCTCAGAGCTCCAGAGATATAGCTGCTGGTCTGGAAACCCCCTGTCTGTATCTAAGTTGGGTTGTGAGATTCTGTTGTCATCACCACATGCTTTTTGCCAAATTATTGACTCGTTTTAGTAATGTTGTTCGGCAGATTCTGTGCAGCAGCCCAGGCCCACGTGAGAACTCTTTTTGAAGACACCTTTTTTGTTTTTGAGTAGTCCATTATAATCTGCATTATTAGTGAAAACTGACATTTAAGTAACAAAACTTTACTTTCCAATGAATCAAATGACTGCAGTCAGTTTCTTTTCTTTTCACAACACTGCTAATAAAATACTTTTCACAGGTTTCCAGAATATGGTATAGATTCCTAATATGGAAAGGCCAATGAGTCAACTAGTCTATAAGACAATTAGTCTAAACTGTAAACTAGTTAAATTATTAGTCATGGGCACCCCAGAGTGATGAAGTGGTCTAAGCGCTAGCCCTACCATCAGAAGATCACTGGAGTGATCCCTGGTGGAGCTACTGCCATCCGTAGCCAGGAGTCTAAGTCTTCTGACTCCCATAAACATCTGTACGTACATCTGAGCCAAATAAGACAAATTGTAGATTCTCAAAAATCATGTTTGTAAGACGAAAACATGAGCATTACAATGATCCAAATGATACAGGTTCTCACATGGTCCAGATCTACATTTCAGGAATTCAAATGCTCAGAACTGCCAGAGTTGTTTTCATTTTGATGATGAAATTAAGACAGTTGAAGTTTTTTAAGGTCTGAGTGAATGTGACACTTTTTTCTGCTGGTTAGTCTGACGCACAGATATTATCTAAAACATTAGCTTTTGTCAGTTACAGAAGAAAGCCCTGCAGAAAAAACAGATAATCTGTAGAAAGCACAAAGTGTATTCTTCCTCCAGTGATTCAGCATTAACTGAAAACTGCTCTATCCCTGCTTGATGCCTGATAGTCCCAGATTAAGACTAGAAAACAGTGAATAAAAAGGAAACAGAGATTCAGTTCATGCAAACATTAGGCACAAAATAATCACCAAAAGCAATGTTAATGTTGACTATAACAGTGATGACGATGTCCAGTCAGAACTGTCGTGCACTGCGTTGCACTATGATGCACTGATCTTGTATATTCAGGGCTAATAAAAAACACTTTTTAGCATTTTAAAACAAAATCACACTATAATCCATGTGTTAATTGTAGTGACTGTAAGACACCTTCAGCTTCTAAAGGCGGATATCTGATTAATTTAACATTTAAAATAACATTTATAGCATTTATTTAACTTATCGTCATCCATAACATTAATAATGTAACACAAAAGACATTTAATTGGTAAAAATTAAAGTGGTTTTCAGTCTGGGCAGGAGAATTAACTGTGTAAAGAGTTATCCATTTTAGAACAGGAACAAAACTGCCCACTTCACTGCATGTTCAAATAACTAGCACTGTAATGATCTCAAATCAGTTGTTATATTGGCTGAAATTCAAAATTTTTTTGTTGCTTTATATTAGTTTCCATTCTTAAATCGATGTAAAATTCTAGACAGGTAACAAATTAAAGTCAGATTTAAAAATTGTACTACACTGTGGATGCCAAAACTTTGGCTGCACAATGCAAGCTTAACAGTGCTTAAGACTTGCTACTGCATTGAACGTTTATGGTGTCTGTGGAAATGCCCTCTAATAGCACTACTATCCAATTCGATTTAAACCACTATTATTGAGGAATGCACTGACTCAGAGAACTACGGAAATAGACAGAGTGCCGTTTCTGTAAATGGCTTCTAAAGACGTAATCTGATTTAACAGCAAACAATGCTGCAATAGTATTTCGTTTTCCTGTAACTGCACCAAATAAAAGTATTTCTAGAATAAGCCGAAACTAGACAAATGCTGTAACATTATACAATTCTCTCTCTCTTTCTCTCTCTCTCTCTCAATCATATCTCTTTATTAAACAATTGCCCATAACATTAATGCCACCTGGTCAATATTGTGTAGGCTCCTTATGCCAGCAGAACAGCTATGACTGTCTATTATAATCGGCATTCACTTTTTGAGTTACAGTTGCTATTCAATGAGATCAGACCAAGTAGACTAGCCTTTGCTCAGCATACTCATCAATGAGTCAATGCCCTTGACCCTGTAAGTCAGGGGTGTCAAAGTCAAATGGACGGAGGGCCAAATAAAAAATTTTGCTACAAGCCGAGGGCCGGACTGATCGAACGTTCATTGAAAAATT
>JBBIGC010000001.1:7283230-7300604 GCA_037576955.1 Lepidarchus adonis
GGAGCTAGGACCCAACTGGTCACATGGTCTCAGGAATCACATGACTGCTCAGAGGGAGCCAGTCAAGACCTTACAACATGGAGTCTGACATCACAGCCACGACCTTCAGCAGCTGTTCAGAGGGGAAGACCATATGTGTGTACAAAAGAGTTAGGGGGAATCTCATCTGGCTAATTCAGATTCGCTGTGAGACTTTATATTCTCCACACTGTGAGTGAGCGGCCTGTCAGGGAGAAATCTACTCTGTGGTGGTCGGCGTGTGTCTCATTAAGTGTGCAAACATGGGAGGCAGAGATTTCCAGCAGTGTGTTTTCATGCACAATCTGGCAGCCAGACAGCTCAGGGTCAACACGGCCAAGCAAAACCCAGACGCCATCGCCGCCGTCGAAGCTGTCTGACGGAAAAAAAGAAAGAGATAAAAACAACAGGGAGTTGTCCTATATCAGGCCACTTTGAATAATTCCATAACTTTCTTGCATAACATGTGAAGTGAGAGTGAGAGGGAAGGGTAAAGAAGGAGGGAGAAAAAGAAAAAAGGCAAGAAGAGAAGGATGGAGCACATAGTCTCTTCTGTGCATCATAGCAAAGAGTTTGGAGATGGATAGAAGAGAAAGACCAAGTCCTATGACAAAGCTTAATCTTGGATAAGTTAGCTGGCTAGGTTAGCAGGCTAGCTCACACACTGAAAGTAATCCCCATAGTTTATTTTTAATGTTAGCAAAGATTATGTTTGACTTAAAACCTGATTGGGTAACTGACTGGGTAACTTGCCAACTAGCTAGCTAGCTAAATTTAATAGTAGACAATGCAAAGTAGATCCCTGAACACTACATTTTCAAAGAGCTATTTGTTGCTAGCTAATACGTTAGATAGGGAGGCAGCTAATAACCCATTGTTAAATTCTTAAGTACTTGTTGGTGAGCACAATTTACAAAGTTATGTCTGACATAAAACCTACTTTGAGAGTGAGGTAGAACTAACCTACTAACTAGCTACAACACAGGAAGTTCATGGTACACAACACAACAATGCAAAAGGTAGCTAACCCCCAAAAAGGAGAATGTAAAAAAGTAGATTAAAAAATGGTGTGTAAAAGGTTCTGACATGAAAAATGAATGCTAAGGTATGTTAAGGCAGTGTGTGTGTGGCAGGCAGAAGGATGTCATCAGTAGGAAGTGATGTGGTTTAGAGGGGCCAGGGAGAGGAAAAGAGGCAAGTAGAAAGACAGAGAAAGAGAGAGAGATAGAGAGAGAGGCAGAGAGAGTGAGAGAGCACAAGAGAGAAAGAAAGAGAGACGTAATGCACTCAGATGTCCATCTGTCTGAGTGTCTGGCACAGCAGGGACCTCCATTCCAAAAGGCCGGGATTACATAACCAATTGGAAACGAGTCCAAAAGAGGCCAACAAGTCCGTCTGTGTGCTGGAGTCCCACCCTCACTGACAGCCTATAACACAGCTGATAGCTTTTCCCTCTCTTAGCTCAGCCTCAGAGCAGAGCAGAGGGATAGGAGGCACAGGGAGAAGTTATTTACACTGCAAAGCCAAAGTAAAGATCTTGTTGCATAAATGATGTCTCTTTATGGAGCGTTTATCGGAAGGCTGATCAAAGACAGCTTAATGAAATTTGCAAGACATTGACACTGTCACAGTATGAAATAGTGTGTTTATATTATTAATTCATATATATCCAATGATGGCTGAAGACGGTGTGTTAAGTATACTAAAACAGTCAGGTGTAAAAGTTTGGAAACCGCCGTTGTTGTACACACCCACTACAGCTAGAGCTGGGCAATATGATGATATTTATTGTGATACATTTTGCCCACAATATGATTTTGTGAGCAAATCAGGATATTGTCACTACTTTAAAAGGAACCAAAGATTAGGAGAGGAACCCATCCTCCTCTGATCGACACAGTACATCTATCATGTGTCATAAATAATACTTATACCGGAATGAACCCTATGATATTGTCTCATTTATGAGTAAAAAAGAGCCTTTAAACATGACAGAAAATGTGATTTGATTTATATTGCAGTATATATCTGCATCGACTGATATGAAAAAGTTGATCCATCTACAGCAGTGGTAACCAATCAAGCAGCTTGGTAGTTCCCCTGCTCAAACACACTTCTTAAGCCTGGCAATTAAAAAGTGAGTTGAATCAGAATTAGCAGCAGCCATTCGGGACTGAGGTTAGGGAACCCTGCTCTACAGAGAGCATAGTGAATTTACCTCTCCAAATTTAACACACCCTTACTGTTAATTTGCTGAATTTTACAATTAGGCGAAAAATAAACATTAAATGTGACCTGTATGTTAGTTTTATGCTTTAGGTTAACTTGAAGAAATAAAGAGAAACTGTACACTAACGTTTAGCAAGAAAATGACATATTTATGTTTGTAACCTGTGTTACAGCGTGTACTGTACAAAATGCGCAAAAAAAAAAGATATAAGTTTAAAAATATAGCCGTATAAAAGCAATATAATAATAAAAAGAAGAAATACAAGTATAAATAAAATAGATGTACAATAATCATTGTGCACAGTTGCAATATTAATAGCATATGCATCTAATTATATATACTGTAAAAATATAAGTCATATGCACATATTTAAACATTTACAAATCTATGAAGCAATCGCTGCATACATCACTGCTAAAATGTCTATGTTTAACCCCTTTTCTTCATAAAGAGCAAAACTAAGGTAGCAGGGTCGCGGAGTTTATCCAGTTCTCTCACTATATATGACAAGTGAAAATCTATTAAGTGACAGTTTACCTTTAAATCGACTACTATAATAGTCCAGAGAGACCACTCCACAAACCATTTATGTGACTATATGTTCACTATGTGTATGTCCTTTTTATCATACTTCCCTCAGACACTAATGAAGAATGAATTGGCCATTTAGTCAAGATTTTCATCATTTTCATCACTGTGTTGCAGTATTGTCACGTCAGTTCAATAATAAAAAAAGAACAGACAGCTTCCCTGTGATAGAATGTTTTTTCTGGGTATTATCTACACATCTGTTATAGTAGTCTTGTAGATCTGCTGTGGAAATAAAGAAGCAAATTTTGAAGACAAAGCACAAATTATCTTTTATTTGTGTAAGGGGGAAACTGTGTTTTTCTATAAACTGTTCCTTTTAAGTTATGACTGACCATGACAAAAGCTTCTGCCCACACTGCACAACTCTCACCAACGATTCGCCTTGATTACAAAATAAAAGTTCTTTATATTGATATATATATAACAAAACATAATAATAACAACACTAAAGAATACCACAGTAACAAAAACAGCAACAGTCACACAGATTAGCATTTTCAGACACAAGTGTACAGCTGGTCTGCAAACAGGGTCTTAACTTGTAACTTAAAACACACTTATGAGGCTTTGGTAGTTTACTCTCTTTCTCTACATCAATATGCATGTGTTCACATTTGGCAAATATGGACTAAATTATTGCATTCGTATTATGGGACGTCTTTGTGCCATTTCCGCCACAATGAGGCTTTATACTGTACAGGCAACAGGGAGCACAGACCATACATTACAGAACCTTTCTTGTTAGCATATATTTCTGGAGTGTTTTCCTGTAGGGACATTCTGGCAAAAATAACATTTACGCCTTCAGACTTTCAGAAAACGTGCAGAGGAATTAAGCTATTAATAGTGACTGTTAATAATAATAGCTGCTTGATTAATACATATTCATCTTGACCTATTTCAATAAAAGCAATATATTCAGCAATAACCAATTACACTAAGAGGATAAAAGAATGACACAATGCAGTGACTGGCTTTTGCACAAAGCAAACCAGCAAGCGAATCGATTCAGTATGGCTGTCCCTACGTCTTTGTGAAATATGTTTAGCAAGACTGACACAGACAATGGCACGGTAAATGGAACCATGTACACTGAAGGTAACTGATATTTTTACATGAAACTGTGTCTATGCTATAGCTGAACTTGTCTGTTATACTCCACAGTGTTATACCATCACCATAAAAATAATGTAACCTGATAATGTGAAGCATGACTATCATTAAAACACCATTTTATAGTGAAATATGCTTTTTGGAAGATAATGCAGGGATTACATGTATAATAATAAGCACTAACAGAACTGACAAAGGCACTTCAAGCACCTTCTTCACCTCTGTCTACCTCTAACACCAACTGATTCACTGTCTGCTAAATATCCTAAACTGATCCATTTGGCTTCATATCAGACGTCATTACAGTAAGAGAAGGTTCTGCCCAGCTGCCAGATTCCATGGTCAGCAGGTTGCATGCATGTGAGTTGGTAAACAGGTTTTTTTCTATTAGCAGTCTGCTGGTCCAATGTAAAGGGGCTGCAAATAGACTGGAACAAATGCAACGCTTACCTGCTTTTGCCATAAAAGAGGACGCTCTGTGCAATATTCCTATTCAGATGCCGGGCCACTCTTTGGGATAGCCTGCAGTATTCTTCTGTAGTCACCACGTCCACCTCTCGTCCATGTGCTCAGCGCGCGCGCGGAACCTTGCGCCTACGGTCCCGTACGGAGGCGGTGACGTCACTGGCGCGCGGCTGCGCCGTGAGAGAGGCACATCTTAAACGAGGTTTTACTCGTGGTATAAAACAAAGTAGTGGAATGCAGTTCTCGAATATATTATTCATATGGCGCAGGAGCAAGTTTTTAAAATATATATATATTTAAAATATATATATAAGCGCGAGAGTGCGCATGCGCGTCTGCAACGGAAACAAGTGCTGGTTAATGTGTTGTGTCTTTGGTTGTTGAGGGAAAGTGTTCAATGTTGCATGTTGTATCTTGTGTTTCAAATAGGACTGCTGAACATAAGCGACCTGGTTGCCTCGTTAAAACACACCTCTTCTGGAGACCGTGTGCTTACGGTCTTTTAGGAATGCATGTTAACGCGATTAGAGCGTTTAGCCCGAGATGCGTAAGCTCGTGCACAGATGCCAAGTGTAGCTGTAGTGAACCGCGAACCTGATTTATTGGCTTTAGTTTGCTGGTTGCCACGCTAGTTTCCTGTCAAGAGGTCGTCAGTGTGCTGCACAGCCCCTCCTCTCATGTTTGGGCGCCGAGATGTGTGAAAATACCCGGCTGCGCGTGCGGCCGTTTCTGATTGGCTGAGGTTTCAGACAGGCTACTCTTCTGTGGTGTCTGGACCACAGTTGTAGATCATGACTGATAACGGTAGTTTATTCAAGTCCTTCCTGAAAATGACTTCTGGATTTTTCAGCATGAGCTGAAATGGGTGTTAACTAGTTTCTCAGCTTTTCCAATAAATAAACCCACATTTGGTCATTATAAATGTGTAATAAATCTTACATGCTCCTTGCTTATAAATGTAAACTGGTGATGTGAGGAACACCTCCAGTCTGCAAACATGAAACCTGGAAACACACACTTGGACTTACATGCCTCCAGCTGCTTTGCCCATAGCCCTGCATTAATGGAAAACTATGAAGGGAAACTATTCTTATGAAGAGAGTATGGAAAGAGGCAGGTCTACTTTGGAAGCTTCCTCATCATAAACTGTGTCAAACTTAATGTCTACTTTAATAACAAACATAAAAATTCAGAGACAGTCTGTTTTCTCAAAGAAATGCATTTATGATTCAGAATCGTTGGAACATACGTATATAGTGAAACAAAACTGTCTGAAGAACTCAGACAATACATATCCAAAAATACATTTCTTATCAAATATGTCATTCATTATATACAAAAACATACAAATTATTTTGTGGGGGCCACAATGACCCACGTTTTCTCATTTTATTAATAAAAATAAATGACTTAAATACAAATTATTTTATTTGACCACCTTTTCAACTGTAAATTGTGGCAGTTTTGTTATGAACAAAGAAAATTCCAACAATCTTCAAGAAAGAAAAACAATTGCATTGGGCATGCAACATCACAACTATGCCAGCAACAGTCTTTAACTTGCATAAAAAAGCAGGGGAGAGGGAAGTTCTTAAACATCTGTTTTCTTAAAAGTCTCTGCATCTCTTCTTTCACAGACTCATAGCTGAATCCTTCGTAGCTGCTGTAGCTTGTGTTTTAACAGTTCGCTCCTTCGCCTCAGCTGTTCTTTGATTGACAGCAGCCTCTGTTCATCTGACTGCATGCTGCGGATACACTCTGTGGCTTTCTTCAGGATGACCACCTTGGCTGCCTTCTCGTTGTTGGCTACCTCTGGAATTTCGTCCCGCAAGGCGAAAAAGCTCATCTTGAGTTCGTTCCTGCGTTGACGCTCCAGCACATTGTGAGTCCTTCTCTTGTCGTTGTCCTCCGAGTCCGACGTCCGCGGACTCACACACTTCCTCTGCTTGCCGTGTCGGCCGCTGACCGCAGACGAGGCCACGTCCAGACGCGGCCGCTTGCCTCCAGGCTGCTCGTGCCGCGTTGAAGGGTGTGCAGCGTAGTTGTGCTGGTGTGTAGAGACATGACAGCGTTTCAGCACGAGCGGACTCAGCTGTCTGGTCTCACACACCTCAGACTCACTCCGTCTCTGCCGCTTCTCCACGGTGACCACATCGATCTCCTCGTCATCTTCCTCCTCCTCCTCCTCTTCATCATCCTCCTCCTCGTCTTCATCTTCTGCAATGGAAAAAATAAATGAATAAATAAAACACCAAGATCATGTGTCATAGCAAAAACCTAACCACATTCTCACAGCTCAGAGCTGTGGGAAAATAATGGAATGTAGCAAGTGGCACATGGAGGAGGGGGCAAAAAAAATCTCTGCATTCCAGTCCCCACCCACTTTCCTCGTCAGCTGATATTTGAACACTGCAGTTTAAAGCTTCTCCTATGGCTCAGACTGTAGCTGCTCTAGCAGAGAACAACGCCGTGGAAAAGTGGAGGAAGCAGGAAAAAAGGCTTATGCAACCGCCACAAAGCCGTATCATCCACTGGAAAAACACCAAGGCCATGTTGCACCAACAAAGCCACTTTCCCAACATTGATAACGTGAACATTTCCAAATCTGTCCACCAAACACTGTTGCAACTCAGCTCCTGCAAACTGAGGTTTACTTTTCAGCGGGAGAGCTGACGTACCTGAGTCGCTGCCGCTGCTGCTGCCGCTGCTACCGCTGTTCGGCGGTGTGTCCGGCGTGACCTCCGCCGCTCTGGGCGACTCTGTGAGCGAGTATGGGAAGACCACGCAGGGGTCGATGCACTCGGACGCCGAGGTGCCCAGGTCCTGCAGGAAAGCGGCGGCGCTCATGCGAGTGGACCCGACGCGCTCCTGAGTCGCATCCCGACGGGCAGCGCGCAGCGACGCCAGCCGCTCGGAGACCGCCCTCTCCAGCTTGGCGGCGGCCGAGAAGCCGCTCCACATGCAGTCGTGGAGAACCATGGAGCTGAGCAGCGTCTGGGACGCGTCCGCGTCGCAGATGAAGCTCTGATTCACCACGTCGTCGCCCAGCAGCTCGGTGACCATCTCCAGCTGATCCGCCGTGGAGGGTCTCCGGCTGGGCGAGAGCGGCGGCGTGGGCAGCAGCTCGAACTTCTTCCAGATGTCCTCGCTGGGAGCGGGCGGCTGCCGCTGCTGCTGGTGGTAGAAGTCCTCGTCGTTGTCGTCGTAGTAGAAGTACGGCTGGAACGAGTCGTAGTCGTAGTCGTAGTTCCTACACGCCAAGCTCGCGCCCATCGGCATGATGACTGGGGGAGAGAAGAGGAGACTTAGACACACAGCACTACATCACTACTGCACCGGTTACTGCACTGATGGCGTCCGGACCTGCTGCTGCACTTCAGACACATGCTAACTGTCAAAGTGGCCAAGCTGGACATATGAAGGGCGTGGAAACTCGCTTGCATTAGTCCACTAATCCTAACCACCACTTTTTTCACAGCACATGAACGTGCACTAGTCCAGAGCTCTTACCATATATCAACAAAAACGACGACGCCACGAAATGATGCCGAAACCAAAACACTTGAGTAAAATCCAATATGTCCCCTGTGCTCCGGTGGTCCCTGTCACAGCGTAGAATCAAGTTTCAGTCGTCGTCTGGTCCAAACTAAGTAGTAAACAGTAAAGAAGACGCCGACAGCACCGTTCAGCTCCGCGCTCTCTCTCCTTTACTGGTCTTTGAGAGAACTGACGGTAGTTGTCAACGCACTGCGAATAAGTCCGGCGCTCCACTTTTTTTGCGTTTGTATATCCATCCGCCTATTTTCCCGCCAAATCAAGACGCTGTGGTCAAAGATGATATTTTCTGACGTCCTCGGAAGATATTTTTCAACATTTAGGAATTAAACGCTTATATGGTTTCATACTGTTCGCCTCACAGACATTTTCAACCCCGAATGATTATGTTTCGTCGGCTAATGCGCCAGTACTGGGACTAGTTCTTCGCGGAAGAATATGTTTTCTGAGACAGTAAACCTCAATGAGTGACGGGGTGGGTGGAAGAAGCGCAGGTCAGTCAGGGAGACTGTATCCTCGGTGGAAAGGCCAGTGTGTGTGTGGGTTGTTTTTTTTTTTACCGATGGTATTTCCACAACAGATTATTATACGTCGAATATTGTCTTTGATTCGACCCGGAGGTAAACAAAGCACGTTAAGTTAGAAATGTAAGCGTTAAGTGGCTGTATCTAAGCTGGATCCCTGGTTGCCCTGAAACAGCATCAGCACTAAGCATGAGAAAACTGAACTTACGCTTCAGCAGTTACACTTCAGTGAACTCCAGCTGCCCACTGTATGACTGAGTGCCACTGTAAGTTGGAAATCAATGGGAAGACATTTGTCCATCACTTTACTGGAAGGGGCCAGAGCTCGTGCAGGAAACACCACTATCAGAACCATTCAGCAGAACCACCCAGAACATGGCTGTTCCAGCCTTTTACACTTAACACGTTATTATTTGCTTTGCTAATTAGCTCATTTGGCAATAAACAGCCGCTTTTGTATTATTAATATTAATATTTTAGGGTTTTTTTCCCAACAGGTATTATTCGGTACTCATAATCTGAGTACTGTTGTTTTTATCCACAGGTATCACCTTTTATTTAATGGTATTTTCATTCCCCTTTACGTAGAAAAACCTTGTCTCCATCCTTCCGACCACACAAGTTTAAACCAAGGTTGCTCCCAAATCAACACAAACAGCACTTCTCTTGACCCCAAATGATAAGTTGACTTTGGGTAAATAGATGGGTGTGTAGCGCCCCCTGCTGTTGTGCAGTATTATCAAATACTGTCACAGTTCTTGACCTCATGTCCAGGAGCATGAAGAGCTTATCATGACCACGCCTTTGCAGGAATAACTGCAGTTTTTAAGAGCTTGACTGCAGTATGTTGCTGTACGGTGCAGTTTCAGTCCAGTATGTTTAAGACAAATGCATTTAAACTGGAGTTTCAGTGATAGTTTATAAAACATTCATTCTTTTTGGTTTAAAAAGTGTTTACTGCAGATTAATGCAGTATCCAATTGGTTTGTGACCGAAGGGATGTGGATTAGATTCTCAGAACCAGCCAGCAAGTGCCCTTGAGCAAGGCACCTAACCCCCTACTGCTCCCTGAGAACAGCCCACTGCTCCAGGTATGAGTGTTCACTGCCTCGGATCAATAAAATGCAAAGATGCGTATCCCCTCTGAGATCAATATGGTATAATACACTTAAACATTTTTTTAAAATGGTTTAAAGGAAACTCTCAACACAAACTTGCCAAAGACCCCTATACCTACCTGCATGTGCAAATAGTACACGCCCACTGCATGTGCATTTTCCAAACACACAGCACTGCATGTGAGCTATAACTTCAAAATTATATTCACTGACATTAAACTGCTGCCATTTTACATCATTCTGTACGGCATAGCACAATTTCAGAGATCACACACCTTAATATAATAAATAACAGTGAAAAGTGTCCTACCTTCCTTAATTTGGCTTTAATGAAGAATTAAATCATCAGGTGTTCAGAGTCCAAATTAAGTTCATGTATAAAGCCTGGATATTTGCAACAAGAACCATTACCGTAGACAGTTGCTGACAGTAAGTGTCAGATACAGTCTTATTATAATGTATAGTTTGGAAAATGTTGGCCACAGTCCAGAATTAATTCCATTTTTCAATGGAGACATTGAGATTGTCACGGACAAGAGAGAGCACGGACACTGCTAACAGTAATGCTATACACTTCCACCTGCATTTTGGTGAAAAAATTTGAGTTTGTTGTAGTAAATTCTCTTTTTAGAGTTACACACTAAATGAACATTGCAACCCAAAAATAACCCACACAGGATGGGTTACTGTATTTGTTAACCATAATCGTTAACCTGATTGATGTAATTTGATTTTTGACTATAACTTGCCATTGTTCTACACAAAGCCTATGAAAATCTACGGCCTCTATAGTCTGATTTGGTAGATCTACTATAGAGCTACTATATTGTTATACTGCTACAGAAGTAATTCCACATGGGGCTGAAGATAGTTATTCATGTATAAGACTGAAATACATTTAGTATTCATAAAAATGATCTATATTCAACCATTTATTATTGGAAACATTTTGTCTCCTAAATGATTAATTGCAGCAAAACTGCATGGTTGTATGCCTGCATTCCTTCATTGTAAACCAAAAAACTAGATTAAATATCAGATCTGCTGAGTGCACTCATTGTCTGTCATGAGCCACCAAACTTAGATTGATCATAAGGGGTGAAGTTCTATCTTACAAAGCCAGAGCTGTGAAATAACACGATGCAGACCAATCCTGACTTGATGTACTGAGCAGATCCCATATGGACAGAAGTTCTTACCTGATCTGAACTCACGAGGAACTGCAGACACCTCTTCAGACTGGACTCACTGCTACTCCTAGTTTTTAATTATTCATTTATGTTCTCTGTCTGTTATCAGTCTCCAGTGTCGAGCAGATTTTGTATTTTATGTTTTATGTTATATTTTGAGTTTTTACTTTGCCTCTGTCGCCTTTGGCTCATTAGGGGCTCGGACCCGGATTCTGTAAACTCTGTAAAGCTGTTTCGTGACAACATCAGTTATAAAAAGCGCTGTATAAATAAAATGGACTTGATTTAATAAGTATTTTTCTATTTTGATAAAAGCGCAGAATTGAGGGTAGAATGTCTGCAATCACGCAATGGAAACATTACATTTTAATTTTAAAAGATTGAACTGGTTTCCTTTTTTATAGTTCAATGACTAATTTCAAATGGTCTTTACCTTAAATAAACTAATTTTTCTTCTGTAATGTAATACATACAATCTGAATAATATTAGTGAGAAATTAGATAATCGGTTATTCTTCCTATTCCACTTACACACATGGACAAAATTGTTGGTAAATTTCCGTTACAGAAAGAAAAACCCATGATGGTCACTGAAATCATTTAAAACTGACAAAAGGAATAATACATAACAATTTACTGAGAATTAACAAATAAAATCAGACATGACTTTTGAATTGTGGTCCAACTGAATTATTCTGAACAACAAATTGATGAAACTGTCCTGGACAAAATTATGATGATTGTCCACCTAGAAAAGACTGAAAATAATTTGACTAGAGGAACAAGTTCTGAATCAGAAAACTTTATTAATCCCAGGGGTGATTTCAAGTTTACAATCAGTCCGTCTGTCTATTTGAAGGGTGAAAGGTCACTGAGCTGTTTGGTATTATGGTGTGAACCACACTGAACATGGACACAGACAGCGAAGGAGAGAATTCTCTCAAGAGATTAGAAAATAAATGATAGACAAGCATGTTAAAGATAAAGGTTATAAGACCATCTCCAAACAACTTGATGTTCCCGTGACAACAGTTGCACATATTATTCAGAAGTTTAAGGTCCATTGTAGTCAACCTCCCTGGACGAGGCAGCAAGAGGAAAACTGATGTCAAATTGAAGAGACAGATGATATGAATGGGAACCAAAGAGCCCAGAACAACTTCCAAAGAGATTAGAGGTGAACTTCAAGGACAAAGTACATCTGTGTCAGATCTCACCATCCATCACTGTTTAAGCCAAAGTGGACTTCATGGAAAACGACCAAGGAGAACACCACCATAAAAAAGTGAGATTGGAAATTGCCAAAATGCATATTGACAAAGCACAAATCTTCTGGGAGAATGTCCTTGGGACTGATGAGACAAAACTGCAGCTTCGTGGCAAAGTCACATTAGCTCTGTGTTTGCAGATGCAAAAATGAAACAAAAAAAAACTCTTTATCTAATGTGAAACATGGGGGAGGTTCAGGTTTGTTCTGTCATGGGTCCTTAAAGAGGGCAGTGACCCAAAACACACAGCTAAAAACACCCAAGAATGGCTACGAACAAAACGTTAGTGGCTTCTATGAGCCCTGTTCTAAATCCTATCGTACATCAAACCTGAGACAGCTGGAGCAGTTTGCTCATGAAGTATTGGCCAAAATACCTGCAGACGTCTCATTAAAAGTTACAGTAATGGTTTGATTGCAGTAATTGCCTCAAAAGGTTATGTAACAAAATATGAGGATAGGGGTGCCATCATTTTTGTCCAGGACAGTTTCATTAGTTTGTTGTTTAGAATAGTTCTGTTGGTCCCACAATTCAAAAGCAATGTCTGATTTTCATTTGTTCTCAGTAAATTGTTATGTATTATTCATTTAATCCGTTTCAAGATGTTCCCGTGACCATTGTGGGTTTTTCTTTCTGTAACGAGAGGGTACCAACAATTTTGTCCACATGTGTATATTATTAGTAAAATATCATTTGGTGCGAAATGGCATAAAACTTTGCAGTAAAATTGACTTTAAACAAATTTTAAATGAAGACTTTCATGTAACATGTAAACACTGTTAAAGTTTCAAAAGGTACCATAGAGTCATACACAGAAATTACGCTGCTAAACAGCTCCTTTTGAACCACAGATTTTGTGATATTACAAAAACAAACAAACATATATCCATCTGTTCTGCATACAGCTAAAACACACTCTCACATTCATGTTTTAACAAGTGTGTCAGTCTGGAATGCATAGCAGCCAATCGGAATAGAGGTCATTTACATATATCAGTGGAAAGCATAGGTTAAAGAGAAAGTGGAATTATGAGGGTAATTATGAAGATAAATGTTCATACATACAGTGAGGGAAAATAGAAGAAGATGGGAAGAATAAGCCCCTAGAGTAACATGTGCCCCCTACACTCATTTTCTCTCTTGATCAAATGATGGATCCAAAGCTAATCTCAACACATTTACTGAGAGACCATGATCTAATTATTTCTGAAACACTGAATTTCCTAGATTTATTGCCCCAGATTTTTTGGGGTCAGTGTAGCTAATGTTTTATACATTTATATGAAGAAGAGACACTTGCCAATATATGATTATGGTAAACTGTGGGGAGAGCAGTATGTTTGGTTCTAAGAGGAAGAAAATTGTGTTATAATAATAATAATAATAATAACAACAATAATAATAATAACACAAATAACAACAGTAATATTAAGAAGAAGAAGAAGAAGAAGAAGAGGAATAACAACAATAACAACAACAACAATCATAATAAGAATAACAACAGTAATAATAATAATTACATAAATAATAAAAAACAACAAGAATAACAACAACAGTAACAATAACAATAATAATAATAATAATGATGATGATGATGATGATGATGATGATGATGATGATGATGATGATGATGACGATGACGATGACGATGATGATAATGATAATGATGATGATGATAATAATGATGATGATGATAATAATGATGATGATAATAATGATGATGATGATGATGATGATGATGATGATGATGATAATGATGATGATGATGATGATGATGATGATGATGATGATGATAAGCATATGAGCAGAACCTAATCTCCTTAGTGGAGGAGTTCAGAAATTGGGATGTGGCATGTGATTGAAAATCTGTTTCTTGCTCCCATCTACAGGACGTTCAGTCAGTGGAGCATCGCTGCTAAGGATTCTGGAAAGAGTACGATGATGCCGACTACTGCTGGATCCTGTACCACGAAACTCCAGACACGGAGGAGGAAGAAAATCTGAAGAAACAGTGTTGTCTGTAAATCAAAACCACTGTGAGTCTCTTTGACATCACACTGAAAAGATTGAAAAATGTACTTCATAGATGCTTACAGTTTTATGCAAAAGTCTGGGCACCCCTTGATAAATAACAGATTTTGGTGATTTTGTAATTGAAAAGATGTGAACACAGTCTCTCTAGGACATTTAAAACCCCTACAATATTTTCAGCAAACATTGGTTCATAATTCATAAATTGGTTCATAAATAGAATAGAAAATTAAAATAAAAACATTATTATGGCACTGTGCAAACGTCTGGGCACCATAAGAGTTCCAAAGTCTCAGATTCTTTTTACAAGGTTTCAGACTTTAATCAGCTTGTTAGATCTGATGCAAGACAACAGCTGTTATTAGTAAATGTCATCTGGTGCCAATTTTAAAGCTACAAATACTCTGACTCTTCAAACCTTGTGCACACACTTGTGGACACTCAACAACCATGGGTTCCTGTGTAAGAACCTGAAAATGAAAGTTATTGATGCTCACAAAGCAGGAGAAGCTACAAGAAGATACCAAAGCATTGTCAGCTTGCAGTTTCCACAGTGAGAAATGTAATTAAGAGATGATAGTTCAGGGGAACTGTGGAGGTCAAGATGAGATCTGGAAGACTAAGAAAACTCTCAGAGAGAACTGCTTGTGTGCTAGTCAGAAAGAAGTTCCACTGTCCTTCATGAAAGAGTCAGCAGAAGAAAACCTTACCTGCACCCTCATCATAAAATCCAACATCAGACGTCTGCAACAGAACATCTACAGAAACAGTTTTTAGAAACAACTGCTGTAGACTCTTTGGCCACAATCAGCAAAGACATGTTTGGAGAAAAAAGAAGCAGTATTTCATGAAAGGAACACCTTGCCAACCATTAAGCATGGAGGTGGATCTATCATGCTTTAGTGTTGTGTTGCAGCCAGTGGCACAGGAAACATTGCATGGGTGGAGGGAAGAATGGATTCCACTAAATATCAGGAAATTCTGGAAGCCACCATCTGTAAAAACTGAAGCTGAAAAGAGGATGAGCATCTACAACAGGACAATGATCCTAAACAAACCTCGAAATCCACCATGGACGACCTCAAGAGACTCAAACTGAAGGTTTTGGAATGGCCATCACAGACCCCTGATTTAAACAACATTGAAGATTTGTGGGTAGATTTTTAAAGAGCTGTGCATGCAAGACGACCAAAGAATATTACAGAACTAGAAGCGTTTACAAAGAATTACAAGAACTGAAAGACTTTTGGCTCTAAAAAGCGTTTGCAAGCTGTGAAATCTGCCATAGGAGGTGTTACTAAGTACTGAATATGTAGAGTGTCCAAACCTTTGCACAGTTCTATAATAATGTTTTTAGTTTTGTTCAATTAATGGCATGAAAAGTCACTATGCATCAATGTTTGCTGAAAATATTGTGTATTTTGTCTCAGAGACACTGTGTTAATATCTTTAAAATTACAAAATCACCAAAATCTGTTATTTATCAAGTGCCCAAACTATTGAATAAGACTGTACATTGAACATGGTGGGGTGCAGAGGCCCATGCCAGTCTGCATGGACAGTGCTCACTGTGTATCAGGAGAGCGTTAGACAACTGTGCGTGGAGTTGAAGAGGCTGTAGAAAGAGCCTCTTGTTGACTATGGTTCAAAAAGGAGGAGGAGGGCAGTGAACTGACCAGCAGGGACGGTGTCCCGGTTAAGGGCTGAAACACCCAGAGAAGGTGGGGCACTGTCTGATTACATCAGCCATAGGCCAAAGGCCACAGACGTTCTAATGAGTGATGGCATATGTGGCATCCTCAGATGTTTTAAACAATCAAACATCCTGAATGAAACTCATTATTTTGTGTTCCTGACCAACCCATGAAAATCCTGGACAGATACCAACCTCAGACGAACGAATGGTGAAAGACAGCAGCATTAGGGCTCCTTCTTTGGTTTTACCTCCAGTGGTGGACAAGTGGTTAGGACCTTGCCCTCGCAGGTTCCGGTCCTGGCCCAGGTAACACATCAGCAAGGTACTGTTCCCTGGGCTCTGAAAATGTAAGTCTGATTTCAAGTTCTGCTCCAGAGATGAAGTCATTCTCTCCTCTTAGACTGCTTTTAGGATTTAAAACTGAATACACAATAACTTGATGCCACCCATGAGCATCTCTGGACTTTTATTTTGCTCTCTGTACCAACCTTACTCTCCTGTATCTCCTGAGTTTTTTCAAGTGATGATTTAGTAATATCCAGTGCTGATGCGCTGGTGATGAAGCACTGCTTTCTTCACCTGGGAGACATGAATTTGAATAAAACGAGGAAATTTGATGTGTGAACTGGAACTTAATGAGTAGGTTATGAAATAAAGTTGAAGTAGGTGGTGCAACACCCACTAATATCCTGTAGGTGGCGACAAATATCTTATAAATAAACTGGAGACAACGACGTTCATAATGGTTTCTTCATTGAATGCTACTGTATCAACTGTAGCATATTGTTGATTTATTTTTGTTAAAAAATATTTAAAAAACATAACACACATACAATTCCACATACATTCCAGTGGCTGTGTACACATTCGCCAGACCTAGATCAAGCGAAAAGACAAACCTAATAACAGTGAAATAGATATATCAGAATCAGAAAACTTTATTAATTGTTTAGTATATAGTATATATATAGTAATAATAGTAATTTACAGTTAGAGGGATTGATACTAACCACATGCCCTCATCTTACCTAGTATTAACAGACACATGTACGAAACATTCAGACATTAGTTTTCCATTTAAAAGCCTTTAATGACATCAGCTAGATATGAGTATGAGTATGTGAACTGGTCTAAAGCTAGCAGGTTAGCATGTAGCAGTGTAGAAATTGCAGCTTTTCTGAGTGATGACCTGAATAAATGTAAATCTAAATGTGTATTTGAGGCTGAAAAGTGGAGTTAAAATGACAATAAATATGTATGGTAGGAGTTCTTCTGTAGAGGCTCAGAAACGTACAACGAGTAAGTGCTCTATATGATCATAATAACACTCCTTTAAGCAAATGTCTAGAAATAGTTCCTCAGGGCCTGACTTTCTTCTGTCCTTACGTGATGCAAGCTGAGTTGGAATGAATTAATATTCACTCATTAGTGAGTATTGAGTGGTGATGAGTCTGCATACCGACAGGAAGTTCAGCTGCTGGTTCTCTAGTGCAGTCAGCACAACCTGGAGCTGAACACACTCAAGACTGGAGAGATGGTAGTGGACTTCAGGAGACGTCCCTCAACACTGCCCCC
>JBBIGC010000001.1:7300704-7324224 GCA_037576955.1 Lepidarchus adonis
GTCAGCAGAAAGGATCATCGGTGCCCCCCTGCCCTCCATCCAGGACCTGTACCTCTCAAGATCCAGGAAAAAGGCAGAAAAATCATCACAGACCCCTCACACCCTGGACACAGACTGTGACCTGCTGCCCTCTGTCAGACAATACAGAAGCCTGCAGACCAGGACGTCCCGACACAGGAACAGTTTCTTTCCCCACAGCTCCCTCCTAAACAGCTGAACTGTCATAAAATACACACAGCATCACATTTGCACCTTATGTACAATCTCTGTATATTAGAGTTTAGTTTATATCTGTATCTGAGTTAACACTTCTATTTATAAATATAAATCCATATCACATACTCATATTGTAGACTGTAGCTTGTATACCATTGTATATTATATTTGTTCAGTATTCTTTTCATTGTATATTTACATTGTTGTTGTTAGACACCATCTACCGGAATCAAATTCCTTGTATGTGTTTACTCAGATACTTGTCAATAAACACGATTCTGATTCTGATTCTGATTAACTAATAACTGTGATTAGGGTCTGCATTGTTGCCCCCAGAATATCACCTGAGTGCAGCATTTCGTTCACTCCGAACAACTCTTTGGTCGTGACGTAGGGCGGTGGGTGTGGCCTCTTTGTTGTGCCGCCCCACGTGCGCGCTAAAAAAGGGGTGAAGTGACAGCGGAGAGGTGAGAGTGCAGCGCTGTGGCAGCTGCTGGCCTTGGAGACGTCCTTCCTACAAGCGCTGTGAAAGGATAAGCTATCGCTAACTTTGTCCGGTGTTCAAAAAGTTTTAAAGTTGAGCTGTGAGGAATTACTGGGCTGATATTTTGGGTTGACCTTGTACTGGAACCATGGTGCTGCGAAGAAGCGGTGTCGCTCTTCTCACTAGCTAACATTAGCCCCGGTACTGCGGTGTATTTTAGGCGGAGAGTCGCTGCTTGGCTTCCCTTATCGCCGGAGCTGTTCGTTTCCTCACAGGCTTTCTCCTCTCGCCGGTATCATGGTGGAACTGACCTCTCTCACTTCTTACTGGCCCCTCATCCGATTCCTGCTTCCTCTCGCTATTACCAACATAGCCATCGATTTTGGAGAGCAGGTAAGAAAAAAATAATAATGTCGAAACTCTGTTCTGATTGGTTGTCCTGTATTACGTCACGTTCAAACTGCTGTTCAGGCAGAAACACCCTTTTTAACTTCAGAGTACATGACGTGCTGCACACTGAATAGATGGGGATTTGAAAACGTGTTGGTATTTGTGACGTTACAAAAACAGGTTTTTCAAAAGCAGATAAGGTTTCAGGTGTAGACTGTGTGCACTCGGGAATGAAAGCTATGTTCTATTGAAACAGGATTTATTTACTGCATAGCAATTTGGCTTTTTCTATTATGAGCCCGATAAAGTTAATCCAGATGGCACAACATACACTTTATCTATTTATTTATTTATTTAAAAAACACATTTCTAAAATATTTGATTTAAAAGAAACATTAGAATAAATGTTTTCATTATTATGAAACATCACAATTTTCTTATCAAATGCAGACAATGATAATAATCAACAAAAGCACAAATGATTTCAAAATATTTTACTTTATAATGAGTATTAAACACTAGATTTAAATAACATTAATTTCCATAATTAATTAACACGTGTAATGGATTGTATTTTACTAGCAGAGACCTTGGTCATAGTGTAAAACGATAATTATAGTAGATTTTTTTTTATTTCACTTCTTCTTACACTGGGGAAAATGCATATTTGGTCGTGAGCTTGTAATATTTAAATCTACACTGTATGTTTTTTATTGAATATGCAATAAAACACTTGTTAATTCCAAATTTTTTAACAGTAATGCATACATAACCATTTTCTCGAGGGCATGGCAAGCTTATTTATATAGTATATAATCACACACAGGTCATTCAGTGCTTTACAGAAATAAAATAAGCATAATACGTAAAATAAGTAAGCAGTATAAAATAATTCTTACTCATTACAGAATGCAGCGTTAACTCGTTCGGCGCTGCTTCTCTTTTAGAGATAAGAGTTCAGCTGCTGGTAGTGAACTTTTCCACGTAGAGCCTGTTTTTCACTCCACAAATATGATATAATAAAATAAAACAAACACAGTGAGGTGAAGAAAGGGAGAGAAAGTGTTTTTTGTAATTTATTATAAAGACATTCAGATCAGTCTGATGTGAAATACTGCTCCTGAGTCAGGAGCCATGACATGTTAGGTGATGATAGTAAAACGTATTAAACAGGGTGTACAGGGTGTTACGAGGCCACATAAAGAAAAGTTCTTTTTAGGTTTACTGCTGTATATACTTGTGTTGAACATTTCATGACTCCTGGCCCATATCACCAACAGGGTAAAGAAATCTGAGGACATGGTTCTCTATAATGAACTGTTTCACATTTTATATATATTCACAGCTGTATGTGTATATAAACAGCTTCTTCCCAAGAGCTGTGGCTTCCATTACAACACTGAGGACTGTCCTCACTCCCTGACCACTCACACTGTAATATACACCTGTAAACAACCTGTTCCATCTGTAAACAACCCGTAACTGTAAATATTTCTCACCTCTGGACTGTAATATAAGACAATGCTTATGTATAAATGTGTATGCATTCTTCTGTGTGCATGTGTATATATATATATATATATATATATATATATATATGTATACATATAATATACATTATATGTATATGGAAATGTATGCATATAAATCTGTGTGTGTGATATCTGAATCAAATCACATTTAACACACTGCCAGCTAGTTCTATATCCTACTGGGTATGTATCATCATCCTCTCTTGCTATTCCTGTTCAGGGGACAGCAAGTACCCGTGTGTGTGTGTGTGTGTGTGTGTGTGTGTGTGTGTGTGTGTTGGAAGTGGTTTTGCATTGTGTTACTATATTAATAGAACCAGTGGCAGCAGACAGGCCGCTGTGTTGAGTGTGTCAGGGAAATGTTGAGGCATCACTGGGGTTTAAAGGGTAAAATAGTTTTGCATGTGCACACGTGTTACACGTCCATGCGTCTGCAGTGAAGGTGATGTGCGGGGCTGAGACACTGTGTAGTGAAGTGAAAATGACACAATCACACGCAGTTCACCACAGCAAAGTGTGACTTCTGTATTTAACCCATCACATGTGCAGCACCAGGCAGCTATCAATGCGCCCAGGGGGCAGAGCAGTACTTACCTCAGTGGTGCCAGGCTGGGACCTGAACCTGCAACCTTCCAGTCGCAAGGGCAAGACCTTATAGCACTATAAACTAATGTGATCATCTCTGCCATCTATTTAAAGGGCTAAATCTATTTAAAGGGCTCATATGGGGCAGTGGTGGCCTAGTGGTTAGGATCTGAAGGTTGCAGGTTCAAGTCCCAGCCCGGGCACCACTGAGGAACCCTTGGTACCGTCCCAACTTCACTGCTCCCCGGGCACTGTTGATCGCTGCCCGCTGCTCCACGTGTGCACGTGTGATGGGTAAAATGCAGAGAATAAATTTCGTTGTGGTGACTGTGTGCACAGACACCATGTATTCACAATGATCAGGAATCACGAAAAACTACTTTGTTTGTTTGTTTGTTTGCTTGCTTGTATATTATTAGCTGCAGATTTAAAATGTAAGCTTATAATATATGACTCACATCCCAGTCTTATAGTGAACACAAATAGAGATTTGATTTTGATGTCCCATTCATAATCTGCTGTCCATTCATAAAAAGTCTGCGTGTTTGAATGTGTGTTTTCCAAGTTAAACTTCCTTCTTTTTTCCAGTCTCTGTATTTTAGCAAAACACTAAACCCGTTTTTAATTGAGGAAATGTAAATCTTTTTCTCAGACACGTGGAACTCAGTTTTACTTCTGTAGTGCTTCAGAAGATTTGGGTTCTATTGAACGAGCCAAGGAGCAACTCAGTGAGCTTGAGAAGAATGGTGACTCAGTAGGGAGTCCTGTTCTGCTCAGGCCGACACTGGACAGCAGTAATGAACAAATAGAAAGTGTCTCAGCTAAGAATCTATAGCTTAGAGCAGCATATCCAGCATATGTGTAGTACTTTTAGCAGTTTTTATTGGACAAGTGGGCCACAGTGACTGTCAATTAAGTAGTCAATCCAGGCCTTCTCAGAAATCACGAGTTTCAATGATTAGATCTTAAACCAGAGGAAAGACCTCACTATGGATAAAGCGGATCTGAACAGCAGGATGAGTCAGGACCAGTGGTATCTGTAGTAGCATATGTAGCTTGACAATTTAATATCTGATTAATACATGACCTACACATTTCCTGCACATAAACTTCTCAGACGTGCCCAGCATGCCTACTCTCAGCTCTTTTGGCCAATCAGTCTTTTAGGGTGGGATAATGACAAAGAAGAATGTCCTGGACTTGTATAGCACTCATTTACATGAACAGGACATGTTAATTTTGCTGTAGCACTTAACATCTGTTTGGACTTACTCACATGCAGTTAGTGATGGTATAGAATAGGGGTGGGAATCACAGGGTATCTCACGATACGATACGATATGCGATATGTGGCCCACGATAACGATAATATCACGATAATCGATATATCGCATGACAATGACGTAGCGATATAACACAGAAACACAGGGATGCGTTATTAATTTACTTAAGTAACAGCAACGCTATTGTCACATTTCCTATATTCCTATATATTCCTACTTCAGCTTCAGGGTCTTCACTTCTGCTCCCTTTGTCACTTAGCAAGCAGCGCTAGCATCGTGCTAACAACATTTACATTTATTCATGTTTCTGACGTTTTGTCCAAAGCCTCTTCCAGGTACAGGAACAATCAAGCATATATTCAGGCATAACAACAGTGATGTGAGATTTACAAGGAGTTTGACACATTCCTCTTAGTCATAGAACTCAGATCGCTCCATAATTTGTCCGACATAGACACGGTTAAAACTAACGAGTGCTCCACTACAGCGCAATGGTTTTAACCCTGTCTGTACTGGACAAATTATGCAGCAATACGCTTCTGTCTGATGTAAATTATTGTTGAGGACAGTTCAGCAAACGCTAGATATTGGCGGGGACACGCGATTCCAACGATGTGTGTACTCATGCTGAATGACTCGCTGGTTGTGGCTCCATCACTATGCAAGAAATGCAGGAAAGAGACGCACAGAGACACAGCCGTCACAAAATAATCCACTCTGTTCCATCAATGTTCTAAAGCCAAACTCAGACTGGGGTCTCAGTCGAGCTTTTTTGCATCCAACTATTGCAGTTTCAAAGTTTAGAGCAAAACAAGCATCTTCTTCTGCTCTCCAAATCTCCTGCACTCAGAGGAGAGGAGTGGTAGCGACGCCGGTGAGTCAACATGGCGGCAAATTTAAATATCGATATTGTATCGATTATCGGATCTCGTGAGCAAGGATGACGATATATCGCAATATCGATACTGTGGCCCACCCCTAGTATAGAATGTGTTTTTCTTTTTCAGATAGCAATGTTGTAGCACTTATCATCTGCACTGTTGTAGAACCTGCACTGTGTTCTATGACTAAGAAGATTGTATTGAACTCCCTGTAACTCGCACATCAGTGTTGCCATTTCTGAATTTATGATTGATTGTTCCTGAACCTGGAAGTCGCATTGGACAAAAGTGTCATTTACAAATGGGTTTTAGTGAAGGATTGGGTGGAGTTCGGGCTTCCTGAGTGACACCTGACACATTGCTCAGTGGTATAGAAAAAGCTGTCAGGGGCGGACAGGATGCATAACTTGGTACAATTGGCTGCCCTAAGCTGTTTGGATGTGCTGCCCCTCAGGGGGGTACAGAAAGTGCTCTATGGCCAAACGGGCAAGTGCCTTGAAGAATGTTGAACCCGTTATGATATCACACCAACTTACAGCGGTGTAGCCTGTTCACATGCTGCTACTACTGACAGACTTTATTGTGTTCATTTCTAAGACTACTTTTTCCAACAAGGCACAGTATAGGACAGCCAATCAGAGGTTATTTTACATGAATCAGTCTTGAAAGAACAAACCATCTTGTACATATAAATTGTGAGTATATATGAATGGTGATTTATATTAATTCAAACACTGTGGATGCAGAGAATGTCCTAATACGTATCCACTGCTGTTAAATTGAGTAATAGGGCATAACTAATGGTTTCTCTCTCTCTCTCTCTCTCTCTCTCTCTCTCAGGCCCTGAACAGAGGTATTGCCTCAGTAAAGGAGGACCGTGTGGAGATGCTGGCCAGCTATGGACTGGCCTACTCTCTTATGAAGTTTTTCACTGGACCTATGAGTGACTTTAAGAGCGTTGGGTTAGTGCTTGTCCACAGCAGAAAGGACCGAAATAAAGCTGTGCTCTGCATGGCTGTGGCTGGTACCATAGCTATGGTTCTCCATATTCTCATAGGTACGTGTTGGGGAGACTTAAAACTGTTGAAAGGTTCTTTTTAAAAAACATACTCTCTATACCAGGGGTGTCGAACTCCGGTCCTGGAAGCCAGTGTCCTGCACAGCTCGGACACACCTGGTTCAACTGACCTGTAATTGCCAGACTGAGTGAGTGTGTTTGAGGAGGGAAACTACCAAACTGTGCTGGGTACCGGCCTCCAGGACCCGTTTGACACACCTGCTCTATACTGTTAAAAAGTTTGGAACCACTTATAGGTTTTTTTGTTATATGATACTGAATATTGCGATTGGAATATGATAAACAATAATATAAAAATTAATATTATTAGATATGTTAGATTTAGCATTTGTTTCATATGTTTTTGCAATAACAAAAAGCATGCTCACTCTTTCACTTCCGATACAACACTGATACCTGAAACTGAAACCAAAACTTTACTCGAATCTTTACTTGAAACTTTACTCGAATCTTTACTTAAGGACAAACGTTAGCTGCAAAACACATGTAGACCAGGAAATAGCGATCATGACTAACTTCATGCTAATGTGACTAATTATTGTTAACTATTGTTATCAAGCATGTTTTTGATTTCAGATTTTACTCCTGTTCAGTATCCGATGCAGAGTTCATGGTTAATATCAGTCCGACACCAGTATGTTGAATCAGAACAGGAGATCCCTACCGCACATGGTCACATTAATGATGATGTGTAAAACATTGGAAGTAGTCAAGAAGCTTTTTTTTTTGAAGGAAGAAAAAAAATCTGTGTAAATATAAATGTAGAAAGTAAAGCATTTATAATGGTGAAAGCCATGTTGCCACACTACTGTCATATAATTAATAATTATAATTGTTTTCATTATTTATTTATTTTAAATGTTTTATTTCTGGACTTATTGTAACTGATGCCAAAATGTCATGAAGGAAAAGAAGTGTCCTCAGTTCCTGGTTGGTCAGAAGCTCACCCTGAAAAGTTATTTATGACCCAAAATCCTGGATTTAACCTGCCCTGGAGCACGCTAATTACTATGGCGTCATAGCCCAGTAAAAGTGATCCACCATCATAAAACAAACAATTAAAGGCTTAAATTAACTGGCTAAGCAAGAACACCTGCTTTTCCTTCTATAATGAGTTCAGGCACTAACAGACTCGAGATGTGTGAATCAAAGGGAAAGTGTCGGTGTATGATTATGCAATAAGTAATAACCTTTTGTTTTTTTACAGACAAACATTTTGATATCATTTATCATGATCAGTGAATCATTAAACATGGCCCTTATTTTATAAAAGTTTAATTAAATCAGGTTCCAGCTTTGACTATGATTTTGAAATATTGTTAATAAGTTATATATTATATATATAATGGGCAATCAACTAGTGAGTCTGAGGATATCTGGTGAATCAGTTACAGGGCCATGGGCTCCCAAAGCGCATTGATGCATTTGGGGAGTAAAGTGTCTGTCTTTTCAAAAGCTAAAAAATATTATTCCCAATGTTCAATTATCAAAATTTTTGGCCTACAGTGGTATATAGATGTGTTTGCATGATGAAGCATTCAGAAGTTGTAATCAGAACTGTTAAACATGACAAAACCACTAATGATGTCTTTAAGATTCATCACAAATAATGTCATTGATTTATTGTCCAGCCTACACAGATCTTGGATATTACGTCATTAACAAGCTCCACCATGTGGATGATTCGGTTGGCAGCAAGACGCGAAAGGCCTTCCTGTACCTCGCAGTGTTCCCCATGCTGGATTCCATGGTGAGTCGTGGTCTCTAGCTGTGTAGGGCCAGAGCAAAGACCTCTCAGCATAAATTGGTGGAGTTCTGCCTCAAAAAACTAATGTAATTTTATCGGCCTCTGATGATCAGCTGAAGTTGATGTACTGTGGAAAAAATTGCAGCTCACTATCAGGTCCTAGATAATAACCATGCTGGAGGAAAAAGTAAAACTGAAGTATATTCAAAAGAACAAACTGTTTGTTCCTATTGAGCGTATTTTTAAAGCATAGGCTTCCATCGCCAACAGATTGCGAAGTCTCTAGCTGGGGCTCAAGAGACCATAATTGACCTTTACTCTGTTTAGATGGGCAGGATAGCCCCTCCCATAACTTGGAGTCCAGATTTTAGCTTAGCACAGGAGCCATGAGGCTACCATTGCTAATAAACACCAGAAGTTAATAACAATACCCAAATCTTTTCCATAAATATATCCCCAGCATTTCTCTTTAACAGCTCGAATACAATCTGACCTACTTTGAACAATGAAACACTTCATATAAAATTTATATAGCTTAGGTAATGCTAAACCACGTTGATGAGTCTGTACCAGCTTCATGAAGAGCTACAGTGATCAACCGTAACATTAAGACCACCTGTCTAATACTGTGTAGGTCTCCCTCATGCTGCCAAAACAGCTCTGACTGTGTTGCCCTGTGTGTTCTGACACAATTCTGTCTGAGTCAGCATTAGCATTTTTGTGCAAGTACATCCTTTCAATGGGGGTGGAGCTAGGCTAGCCTTCGCTAGCCTTGTGGGTCAATGAGCTTTGACTACTGTCACTGGTTCATCATTTTTCCTTCTATGGACCCTGTTTAGAGATGTTATGACTTATTGCGGTTTGGCTAAAGGAACATATGTCTTTTTAAATCAGATTACTTTAAAGAACTGACTGTTTACATGTTGCCTAGTATTCCACCTTTTGACAGTGGCCGAGACGAACAATATAATTCAACTCAACACAGTCATTTTAATGTTGTGGCTGGTCAGTGTATATGTGGTTTGAGTGAAGTCTAATATTGACTATTGTGTAATAGTGTTTATTAGTTATATGAGACTTTTAGTTCCATTATGTTTAGCTGATCGGCTGCAACTAATGTGAGTGGAAATTTGTGCCTGTGTATTTATGCTTTCATGACTAATCCCACCAATAGTCTTCTAACTTGTAACTTTCAAGAAATTATGATAGTGAGGCTCATGTATGTTCAGGACAATGATGTCTGCCAGTTTGTATGATTTGTTTGAATTCCTGCACCCTGCACAGGCTTGGATTCACTCTGGCATTCTTCTGAAGCACAAATACAGTCTACTGGTGGGATCTGCTGCCATTTCAGATGTCGTAGCACAGGTAAAGGCTATAATCCTCTCCCTCTCTGCACTCACAGTAATAGCTCTGTAAAAAAATCACATATGTATATAATGCTAATCGGTGGCCTATAAGCTTCCATTACTCATAGTACCTCTTCTAACGCTCTAACGCTAGATATGTCTTCGCTGAGTGACTATGATTGAAAATTGTGAACATTAGATTTTTCTTCTTAACTCTGTAAGCTGAATACTTCATTTAATTAACTTAAATTAATATTATTATTTTTGCATCAGTATTGGTTTGTTACAAAACACAATACCTGCAATCAATAAATGTTTGTTTCCCCAATTTGTTCAGTTTAGAAGTTCAACACAGAACTTGACGTGAATTTTCACTTTGTATATAAACAATACGTGCCATCTGACTGGTGGTGCCCAAACCTTTGCATACGACTGCAGGCTATGTGCCAAAATTAATGACGGCTTAACTGGTTTGCCAACTTTGTTGGATGTGCCTGGAATGACGCGTGGGAAAGATTCTTTTAGCAACTCTGCATAACGAAAGATGATTAGCCTAACAGTAAGCAAACTTGATATTTGCTGCCTGATTTAACGCTTTTTAATTAAGGTCTTGTCAACAATGCCTTGCCATTTCCCCCTTGGAATCCTCTGTGCCATTTTACTTGCTGTGTCCCACTCTTTTTAAAAGCTGAAGTGGACTGAGCTTTAAAAAGAGTGGAGTCCACATGCAGTACTGTACAACAGTCTGGTGTGTGATTTCATCTGTGTGAGAAATGAGAAATGTATATTTAAGAGTTGTTTCTTATTTTTAATATATGAATCAATACAAATCAAATGAATACAGTGAACAGTTCATGTTTGTCAGTGTGTTTGGTTTCCGTTGCCAGAGTTCTCCTCATTGAAGCCTGAAATTATTTGTAGTAGCCAACAAATCCCTGGTTTGGGCTCAATCAGTGGTTAAATCAAGTGCTGCTGCTGAGAGTTTCCTTGTAATACCTGTAATACCTGGAGGCACTGAGGGGGAATCACTTGCACTGTATTAACAGCTCCCAACACACAACTACATTTTACACAAAACACAGCTTGTTTGTTTGTTTGCATTTATTCTTATCCTATGATAACTTGTGTCTTTTAATTAATAATTTAATAATTTGTACAACTGCTTTAAGACCTTTGCACAGTACTGTAAGTGTTGAATCCCTTTGTAGAACCTGCCCATAAATCTCTGCAGTACAGCAGATTTACCTTGTCAAACCTGAAGAATGTGGTGGACAGAGCTATTTATAAGCCATAGTTATAAACTATTTAAAAGGACAGTAAACCATGTAAATGTTTGTGCTGAATAGACGTGACACTTCCAACTGGTGAGTTGAAGCTGGTGAAGACGTGTTAAAAAAAGGTTATGCGACTTCCACTCTAATATCTACATGGCTCCGTCATGAGAAGTTTTTAAGCAAAGTGTATTTATTTATTTATTTATTTATTCATTCATTCATTCATTCATTCATTCATTCATTCATTCATTCATTCCATTCACTCCCCATCCCACTGCCCACTGTGGGTGTGTGTTGTACTATTTATGTCTTGGCTCATGGGTGTTGTCCTGCAGTATTGAGTATTGTCCGTTTCTTCTCTTGTAGATCGTGTTTGTTGCGATCCTGCTCCAGAGTAACCTGGAGTGCATCGAACCTATGCTCATTCCGATCCTATCTCTGTACCTGGGAGCACTAGTGCGTTTTACCATTGTGGGACTGGGCTACTACTGCAACATCCACAACACCTTCCCTGAATCCAACAGCCAGGAAATGGGGGTACACTCACTTTAGTTTTCATATGATCTGCTGATAATAATGATTTGTAGTAATACATTTGTTTTAATTCCACAATAATTGAAAGATATAATACCTACTGTAAGAGTATAATCCCTGAAATGTAAATATGAGTTTAACATGTGTGTTTACAGATGGTTAGTGTTCGAGCATGTAGGCTTGAACAACAGAAATAATCGTTGTGAGAAATCATTTTGACCATTCATATGCACTTCTCTCTTACTCTTTAACTTGTGATTGTTTTCCAACTTGGTTACTTTATATTAGAGATGGACTAATCAATACCAAAATATTCATTCTTCTGGTCCTGACCGATATTTTTTGAGAGTCAATCCTCACACACCTCATACAAAAGTATCTACAGTATATTAAGCTCATTATATGCTTATTATACAACCTTGTTTCCAAAAATACGGTTTGCTGTGTAGGATTTTGTAATATTTTAAAACTGAATTTTTTTTTGTTTCTAATGAAAAATATTTGCTTTAGAATTTGGAATTGGTGCCAGCAATGTGTTTCAAAATTTTGGAAAGGGACATTTTTTCCCCCCATTTTTTACATCACGTCTCAACAACTTGAGCTAAATGTTTTTAATGGGTGATGAGTCTAGACTGCCAGCAAGTCAGCAGTGCATCTGGACCTTTTTACTGTGGAGCCATTTAGTGTAAATAAGTTTAAATATGAAAGGTCCTTGCTTGAAATCAACATCTGGATTGCAGCATATGTTGCTCCAAAATCTGTATATATCATTCAGCATTTTTTTTATTCGCCACAGTCCACTTAAATAGGCTTGGCTTCAGAGAAGGGAGCATTGATTCTGAAATTGATTTAGAAACAAGCTGTGTTTGCAGATAATGTTTTTTGGAAGTGAGGCCATGCACTGATTTCCACTAGATTTTGTTTTTTATTAATTGCCACCTGAGGGGTAATCTGGGGGTGGGGGTGGGGTAACTGTACTTCAGTGGATTGTAGTGAAAACAAAAGTAAAAATGGTGGGGAAATTGTAATCATTTGTAAAAAGCAAACAAAATAGAAATTTCTAGTATGTAGTATATGTATTTGCAAACTGCATCAGTCAAATGCTTTAAGTCATTCCAAAGAGACTTGCTTATGTGGTTTTTGGAACAGTGTACACATGAAAAAGGGTTCTGGACTAGTGCACAAACTATTGATTTCAGTAAACAATTATAAAAGTAGAGCCAAAATTTAGACTTTTAGAATTTTTGAAAGTATTTTAGTGCTTTAATCTGTGCACTGCACTTTGTGTGTTTTATAGCCAAGAGTGTAAGTCAGAAACCACATAAGGAAGCCTTCCTTTGATTATGTAATAATTGATGTGGTTTGAGGCTTGCAGACGGCACAATGCTAACTCCATGGCTAGAAGCTCCAGACCCAAACTGAAGGACAAAAATCTCTGGACACTAAGCAGGTTTCGGCTGATCCACTGCATTTGGTGCAAGAGGAATTTTTATTTATTTATTTGTTTTGCTTCAGCCTTTACTTTAAAATTATTTACAATGTATTACCAACTCTGCATTACTGTTTATCCTAAGTTTTCAAAAATGGGTTAAGTATTTATTTGAAGCTAATTATTATTGTGCTTTTGTCATGTTCTGTTTGCCTATGTTCTTTTCTAGGGCGACACCTCTGTTAGGAAGATGTTGAGTTTCTGGTGGCCACTGGCCCTCATACTGGCCACTCAGAGGATCAGCAGGCCTGTCGTCAACCTCTTTGTGTCTAGAGACCTTAAAGGCAGTGCTGCTTCAACGGAGGTCAGTGGTCCTGCCTTTCAGAATGTGTTATGGCCTACAGCTGTGACAAATGGGAATCTGCTTCAACCATCGAATGTGTTTGTGTTGCAAGGCTGTAGCAGTCCTCACAGCCACTTACCCCGTGGGACATATGCCCTATGGCTGGCTGACAGAACTGCGAGCCGTCTACCCAGCCTTTGACAAGGTGTGTTTCCAGATCCCACTTTTATGTCCTAACAAGCATCTTGTGCATGGTTGGAAAGCTGTTAGAAACCCTATTTAACGTAATGAGAAACTCAAAATATATCAATTATTTATGTTACACTGCTACAGTATGTGTTTAGGTTCACAGCACATGAAGTTTCTAGTTGGAAATGTTTTGCTGTTAAGCAGGACTGTGGAAACCAGACAGGTTAACATTGACACTGAATTTGCTATTATGCCTACATGGCGTCTGCTTGCTGATGGTTTCATTTGTTAGAAAATACATATCTATATATAAGAGCCCCCTTACACTTTGTAGGTATGTGTGTTACAAATGTTGACACAAAGTAAATCAAATGTATTTCATTGTGTAATTGTAAATGTGTGAATGTAATGTATATTATAACAGGCAGTAATACTCCTGTTATTTTAATTAAGTAATTGAACAAAAACAGGAAAAACATGCAATGGCGCTTTTTAACGGACATGTAAAAGATCTGGACTGTTTTTTTTCTTTCTCTTCCATTCTCATAAGGAGGTCTTTGTGATCATCCTGAAATCAAATCACAAACATGTCCTGGTCTGTCTAAAGACAGGTAGAATGTTCCAGCATCAACATCCAACGCCCATCGCAGCCAGTGTGTTTTTCACAAAAACCATGCCTGTAATTACATACCAGTGGTGTAACCGTGATTGTTTGACTAACACCTCAGCCTCTTGCCTGTGGTGGTGGAAACCTACCAGTATGGCGATGATTCAGTTGTTTGGGTTTTGTCTTGCTCTAAGCACAAGGACAATGGCTCATGTTAACAGACTTTACTTTTATTTGTAATTAAAGTTCAGTGAAAAATAACATTTTTTTAAATTTAGCATATTCCTTGGTTTCTCAGCTTTTATTTTCGACTTGTTCTTTGAATGTTTGTGCAGGTTTGGAAGTTGTACTTTTGTTGAGTATGGGCCTGTTTAAATATTAAATATTTGGTTTAAATATTTAATTAATTCATGATTTTTTAATAATAAAATATTTTATTTTAAATCAAATCTAATAATATTGTGTCTTGAATAAGATCTGTGTGTGGCGCATCAAATTACAGCAGAATAGCTGTCTGAAATGGTAATAATTTAAAATATGAAATACTCTGAACTGTAGTGGATGAACTGATCATTTAGCAACATGTTCGTTAGGCTTAAAAGTAGCATGCAGTACAATGTAATGCATTTTTAGATTTAGATTCTAAACAATGAATGTCAATACATTTCTTCCTGAATTCACATTAGCCATAGCAGGCACACAGTAAGAAGAAGTTTCCTACTTGCAAGCTTGGAACAATATTCCCTATTGTCACTGTTTACCCTCCTTGTTATGCACTGATACACCAAAATGAATGCATAACATTGTAAAAACTCACTGATGGGAGTAGAATCATGTGTTTGCAGATATTTTAACTCATAAAGTCAGGTCTTGGGCCCTTAAATTTGGTCTTGTAAAGGTGAATTAAATGAAGGGTTCACTGAAAAACTACATTTACCCAGATTGTCTGTTGTCCAGTTCTGAGTGTCTTCTATATCTTCTATTACTTGCTAGTTACATTAGCAAACAGGTCTTGACTCCTCTACTATGTTTGGGGTGTGGTGGAAATTGCAGAAATTCCTTTTAGTTATGGCTTTTTTCCCCTGAAATTCCATAATCTATTGACAATTTTATTTCTATTGTCATCTTTCTTAAACAGAATAACCCAACCAACAAGCTGACGGGCGGTACATCAGTGACCAAATCTCAAATCAAGAGGTTCACGTTTGCCTGCTTTACCTTGTCTTTAACGGTAAGAAAGGCTGTCAATTATTTTTGGCCATTCTGTGTATCCAGACATCTCTTCTATAACGACTTTATTTTTATTTATTTTTACTTTTATTTAACCATGAAACTCCCATTGAGATTTAAAACCTAAAGTCCTGGCCAAGATAAGCAGCAATGAATACAAAATAATTTAAAATTACACAGTTAAGATACAAAACAAAAACAGATAAAGGAGTAATAGGTTTACAGAAAAACTATACAAAACGTGCAAGCAATGGAATCGGCCTCGAGAACTTTAAGTCTGTTTTTAAACGCACTCATTTCCGTTCTGGCATATGAAACAGAAAGCAGTAAATAATCCTGTGAGCGAGAGACTTAAGTATCGGTTCTACTCTGTGCAGTTAAGGAGGTGATGTAGTTAAGTATCAGTCCTAGAATTGCATTATATTTAAAAAAATACCAATGACAGGACCTTTGAGTGGCCCAATCAGACCAACCCACCTGATTATATAACTCACAGTGATGTGTCAATGCTTTACACTGAGTAATAAACCTCAGAGAAGAATGGTAATATGCACATGTAGCTGCACAGACACAGCTTGTAATGAAAATTGTATCTACACAGTAAAGCACTACAAATGACATGCTCTGAAACAGCTGCACATGAGCCTGAGGTCACCATGCCCAAGGCCCTCCAGCACTGATTTGTTTAGTGCAATGATCTCCAGCTACTTCTCTTGGCATGGTGAAATAAGTCAACATCTAGTACCCATTCTTACTAATGCTCCTGTGGCCGAATACTCATCATAGAAAAGTTCCAAGATCTTGTATGAAGTACAGTAATGATCAGATGTCTACAAACTTTTGGACATACTGTGCTTGCACTTCTTTAGAGTATGTTTGTTAAAGCCCTTGTTTGAAAGATGGTCCTACAGGTTTGACTGGTACATTCATTTCTAACAAAAGCTGATTTGGAAGAAAATTTTAAAGAAGGGAACACAGCATATTGCTCAAGGTTTATCCAGAGGGTTGTTTTTTTTGTTTTTTTGACTGAAAATCAAATGTTCATTTTTGGTGCTAAGAGCAGAAAAAGCTGACTTTTAATAGGAAAATAAAATAAATAAATGATGTTTCCTGGCCTATTAGGTCTTGAACAGAGAACTGTGGGTATGTCGAATGTGCCGTAGTGACTATGACATTGTAATAAATCACAATCAATTTATTTGTATATAAAAAGCATTGCATCGTTTACAGCGATGAGTGAATACAATAAGATTCATTGTGAGGTGATGGAAGGAAGTGCAGGCATAAGATGGAATTTAGGGTTAGGGTTGAGTATGGTGAAAATGAACACATAATCATTTAATAAACACATTCACAGTAACAGTCACAAACACAATTACCAACAAGAACTAACCAAACCCAAGGGCTTAAATAAACAGGGATGATAAATTACACCTCGTGAAGGACAAGATCATGTGACGGAACAAGACAAGTGAGTGACAAAAACACGTAACAAAAAAACAATATGGCGGTACTGTGACATTCGGTGAGAATTAATGATTAATCACTTAAGCCTGTAACTTTGATTTATAAGTAAATACAAATACATTAAAACCTTATCACTCATTCAGTGTAATACATCAATTTGCAATCAAAAATCACATCACTTTATCTAAATAAAATCCAAAATGGAAAAAACTGCAAGGCAGGGCTGTGCTCATTTCACAGAATAAAGATTATGGGAATTATTTAACAGTATTTAAAAAGTTTGTAAATCTCACACAAAGGTCTGATTAAAAAAACTAGGCTTTTATGAAATGTTTTTCACTCTTGGATTTTTAACAACCTGTTTGTATGTACGAGCACAGACGCAACACAAAATGTACCTTTGTATAACTGCAGTATGTGTCTGAATTCGAAGCCAATGCCAGTTAAAAGCATAGACCCGCCCAGTAACTGAATTCTCCTGAGGTGCAGAGACCTTGTAATGCAGGAGAAAATGAAGGTTTAGTCATGAAAAGGTTGAGGTGTTGATAAGTTTTTGTATGTGATTGTAAACTTGTGGTCAGGTAAAACAGGAATTAAAAAGCATGTTCAGTGCTGTTCTGTGTTCAGGACTCATGAGTCTGACATGGATAGTAACTGTGAGGTTTCTGTGTGGTCAGTGATATCAGGTTTGACCACACAGTAACAAATTTAATTTAGGAAAAATAAATGAAGGAGCCTTTATTTTTATAAGGAATAAGCACTTGTGTGCTCATCTCTGTAGATCGAACATGGTCCAATCAGAAGGTAGTCTCGCAGGTCCTGCAGTGCTTGTGGGCACATGTCAGGTCAGAGTCAGAGTCAGGTCAGAGCTTCATCTGATAAGGAGACAGATTGGATACTCAGGTCAGATGGACTTGGAGATTGTACTTGTTTTTTTTTTTTTTACTTGTATCACTGTATTTTGGCCAAATTACATAACAGTTGAAAACATTCTCCTACATTTTAGGGATTAAAATTAATCTGCCTGCTACCTTATATACCTTATGTCAATCTCTTGAACCCAAGGCTTGAAAGCCTTAGTTAATTGTATTCTCTAGAATTTTCCAAATTGTCTATTTTCTGCATCTGCAAAATGTGGTCAGTTCCGTTTTTACATTTTATTATATCAGCAAAATGTTTTCCATTTTGAGACCAATGTGCACCACAGCAAATGTGACCTCTGCATTTAACCTATCACGTGTGTGCACGGGCAGCTATCAGCAGCGCCAGGGGAGCAGTGTTGTGGGATGGTACAGAGGTATCGAGGATGCAACTTTTTGTTCACAAGAGCATGGCTCTAACTACTGGGCCACCACTATCCATGCATTTTGTATATTTATTTTATTTTAATTCATTATTTTATCTAGTTATCTGTACAATATTTGATGTAAATGGAAGTGACCTGCCCCCTCCCGCTCTAATCTTATAGTATGCGCTCAGGTGCCTAGTTTTGTCATTCTGATTTCAGGAGCCAGGAGTGAATTTGTGTGTGTGTGTGTGTGTGTGTGTGTGTGTCTGTGTCTGTGTCTGTGTCTGTGTCTGTGTCTGTGTGTGTGTGTGTGTGTTTCACACTGCTTGGTTTCCATGTCACAGCCTTGCATCACAGATGAAAAAGAACCATGTGGAACGCAGGTGTAAATAGAAGACGTCAGTTTAGCTAGAATTGATGATGCTGTGAACTTTGCTGCATAAAATCAGTAAAAATGCGCAGAATGAGACTCTGTTTGTGTTTTTCTTCTAGTAGTGGTTGCTGTGTTTTAAAGAGACGTTGTAAAGCTGGTATTCCCATAAAAGGTCCTCGTCAGGCCAGAATACGCCCTCATAAACCTCACAAGGTGCAGACAACATTCCCAACACCAAACGCTCACACATGCCAAATTGTTCGGTTTTTTTGTTGTTGTTTTTTTGAGCTCGTCCAAAGGTGTAGTTCTTGGCCGTCCTGTCAGCCGTTTTGTTTTTGGTGGTCTGACCATTGTACGGTCAGACACCTCTAGCTTGAACATTTATCAGAGGGAAAAGGACAATAAAAGGCCGCTGGTCAATAGGGATGAGGCAGCCCTGCTTTGATGTCCAAGCCCTGAGAACTGACCGTGGTTGGAACTCGGTTTTTCTCAGTTGAATAACAGGATGTTTTGTGGTCTGGGCTGAGTTTCAGGAGGGCGTGGCCAGGGCCTGGGGGGCGGACACGTCTCAGAGAGGTTATGCGCTGTAAACAAGTGAGTCAAGCCTGCGCCTGGCTCAGCATGCAAGCGGCAGGGCAGCGAGGCATGGCCGCGGGCACTGGGCGAGAAAGCGGGCACGGTGTGTGAAAAGGCACTGCGTAAACCCTGCTCCTGCCGGGACCAGCCCTGATTGCATGTCTGTGCTAGAATGATGACAGACGTTCCGGCCCCTGGACGCAGTCAAAAACATCACACACATTAGAAAAACAGTCGGCAGAAAGACAATGCACACTGCAGAGCAGGATTGGCAGGATTAGATTGTTGTTTTGCCAAATGTGACATGTTCTGTGTGGTGGATCGGTTATTTACATGAGTTCTTTCAGTTTCTTTGCACCATTACTGCTTAGTAAGGCTGATGCATTTGTTCTTGTTTGCACATTTACACGTGTGTGTGTGTTTGTGTGTGTTTCCAAATAGCTATGTTTCATGGTGTTCTGGATCCCTGGGGTGTCTGAGTGGATCCTGGTGGATGTAATTGGTGTGGATACGACGTTCGCTCAGCTCTGCATTGTTCCTCTCCGGATCTTCTCCTTCTTCCCTGTACCAGGTTTGATCCCACACCCACCTCCCCCCACTGCTTAAAGCCCCTGCTTCTGACATCATTAACTCCCAGTCAAGTCAACCAACACATGCATACATACGTGTGTGTGTTTGATGTGCGTAAACATAGGTACTTGGACTCGTTTTATGTTAAAACTACAATTTCAAGAAGTTATTTGTCTGCAGGTATGTGAAAGAAAATAAACAGCTGAGATGTGATGGTGACATAAGTATTTCCTGTCGTCTTGATGCTCCAAGCTAACAAGAATTAGAAAAGGACATGAGCACCTCTTGACTGAACGTTCACCTGGCACGTAACTGTGAAACATTCATTGTTGCATAATAGGAGAAATTAAGTTGATTTATCAAGATTTACACTAAAGCTTTTAACCACATGTTTGTGATTGATGACGAATGTGATTGTGAGGCTGGTCAGATACCACACTTTCAGAAAATCCATTTTTATTCACCGTTGTGTTCACACATGAATTCTGGGCAGGGTTTAGAGAGTAGTCCACGAGTTTTCACATCTCCTGCAATATTCGGAGACAGGACATGGTCTGATTTGTAGTTTCTTGCTGTTCCTTGAGATTGTCTGAGGAATTTCTGAATCTCACTGTCTCTCCAGTTCCACTTTTTTGTTGGTGTCTTTATGCAAATGACACATCAGTCATACAGACACTTCAACATCCCAACTCACTTTCCATGAATTGTCTGTGAATGACCTGCTCTATTCATACTTAAACACTACATAGATTTTGTAGTAGGGCCTGGAAGGGTAAATTTAATTTAAAATTTATGACATCCATATATACACTTCCACTGTGTAAAGCCCTGGATTTCAGGGCATGTGTGAAAGGGGCTTTTAAGTGCTTATCACAGATCCTGGGGATTTTGTACCACAGCCAGTTGTCTCCGGTTGTGTGGTAAACTTCTGCGACTGATAGTGCGGCTGTTTCTGCAGAGTGTCCAGACGTGATTTAACCCATCACACATGCACATGTGGAGCAGTGGGCTGCCGTCAACAGAGTGAAGTGGGGACGGTACCTTGCTCAAGGGTTCTTCAGTGGTGCCCGGGTTGGGACTTGAACCTGCAACCTTCTGATCCCAGGGGCAAAGTCCTAACCACTAGTTTTTAGTAATTAATTAATTAATTGAGATTGTTTAACTGAGCATGGGTGATATTCGGTCCAGTGAATATGGAGTGGGATAATTTGTAATTATTAATTATGTAATCAAGTTATATACATTCATACCCCGTTAGCTCACCCCCCTCATTATCTCGCCAGTCCCACCTCTCTCCATGAAAGGCTGCTGGACAGATTTCCTTCTATTTATTTACCCCCATTTATATAGGTCACCAACCTCGCCAAATTTAGAGCCCAGACCAATAGTGGTGAGCTAACGAGGTTTGACTTTAATTCATTCCTCCAGGTGGATATAACCTGCTAAGCATCAAGTCACTACCTAAGCATGAAACTACAAAGTTCAAGATGTACATGCTTACCACAAACAACATAGACATAGATTTTGCATAGATCCACCCAAAATGTATGTTTGAACACTTCCATCATGTTTCAGTTTTTGAATAACTTATTTTCTTTAGTGATTGACTGAGTTCAATAGCAACAAAGAATTTTATTTTTTGGTAGATTTTAGTCTTCTACAAACCCCATATCTGAAAATTTTTGACATTTTATTCAAATCAATGAAATTAATATCTGTGATTTGTTAGTTCTCTTGAATTTTTATTTAACTGACAAAAGTGCAAGACAAGATACATGTTTTAAACTAAAATGTTTTTTTTTTTATAATTAAAGCAAAATTATTTGGGAACTGAGGGCAATACCAATACCAATTTTAAACCCACTCATGACACCCTTAGCTATTACAAGTTCAATATGTTTTAGGCATCAAATTCAAAATGTGTTTATATTTACAGAATACAGTCAAAATGGATACCTTTCTAAGGCATTCAGTAATTGCAGATTTTTTATTACTGCATTTCACAAAATGCCTGGAGAATGGGTTTGTATAGGGGAGATCATTAACTGTGGTATTTTTACCTTTCATCATCAGCACCCCACCCGGAATGAAATGAAGTGTAAAAGTCACACCCACAGCTATAAAAGCATGTCTTTTTTTTAAGAGGACCTCTCCTTGCAGTTGATGCATTTTTCTGTTGCAGTGACTGTTCGGGCTCATCTGACAGGCTGGTTGATGACCCTGAAGAAAACCTTTGTGCTGGCACCTAGCTCTGTGCTGCGGATCGCGGTGCTGATCCTTAGCCTCACTGTTCTTCCATATCTGGGGTATGAAAAAACGTTAATGTAGTGTTGTTGCATAAGTACCTGAATTTCTTGTTTCTCTGCTTTACCATCTTGTTTGGTTTATCTGATTCTACTGCATTCTTCATCTAATTCAGGTGATGAATCTCTGTACTTTGGTAGAGGTCAGACTTTCCCTTTGATTGAACAAAGACTTGTGACTTTTAGTTTTTCACTTTACACTTTAAAGTTGTGTGCCCCAGTTGCATGTTTTATTCATTTCCTAAGGGAAACAGCTTATAACTTAGTATTCACACATAAATTGTAAAAGATTATGATGCATTTAATGTTTTTTTTTTCCAAATATTTGCAATTCAACAAATGAATAGTAATTGTGCATTAATATTGACAAGAAATGCCATATTTAAGTTTGTTTCCTGTTTCCTGAGGTTGTATTCTCACTTTATTAACACTAGTGAGACGTCTTGACTTGTGTTATAGTGATAACTAGCTTGATAATAGCAGAAGTTGTTGATAACCAAAATAGCTCCCATTTTTCTACGATATGCATTTCTGTCTGCATTGGCCATTTCCAGACCTTATTCAATGTCACACTTTCTGTGGGTTATTTTTATGTGGCCTAAAGATAGATTGGAGATTAGCTGCTCCTGAATGACTGAATGAATTAGGTTTCAGGCTGCACACCTGTAGGCCACTATGCATTCATTCTACACCTCCATAGATGATAAAGCAATGAGGGACAATTCTTCTTGGTGTGATGTATTCATGTGTACAGTATTGTGCAAAGGTCAAAAATGTCAAAACCCTTTCATATATTTTCATTTTAACATGATCTAATTTAATTCATTTTTCAGAAACACAAACCATAGATCAAACAAAAGCTTCCAACACAAACTATATCAAATCTGTAATTATTTCTATGTCCACTCTCATTAACAGTCCACACCAAAGCGCTCTTGCAAATAATAACCAAAATAGGAAAATGGGACTTCCAACAACCGTGCCAGATCATCAAAATTCTCCCCATCAGATAAACAGCACTTGACATGTTTATTTTTTTTAGAGAGTAGAAAATCAAGCTGCCAAATGAACAAAGGTACATTCACATATTTCCACTGTGAGATGATGAACCAACACTGTGAGTATGAAATTATGTGAAGCTCGTTCTGTGAAAAGAGAACTGATAAAGGCTTCATTGATAGGATCTCGATGTGGAAATTACAAATATTTAATTTAAACTTCTCATACATTATGGTATGATGAGTTTAAATTTATGTACAACCAACTTTACAGACTAAACTTTTTAATCAGTGTTGTGTATTCGGTTCCTGAAGTTGATGTGTTGGAAGCAGGAACAATAGGGATTTGAGTGACTAGAACCAAGGTTGATTAACCAAATTATGATGGATGGATGAAGCAGGTCTTTGGGGTGTTACCACTATGCAGTGGTTAGTACTTTCCATAAAGACAAATTAATGTTGTTAGAACACAGTCACAGACAAAGTAAACCCCTTCATGGCAACAGTTATTCTTCCAGCAGGATAATGCTCCCTTCCACAACTGCAAGCATTATTCAGACATGGTTTGAAGAACATGACATTGGAAACCCAATAACTAATATTCAAATTTCACAGATCTCCATCTGATCAAATGTCTGTGGGATGTGCTGGAAAAAATTGTGGTGCCATGACGTGGTTTAGTCTTATGGCTTTTTGTTGTGCAGAATCTACTATTTTTATAGTATTTTTTATATTTATTTTGTATACTATACTGTTTTGTTATGCAGAATATAATATTTTTATAGTATTTTGTA
>JBBIGC010000001.1:7339814-7354347 GCA_037576955.1 Lepidarchus adonis
CACAGAGTGACTGTAGACACAGCGTGACTGTAGACACAGAGTGACTGTAGACACAGAGTGACTGTAGACACAGAGTGCATGTGATTGGCTGGCCTGTTTTCATTTCCGATCTATATCTTATTGAAAATGCATTGTGCATCATGAAGAGGAGAATCAGGCAACGGTGGCCATGACTGTTGAAGTTTTGTAGAAACAACATTTCCTATTTTAAGACTGTTTCAATTAGCATCCTCACTTTCAAAAAGATAAAAAGGGGAAATGATGTAACACAATGGTAAACATGCCTCTGTCCCAACTTTGTGTTATAGCCAGCTCTGAATTTACATACAATTACAAAATAAAATTAAGTTGGTCAGTAAAACTTTTGAAAATCTACTGTTTGTATCTCTGTCAATTAAATAAAGATTTCACTATTTTTTTTATTTTTACAGAAGATGACTGAATATTCTGTCGATTTGCAATATCCATAACACATTAATGATACAATGGAATCAAATGGGACTAAAATCATGGAAAAACTGATAAAATATCTTGCAGGAAGAGAGAAGGGTCTCTGCTTTGGCAATAGTTTTTTTGCTATTTGTGCTGAGATGTTTCTGTTTTATTCACCATTAGTGCTGAATAAGATTCATGTGGATTGGTGGGTGAGATGGGGGGTTAATAGTGCACTGTGCTAAGGCACCGTCAGTGTGGTTTTGCCACAAGTCTCCTCTTTAATGCGTTTACTGCTGTGGTGTATGTTGAAGTCATTAAAAAGAGCATTTCTAAGTGGAGCAACGTTTCCTAAATGCTTTACTGAACTATTAGACTGTTAATACATGTTGTCGGCTGTTAATAATCACAGTGCTGTTCAATAAAACCTCTGCAGCTTCATTACATGCACGAGTGCTGACTTACATCAAACTCAGAGGAACTGAACCCTGAAGTAACTCCAGAACCCCCTGTGCAAGCTTTTCTAGTAGATTTTACCAGTGATTTCAGATATGCTTTTGAAATATTAATGTGGCTTTGGGTTTCAAATTTATAGATTTCTCTTTCAAAATATAAAAGGCTGGTCTATGTGTAGAAAACTGCATCAAGATAAGTGAACATACTCACATTTACATTACATTTTACATTTACAGCATTTGGCAGACGCTCTTATCCAGAGCGACGTACATGGTGAGCGGTTGGGGGTTAGGTGCTTTGCTCAAGGGCACTTCAGCCTGCTGTCCGGTTCTGAGATTCGAACCTGGGACCCTTCGGTCACAAACCCACCTCTCTAACCATTAAGCTATGGCTGCCCCCTACTCACCTATAGGGACTTTGTACGGTGAAAGTAAAACTCAAGGAATTTGTGTGGTGTAGAGTTTAATTGTCTAGATATGACTGCACTGGTAATTCTATGTATTCTAGAATTTTGTGAAATTTGCTAAAATTATCCAATAAATTGAGGAAACAGGACATGTCGATGCAGAGAGTAGTTTTCAAAAGAAATATCATCATTCTCAAACTGGACTGTAACTCCTCTAGGACATCCTCACCTGATAATGCTGGTAGCTGGATCAGGCAGCTGTGCTTCACTCTGAGCAAGTGAAAGCTCCTCACACGTTTTCGGGGACAGCTCTGTCTCCTGGAGCATCTCAGGGACAAGTGCAGCATTGACCTCAGACAAGTTTTCATCTTTCAAATCATCCACTTGCCCATTTTCAACGTTGTGAGGAGTGAGCTCACTGCTAATTTCCAATACTGGAGCAGTCACCTCTGAATCGTTCTGAGTCTCAGAAGATAAGCCATTTTCCTTTACTTCAGCCACAATGGACACAATATCCTCTTGTGTGTCCTCAACGTCATCTTCTTTAGTGTTCCCCTTGGCTGACACGATCGTTTCAACAACATTTACATCACTTGAGGACTCTAGTGTATACGTTTGGGGCTCTACACTACTGTGTTCTATCACGAAGGTATCTGCTTTGCTATTATTCTGTACAATGTCAGTAGAACCAAGATGTTCTCCATGTTTGTCAGCTGTGGAGTCATTCAGAGCTTGCTGCACTGTTTGGGTAAAATCTTTCTCAACAGAGGTTTTTGATTTCACTTTTTCTAGTTGAACCTCTTCCTTTTTGTCCAATGGAGCTAGATCTTCTACTGCATCTACCCCAGAGTCTTCCATCACAGCATTCACCCCAGCTGCCTCTTTCTTCATGTCCTCCATAGAATCATCCTTCTTTTTGTACAAGTCAGCGGCCTCCATCTCTATGCCCAGTTGACAGGCATTCAATGGTGCCTCCTCAGCCTCTGCCTCAGGTCCTTCCTGTACAGTCAGTGAAGTCGCTGGTGCTATGTCCACCTGTGCTGGCACATCAGCTATTTGAGCTTTCTTCTTGTCTTCTTCCTCAGCAGTAGTTATTTCTAAAGGTGCTTCAACTGAGCTTGGTAGTGCATTTGTGTCTTCAGCAATAGTCTGGTTCTCCTCTGTCCCAATGTCTTCCTTTGCGCTTACATTTTCTATAGATGCCGCCACAGGTTCTTTTGACACTTCAGGTGCAAAACTTTGGTTTACTTGTGCAGCACGAGAAAGATCTGTGTGCATTGAGTCCATTACAGAGCGATAAGAACTCTGCGCCTCTACAGATATGTTAACGGCATTCGGCTGATTATTGACCACCTCTTTGTCAAGTCCTTCATCTTTGCAGCTGAGTAAAAAAAAAAAAAAGACAATAAAGTGACCACAGACTTTCACTGACAACTTTTAATGTCATAATTACATTTGATCTAATTTACCAATACAGTATCATCAGAAAGTTACTTTAGAGGATTTACTCCTTTTTTCTTGTATCTTCTTTTTAATGCATTTGTTTTGCTTTTTTGTTACTGTGACTTCAGGATGAATTTATGTGGTAATTTGTTAATGTGACTTTTCAAAATGTGATATTTATTTTTTTAATGATTATTTAAGCAATTTCCTTAAAGACAATAAAGTTTTTCTGATTCTGATAATGGGTCTCTTAAATTTCAAATTAAAAAAAACTTTAACAAAAGAAATGATAAGAAGTTTTAAATCTGTCAACTCACCTCTCCTCTGCTACCTCTGTTGGACTAATGCCAAGTCCCTCTGACCCATCTGCCCTGGTTGAGGTCTTTGAATCTGATGAGCTGAGCAGCTCTTTTTTCTCATCCACTGTATGATCACATGGATTCGATGATGGGCAGCATAAGTTTCCCATACTGGCAGTTAATAATCCCTCTTCTCCAGTCCACAATCCACAGATGTAGTGGGTCACTACACCTCCACTTTAAAGAAACACGGTTCGATTTCCAGTTACAAAGGGACAAAGACTTCCTCTTCAGGGAAAAGATCATCCCCAGCCATATGTAATGACTCCGTAAAACGAGTCAAAATGTGTTCCAAACTTCTGCATACGACCACTTAAATTAAGTACAGTCCGGTTATAACTGATCTTCTGTGGAAAGTCACTGAAGACAGATGTCAGGACATAAATTCAAACCTATAAACAGGAAACAGGAAGAAAAAAACGATCAGCAAGTCGGTTAAAGTAGCCAAAAGGTAACACAAGGACTCACTACACAGGTTTATCTGCACTCATGTATGATGAGGGTTGGGCAGTGTATGGAACATTTATGACAATTATTGTCTTTGGAGCATTTGCATGTGTTTGTAAGTTAAACTGTAAGCTTCCGGGCTAAATAAACATCTTGAATCAGTCTATAAAAAACATGGAAAAGATTTGGTTACCACCCCAAGCATGCAAAAAAGAGATCTGACCCCAAACTTATATCACATACTGTATATCTTCTAATAAGAGCCCGTCTCTTATAGACACCGGTCTCCAATAGCTGATTTGCAGGCCCTCGCTAAAGTTTATGAGTTACATTAGCAATCTACAAGTCTTTTTATAACAGTCAGTGCATGTGCTGGGTAGGGATGCCCCAATCTGATACTGTTTGTTATCCGTCCAACACCGGCTCAAACAGCTGGATTGGGTAATGTGTCAATCAATGTCGCCAATCTATTCAATCCAATTCTGTTACTCTGTGCTTGCGTACATATGTGGACGAACTATCATTCTTGTTCATTTTTTACCAAGTTGGTGGGGCATGGTTATTGTTTTAATAATAAATAAAAGTTGTTAATATAAATAAATGGCTTCTTTACATTTAGTTTTATGAAGCAAGCCAATGTTTAGGTCAAGTCTGCTGTTGCTTTACGCATAAAAATTCATCCCAGTCACTTCCACACAGTGAGATACTTAGTGATAACATTCATTCATCACTGGTATCGAAATCACTCCCATGATGAATCAAACACAACTCCAGACTTTTCTCCTTTGTTCTCCCCCACTGGTGGAACGAGCTGCCCAGACACAACAGAACTGCAGTCTCTCTCTACCTTCAAGAAACACCTCAAGACTCAACTGTTCCGTGACTACCTCAGCATCTAAACCCAACAACAAAAAGTTACTTTTACATTGACTTTGATCAAACACATGAGATCAGTCTACAGATCTGACAGTTCCCACTTATACTCACTTATGTTCATACTACTTGCAACAGTATAAATAAATATGGTACTTGCATTGTGCCTTTTAATAGGCAAAGACGCACTTAACATCAGCTGACGGTGAAGCACTTATGACAAAGAAGAATGTCCTGGACTCTCTTAGTACTCATATATATAAATAGACCATGTTGTGTATGCTGTAGAACCTACCAACTGTTTAGACTTAATCATAAGCACTTAATGATAGTGTAGAATGTGTTTCTCTTTCAGATAGCATTGCTGTAGCACTTATCATCTGCACTGTTGTAGCACCTGCACTGTTTTCTATGACTAAGAAGAATCTGTTGAACTCATTGTAACTCTCACATCAGTGTTGTCATGTCTGAATTTATGCTGATTGTTCCTGTACCTGAAAGTCGTGTCAGTCAACTGAATAAATGTAAATGTAATGAAATGATACTCAGTATCAACCAATATCTAAATTTCAGATCTAGTGCTGGATGTACTCTTCCCTCAGTCATGAAATCTAATCCAAGACACATAGAAAATGTACGTATCTCACTGCAGTCAGGTCTCTGAGACAGATTTGAATCCCATTGCAATAATAATGTAATTATGGCTCTTTTGACTGAGCAATCACTCTGGTGGAATCTCAAAAAAGAATACAGCAATGTCCAGATACACATCATTTATTACCAGAAGGCTTCCAAATATGGTGGTATGCTTTTTAAATTAGCCGTTAATATAATGAGTCATTCAAAATGAAACACACGCATTAAAAACTACAATTTATTCTGCATCCCTCGTAACTCTTAAAGCAGATCTGTCAGACAGAATCAACAAGTCACTCCAGCTGCAGGAAGACTTGAATTAGATCTGAACCTCTGGGGTTTGGTTCCACTCTGGTATTCGCACTATGTGCAGTGTGCCAGTTAAACACGTTCCCAAACCTAAGGTATCGTTTTCTGATCTCTGTTAAACCCAGACTTGGTAAGAAGTTCTCCTCGTCTTCCCTGCTCGCTGTACCACTCGGTGCAGCGCGCGCGCGGACGTGCCGGGCATATAAACAGCGACTCAACAAAAACCCTCAACCCAAACCCTCGGCTATTCCTGTGGCACGCGTCAACGAAGGCACGAATTAAACAAAAATGCCCTATATACAGGATTGTAACATTTTTTCGCTTCACGAAACACACATCCGGGCCATGCTGTTGTTGTTGTCGTGCGACGCAGCGAACATTAGGCTAACGGCTAAAACCGAGCCCTTCTCCACCACTGGGATTCCGTACAGCACTAAAGCGCTTCTCGTGTCGTTGAAATATCAGCGTCCTCCTTCCCTACCGTAATGTCGAGTCTTTGGCCTGTGCTCGTAGAAAGCCCACCATATTCCGCCAGTAGGAAGTTTACCTTACTCTAGTTTCACTTTCCCTCCTTGTACGCCGTTACTGTTTTCCCCACTCGTATTCCGACAAATCCAGCCTTCTTGCACTCCGATTGGCTAGTCCTTCATACCCACCAGCGATCCGCCAATCCAAGCGCAGGCACGCGACAAAGCACCAGCCAATGTGGATACAGGAAGAGAGATTTGTTGCAATACGGCCAGTGAGTAAAATGATCATGTTATTTACTTATGGATAGTATTCAAGTGTCTGTGCATTAAACGTGTCAATGCCTTAGTCATGTCTTATGGTTTTATTACAATAAACTCCATCTCTCTGGTAGTTTAGGGGTAATTTAGGGTGACTCGGAGGAATACAATCCTGAAGCATTTCAATTCTGCATAGAACTTTACTTGGACTTGAACCAATATGCCTAAAAAAGTCTTCAGTTTACGTTCCTAGAGTTGCTTTGCAGTAGTATTAACACCTAGAAGTGCTGTAAATAAAGCAGGAAAGCTGTGTGTTGCCCATGCCTTATGTAAGACTTTAGAATTTTAGCTACACTTGGCTTAAACAGTCTTACTAAGCTGAAAAGGACATGAAGCACAACACTTATTTTTGGAAAATCATTTTAATCATATGCACATACAAAGCTTCTAAACACAAAAGTCATAAAAGCATATTATAATGGAATTATACTATTATAAAGAAATACATCTCTATTACAGCCTGAAAAATGGCCATTGTTATAATAAATAATCAGAATCAGATAAATAAATACAAATCCGAACACACAAACGTTCTCCAAAGCAAAAAAAAAAGCAAAAACACAATTTGTTTGTCTTATGAAAGAATATTATTATAATGAAAGAACAGTCCCATGGGGTGGTATAGTGTGACCAGTCAGTGCAATGACCTTGCAGTATTAAACAGATCCAGAACCCTGTGTTATGTAGATGGCCAAGAATATGGGGAACGTGAGGAGTCCACAGCAAAACAGTCACTCGGAACACAAACTGTCAGCATAAAAATGGATGTAACTAACAACCGATCAGTTGCAAGCTTGTGTAGAAATGTGGCACTGTGGCCTTTCACGTGTCATGCATATCTGAGCTGCTGGATATGAAATACCAACTCTTCAGGTAGTCCCATTTCAGTTACTAGATCCTCACAGCACTGAAGCAACTGCTCCAGACTCTCTCCAGTCTGGAACATGCTGTGCAAGGACACCCTGAACAAACTGCTTTTCGTGTCCTCATCGGCATCCTTCCTGCAACAGTCACTGTTTTCATCCTTTCTACAGCAGCCTGAGCCACTTTTGTCGGCACTCTGATCTACACCCAGATCCTCAAGATCTCCTGCCACCTCTGACACACTGGGAGGAGGCTGCTCCTGAGCTTTCCGCATTGCCCCCACCAATTCTTGCTCATGCTGATCTACCCTCCGGAGCAGCTCTGTGATGTGGGGCAGCACAGAGGTCCTAGAAGGCTGAGAATGACACCAACACTGCAGAGCACTGTGGAAAGCACAGACAATGCACACACAGCCACAGTTATGGACAATGAGAGAGATGTCTGGTGTGGGCCAGAAAGTGCAGGGACACAAAGTCCAGCATAATGCAGCACTCACATGAGTCAAACTGAATACTGGTACAGAGCCTTCCAGGAGCAAAACATCAACATTTCCACTACTATGCCCAATTATAATAAAATGTCTAGGGCAGAGTCTTCATCTGCAGACCACAAATTCATTCCATGGTCATAGATTTTGTGATCACTAATAGTAAATTGAACTAGCACCATCTCTACCAGTCAATACACAATCCTTGGTGGTATTCAAGCGTCAGTGTTGAGGTCTGTCGATCCCAAACTAGGCATATTACAATTTTATGACCAGGCTACATCTACCTGAATCAGGAAAATTATTTTATTTCTAAACACTTAAAAATTCTGTAAAATTAGAAAAATGAATGTATGTTATTGCAGCACAACTTAAATGCCCTGTTCTTACGTAGTGTGATGAATACAAATCTAAACATCTGCCCGACCACAATATATTTTCAAGCAAATACCTGTGGAAACTGATATGATTCCAATATCACTGTGCATCCCTAGTGTTTTCATTACTTGAACATAAATTCCCCAGTTCACAGAGAGCTTATTAATCAGTTAATAAGCTGGTGTGACAGGAAATATGGGGTCCAGTCTGTCAAATGCACGTTGGGCCAAATTCATCCATTTAAATATAATCGGGACAACATTTACATAAAAATATTTGCTCCATTTGTTGGGGAGGGGGACTAAATAAGCCACACATTCATCGAGACAAAAGCTATTGTAAAAACGACAATGTACAAACGCTTACCTAACCATTCCTTTAAGCTGACCGATGACCTTCATTTTGTTAGCCCCTTCTCTATAGCCCATGTTGAAGCCAAGCTGAAGTGAAGCCTCTTTTCCAGCATCCATTCCATCTCTGTAACCGTCCTAACAGATAAATAACACAATGTTCATCCTTACTAAAACTGACTAAACCGCAAACATTAACATCTGTTCCTCAAGCTTTGGACTTTGTTTCTAAAGACTAGTTCTGAGCAGCCACTCACCTTGGCTCGCTTTTCCATATTGCAGCGCCATTCTTTGTTTTGAAGACTGAAGTCATCCACGTCCTCATCGAAAACATCGTCACTGCTCTGCACTGCTTTCACCCACGACATAGTTCTGCAGATAGCTCAGCTCATGGACATAAACATATAGTAAAACAGCACAATTGGCGAACACAGCCTTATAAACAGGTCTTAATGGACCCAAACACACAGGAGAGAAAGATCCATACACATGCTCGTATCAACGTCACCTCAGCCAAAGCCTGAATTTCTTCGTGAGCCGCTAGTACTAGCTGATTTGAAAACATTGCCACCTACAGGCGGGCGGAGACCCCTGCAGCGACTTAGCGGTGGCATTTTAGTGAAGGGTGTTTTGTAACTTGATAAAAATACGTAAATTATGAAATAATTAAACACTAGTTAATAATTATTACTACTTTAAATATAAAATACATAATTTAAACCACACTTATGAATGTGCATTTGTTTGTTTGATGGTCATGCATCATATAAAAATTATATCTGTCAAAGTCAAATCCAGTGGGCATTTCAGCTATCTATATGAGTAGACTGAAGTAATAAACATTTTCGGAATATTATCATTTTAGCACTGAAATGCTAACCACTAACATTATCTGTTGAGTCCCAGCCAAGCTCTGGTTAGTGCTCAGGCCCGAGCTGCTATATTCGAAAGGCCAGAAAGGATCTGTATGGTTGAAGCTAAAGGCTACATGTAGCATGAAGGCAAGTGTATGATAAAATAATAAAAAAACAGACAGGCAGAGATGTGTAATATACAAATTGTTATTTATGTTATACCTGGGTTCAAATAAGACCACTAGATAATGATTTACCCAGTCTAAGTAGTTAACCTTTAATGTTATTTGGGTGCCCAGAGACCTTTCTTACTCTGGGGTTTGCTTTCCCCTGTGTTGGTTTTACAACAATGCCCTAGTGCTTCCAGAAACTGTGAATCTTTTCCGGTTATGCTTTATCACATGCAGATTCTGGAAGTAGTTGAGCAGATTTGTAAGCAACCATATTTAAAAGAATTTCTCCTTACGATGAGAAAATGTTTTACTTTGCTTTTTCAGAATCCCCAAGAAGGATTTCATTAGTTATTAATATTCATTATGGCCTTTATTTATTTATTTATTTATATTAATATATTCAACAAAAAATAAAAATCTAGCCTCCCCAAGAGCCCCCCACCCACTTGGGACCCTGTTAAATCAGTCCCGCTTTTCAACCCACTACGACACACATACTTCAATGCCATGGACTGTTGAGCACCTGAAACCTTGTATAAAGCAAGAACTTTTTGCAGAACTGCAACAATTATTCTCATCAGTTCCCAAATGATTATGCAGTGTTATTTAAGGAAAAGTGATGTACCACAGTGGTAAACACGCATATGTGTCCATTTTTATTGTTGCAAACATCAAAAAGCAACGAAAGTTCTCAAAAACATATTTCAGATCATCAGTGAAAACATCAAGAAACTTTTTGTTAAACTTTTATCAGTTATATAAAAGTTCAAGAGAACTAACAAATCATACGTTTTCTGGGAATGGGGGTTGTAAAAGTAGTAAAAATATCATGACTGAGGTAAACTCCAGAGGAACATCTATCACTGAAGGAACTGAAGGTTTTGAGGAGCTATTGTTGTCTTTTGGTCTAAAACAAGACATGTCATGGAGGCCACTGTCCAGCACACTGTAAAAAAGGCTTTCACTGTCAACATACTGTAAAATGAAAAAATATATACAATATTTAAGTGTGTGAACCATGCATCTATTGTATTTCAGGAATGCTGTTGCTAATGTACATAAATAACTTATAAAATAATAATAACAGATATTCCCTTTATTTTAATGGTAGATACTATTGTTATTATGGTCAAATAATAACAATATTATGTATGTCAGAATAATTATGCTTAGTGTAGTTATGGTATAAACTATAGTTTTATAGAGTTTCTGAGTTTAAAAGCAAGCTATAAATCCCAGTATAAAACTAAAGAACACACTGTTTAATTTAAATTAAATTCCTGTAAATTCATCATCATTGAAACAACAGAAGCTGACGGTTCCTTGATGACCCCTGGGGAGTGTAACTGAGAAGGGCCACTATCAAACCTTGCCATAGACCATCCTGCCATATTGGATCAAATAAAACACTAAAGCTGTAGCCTTGTCATTTCAAACGACTCAAATACAAGAAGATTTTACCAACTGTATTATTGTCTTTTGCCACTAGATGGCGCTGTATCCATGTTAAATTTCGTTTGCTCCAGAATATCCAACGTTTATAAGGAATATTTCGCTTATTTTTAATATTGATACACTTGATCATGTGACATAAATATATACTTTTCTATATACAAACATACATGAGCATATACATACATCCATACATATTGCAATGACCTACACACCTGGCCCTATCCAGTGCACACAAAAAATCCAAAATAAATGGTTTAAATTATGACACTGATTGTGTTTTACCTCTCAATATTATGGCCAAACGCTTTGCAGATTAGTCAGACATTAAGGAAATCAATGCACAAATCACAAAGTCAATATTGCTGAAGTAAACCAGGCCACCCTCACTCTATAAAGAGGGCCGTGATTCAGCGAGTAACATGATTTATTAGGCTCATCTCCTCTACAGGCTCACCTCATATGTTAAAATCTCAACCTATAAAGGGGTGATGAAGCCATGCTTACAGCAGATATGTGACCTTTATAATGAAATTAATGAATACCCCTCATTAATCTTCATTGCTCTGATGGGCCAAATATTTTGCCTTCATGCAGGGTTAAGATAAAGCCACCTGGTTCACTTTGATGCCATTTTTCATTTCCATGTCTGCTTGCATTCAGTTCCTGAATATGTAGCACTCCCGCTACGGGTCTAGTTTGACCCGCTAACAGGCCAGCGCATGATGAGACATCTCTGAGTGTTACCTATGCGAGTGTGTATGTAGTTTTTTCAGCAGTAGAGCTCCTTCAGGCTTGAAAACTGATGAACTGGTCTCTAATTCAATGCAATGCATGTGCTACAGTACATTCAAAGCTGGACAGGAAATCCCAGCGAAGGCCGTGTTCAGTTTCCCTCATGTAAAAGGACACATACTGGTTTAACAGTGCACAGAAGAATATTTCTCATGTTTTCAAGTTAGCTGATGCAAAATTGTGATTATCTGCAGAGATGGTGATTGAGAGTAGAAAGTGTCCTAAATGGAATTGTAAAAACTATGTGATGACATGAGTTAAGGGGAATAAGGGAAAAAGGACACTTGTTTTTTTTCTTCACCCTCGCTGCATTCCTGTGAAATTATGGGGTCAGCATGGCACTTACAGGCACTTTTTTACTGCTTGTTTGTTTCTTGTACTCAGATGCTGGCAACATGTTATTAGTGATGACAAACGCATTATTCCTCTTATCAATATTGCATTTTCCTTCTGTTTCCATTGCTCCATGGAGTCTGGACAAAAACAGCCCTCCCCCACTCCCTCCCTACCTCCCTCCCTTCGCTTTTGTCTTAAGACGGGACCATCCTTCATCTCGCGCTTTAAGGGAGGAAACACACAGGAGAGATGCGGACGATGGACAAATGCATTTGAGCCCCAGTGCCCAGTGCATTTGCAGGAGGCCGGACAACAATAGTGCGGGGAGAATACTCGGGAGGGCCGTGGAAAATGGAGGCGGAGAAGGGGGCTGGAGGCTCCAAGGCTTTTTCTGCCCCCCTTCGTTGTTTTTTTTTTTTTTTTCAAGAAGCCTGTGCTTCTCTCCAGTTGCACACTATACTCTTCCCCCCTCACTTTCTCTCCAGGAGAGCAAAACAAGCAGGCCAGGGCAATCACCTGACACATTTCCATCCAATTTCCACCGCCGAATGTGTTCATTTTCGGCCCTAATGGCATGTCATTTCGCCGGAGCCTTTGGTCAAGAATTAATCCTGGAATCAAAACAGATTTTCCGGGGAGCAATCTTCCATCAAGTATTGATTTTTTTACACTCGCGGAGCCTGTACTCCCTAATTTAACCTGACAGCACACTGCACAATGGACTAGAGAGCACCTTGGCGACTTGCAGAAGGAACTCTCTCTCCTTCTCCCCCTCTCTTTCTCTCTCTTTCTGTTTTTTTCATCCACTTTTTTTAAAGTAAGGGGCAGAGCAAGAGTTCTGAGGATGGAGGTATATAAAACAAAAGGCTCAGCCATTGAAAATACACATAGATACGTGTGTGTGTGTGTGTGTGTGTGTGTGTGTGTGTGTGTGTGTGTGTGTGTGTGTGTGTGTGTGTGTGTGTGTGTGAACATTTATGGATGACGCACTGTCTCTTCTGTTTTAACCTACCATCTCTAATTATCTTTTCAAGTGCATTGCAACTTAGGTGGCTTAGACTGAGAGGGGCAAAAAGAGGAGAGAGAGAGAGAGAGCGAGAGAGAGAGAGAGAGAGAGAGAGAGAGAGAGAGAGAAGAGTGTTTTTCAGGGCCCATCAGGTATCATTATGGGCCTGTTGACACTTAGCCTCTCAGTGTGAATCCCCTCTTTCATTTGGCCCTCCCTCGGCAGCCATTTTCTTTCTCCGCCCCAAGTGGCTGAAGAGAGTTTCCTGATGGCCCGAAGAGGAATAAGACAAGAGGGATGCAGGCCAGGAGATCCCAAAGTGGTCAGGGTGCAGCTCCTAATGAGTAGAGCCTCCTGCATGTCTGGCCCAAGTTCTGCCCCAAGCTTGTTTCTTCTCCCTCATTTCTTTCCCTCTCAAGGAGAGAAAAGAAAAACATTGTTATCGAGTGATTCCTGAGAAAGTGTTATCTTCTACACTGACTACCTTACACTGGTCAGTGGCAGTGACACAACTATTGGGAGTCTCACTGTAGCCGAAGCGGGGCTTGGTCACTGTGGACACCTTAATTGCCTTGTATATTATACAATTTAAGCTGTTTTACATGGAAAGTTACATCAAGAATCAAGAAATAAGCAGTTTATTTGTGACATACACACTGCTTGCACTGCGCTCATACAGACCAATCCTGACCCAATCACTCCTACTGAGGAGAGCCCATACATACAGAACCATGCTGACCGTAACTCAGTGATGCCCATCTGTACACAAGGAACTGCTGACGCCTTTTTAAACTTAAATTATTATTACATTTTTGTAATTATTATTTATATTGTTTGTCTGTTATCACTATCTGGTGTCGACCAGAGGAGGAACCCCTTTCTGAGCCTTGGTTCCTCCCAAGGTTTCTTCTTACAGCTTAGGGAGTTTTTCCTCACCTCTGTCACCTAGGGACATCATTAGGGACTTGGACCCAATTTAATTTTAATTCCAACAACTTTTTTAATAATTCCAACGACTTAATTCCAACAATATTTTCTAGTCTGTCTAGTAGGATGTTGTGATCAATAGTGTTGAAAGCTGCACTAAGATCGAGCAACACAAGTAAGAAGACACATCCCTGATTGGATGCAAGTAGAAGGTCATTTACTGCCTTCACCAGTGCAGCCTCTGTACTATGATGAGGCCCAAACCCTGATTGGAACAGTTCATAAATGTTGTTCTTATGTAAGAAAGAACATAACTGCTTGGCTACAGTCTTTTCTATTATCATAGAAATAAAAGGGAGGTTTGATATCGAACAATAATTTGAGAGCTGGCAGGGATCGAGATTAGGCTTTTTAAAGAGGGGTTTCACGACTGCTAGCTTGAAAGATTCTGGTACATAGCCGATGCTAAGGGAGGAGTTTATTATTCTTGTAAGATTTACAAATATTTTTGGTAGTATTTGTTTTAAAAAGTGCATAGGTAGTGGATCTAGGATGCATTTAGATGAATTTGATGATGAAATTAGTCATATGAGATCTGATTCTTCTAGGGGTGTAAAACAATCTAGTTGCTGATTTAAGATCATGGAACTGTCTGAGGTGTTTATTACTGAATTATCTAGATTTGAATTTGCAGACTTAATTATTTGTCTAATGTTTTTTATTTTATTATTAAAGAAGTTCATAAAGTCATTGCTATTTAGA
>JBBIGC010000001.1:7359182-7371239 GCA_037576955.1 Lepidarchus adonis
TGGCAGAAACTATAAACTATGTAAATACTGTGTGGGGAGCCCAGTATGATCAACAATGAACATTCTGCACTGCAGTGTGTGTTATAAGGTGCCTTATCATGTACACAGTATTGTACAGGAGGTCTCACAGAGTGTTCCAAGGGTGCAGTAGTTAGTACCTACCAAAAGTCATCCAAGGAAGGACCACTGGTGAATCTGCGACAGGATCATGAATACCCAAGGTTCATTGCTAGGTTCAAAGCTAGCACATCCCACAGAAGAATCACTGTAGCACAAAAATGCTGGCTCTTACAGTGCTGTTTTGACAGCATTAGGGAGACCTACACAAACAGCATAATTGGTATATAACAGTAAATACTAACACAACGTTTTGAGATCTCTAATTATCTAGCTGTTTCTAATAGTAAACTAAAATGCTTTAAATCCTTATGTCCCAGAGAATGGAAAGGTGGCCCCTCCTGGTGCCTGGCCTTTGCCCAGTTGACATTCTCAGACATGTTGAGCTGGATGTGGCCATTGCTCTGCTCCTATGTTACTCATACAAGTTTAGAGTTGTACAAATTACATGCCTACATCACAATCTACCACTGACATACTGTCTTTATAACTGGACTAAAAATCGAATGTAATTTGCTAATGCAATTGCTTATACAGTATTTGTCTAAAGAATCTTTGTCTGTGTTAGGAATCTTTATACTCTTCAGCAAGAATGTCCAAAAGGAGACCTTTCATGTCAAACCATTGTTTATTATTAATAATTATGGTACAAATAAATGTAACAGATTTGAAGCTGTTAAAGAATACACAAAGTGCAGCTTAACTGACCAAACATATATTGCTCTATATATTACGTACAGTTTTCAGTCTATAAAATTTAAAGCAACCCTAGCAGGTTTTATCAGCTTTGGTTTCGAGGTGTGGAGAGTTACAACAATGGTCAACTTTTCATACTTGTCATTCTGTGAGTCTGTGTGTGTATTTATGTTTGTGTGTGTGTGTGTGTGTGTGTGTGTTTGTGTGTTTCTAGAAATCTTTTTAGTCTGAGACAATTGAGTTCGGTCGCAAAGCTCTCTTTGTTCCCTATCATATAGGGCAAATTCAAGCAATAAAACTCATCAGTGTACCTCACACAGCAAAGGGAATGGACGAACATACATACAAACAAAACATGTTACAACAATGTCAAAAATGGTCTATACATGTGACCCTGGAAACCACAGCATGAAACCGAAATGTAACTGGCAGGCTTCTGTTTGCCTATGGGAAACCACCATGAGTAGTGAAAACTACTTACACACATATACACAAATCCACAAGTTTGTTGTAATTTTTCTTTCCTTCTGAAAAAAAAGAGCATTTTATGACGTTGCTCACTGCGTACCAAGACAGTCATGAGGTAATCTTCACGATATAAGTAATTTCATCCATTTTTCTTCAAACAGTTCAATATTTCAAGATTGTCAGCAACATTTAGCCATTTCTTTGTACAATGTGCATAATACTATTGAGCTTTGGTCCAGCATTGAAAAGACGAGCAAAGGCATAACTCTTTTCTTTGTCTCTTGGTTGGTTGTCTTTTTCTTCAACTCTTCTTCTTCTTCTTTTTTTGGTTACAGCTTCATTGTTAAGCCTCTAGTTACTCAATATACTGTTCCTGCAACCAACCATAAAACCAAAGCTTCCCAGAAATGGAAATTGAGTACAAGGGGTGGATGGATATAATCAAGTCCAGTCATATTGTCAAATGAAACAATTTTGGTGGAACCAAACACCATATACTGCAGAGTGGAAAAGTTTTTATTAATGTGTGTCAGTTCTTCAAGTAACCAAGAAGAAACCATAGAAGTTAAGCAGAATCTTTATGCTTGAAAACTGTTTCCCTAAAATACTCCTAGAAAATGGGTGTCCAGGACAGATCAATAGTTTCCATACTTTAACACATACAGTAAACCTGTCAGTTAGAAGTTGGACCAGCTGTACTTGAGCAGCAAAATCACCCAATGGTGAGGGACATCCCAGTTCTACTTTAACATCTGTATATTAACTTTCATTTCACTGAACTGAAAATGACACTGAAATTAATTGTTATATTTCACACCTCAAAAAACCTGAATTTAGTTTTGTTTGTTTAGTTAAAATTTTTTTCCAGTAAATTAACCTTGAATTATATAAGTGATCAGTCAATATATTTTGGCAAATAGCAGCATTCCTTAAATGATTTTAGGACATTAAAAAGAACTTACAATAAGCAGTGTTTTCCATTGCTCTTGAATCTGCCCAAAGCAACATCTAAGATCTGCATTTTTCCTCTGAGCTATAAGAAGCTATGTAATTGTGTTCTAGTTATGGTGAATTGTGTAGCTACTGTGCAGCTAATTCATGTGATTTTTCATGATATAGTTTGAGAATGGCCTGAATGGTTCATTGTGTAGCATTTTGCTGAAAACTACAGTTTAGAGGATTGGATGTATAAAACCATTTATAATTATTCTTTCTCTGATGAAATTTACTGTCTGGCACATACAAAGCAATGTGGTTCACTGCAACAAACTTGCCCAACAATATTCAAGTCAACAAAAATGTGTGTAAGTGGTGAAAATCATCAAGTCCCATTTAACGACCCACTCATTTGTTGGGTCCTATCGTTAACGCAGGGCTGAAGCAAGTGATGGAATAAAAAGTGGAAAACACATCAACGTCACAACACAAAATGTTTGAGACATTTTGGCCCAGATATAGCGTCGTCCTGGGACTGAGAATTATGTTCTTTGGCTCGAAGGCTTTGGCAATACAATGACATACTGTAGCTTAAAGTCACGGCTGCAACAATGTGGGTATACCAAAAGCTCTTTGTTCACTGAGAATCCCTTTGCAATATGGACCACCTTTGATATACAACCCATTGTTACCAGAGATAGAAGTTTCTTAGAAATCATAGTTTTATAAACAGGGGTGAGGTGACCGAAGGACAGACAATAGGCATATGATGCAGACATCTCTGAGACAAAGTTTCCAAAGAGTTTGTGATTTCAGTTTGAAGACAAAAATTATCTTAATTATTTACATATAAACCCAAGTGATCAAGTGAGACAAAGATAGAACGTTACACCCCTCCCCACCCTGCCACACATATATTCTTTTTTTCTTTTTGTCAGTATAAATGTAAAAATTTAGAACACATTTACAGGTTAAAAAATCTCAGGAATCAGATGCAACAGACTTTGGTAGCAGTAGTTTCTTAGTCGTCCTTGACTTAGGTATGATCTGTGTCCTAAAATGTTTTCTTCATCCTGGAAGGTGACCCCAAATTTCAGTACTATGTTCCCTCAAAATGCAGTTTTTACTGTAAGATTTATCATTATTATTATTATTATTATTATTATTTGTATTTTTTGTATTTTTTTGGTTTTGCTTAAGTCTTTCACTTTGCTCTTGCAATAAGACTGTAAATAATGTTTCTGTTCGCTATCATTGGTGACAGTCCATCGCAGTACAATGGGTAAGGAAATGTCCAGGTTTCAGTGTCCAGTCGCTTTCGAGGTTTAGACATTGGTACATGGTTCTAGTTTTTTCTCAGCACTCATATCAGGAACCAGTCCAGCTGAAGCTAAGGGTGCTCTTCCAAGGTGTCGGTCAGAGGGTCCATAGGCGCCACTGGTCCGAGCTCTGGCTGTTTCAACCTTTTTATTGTGTTTTTCAATGCCTGCCTTTTGTTGCAGAACCAGACGCGCACCACCTCACGGTCGTAGTTCAGTTTCTCTGCAATTTCAGTCATCTCCTGGCCGGAGGGGTGCGTGTTCTTCTCAAAGTGGCTGTTGAGGATCTCCAGGGCCTGCGGCGTGAAAGAGGTCCGGCGCTTGCGCTTTTTGGAGGGCTCGCTGCCGATAAACTCGGTCAGGTTCTGCATGCCAGAGCGATGGCGGGCTTCCGCCTCGGCCATCCAGCGCTCCAGCACTGGCTTAATCTTCTGGGCGCTTTTTGGGGTGATGTCCAACTTCTCAAACCTGGCAGGATATAAAAGGCCAGGGTTCAGTTTGCCTGTCAGACTGCTAGCTATAGTGTTCTCTTGGGCTTCCTGTGGTAGGAAAAAGTGGCTTCTCAGGATGGTGTGTCTGGGGGAGAATTGAGAGAGAACAAGCTTACTCGGGTGCCCTGACTGGGCGAGGGGTTTTCCTGCCTGAGCCAGTGTCCCAGGAAGGGCCTCCCAGTCCGACCTGCCAGTGGGACAGAGAGTTTTTCTTAAAGACTTATTTTGCTTTTGTTCCTTCAGCTCAGCAAAAACAATACAGAAAATAACATATATACTTTCTTTAATGGCTTATATTTTCACTCTCTGTGCCCACCCTGCAGTGAAGGATCAAGGAGACTCTTCCACAGGCTGGAAGAGAAATATCAGATGCTCCAAAACACAAGCAATCAGCTAACTTTTACAATTAAAGCTGAACTTCATTATTTAACAATAAAGTGGGCTTCAACTGCTTTGATTAACTCAATCAGCGAATGTTTTAAACACAACACATTGAAAAATATGATTGATTTAAGATTCACATGCTGTTTGATGACAAACATTAGTACACTATCAAGTAGGCAGTAGAACATGCACTAAAACATAAAAACATTATTTATTCACATTTACAACTAAATAATTCACTATAATGCACAAACATTTTAATACACCAACTTCTCTTCATACTCAAATAACCCTGCCATTCATTAAATGTTTAGTACTAATACATTTTCTTCTCTCCGTTTTGAACATGACTGAAGGAAAACAGGGATTTAAGGGACTTTCTGGAAACACTTGATGTGAATGTGACATGAGAGATTAGCTTTAAGTATGTTGGGCAACACTTTACTGTAGGGCAGCATTCATAAAGCTGCATGATGCCTTTCATCACAACAGACATACACCTGTATAAACATTTAGGGTAACAAGCATCACAAGAAAAAAGACAAAATAGCCACTAGAGAAAAGAAGCCTTTATGACACTAGAAATAATAAATAGAAATAAGCCCTTATAAACGTTTATCTAGGTTTGTCGGTTATCATGCTTCTCAAAGCTTATGTAGGTGTCATGGAGTCATACAAAAGCTACCCTTCATTAAAGTGTTACTGTATGCGGAATACCATAAGTCATGTGGTACTAAACTATACAAATAATAACACTAATATTAACAATAATACCTTATTAATGTACATAATTTATTCATATATGGACTAGACTGGACACTCTGAATCTGTTCACACTATTATGCACTACATATCATAAAAGACGTAATTATTTTTTGTCTTTCATTCATTCTTTTTTAATCATATTATATTATTTTATGATTTATGTTTTGTATCAATGCAAATCATATGGGCTATAGTATTATATATACTTATATACTCATTGGACAATTTACTCATTGAACACCCTATTGCTGTGCATCAGCTTCACTCATCAACGTGAAACAATAACAGATTTATAAAATCTTAGTAATGATGTTGTGTCTGATTTGCATGCGCCAGTCCAGCATCCATTAATGGATGTTCAGTGGTGATCCAACAGTGGTCACAGAGTAGATAAATGTGCTACAGCAAATGTGCTACAGTTAGTTGCAGTATAGCTTTCATCATCATTGGTTATCAACAGTGCATAGTGCAGTATACATGCTTGATAAGATAAATCTGCCATTTGCGTATGAGCTTCTGTGTACAGTTAGAGACACTCCACAGTGCGAGCTGTACTCTCCACTGGCTCTGCGGCCTGCTCGAGATATGCAGTGCTAAAACACATAACAAGTCTCTGAGGCGCTCTAATGGAGAGCTGTGTCAGTGTGTTCACTGTCCTGCCCTCCTCCTAACCAGCTCTCGGACACCTGTCAGACAGGCCGAAAAAAGCTCAGCTCCTGCTCTCTCAAACAACACACTTCCCCTCAGTCCCAGGCTCCTCCACAGGCTCCTGTGAGGATGCCTTTGATGGAATCTTAGCTGGCATTTGAAGAGACGCCTCAAGCAGGGGCAAAGGCCCCCTGCTCTCCCAGGACCCCAAATGTAAGAAGACACTTTTTTTTAACAGAAGGATGAGTGATGGGCCGGTGTGAATGCTGAACTGAAGAGGAAACAAAGATGGAGACATGGCATAGCAGGGGCCTGACTTATTTATCAATGTATGAATTATTGCATTTGTTCTACTTTTCTGTTTGTCCTATTCACCCTGAGCACTGCTGGTTATTCTCCTGGTTTAAAGACCACTCTGCCCACTGGTGTTGTTATGGGGTTGCTGGGTAGGTGGCATTTTGACACACCTGGGGTTTGCAAAGCTTTTTGTTGGTGAAATATCAAAACCTTGGTACAATTTACTTAAGGAGCTTTATTTACAGTGAGATTTCTATATTTTTTGATACAATCAAAGAAAAATAATTTCTCTCCAGGCTCAACGATGCCCTTTTCATAGACTTTATTTCACCCATGTAGCTGAGAAGTTTCCCCTTTGGCTTTACAGACTGTAAAAGATTACATGAGCACTGGGTATGAATGAGACAAACATGTCCCATTGTTGATCTCAATGAACGATTAAATACGTACACTTAATACAGGAGTGTTAAGCATTCCTTCTGCGTAATTTGTTGCACAAACTGTAAGGGTTGGCTTTCCATTCTGAGCTATGAATCATTGATAGAAAGCCCCCATGCTGGTGTGGATTAATTCATGCGGCTTAAACGTGGTAAAAGGATTCCCATCTTGAAATTAAGCGACATCTCGCAAGCATCCGTGTGCAGCGTTGCATTCTAAGTAGGGTTCAAGCCGAGGATGTTAGTGAATCGTCGCATATTAGAAGACAATTTGATGTGTCACAGAAAAGTAGGTAGTTTTACCGATTTGATTCAAATGAATGAACAATTACTCAGTTCTGTAGTAAGTAATCACACCTGTAATTGTAATAAGATGTCAGGAATGGTTCCTATTCTAAGAATTGTAGCATTAAAAACGTTTTTTTGCTCTTAAGGTAACGCATAAATGCAAATTAATGGAAAGCAAAGTACACTAGAAGGGTTATAATAAATCAGGCCTTTTTCAACTTTTATTAGATTAAGTCACTTCTATTATAGTATTTAGACTGGCATCTGAAATGGGTTCAATGCAAAGGACTGTGATATTTAGAAAGAGTCTTTGTTCCTTTCTAAAATCATAACCATTAATGTGAATGAGTGTGAACTGAAAAAACTGAAGCACAAGTCGTTCTAGAATAGATCAGACTGTATTCTGTAAACCGCGAGCTTTTTTGTAATCAACTCACAGATCTGATCTTGCTTGACCATGTCCTTTAAGTGATTGTTGGGCCGAAGCAATAAAGCCAGCCCCCTGCCCCTTCAAAGTAAGCAATGAGATCAGACAAGATGGAGACATCTGTCAGGCTGAGTTTGACTGAGCAAAGACTATGAGAGCCCCAAGAGCTTGTGCGCTCGCGAGCGAAAAACACGCTCTCGTCCTCATCCACCTCGTCTCTGTTGATGTTAACCAAAGGAAAGCATGTGAAGTCTGCCTTTAAACGCTGCACTGCTGAGCAGTCTGTCATGTCCAATGTCATACAAATGAACATATAATGACATAAAAAAGAAGCCTGTGTCCTCTCTGAAGAGCTTAGATGAAAGAACGTGCAGGCGAAGAAACGTCACATCACCCATTTATTTTGGAAGCTAATGGCTTTTAATGTATGTTATAAATATCTGAATTATGTATTGGGAAATGTAAATATTTCATGTGGAATTTTTAAGACTTTAAGCGTTAGTTTGAAGCTTCATAAGGTATTCCACACCCCCTCCTTTCCCTGCACCGTTTCAGGTTTTATTGGCTGTTTGATGTTGATGGGATGAAATTTTTAAAAGTGTGCGATGGTGCTGTGTCACATAAACAAGCAGATCATCAGTGCGGCTCACGCTTCCTCAAAATTGAGGCTATTAGAATAAAAAGTTGGAGAAACTGTTCAGCAGGAAGCGTAGCACAGACAAGATGAAACTAATTTCAGCGACCAATGTATCTATTCATCATAAGGGTTTGATATAGTATAGTTAAAATTATTATTATGACAATGAGGATGATTACAAACATAATTTCCAGGAAATATTTTGCAACATAGAATAAAAACACAAATCAGTGCTTAGTTAATTTTTTTGAACATCTATTTAACCGACAAAAACTCAAATAATAGATTTCTAATGTTTTTACTGACCAGCATAAATGTATTTTTTATTACATGAGCAAATTTAGAATTAGTGCCTGCAACACACTCCCATAACTTGGGACAGAGGCATGTGTTACATCACATTTCCTCTTAACTACACTTTTTAATTGTTTCAGAACTGAGGGAGCTGGTTATCTGGTTTTCCTTTTCATGATGTGCAATATATTTTCAATAGGAGAAAGCAAATCTGAAATGCTGGTAGATCTCAACATCTTTTTTTTTTTAGAAACAAGCTGAAAATTTTAACCATGTGAGCACAGCAGGTTTCCACTGTATGTTAGTCAATCTGAGATGATCTTGGGTCCAGAAAACGTGGTGCTGTTTCTGCATAAAACCAATGATTTTCTCTTAATGCCATATGGCTATGCTTATCACAATAGCATGATGGTTTCTCCTTCAATGCCTTCTAATGACTCAAAGGTTATGCAGATTCGACAGTGGTTTCTCAGACCCACTATGTACTGTCCAAATTATTTGCAATCTTGTGCTGAGAAAAGTTATTTTTGAACTAATTGACAATTCTCTCCCAAAGTTTGGAACAAGGTGCTAAGCGTTGACCCACTCATGATGCCGGTCATGAAGCCATATTAGGGAAAGTTTAAAAAACAGTGTTACATGAATATTCAATAAACTTGTTTTGTATGATTCAGGCAGCAAATAATTTATTATTTTACAAAGTCAAGGAAAAAATGTTTGTTTGCCATAGCATTAAAAGTAAGGCCTTTTTACTTCTGTCAGTTAAATAAATATTCAAGAGAATGAACTTTTTTTTGTTGCATTGTACAAAATGGCCCAACTTTTCCAGAAATTGAATTTGTATTATCAGCTAAATAAAAAGTGTTCATTTCTTACTGAGGTCAATTACTTTCCTTGCAAACTACAGAATGTCTGAGATTCACATCCCTATTTTATTTCATGATATGATATGGAGTGGTTAATGTAAACTTGTCATTATCTATCTGTTAAAGAGTAAGAGTATAATATCATTACAGATGAAGGATTTAAAGGTGAATTTGATGAATATTTAATAAGTAGAGCCCCATTATGTCCCAGTCCATGTTGCCAGACATTGGGAGACATGCTGTTTTTAGTAAAAGTCTAGTGCTGTCACATTCTCTTCAGCTAAATGCATGACAAATACATGGCAATGGACCTTAGGAATTATTAACTGCTTTAAGTGCTTCCTGTAATACTTCAGCTAACTCTATCCCTGTATATGGACAGGACAAAAGCTAGACACAGACTAAGATGTGCCCAAATTACTCAAGTATGTGAGCTGGGTTTTGAATTATGTATATTCTCTTTAATATCTTAATTACTCCTGATTAATTATATATACAGGTCTTGGATATTACATGCATATAAGCTGTTTTCTAAATGGATAACAGATCCAGACAGTGTAGTGACAGTCTGGGTGATGTTTAATATTGTAAGATATATCCTTACCAGAGTTTCTACCCATTACACATTATGATTCATTTAGTACTAGCAAATTTCTCATTGCTTTTGTAGCTTGCACCTAATTAAGTAAAAAATAAATAAATAAATAAATAAAAAAGAACCTTTTGGAATTTCAAGGTTTTCTGCTTTAAATTGCTTTAAAACGTGAACTGATCTTCATCTCAGTCAAGAGTATTGTCAAATGTCATATTTTCATGCCTTTATCAACCATAACCATAAGCAACTCTTATTGCTAGTGGAAAAAGTAAAAGTATGTGAACCCTTGCAATTAATAACTGATTGACCACCTCTTGGCAGCAAAAATATAAACCAGACACTTCCTGTAGTTGTGGATCAGACCTGCACATCATTATTAAAGAATCTGAACCCATTCTTTCTGGCAGAACTGCTTTAGCTCAGTCATATTCTTTGGATGCCCCATGTGTATGGTTGTCTTCAAGTCATTCCATCGCATCTCTATTGGGTTGAGCTCTAAATGATTGCAAGCTGGCCAGACCCTGATGCAGCAGAGTAAGCCGAAACCATTATGTTTTCATATCCAGTGCTCTTTTTACATCAGATGTAGCGTTGGGTGTTCTTCCCAAGTTGTTCAATCTTAGTTTCATTAGTCTTTCGCAAATTTCAGGCATGCAGGCTTTTAGAAAGCAGCAGTTACCTTTGTGGTGTCCTGTCATAGACACCTTGTCATGTTATATGTCAGTTCCAGTGATGCCTTCAAATCTTTGCCTGTCACTCAGGGTTGTTCCTTTACCTCAATGCTGAGAATTTGTTGTACCCATTTTTTGGTAGAGTAGCCACAGTCCCAAAGTGTCACCATTTGTAGATCCTGTAGACTGGTGAATTTCTAAAGTCTTTGAAATGACCCTTTCCAGTTTTATAGAAATCAATAATTATTGATCATAGAACCTCTGAAAGCTTTCTGAATGAGGCATGGCTCACATAAGTGTGAGAAAAACTCAAAACGTTTGAGTGTTTTTATCAGTCAAAGTAGCTCTGGTCTACACCTCCAAACTAATTTCTAATTTCCAAACCTCCAGGAATGCTAACACCTAACCCCATTTAGCTTTTGTGAAGTCATTAACTCAAAGATATGAGCTGTTTATGGTTGTTCTCAATAAATACATTAAAAGATCTGTTATTACTTGAGGCACATTATGTTTATAGATATCCTTAATTTAAATGAAGATCAGTTCCCATTTTATGACAAATTAATGTAATTCTTTACACTTCGAAAAACAAAACAAAATACACTTAACAAAAAATGACAAAAAAATGTTTATAATGTAAACTTTTATATAATTTAATTTGATTAAATGAATTCTATTTATTTATTTATTTATTTATTTATTTCTATGCTGTCACCTGCACTAATGTAAATTCTTTGTACATCTGGTACTAATTCTGACCTAAATTGTAATTCTGTGTTCATCAGCACAATTTAGTTACTTTTTTAACCCTCAAGCATTTTAGAAGGCTAAGAAAAGATTTCTCTGGCTTCTATTCATGTTATACACCCATTTTTGCATGTCAGTACAATTTGAAAATTTATACGTAGCTGCATATGCTTTGCTCAGTAAATATTTTTGTGGCTATTTCTTAGTCCTCCTTACCTGCAGATGGCAGACTGACTGTAGGCAGGCCCCTCTGTAGCGCTGAGTGCCTGGCCCACCTGAGTTTGTGTCAGGCCGAGAGACAGGCGACGGATTTTAAACGCTTTGGCAAATTCTCTGATCTCCTCCAGATTTACCCCATCCACTTCGCTGTGGGCAGTTTGAGGGTCTGGGGAGAAAACAAAAAAAGGCGAATTTAAGTAATATAATAAATAATACAATACATATATCTATATATCATATATATGTATATAATAATATATGTGCATTAAATACTGCATGTTACATCATATACTCGGACTGCTCAGCCATTGTAATAACATTAGTACATTGGAATAATAATAATAATAATTTGAATTTATATAGCGCCTTTCACAAACTCAAGGTCGCTTTACATTGCAAAAAAAATAAAATAATAAAAAACAAAAATAAAATAGAAACAGTTAAGACACAAAACAGAGACAAACAAACAGCAGTAAAGGAAATTAAGAGTGAGTGGTGGAATAGCACAGGTTGAACAGATGTGTTTTCAAATGAGTTTTGAAAAGAAACAGAGAGGATGTTAGACGCAGGTGTTGAGGGAGGGAATTCCAGAGTTTAGGTGCAGCAACACTAAATGATCTCCCACCCATAGTGACTAACCTGAATTTAGGAACGGTGAGTAATCCAGTACCAGAGGAGCGTAGTGAACAGGAGGGAGTGTATGAATGGAGTAATTCAGTGAGGTATGAAGGAGCAGATCCATGAAGGGCTTTAAA
>JBBIGC010000001.1:7382936-7399144 GCA_037576955.1 Lepidarchus adonis
CACACACACACACACACACACACACACACACACACACACACACACACACACACACACACACACACACACAGCTTATGTTGTGCCGTTCTCACTGATGTTGCAATGGGTGTAGTGTACGGCTAATATAGCATATTTATTTTTTGATGCGATAACATAACACTGACACACAGGTGGTAAACAGAAGACAGTAGCAGATAAGAGAAGAGAATACAAAAGCTGGAGAAAATGATGACTGCAGCATATGCCATGTCATTTGATTAATTATTTTATTTTGTAAATATGTTAAAATACACACCAAAAAGGGATAGGAGCAAAATAAAAGTGAATACAATATTGAAATTGCAGCATTTTAAAACATTCCATTATAAGCAGGTGATTTTTGTAAAAGGTAAAAAAGGATATCATGATTGGGTGTGAAATTAGCTTAAGACATTTCTGTTGTTATAGCTGAAGCACTCTGCAATATAGATTTAGATGCTGAGGATTATATTTTCAAAATGATAATTTTCTTCATATTGTATGTTACACTGTCACAGCCTGAATCAGAATGTAAATATATATTGAAATATATATTATTAATGGGTATTTGTTTGTAGAGGAGGGGTTTAGGATGGGGGATATAGTAAATATATTATAGAAGAGCTACTTGATAAAGGTGCATACCATAGGTTTGCCACTAGTAAGCAGTGTTTGATTTCTGTATTTAGTGGGGTTTGCAGTTGGATTTTGCTCTTTTTGTTGTTTGTAAGGTTGGTGGTATTTAAAGTGAATTGTGTTTAGTCACTTTGAAATTCCTGTGTTTGCAAAGTTAAAAAGTTTTTAACTGTGGGTGGATACCTTGGTGTGGTCTCTGTTTACCATAGACTTAGTATATGCACAATGTAATGGCATGACGTGGAGATCAGTCACATTAACCCTTTACTCAAACTCAAATACTCAAGTTTTGCTTAAATATTAAATATGGAACAATCGAAGCTTAATACTATGCAATATATAACTTTATATTGCACACATGAAAAATAAATTTTGAATAAAGAATACATATTAATGGAATTCATTTTTTATATAAAATGTACATTTGTATGCCTCTTTTTTATTTACAGCTTTCTGATTTATATTTTAACAGTAACATTCCACAGGCTAACAATACATTTTGAATTAAATAGCAAGCATAAATCAATAAATTAATAATAATATCTTTCAATGAGCATGCCACCATTAGTAAGAGTAAGAAAGAAAATGTTAATTATAGCTCAGTTTGCTAAACACTGATCTACTCTGTGTCCAAGCCAGATACCTGGCATCTCTTCTTGGATGCCAGAAAGCTCCTGTATTCTGTTTTTCTGTTCACCATTTTTGGGGAGTAGCATGGCGCCAGTATTAGCATAAGGTCGTTATTACAACTGTCAACTGTTTATGTTTCCTGTCCTGATCGACGTGCCAAAACACCAGCAGAGCATTCTGAGGTTTGTAGTTATGGTGTCACACTGCACCTGGCAGGAGTATTAGCGATACATGTGCTGTAAAATACTAGTCATGTGATATTCTAGTAGTTAGTAGTCTAGTACTCTAGTAGTCATGTGATATTCTTTCACGGGCCAAATAATATTACACTCCGGGCCAAATTTGGCTCACGGGCCAGAGTTTGACACCAATGCTATAGACTAAAATAAAGTGTGTGTGTGTGTGTGTGAGAGAGAATATTTGTCTGTATGGGAAGTGTTCCAGAATGATAATATCAATCAATCAATCAATTAATCAATCAATCGGATAACTTAATTTAATCCTTTGCATACTTTGATATATATATACATATATACAAATATAAAAGTCACCGTATGTGGTGGATTTTTTAAATAAACAGATAAGGGAGATATTTATAATATCAAAGTATCAAATGTTTCTAACTTTGTTGGAGCTGAACTTTTACGTCATTATGTTAAAAATCCTCCTGATATAGTGATATAGGCAGAGAAACCCTCACCGCTGCTGGTGGGTTCACCTTCTGACTGCACAGCATGTGAAGGATCATGGGATATGTTTGGTCACCCAGAACAGTAAATTAATGGCATGTAAACGCAGAAATTAGTGCCCAGTGAGCGCGACATGCAACGTTTTTTTTATGCCATTCGAACGTACAGCCGAATAAATGCCTGCCTGTTCAATCCGTGCTCATTTGACGCTGCAAACGTCAGAAAAACACTTAAGAAGATTGTATTGAACTCCCTGTAACTCGCACATCAGTATTGTCATGTCTGAATTTATGCTTGATTGTTTCCAGCCAAATGAATAAATGTAGAGTAAATGTGATTCAGATGCTTGTTTGGACAAGGCCTAAGGGACAATCTACATTCCTGTGTTACATGATTTTACTGCCAGTCTTTTCTCCACATTTGTAGGAGATGTATACAGTATCTCACAAAAGTGAGAACACCCCTCACATTTTTGTAAATATTTTATTATATTTCTTTCATTTGACAACACTGAAGATATGACACTTTGATCCAATGCCACAATGTGGTGGAGCATTATCATCCATGAACAGAAAGTTCTGGGTGTGCTGGAGGAATTGGGGGATGATGATGGGTTCTATGATGTCTCTGAGGTAAGAACGTGCAGTGACTGAGACATGTACAATAATCAAATCTGTTTTGCTCTGACTGGTGATGCCTGCCCAAACTGTTGCACCTCCTCCACCAAAGCAAACCCTGGGGACCATGTTGACCTCAGCGTATCTCTCACCTCGCCTTCTCCAGCAACGCTGATGACCATCTTTTCTGTGCAAGGTGACCAGACACTCATCAGTGAACAGGACGGTAGACCACTGCTGCATTGTCAAGATCACATGGTCGGTCTTATGCTCACTGCAATCGTTCACGGCGGTGTCTTGGTGTCGGTGGAGTCACCTGCAACAGTCGTCTGGCATTCCAGCCAAAGCGGTGGAGTCGGTTGCAAATGGTTTGTCTGGAAACCCTAGTTCCCCTCGCATCTCGTAAACGGGCCTGCAGCTGTGTGGCAGTTGCATAACGATGTCCGAGTGCATAGGACCTTAGGTACTGGTCATCGTTGCAGTTTGTCACTCGTGGGCTCCACTCCTGGGTCTGTCATGAACTCTGACAGTAGTTCTATGTCTTGATGCAAGTCTGCTGATGACACTTTGAGACACACCAAGTTCACAAGCAACATCTGACTGCCTGCCACTGACCTGAAGGTGCGCCATGGTCAGGTGACGCTGCTCGTCTATTAGTTTGAATGATGAACTTGGAATGACGTACTGAAAATACCAGCTTTTTATACTCACAGAATGTTAAAATTGATGCCACATAGAGAAAGGTTGTCTTTCAAAGTGTGACTTGCCTACAGTCAGTCATGGTGGTGGGAGTGTCATGGTTTGGGGCTGCATGCATGCTGCTGGCACTGTGGAGCTACAGTTCATTGAGGGAACCATGAATGCCAAAATGTACTGTGCAATACTGAAGCGTGATCCCCTTCCCTTCAGAAACTGAGCAGCACGGCAAACACTGCCTTGCTAAAGAAACTGAGGCTAAAGGTTCTGGACTGGCCAAGCATGACTCTAGACCATGTCTCTAGATCTAGCTGTACACTAACTACTTTATATTGTATCAAAATGTCATATCTTCACTGTTGTCTCATGAAAAGATATAATAAAAGCGTAAATATGGTAAGTTGTGCAGTGATTTGGTAGAAAGCCAATTTATCTTTTATTTAAGCCATTGTGTTCTGTAAGGAAGGCCTCTCCTTTCTTCCCTCTTATTACTTCTTTTTCTCTCTCTCTCTCTCTCTCTCTCTCTCTCTCTCTCTCTCTCTCTCTCTCTCACCGTAGGATGGCTCTGCCATTCTCATCTCTCTGGGCTCTAATCCGAGCTGAGCAAGAGGTGATTCTATTTCAGGAATTTTGCAATAATTCCTTCTATTTAACACATGAATGTGTTCGGTCTTGGCGGAGCATCACGTTGCTACCAAAACTGAAACAGGATCCCCTGCAACAGAGAAGCTGTTGCCATGGAAAAATGAAGTAACGCCGACCGGTGCAGCTGCCATGCATTAATGAGGAGGATATTTTCTCTCTATGCTGTTTTTTTCTGGGAGAGATGGTTTGTATTTGGTGTGGCTCACAGGGAGCAGGCCAGATGGTTTCCATGAACAGGATCTGACCCCCGGGCTGGAGCGAATCACTCACACTCATTACTTCACCCTCTGTCCCTCCTCATCTCTTGCTCATCCTGTTTTAACCCCCCTCTAGACACCCCCACTGTCTCTGCCTCTCTCAGTCAAATCTAGAATCATCACATGATGTGTGATTATAGTTCTGGATCAGCAGACCTGGTTACTGGAAGAGCTGAGTACATGGTAGTAGCTTATTGTTCTATACATCATTCTCAGAAAAAGCACATTGTCCCAACGCTGGCTCTTGACCTTTGTTGGTTTTCGCCCTGACCTGCTGCTTCTTTGAAGAGTTTTAGTTTTGGTAAATAAATCTTTGATGTAATTAGCTCTCTATACAGGAAACAGTACTATGACACTGCTATAGTGTAGAGTTTATGTGAATGCAGTGTTACAGTGGGGCAAAAAGTATTTGGCAGCCACTAATTCTGCAAGTTGTTCCACTTAAAAAGATAAGAAAGGTCTGTAATGTTCATTATAGTTGCACTTAAACTGTGAGAAACGTAAAAAAAAAAAAACTAGTCATATTTAGTATTTAGAACCTACAAGCAAGCAAGAATTCTGCCCCTCACAGACCTTTTCATGTTATTTAAGGAATTCTTCTTTCCTCCACCCGTTACCTGTATTAATGACACCTGTTTAACCTTGTTGTCTATTTAAAAAAAAAAAAAAAAACCTGCCCACATCTTCAAACAGTCAGACTCCAACCCACACCATGGCCAAGACCAGAGAGCTGTCTAAGGACTGATCCGTATTAAGGAAAGGATGAATGGGGCCATGTATCGTCGATACATTAGTGAGAGTATTGAAGATGAAATGTGACTGGATCGTCCAGCATGACAATAATCCCAAACACTCTGCCCGGACAATGAACAAAAGACACATCACAGCAGACAGTGCACCACAATGAAATGCGTACCCTGCATTTAACCCATCACACATGCACACGTGGAGCAGCGGGCAGCAGTCAACAACCACGCCCAGGGAACAGTGAAGGAGGATCTTGCTCAAGGGTACCTCAGTGGTGGCCAGGCTGGGAGGGAGGAGTAAGTCTGAGTTGCCCAGCGACAGCCCCAAAATATCACTGCTCTTGAGAAGATCTTCGTGGAAGAATGGACCAAAATACCAGCTGCCATGTGTGCAAACCTGGTAAAAACCTACAGGAAACATTTGACCAACCAAAGTATTGAGGTGAACTTTTATTATTGACCAAATACTTATTTTCTGCACTATTTTAAATTTCTTTTAAATCATACAATGTGATTTCCCAATTGTCTTTCACAGTTGAAGTGAACCTATGATGAACATTACAGAGCCCTCTCATCTTTTTAAGTGGGACAACTTGCAGAATCGGTGACTGCCAAATACTTTTTTGCCTCTCTGTAGCTCTGTGAGCAGAGTTTTGCTGGGAAGCTTAGGTGAAGCTTGGGAAATGACAGTACTGTACCTTGTGAGTAAAGACGGCCTGATTTTAGGCCCTATGTATACTGCTGCAAAGAGATTGAAAGCACAGGGTATGGTCAATGTTTCAATCTTTACTGTGAGGCAGGACTAGTAATCTACCTCTTTCTCTGCATAAGAATCCATTTCAATTCCCTTAAGCCCACCGACATTCCCCACTTCTTAGAACACTAACATCTCTAGTAGCACCTGATGTAAATCAGAGTTCTGACAGTGGATCTGCCATTAGCTATTTAGTGAGTCAGAGGTGGAGTTGCCTGCTCTCTCCATCTTGCCCAAGATCTCCATGACCTCACTTAGCCATGGATCTGACCCCTTGCCCAGTGCCTGTAGCCTGAAGTCTAATGCATGTTCACTTGTTCTTAAGACAACCAGCACATGACAGATCAGTGCTGTAAATTAAAGACAGCCTTTTCTGAAGGCCAGCTTGTGAAAATAGGGTTGCAGTAGTCAGGCTGTGAGGCTTTTGTCAAAATGTAGAAAGTAACCGTATGTTCAGTACTTTTTAGTCAGTACTTTTTTATTTCTTCTTCTTCTGAAGTTCTAATTAAAAAAATAAGATAATAAAACGTCGGTTTTCTATAATGTGAAATCAGTTTTGGTGCAGATAAGAGTGTGCACGAGTATGTAACATAGATGGGTTAGAAAAATGTGGGTAGTTATTAATTGGATGGATTTACCCATTTATTAATAGTTAATAATACATACATATGACAAACCTTCCTGTGCTTACCGCTACCTTAAAATTGTGCTGCGCTCCTGATAACTGCAGTGGGCTGTGTGATGTACCCGCTGTACTGTCTCTACTGTATAGCAGTGTCTCTGCTGTGGAATGAATGTTTAGAGTCTGACCCAGCTGAGTTAAATTCAAGCCATGAAGTTGCCTCTTCCATTTTTCACACCTGCGCTCAGTGGCCACTGGCATCTGAAAGTGAAATGACCTTGGATCAACAAACAGGGCGATCAAAGTGCAAATGAAGCAGTGGCAGCAGGGCTAATGGGCCAGCCTGCACAAACAAACTGAGCCTGTGCCGGCCTGCGGGGTTTATTTTCTCTCATTGCCACTCATCAGCTTCTGTAAGCAGTTAAGACATGCATTTGTGCGTGAGTGTGTGCGTGCGTGCGTCTGCACTCATTGGCAAAGCACACTTTGTTGAGTGGTATCCTTACAGTTGGTCAATCTTCTTGAGCTCTTTTCTTACAGCTTTCGTCATTGTGCTCTTTAATATTTATCTCATACTGTGTATTTACAGTGAGGTAATGGAAGCTATTATGGTGAATAACTTTATGCTTTAATTGTAGACCTTATTTTGTCCACTTCTTGCTCCTCTTCTGTGCATTTACTACAGAAATCATGGGTCACAGCATCTTTTCCCCTGTTTTATCATGGTGGGTGGCTAGTCAAGTGCCAGAGTGTTGTGTGTGGGCATGGATGCGGATAGAGCCTTTTTGTCCAGGCAGTCCTAAGTGGTTTCATTGCAGAACAGGATGCTTTCATTGGGAGAGTGATGTGATTGTGTAACCACAGCCACATGTTCTGTCCCACGGTGTCATTGCTTCACCACACTTCCTCAGAGTTATGAGGGAGTAACAAGAAAACTGAAAGGACTTTTTTTCTTTCCTGCACCAAAAGGCATACAGCGGAGCTCGGTCTAGAAACATGTATGCACACAACAAAGTAGAATCACTTTCTCCAGCTATTAAGCCTCTTCTGATTTTCCAGAGGGCAGACAGCTAATGATAACTCGGTCAGTCTGGCCATCCACCATCATGCCTTGCTCACGGGTTAATGCTTGTGCGTATCCTAGCCTCTGGGGAGCGCACCGGTAACAGGTTGGTCTTTCTAAAGCAATAAAATCCTGGCCAGTTCCTACTGGTTAACGAGGCATTACTTGTGTGCGAGTGTGACATTAGAGGCACTCTCTCCTAAGAGAACCATTACAATATTTTGTCCCACTCCTAGTAGGTAGTATTGTTGCTCAATTGTACGTGGGTAACAACAGCATGAATTACTGTTGGTAAACACATTTCAACTATTAATGAACCATTATTCTAATTGTAGAATGCACTTTTTAATATAGTGCAATTTTGTGAGACTTGAGACTTGACTTGGCAAAATTAAAAGACTTGTCACTCATTGATGATTCAGAAATTAACTTGGAAGAAACTTGTTACTTGCAGATGTTACTTGTTTTCATCTCTGAGTGATATTATAGTGCAATATTTCAGAGTTACACCAAGCCAGGGCCCGTCCAACTGCTCGACCAGTAGGATCAATTGAAACTTCTCATGGGTTGGGACAGCCACAAGCACATGCACTGTCCTGGTCACAAAATGATGTGCTTTAATTGGTGTGTCCTGGCTAGACCATTTGAGTGAGATTTGGTACCTCCCTGTACCTAACGTGCACAGAGTATTTTGTCTTTAACCTCTTTTCTGAAACTTAAGGCCACTTTCATTATGGGAAGAAATTTGTGTGTGTGTGTGTGTGTGTGTGTGTGTGTGTGTGTGTGTGTGTGTGTGTGTGTGTGTGTGTGTGTGTGTGTGTCCGCACTCGCACATGCATCAATGACAGGCTGTCTATTCAGTGAATGAGAAAATGTGTAAGTTAGCAGGTTACTGATGTGGCTTCTTACTGCTTCCCTAGTAAAATAACACACACATTTGCACTTGTTTCTATACAATGAAACTGAGGGATATTGAAAGGGATGCCAAAGGATATTGAGTCTTAAACTGTTTGCCTTGAGTCTTAAGCACATTGCTGGCTGCCACAATACCAGTGATATCAGTAACATTAGCTCTATAGATGAGACTATGACAGTGATCATGGGAGACTGACAGATAAATCAATGAGCAACAAACTAACAAAAGCAACAGCAACACAAAGGAGACAGGACATAGATCCACTGTTGCTCTCACGGGAACTTTTGACTCCATTCACTCCTGTTCCGTGTTCATTTGCACACTTTTCACATGATGGAGACTGAAATACTGACAGTACTATAATCTGATAAAGCTTAGGTACTCATCAAGTGCATAACACACTTTCCAATGTACTACAAAATGCAAAATTAAACAAAAATTATGTGAGAAATTATAGTTAATTATTTAAAACGTTTGACAATCCTAATATTTATGTAACAAGTATGTAAGCCTAAGCTCAAATTTAACTCAAACCTTTATCATTAACCTAAAAAACAGTAATAATACTAATAATAGTGTAGATTTTTTCTTTGTGCTTAAAAATTACACTTAAAAAAACATGGACACTCCCTGGGTTCCTCAGGGCATTCTCACCCCCACTAGCCCCCACTATCTCCTGGTCTTCACTCCTTCATTCAGCATTCGTCCCCTGTGGTCATGCCCTCCACCCGGCACAGACCAAAGGCCATGGTGGTGTGTGTGCGGCTGCCGTGTTCCATCTCTCTGAAGCAGAGCCTCAGTCCAGCAGACTGGGGAATAATGCTTCACACACCTATTTCACCCTGACTACTACAATTACAGAAGATTACCACCACTACACATGAACATTCACAGCACTTGTTACAGTACAAACAAAATAGTGGCCATGGGAGAACAGGGACAGGAGTGTGGATTGCTGAGACTACATACTGTTACACAGCTTAAAGCCAGCATCAGTGTTGTAAAAGACATTTTAACTTTAAATATATGCTACATCTAATGAGAGGCAGGCAGTTACATTTAATTAGGTTTCAATGTTGTTAAGATTTGTGTGAAATACATCTACATGCATTCCTTCTCTGTGTTTAAGCTCATTTCATTCTGTAAAATTTCAAATTCTGTAAATATCTCATGATAAACAGTAAATAATATCATAAAAAGATGGGACAAGAAAGGGACAAGGCTGAAAATCTGTATGAGATGCCCATGAACTTTGTACCACAGCATTAAAAGAGGGCATGAGTCATGGAAATCACAGCATAGGCCCTGGAGCACTTCCAGAATGTGATCCAGCTTACTGTTCTGTGGTCAGACAATTATTTTTGAAAACCATGGATGCAGTGTTTCCCAGGCTAAAGAGGAAAGCATCATCCGTCTTGTTATCAGCAGTCCAGTGCATCTCCAGGATACATTAATGCCTATGGAAGTGATCTGGAAAGCCATCATCAATGCTGAAAGTTATATACAGATTTAAGAGCTACAATTCAGACAACATCAGGGAACCCCTTGCATATTTCAGCAAGTGATAAACCACATTCTGCATAGAACAGCATGGCTTCACAGAAGAAGAGTCCAGGTACTGAACTGGTCAGTCTGCAGACCAGACATTTCCCCAATTTAAAAAAAAAACATTTGCCACATCACAAAATGAAACAGACAACATAGAAGACCCAAGACAAGGATATGACAACATTTCTCTCCCAAAATGCTAGCAACTGGTCTCCTCAGTTCCCACGCATTTATGGACTGTTAAAAGGAGATGGCATACAACAGTGGTTAACATCGCCCAATTGTTTGAGGCAACAAAATCTAAATATTTTCCCAAAATGGTACATTTGATATGTGTTAGATTGTGAATAAAACAGGTTTATGATACTGGTTTATGATACTAATTCCAAGGTATAAGGAAGTGAATTATGATGGGTTTTGGGTACATAAAACCACACAAAAATTGCTCACAGAAAAAAAAAAAACAGGACTCAAGTAAAATGTAAAATATGAGTCTGTTAAGTCATTATTTTGTTGCCTTCTAACTGAGGATGGAATTTTTCTCTTCTATCCAAATCAAATTACTCTAGGCTAAGTAAAAATGAACAGACAAAAACAAACAAAAATAAACTTAAAAAATTAACAACTTATTAATCTGTGATGTATATAATTTACCCATTGTTGGCTGATGTCTGCTAATAACCCCCTGAGAAACCTGTTCTGTTGCGCTAACAACCCTGTGGCCCAGCTACTGTAAGGCCGCTGTTTTTTCCCCCTCCCTTCCGCCCTCAACTCGTTGACATAATGGCAACAGAGCGGTGGAAAAAAAGCCTGGCAATCTGTAATTCATCCTCGCCACGGCTCATTTGCCTGCGTTGCTTTGCATTAAGTGACAGATAATTTATCTCTCTCTCACTCACTCTCTCTCTCTGTCTCTCTCTCTTCCTCCTCTCCCCCCCTCAGTGTTAGCCACTTAGCATGTTTTACCGCGCTGCCTGACGATGCTAGTGTCCCCCTGTCTCAGGAGCTGTTACGCTCAATTATTCATCCTCATTGGGCTAAAGTGGCTCTTCCAACAGTCGTATTTAAACGAACAGAGAGAAGATGACAGCTCACATGAGCAAGATAGCACAGCGCTATTTACCATAGCGCTGAAGCTGTTCACTATTCTTATTGCTTAGGGACATACACGGCTGATTCACTGCTTACTAGGCCTGGGAAATGAAACTTGAATGCATGAAAAATGCACAAATTATTATTATTATTTTGCAGGTTTTTTATTGCGGAATATTGGCAGAAGCTGTAGCAGACTTTGTTCACAGTGGCTTCAAAATATTAAGCTGTACTATGTTGCCATAGCTATGCAGGTTTGATGCAACACTGAACATTTACCATGTTCAGTTACCTATGAGTTAAACTACCTACACAGTTTTGCCAGTTTGCCACACACTGCTCATGTCAAGCTACCTATAAGATTTTATCATGACAAACTGCCCTCAGGACTGCCACACCATGCTAATGTTAATCTAGCCACATTTGCCACACAGTGCTAAGATTCAGCTGAGCCGATATGAGTTTGCCACATGATTCTGATGTGCAACTGTCCACAGAACTTTGCACTCTTTAGCTAAAGTTCAAACATCCATACAAGTATACCATGCCATGCTAAAGTAAAACTACCTATACAAGCTTGCCACATCTTGCACCTATTCTACCACCCACATGACTTTACTTTACATGACTAACATAATGTTTAGGACATGTTTTTATTTTATTTTAAAATTAAACAATTCAAATGTTATTAAAGTGCACATTTTAGTTTTGTAGAAATTAAAACACTTTTTATTCATAGTCCCTCTTATTTCAACATTATGGAGGGCACCTTCCTGCTACACTGCTCTTGGGGCACTGTTAGTAGCTGCTCCATGTGCACACATGAGACAGGCTAAATGCAGAGGTCACATTTTGTTGAGGTCCACTTTTTGTGATGGGGTGTGTTCACAAATAGTCACTTTCACTTTGCTTTCACAGGTTTACCATGTTAACATTTAGCTGCATTACTACACTATGCTAATGTTCATTAGCCCACATGACGTTGCAGTCCTTTGCTAATGTTCACATATCCACATAAATATGCCAAACCATGCTAATGTAAACACTGCCTATACGAGTTTGCCACATATTGCACTCATTTTACCACCCAAGAATGTACCACACCAGTTCACATTCAACTACCCACATAAGTCTAACATGTTAATATTCAGCTGCCCACAGGACTTTGCTAACCCATGCAAATGTTCAGCTGCCCATAGGAATGTCACACCACCCCAACATTCAACTAGTTTCATGAATTTGCGACACAATATTTAACTACCAACAAAAGATTGTGAACCCGTGCTAATGTTAAGCAACCCAAACTACTTGTGGGCCGAGCATGCATTAAACCACTTATTCCTGAAACTGACTGATCAGATTTTGTGGCTGGATGAAGTCAGATTTATGCCAAAGGCCTCCAGGGCCCAGGGTATGAGATTTAAACAAGTTTATTTGGGTTTACATCAGAGTTGTGGCGCACACCTGAGTTAACAGGTGTAGAAGATAAAAAGGTGCAACTTTCTCAGATCCACAAACACTTCTCTGTATCATTTTCCTGTTGCCTCTCAGCTCTTCGGTTTCTTTTCTTTTTGCCTCATGGAACAAATTTTACAGAGTACAAGGGTGTTCATCTTCATCCTCCATCTCTCTCTCTCTCTCTCTCTCTCTCTCTCTCTCTCTCTCTCTCTCTCTCACTTTCTCTCTCTCTCTCCCTCTCTCACTCTCCCCTCCGTGAGCAGAACTCATTAGAATTATCCAGCCACTGTTTCCCAGGGAATGTCATCTCCTTCCTCCAGCCAGGCCAATCTGTAGCGTTCGCCATGGTCGCCAGGCAATATCCCTGCCCATTTTCTCCCTTACTGCCCCCTGTTCGGAGCGGAATAGGATTGGGACCCATATTGGGAAAGCAACCCACACTTCTAACATCCATTACTGTCAAAGAAACAAAGCACACACAGTTTGAAGTCCAAGCTGCAGTGAAGAGGATGTGTTCTATCACATCATAAACAGTAATATTTTGCATAATGGCGCTAATTAAACCCAAAAGCTATCTCAATAACATAGGGTTAATAGGTTTAATAATGTCAAGATTATTATATTAATTAATATATTAATATATTAACCCCTCCTTTTAAAAAAGTATTATTTGTTTAATCAGTTTTTATACCCACACATTCAAAGTCTCTAAAATAAGAATTCTTTAAAATACATATTCCATTAAAATACATATTTAGAAACACTATCTAGTAACAAAATGTTTTTTTTAATTGTTTTGTTTAATTGTCTTTATTTTTTACTGTAATACAAGGTAAAAATGGCTTATCACCATGGATATTGCTGATTTATGAAGGCAGATTCATTAAGAAAGCAAATATACTTCATAGTCAAGCATAACTGAGTATAATTGCATGACTGTTCCTCTTTACAAATGCTAAGTTTACTGTAAAAACTTTTTCAGATGTCTGTACCCAGTGAAAACTAGCGTTGTACTGACTGTTCTTTTTAAAAATGAAGAGAAAAGCTGGTAAATATACTGACAAATGATAAAAAATGGCTTTAGCACAACATGATTGATCATTGCCAAAAGCCCAAACAATGAAGCAAATGATAAAAATGTGACATTCCAGGAACTGTTGTTTACAGTGATAAAGAGGTAGAAACCAGAACAGACATTTTGCTCAAAAGCAGAACCACAGTAAAACTCCCAGAGGCTTCCTTAAATTTTAGTGCTACCACAAGAGCACAAAGACTTCTGAACTCCATTAATTTTCTTCCTTTGCACTTAAAGGGATATGTAGCTTGACCTTGTGGGAAAGGTACTTATGGATTATATCCAGCAGAGTTTATGTCATATTTAGTCTGCTCTTTTGCTATTGAACAGACTTGATACTGAGCTTAAATTATCTGGCTTAACTGACTATTGCGCACTCCACTAGACTGGATTGCATCAATAATCAATTGTATTGTTTAATTTTGATCAATGAAGTTGGAGAAAGTCTTAAATTGTCATCATATTAAATTATAAAGCACTACCAACATGTAACTAGCAACCAGTCAGAAAAAAACAGTCATATGTATGTACTGAGATGCTGTAGATTTAATAAAAGTAACTCAAAATCAGTCATGAATGGATGAAAGGCATTTTGAATTGACTTCTTGTGTTTGACAGATTGTTCATGTTTAGTTTTTCACTTGTTTTTTGTATTGTTTTTGGAATTGTTATATGAATTAACAAATTAATTAATAATTTAGTACGTGCAGGAGTATAGTCGTAAGTTTAGTATATTAAATTTTCCCTTATAATGGTTTACTCGCTATTGTTTTATATTGAGCAATACATAATAACCTCAATAAGGTGCATTATACCTTATAAACTTACTCATTGCTAATCAGAAATCCTGTTAGCCTGTCCTCTTTTCTCTGTATTTATATGTGATCGCAGTGTCTGATCTCTTTTTAGATCACTTTTGACTACATTTATTGACTGCTAAGCATGTTTTCATCCAGAAAATAAAAAATCATCAATTAATTGCCATAATGTTGGCAGTCATTGAATATTTTATGTGAATTCAATCAGCTTAACAAATCAGATTTTAGATCTAGAACACCCTGTTTTATAAGAAAGTATAAAAACCCAGTTCTACACTTTCACAATTGCTAGCCTAATTTGAACAGACACTTGTTTCCCAAATAAATCACAGGGATTTATGAGTATTTCAATAGATATTATCTTCATACATTTTTACACTAGTTGTGAAAGTGGTGTAGAAAAATAAACATTAAAAAAATGTGTACTTGAAGAGCACTAATATGTAAAAGAAACTGAGCTTAAGTGACTGGTGGCTGTGCTTGTGATGTTTTAGTCTTTGCATCCCGGCCGAACATAAAAGCTACAAAGACCAAACAGCCATGGCCTCAACCTCTGATCTGAAATTTAATGCTTTGCCTTGTCTTTTTTATTCATCTCCTTTTCTGTGCCACGTTTGAGGCTTTATCTGGAGGAGGGCCAGCCACGTTCAGGGCATGTATTCGTATCTTTAATGCTGAAAGCAGAACAGGGGTGGGTGGTGGCATAGGCTCAAAGGCTAGTGAGTGTTTTAGTGAGCTGAAACTGAATAATGGGCTGCAGTAATAAGGTCGAGAGACAGAGGCTGTAGCCCTGGGCTTTGACCATCTCCGTGACCTGATTGTGTCAGGCGGTGTCAGCCGCCATGACAGCACAAACGCACAGCGTGGCCCTTCAAAGCCAACGTCACGCCGATACGTCCAGCCAGACCCCCGCAGGCACCTCCCAACTCTGAGCAGTAGAGTACACACACTCACGAAGCTCATTAGCGATGTTTAGCATCAAGATGTTGCCTATGCACAAACATACACACAGTAGGGGTGAAACAATACATTGATTCGGCTGCACTGATTTTAGAATTGAATAGTGTTCAATGCTACTGTTTTGAGAAATAGATTTCTGAGCCTAGTTTCAAACACCAGCACGCAGATAAAAGGCCTACTGTGTTATTTTTACTTCCAAATTCTATTTTTTACATAATTTGTCATACCAAATTTGAGATGAAACTATTTTCTAAACAATTGTATTCAAATATTCCCTGTAATATAAAACCATAATACAAAAAAAATCAAGAAAGAAAGAAAGAAATTAAAATAATATATGACTATATCACTATTACCTACTATTACAAAAAATTACCTCAAATGGACCTAAACAAATTCTCTACTTTTATTTATTTAAGTGAATCAAACCCAACATACGTACATTTCAAAGTAGTCTAACACATTTTACATTACCTTTAGTATCCTTTATGGAAACATAGGTATTTATTGCGAATATTGTGTACTTACACTTTATGCATTCATGTAAAAATAGATGCATGGCTGATAAGGAATAAGAGAATTGTGTGCTTGTGCTAGTGTCCCTAAAATAGGATAAGCACAATGCACTTTTGGGCAATAGCTTCAGTCAAGGTTGCCTCATTGCAACTCATTTGTAAGGTAGCCATTGCAAAAATCTAGCACTTTACTAGCTAGAAATCACAAAATTTGACATGCTGCATCATTACCTCATTTCATCAAAATGGCTACTGAAGCTGATATCTAAAAATAGCTAATCAAGTAAGCTAACTTTTGCAAATAGTTATATAATAAATAAATAATTTATTGTGTTACTGCACAATTTGTTACTGCACATTTATTGTGGTACTACACAAAAATAAATGTATGTATTAACATGTTAAAGCACACACACACGCACACACACACACACACACACAAACACACACACA
>JBBIGC010000001.1:7434997-7447184 GCA_037576955.1 Lepidarchus adonis
TAAAAATAGTTTTACCCTCCTGCTGACTATAGTGTCGTGCCCCTCCCAACCCATTCACACACACACACACACACACATACACACACATAGGTCTAATTCGACTATCGGTCGACTATAGAAAGATTCGAAAATTCTGATTCGACAGAATGGGGACAGCCCTAATAGGCATGCAGGTATTGTGACATAACGAATTTGTTCATAAAATAATGTATTATTTACAATGTTTAGTAAATTATGTTTGAAGTTTGAATTATGAAGTAACATTCTTCTTTATATGTCTGTAAAGTCCATAGCATTAGTTTATGTGAGGGTTAGGCCTGTCCTGACTGTGAATGATAATTGGGAAGTAGATTGTACACATTCAGTAATCAACTGTAACTAAAATATATCTAACTATGAAGTAAAGCATGATAACCATATATGACCTGAGAAATTGATGGCAGTAAAACTGTAAAAGTTTACACGTTTTTTGCCGTGCAGATTCTCCTGAATTGACAAAAGCAGTCATCCACAGCCCATGTTGTATAGATGTGACTTGTTCTTTTTTACTGAGCACCGACTGATTTAGCTCACTTTTGTCCCTCGCGCTCTCTTCACAGTCAGGTGAAAGGAGAAAAGACACAAAAGCTCCAGAGCAGATCACACGAATTCCTCTGTTTAACAGAACCTCACTCTGCTGACCTCTGTGGCGCCCTGTATGTGTGCGGGTCCTGAGCTGCGCTGCATGTGTGTTGTCATTCTTCCCGAAAGCTCTTGTCTCTGCTGAGCTGCCAGTGTAAAAAAAATCACCTGTCTTGTGCTTGAGCACTGACAAAGTATGTGTGTGTGTAAAGTGCAACGTGTGGCTGATTGTCAGAGGTCAGCACAGAGGTCACAGTGAGCAGGACGGTGAGGGCGAGTGGCTATTTTTGCTCCATGTACAGACAGAGTGGAGTGGACAGACCCAGAGCGAGGACCTCTCTCATTATAGCGAGCTATAGGAACTGTCCACCTAAACACCATCACCACAAACGGTTACAGATCATTTTAAGGGGGCGGTGTTGATGGGCTCTGACCCTGACCAGGCATTTACAATCAAATAAACCTGTTGCCGAGCCAAGGTATGACTTGTACAAAGACATTTTATTGATGGTGAACTTTTTCCCTACAGTTATTGTACAAGAGTCTGTCCAAAAGTGTCCAGACACCCCTATTAATACTTTCAGGTGCACCAACTGACACAAGCTTGTTACAATGTATAATCTCCATAGAAATGACTGGCAATAGAATGGGACGCTTTGGAGCCACCACAAATGGAGGCTAAAATTACCATACCTAAAGCCGCATGTTGGTTAGAGAGATGTTTAGGCCGCTGAGCACTGGAACTCTATTGTCAGGAGTGGTGTGGCTCCAACCAATATTTCTGGGATGGGTGGGACTGGTGTTTGTGATCCAGAACTTATCCCCAGTAATGCTCTTATGACAAAAAGCAATCAAATCCTTACAGCCTTGTTCCAAATGTTTATGTAAAGTTGTCCTTCAAAAGTTACTACAGAAAACGGGGGTGGAGAGAACTACCTTTGATTTCAAACATTAAATGAGCAGTTGTCTACAGACCGTTGGACATTTAGTGGATAAAAGCCAGAAGGGTGCGAAATGAAGTCCGATACTAGATGTGCTGGCTGACACCAAAGGTGAGTGGATAGTTACAAAAATTTCAATCTAAATTCTCAGACTAACCAGCTAACAGTAACTAATTAGCTGGCTCTCGTTTATCATAATAAATAAATATGTATAAAGGACTGTCCTATCCTCTGCCCTATTATTTGATCAATGGGTGAGTGCTAGTAAATGTGGGCATTTGTTAGCTGATTTGATAGCTATTTAGTGCTCTCCTCCAAGCATGTTGAGCTGGCCAGTGATGTGGCACTAGCATTAATTTGAATGGTGGCGCTTTAGTGGAAGCAGCTTGCTTTCACTCTTCTTGCTCAATAGCATTGTATGATGAACATAGCTAACAGCCGCGGAAACAATGTCATTACCTACAGTATATCATTGATAACCATATCATTCAAACGTCCAAAGTGTGAAAGTGTAATTTTTATTTCTTTTGGAAGGAAGAGGGAGTAAACATAAAATTTTAGGATAAATATAACTATCAAATATGGGATAAAAATGGAAATTTAATCAGCCATGACAGTTAAACATCAATGTTAGTTGCATCACAGCCTTACTTTTTAGCCATGGAGCTCAGATGCTGCTAAACAATCCACAAGCAACAGACTGCTCAGGGATCAGGCAGTACTAAATGACACGCAGCCAATCCCCCAGTGAAGTGGACATGAGGCTTTATAAGGCTGTAGAAAGCAGCTCATTGGGATCAGCTAGCAATAGGAAATGCAAGATTTCAGTACAGCCATCCCTAGATGGGGGTTTAGAAGGGGTTTGAGACTGAAGTTGAACACTAAAGAAATAGAGTAGGTATTTCTTGTGTAGCTTTTTCATTTCCTAAAGGAATTGCAGTATCCTAAAAGGCCCAAATTCTATATTTTATTTTTATTCTTTGAAGTTGGCTTACTGGGCTGTGAGGCACCAGAAAAAAAAACTTTCATTTTTACATATTCAAGCCACTTCGACATCTTCTGCTTAAATAAATCAGCACCAGAGTGTCAACAGTATCAACACTCCATTCCATCAACTTTAATGGCTGGCCATATGGTTATGGGTTCATGGTTGTGATGTGATGTTTTTGTGGCTTTGAGTAGAGGTTGAATGTGAAACAACTCTAATTACAAAAAGAGGTGGTCATTGATTGAGGGCCACCAAATTTTTCCCTCAACATCCACATTTGTGTGGGTGGAGGTAAAACAGTGACGGTTCATTTTGCATGACCATTACAAACCGCTCTACACTTCAATAAGAATGAAATAAGCTGATGTTGTTACTTTTGCTTAGGACTGAGGGAAAATAGCCGCAGTAAAATCCCTCTATTTTGCCAATCAATCAGAAAAAGAACACAGTCTGAGGTGAAACGTTCTTTATAACTTCACCATGAATGGGTGGAGCTACCTGCTCTAGACTAATTATCAGTGACTGGTTTTCTGGTAGATTGCAGAATGAACAACACATTTTGAACTTCCTGCCAATTTTAGTTTGACACACAATCTGCAACATCAGATCCAGCTAATAGACCTTGATTCTTTTGATCTGATGCAGTAGATTTAGATAAGGAGGGGGGTTGCATGTTAGACGTAGACTGGAGCAAAGCTCTGCAGGAGAGCAGATCTCCAGGAGGAAGGTTGGTGCGTTTAAAGTATAATGAAGGGCAGTGTTATTTCTTTCTGACCCGACAACACCAGCTGCCCAATTTGTGTCCCAATTTCCACTCCAGTTTCTCCCAAACCCCTGGCCTCCTTCTCCCAGCAGGGGAAAAGTCTCCATACCACCACCGCAACGCACACAGCTGGCGTGCTAGTCACACTCCAGTCCCCCACAAAGCCCACCATAGGCCTTCTTTTGAGGGTCCTGACCATTCACCCTTCCGGATGCCCCATGCGTGTGCCCCAGTGCTCCGTACCCACTCCCTCTCTCTCTCGCGCCCTTTTCTCCCCTCCATTGAGTGTGGCGGCGCGGGGGTAAAGAGCCCTCATGCAAAATTTATGCTCGCGCGGCAGTTTCAGTGGGCGGAAAAATCAATAGAGCCAGGCCCTGATGCGCCGCAGAGACAGAGTGCTGGTTGACAGACAGTAAAAGCCTTGAGGGTGGGTGTGTGTGCGTTGGAGGGTGGTATGGAGGGCGGGGGCTGGGGGTGGGGGGCAGAGATGGGTCCGGCCTGCGTCCACCTCATATCACAGCCTCGTCTCTGGATTATTTGGAGTGAGGCAATTACCCCATTAGAAACATCGTGGGGAAAAATGAGTGGGGCGTCCAACTTTTTCTGCCTGAAATATAAAAGCAGCTTTTGTTCTGACGCACATTGCCCACCTCCCCGCCCCGTTGCTTTTTGCAGCCGAAATTCTATGATTTACACATAATGAAAAGACAATGTGTGCATGAGAAGGACATCACAGGGCCTTTTGTTGTGCGCCCTGTGTGAGTGTGTGTGTGTGTGTGTGCGAGTGGGAGAAGCATGAGATTTCAGTGGGCTGAACTCCAAACAATAGGATTTGGGTTCCTCTCCTCTGCCTCCGTCTTCTCTCTTTAATTATTCCCTTTGCTCATCTCAGCGCCTTTTCACGCACAGTGTGGCTACGAGACGAAAGGAGGGAAGAGTGGTGGAGAGATTAGACGAGGGTTATGTGTGTGTGTGTGTGTGTATGGGGGGGGGTGGACAGAAACAGAAAGGAAGAGGAGAGGAGAGAAGGCGAGAAAGAGACACAGAGAGAAGGAGAGGAGTTTTCGTGCCCACAAGCGGAGCGCCGTGTCGGCCCGTTGATGCGCATGCTGACATGTCGCTGCCTGTGATTTTTAATGCTCTTTAAAAACCAACCCAGCACAGCCTGGAGAGAGAGAGAGAGAGAGAGAGAGAGAGAGAGAGAGAGAGAGAGACCATCTCCTGCTGATATAAAACAGATATTATCAAGAAATAGATCAGATACACATAAATCACCATGTTTTCTATTATGTACGTTGCTGGTAGGCTCTGCACTTCTTCTTTACCAAAGCAGAGGGGAAAAAGCAAGAGAGTGTCAAGAAGAGGTTGATTTTTTACCTCAGTGATGTCTCGGGTATCGAAAAGAAAAAGGTTGGGAAAAAAAGACCCATGTGTGTTCTTTTTTCACTTTCTTTCCTCTCCGCTTCCCTCCTTTTAATAGGAGCTCGGCAGTCTGTCTGCCTTTTTTGTCGGTTTAGTGGTTTCCCTTCTGCATGGCCTATAAGGCACCTGAACGGCACGAGCGCGCCATGATGAATGAAGTGGTGCTGCTGCTTATGCGTTTATCGTGCTCGCGGGGCAGCAACAGGTTCAGCAGAGGCCGGCGGCACTAAATGAAATTCCTCCGTGGGACAATTTATCATCAGGGCGAAATGTATGCAACCCCCTAAAAACTTCTACACGCGTGCCTCACTCGGAGCCCAGACGATGACAAGGTGCATGATGGGTAGGGGAAACGAAAGGGAAATGGAGGAAGGGGGTGGGGGTGCGCAGTAATGGGTGAGAAGAGAGAAAGTGCGAAGGGGAGGGGAGGTGGTCTGGGTGCGAGAGATGCCGCTGAGGAAGCAAAGCATATTTTCATATCAGCTGATGTATGTCTTTTGCACTTGTAGTGCTCTTTTCCACATTAACCATTTCAGGCTCGGGGGTAAATTGAATGTGCCATGGCTAATTTAACACAGGGCACTTGTTAGGAGGAGATACATCATGATAAGACACAACTGGGCTCAGCAGACTGCCTGTATAGAGAGAACATCTGTATTCCAGCTGTTTAACTGAGAAGCAAGTTATAATTATACATTGGGGGGAGAAAGGACCCTAACTCTCAAATAAGACATATTTTAAAATAGCGTAACACATGTTTAGGCCTTGATTAGAGATGCTGGCCTCTTTATTAGAAACAACTACCTTGTCGCTCCACCTGGCTGTTGTGAATTTGGTGATTTGTTTATTTTTATCCGGTCTTTGATTAAACAGCACATTATAAGGGATCAGGCTTTACTATGCTACGACCTTCACCTTCTCTGCTATGCTGATCCAACATCTTGACCATGGTGGTTGTGTGGTCAGGCACTGACTAATGATAAAGAGGTAGAGGAAGGTTAGCGATACAAAGGCTACAGCCTAACTGTGCACTTACAGTGGCTCTGCTCTCTTAAAAACAAAAGGTGCCAAAAAGGCTTGTTTGGAACATTTAGCTCCACGAGTGAAGAATCATTCATGGAATTACACTTAATGTAAAACCAGCCGTCTATACCCACCTCAGTTATTTACTGTGTACAATGCTGAAACTAGCGAAAGATGCATCCATGTCTACAAGTTATGTCCAATTGCAAGTTGTGTAACCAGTGCTCATCTATATGTGGGGCCTTTATTATCATTGTCATTCTTTTGTCTGCTGTCTTGCTTTACAGTCACCAATAAAACTTGATAATGTAATGATACCGAGCAAGTAGTTAATCAATGCAGCAGCCAGCATCATCACCAGCACTTTTTGATGGCCGCAGCAAATCTGTTGGGCCGAACCATGATTTCCACTCTTGTGTCCAAAAACAGACTACAGAAACAAAAATAAAAATCATAAAAGAGGCATTTGTTTAGTATCATTCATACGCTGAGGTATGAAAAAACAAAGCAGTAAAAGACAGCAGCTTTCTAGTCAAACACAGCACAAAACACCACAGCTCATAAATAAATAACTATATATACATATATACCTATATAATACGTAATACATAATATAAGTAACTATCATAATCCATGATATGCTTATGGCTTGCTTAATTAAGGCCTTTGTCAGTGTTGTGTAACATCTATACTGTGTCCTGTTTTGTATACTATAACCTACAGGCTTAGGGTATCTTTTAAAGAATTTCATTAAATTACAATTTCACATTAAATACTTAAGTCACTTTTCACTTACATATTTAATTCCACTTCTTAATGTCATTTCCAGTGTTACAACAAAAATCATGGTTAATATAGTAAATATCACTAAAATGTCAGATAATTAAAGATGATTAAAACCCCAAATTGGCAATAACTCATAAAAACATATAAATAAACAGAAACCGGCAAATTGCTATGAAGGCAGCTATTGGAAGCTCCTTCTTCCCCCTGACTTGATAATATTGTGTCAAATGTAAAAACTCATATAACTGAAGTGTCTGTTAAACCAATCGCTAACATTTTTACTTAGAACTGCAAAGATCAAACATCAAGAATCATACATTTAAAATGAAGAAATTGTTTACTTTATGGTTGGTGATTATATTTGAAGTTTTCTTCACTAAAATCTATGGATGAATTTCAACATTTGAGATCAGTATTTGAAAACACTGAAACTACTGTGTTTGTGATGCAAAAACAGGCATGTGTTGAGAAGTCAAAACCAATCTGTTTTTTTTTTTTTTTTTTTTTTACAAATTCAGTCTATTTATTATTAAATGTGTATAATGGTGAGATGGAAGCATGATGCCATAAAGTGAGAAGTACAAAGAAGGAGTTTCAAACGAAGTGGATGGTAAGAAAACAAATGTGAATTGATAGCAAGAAGTAGGGTAGGATGGGCTGAAATGGGTGACATCAGCCACTTCCAAGTGCTACATGAGAGATGCTGGGGGCAGATACAGACTGATAGAGCTGGAGGAACATGCGAGGAACGGAGGAAAAAGTGTGAGGTGAGCGTAACTCAAACTCGCTGCTGACGAGTGGGAGGGGGCAGGGAAAGGAGGATAGGGAGGTGAAAAGTCACTTGTTTGAGGGCAGCAAGACACACTTAAGCTATCTCTCTCCTTCGCTCTCGCCTTTCCAGCTGTTTCGGGTTAGATGCGGGAGTTTGAATGTAATGGATATCCGCTCTTCTCCTCCCTCGCCTGCGGTCTACTCACGTGCTACATGATCCAGGCCCGATGCGCCTGCCGCGTCTTCGCCAAGGACCCCCTGGGGACCATTACACTCTCCACTCCTTCCTCTGGGGCCTCTTTTAGCCCCCTCTTAACACTTAACACAAGAATCCCCTGAATCTGAAGCCCACCCCAAGCTTTCCATCGAAAGCGAGGCTATTAATTAAGGTAATTATGGCCTGAGACGGCAATTATAAACCACAGATGGCTTTTAGCTACTGCCTGTCTCCTCCCAAAGAGGAGGCATTGGTTTCAGCACCATCTGCTGAGCTGGAAATCACCGCAGGATCTTGTGTTTCGGAGAGTGTGAGAGAGAGAGGAGGGACACGGGTGTCATCTGAGATACAGACCTTCACCTGACCTTCCCCCGGGGGTCAAAATTTACGCCCCTCTCTAGGATTTTTTGGGTTTTGGGTTTTCGTTTCTTTTTTCTCCAATATGAAATGACAAATGAAAGCAGCATCGAATGACAGTGAGCGACGGTGACCCTGACAGAACTGAACATGGAAGCTATCTGTTTTCCGAAGAGTGATTCCTGTTCAAATATATTGGCGCACTTTAAGCCGTATTGATTTCTTATTATACCCCTCAATGTATTTTCAATGAAGGCACCGGGGCCACTTGTACATGCACTGAAAAGCTGTTTGATTTGTACTCATAGGTTGATTCTTTAGCCATCGATTAGATGGTAAGGTTGTAACAATAAGGCTGGACTTGTGTAGGACTCTTATTGACTCTTGGGTTTGTCGCCATCGATATGCTGCTAGCTTGCCATCAATTTGCTGTTGACGTTCAAGACTTGACCCAACACTATCCCTCTCAACAGAAAGTGTTTTCTTCTTCCCATCCAGGTGGAAACGTCCAGAAGTGTTGTTTCTATTTTCTTACACTTTTGCAATGAGATGTAACACGAAAACCTGTTCATACAGCGCAAGGCCTTTTAAACTTTACATTTTCCGTGCGATTGAACTAAAAGGGGAGCTTAGCCTGTCAGGAGCACTTTTTCTCCATCTCACCCTATATTTTAGTCACCTTCCCATCTGTCAAAGAGAACTTTCACGCTCTCTTAACGCAAAATGGCATACCTTTGCCTTCACTGTCTCACAAAGGGTACACATTTGTGTCAATGGAGTGCTAGTCTCCTCCACTCTCTCTTACTCTAAAAGCTTCAACAAAAAGCTAGAAGCCTCAGTTCTCATAGTCAGCTTGGAGAGTCTGCTGGTGGTACTGTGGCAATAAGGTACATTATACACACACACGCACACACAAAAGGAGTGACATATGGTTTACGAGACCCGGCGACAGAACACAATTGCAGCGCAGTACGATAACCCCATTTTCATTGCGGTTCACTCCCATGAAATTACCATTAGCATTACGACTCATGCAGAACTGAGATAAATGTAAAAACGTCAACCAATTCATCCAAACGGCAATACCAGTTCCCCTAGATTACCATCTCTCTCTCTCTCTTTCTCTCTCCTTCTCTCACTCTCATTCTTTCCCTCTCCCTAGCTGCCTAGTGTAATATTTCATTTACAACATATCGTTGGTTCTTTCTCCTCTCACTGACCATGTAAATCACTAATCAATTTCCATTTCCAGGGCCTGGTGATGGCTCACCACTGAAAGCACATGAAATGTCACACAGCAGCTGGCACAAGACCTTTAATAATGTAGGGGTGTGTGGGTGGAGTGTCATGGAGGCTTATCGGGACAAAAAAGAGTTTGGGGCGCGCAGAAGATGGACTACAAACTTTGCTTAACTTTATCTTCTTTACCATATTCACTTTTTTTTCATAATCTCCTTCAACAACTACTTTATCTTTTTCTTCTTCTCGTTCTTCTTCTTTTTCTTTTCATTCTTGTTCTTTTTCTTCTTATTCTTTTTCTTCTTCATCTTTTTTTATCTATTTCTTCTTCTTCTCCTTCATTTTCTTCTTCTTTTTCTTCCACTTCTTGTTTTTGTTCTTCTTGTTCTTCTTCTTCCACTTCTTGTTCTTGTTTTTGTTCTTCTTCTTTTTCTTGTTCCACTTCTTCTTTTTCTTCTTCTTCTTTATCTTCCTCTTCTTGTTCTTCTCATTTTTCTTCTCCTTCATTTTCTTCTTGTTCTTCTTGTTTATGTTCTTGTTCTTCTTGTGGTTCTTGGTCTTCTTGATCTTGTTCTTGTTCTTCTTCATCTTCTGTTTTTTCTTCTCCTTCATTTTCTTCTTGTTCGTGTTCTTCTTGTGGTTCTTGTTGTTCTTGGTCTTTTTGTTCTTGTTCTTGTTCTTCTTCTTCTGTTTTTTCTTCTCCTTCATTTTCTTCTTGTTCATGTTCTTCTTGTTTATGTTCTTGTTCTTCTTGTGGTTCTTGTTGTTCTTGTTCTTGTTCTTGTTCATGTTCTTCTTCTTGTTCTTCTTCTTGTTCTTCTTCTTCTTCCTCCTCCTGGTATCATAATTGTTCTTCCTCTGCTTGGACCTCCTCATTGTCTGCCAGTGTTAATAAGCTTTTGCCCATGTCCACTTGTGTCCTACACATGATCTATGTGCATCCCTGACTCCAGCACTCCCTTGCTTCTCATTACATATCTGAGTGAGCACGGGAGCAGAGGCTGCCACCGACAGCTCCAATGCGCTGCTAGACTCCAAGAGCTCGCGCCACACCACAGAAAAGTGCGCACAGAGCGATTTGTTTAATTTAATGCCGCATTGAGAAGCTTAAGTCATTTCAGGCCTCTCCGCACCACTTCCCCATCGGTGAGGAAAGCAGCCGGCCGCGCCCCTTTAAAAACCCTTTATTGGAGCTTTCCAATTATTTGCAGACTGACACAATTACCATAAAATATGTACCAAACATGGATGAAGCTGGTGGATGTGGAGTGGGGGGAGAATCCAATCAAAATTACAGGAGCATAGTGTATTTGTGCTGGTCTGTACGTGTGCCTTGACCCTGGAGTTGTCTGTACTTTGTGTGTCTCTTTGTGTTTTACCACAATAGCAGAAAACCAAAGAGGCCTGCTCGATCAAAACGGACAAAGCCATATCCGATTATCATTATTATTGTCTTCTTCAATCCTGCCTCACTCTCTCGCTCCCTCCCACCCCTTCTCTCTGAGGCTGAGGATGTTTCTTCGTCTATGCTGTTTAAACAGAGTGACAATGCCACCAGTCAGATGGAAGACAGAACAGTATGTGGCAGGCCAGGCGTCTGCTGAGGCCGCTTCAAGACCACAAATGCCACAAATATGCCAAACAATAACAGCGGGATTTTTGCAGACACTCGAAGGACGCTCTGTGCCCCCGGTGCTTCAGCTGTATGACGCGTGCAAATGCGGCAGGTCTGCTTTTTCTGTTTTCTCTTCAAATACCTCTTTTAATTGTGCCAAGCATTTCAATTCAGTCGAGTTGGCATAAAAATAAAGAGGCCAAAAGAGGTTCCAGAGAAGAACAATTTTTGGTTCCATGAAGAAGAAAATGAGGAATCACTGAGAAGAACCTTTTCTATAAAAAAGCATTAAAAAACATAATAATTATTATATATTTCAAAGAATAAAGAATCTACAGTACAATCTTAAAGAGCTCTATGAAAAGGGACATGGTCCCATGTTCTTTTCAACTGTGTATTTATACACTAACAATGTGCAACCAGTGTTTACACACATGTTAAAAAAACTCCAGATCCAATCTCAAAGATGGGCATGAAGAACAATCAGGGCCTTTTTAAATGATCGGGATGAGCTCAAGCATGAACAAGCCTAAGCCTGGTGCTCCGATTTACGGCCATCCAGCCACCTCTCCTCACTTTGTCATACTTCAACACTTCTATACGTATATTTTTCCTAACCTGGTCTGCTTTTCTTTCTTTCTTTCTTTCTTTCTTTCTTTCTTTCTTTCTTTCTTTCTTTCTTTCTTTCTTTCTTTCAAAAATATTCTTTTTTTGGTAAGATTTTTTTTATTCCTTAAAATTCAAAGGCTGTTCCACATTTAAGGCCATGAACTCATATATCCTATATGGATTGCCCACAGTTAGAGACTAAAATAAAGTTCTGATATTTTGTCTTGAGTCATTAATGAGTCAGATATGGACATTAATGAGTCAGATATGGACATTAATGAGTCACAAATGGATATGAATGGGTCAGATATGGATATTAATAGGTCAGATACGGACATTGATGGGCAAGATATGGACAGTAATGAGTAAGGTATGGATGTTAATGAGTCAGATATGAACATTTATGGGTCAAATATGGCTATTAATGAATCAGATATGGATATTAATGGGTAAGATATGAACATTAATGGGTTACCACATATTTTCAGTTGGCAAGTAAAACAGTCTCCTTGGCTTGTTGTTTTGAGTGTGTTCTTGAACCTGTTTTGCAAGCAATCTACAAGGCCTCAAAAAAGTCATTAATATATTACTGCATTTCGGGCATAAAGGACATTTCTGTTTTCTTTTTCACTCCACCACATACATCTGAATTCATGGCTTGAGTATGTAGAGAAAATAAAGAGTATTTGTATTTGTCCCTTGATGTGTAGCCTTTATGACATGAGGTGGTCTGTGCACATGTGCGTGAGTGTGCGTGAGTGTGCGTGAGTGTGTGTGTGTGTGTGTGTGTGTGTGTGTGTGTGTGTGTGTGTGTGTGTGTGTGTGTGTGTGTGTG
>JBBIGC010000001.1:7447258-7458912 GCA_037576955.1 Lepidarchus adonis
GTGTGTGTGTGTGTGTGTGTGTGTGTGTGTGTGTGTGTGTGTGTGTGTGTGTGTGTGTGTGTGTGTGTGCATGCATTCCCCCCTCACAGTGTGCATGTGTGTACATTACAATTTCTGTTATTTGTGTGTCTAACCCACTGTCATATGCAGTCACCTGGCAACATGCTTGCAAGCTGCTTATTCGAGTCAGACAATACTGGGGGAGAGAGGGGAAAAAAGGCAGAGAACAGGATAGAAAGAAGAAAACGGGAGTGATATCAGAGGCACGCGGGAGATGAGAAGCTTCATTTCTGGCGGGATTGCCTTGGAGAAGGAGCGCAGCGCAGCTCCCCCACCCTCACCCCCAAGCCCATACCCCCTCCTTCTCTTCACCTCATCTCCAGCGCCACCTCTCACTCTCAATTATTTGGCTCCTGTCACAACAAATCAATCAAATTACCCCGGCAAGACTGTGTGCAGGTGCTGCTAGTGCATCGCTAGTCGCATTAGCTTTGAAATGTATGAGGGCCCCGGCAATTTTATCACTCTTATTTATTTAATGCGACTCTCTCCCCTGCGAGTCATCTTACAACTGCTGCAAAGTTAAATCATTAAAGGACAGTGTGGAAGGCTGACTGTGGGGAGCACTTTAAATTAAACAGAGAGAGAGAGAGAGAGAGTTGTAGGTTTTGCATCAGTACTATGATGAAATAATGCTGTAGATCCTCATTCAGTGCTTGTTTAAACAGGATCAGCGCCAATAAAATTTAGCCAGGCCTTTATCTCAGAGCCATTGACAGCCCTGGCCCTCTCAGGCACTGGAAAAATGTACAGTTGTATAAAATGATTACTCTTGCTTTCAGGCTATTTGAATGGGCCCATCTAAGTGGCCCCTTTATTCTTCAAGCAAAAGCTAATATCAGAATAGTATAGTACACCCACACTCATAAGCAAACACATGTACGCAGCACAGTTCAGCACCATGGACAGCCCCCTCAACTCTATCAAGGCAGCTTGCTGAGGATTTGGTTTTGGCCTGCTTTCTTAAGTACACGGGTAGGCCACAAAAATGATTTTGTAGAGTAGCTACAGCAGGAAAGTTATATAGATTTCTGTGCTCCTTCCAGGCCCCAATAAAAAAGACAACATAACACCTTTTCCTTTATACTGTTTCAAAAGGCCAGCTTTCTCTTTATCTTCTGCAAATGTTTCAAGATGATTAGGCGAATGGGTATGTTTCAAAGCAACAGGGAGTATAAACTTAATCACATTTATCTAAATTAAACTTAAGAAGATAATTTTGAGTTTTTATTGAAACACTATCAATCAAACAATATGTTTCTGCTTTGCTTTTGGGCTTCTTTACCTGTGCGTAACATGAAGCTCTTATACCAGATAAAGACTAGACAACAAATGATCTGTGTCTGTGCTACTTTGAGGCCACAAAAAATTTTTAAAAGTTGATTTTATGCATGACATTTATACAAAGCACATTTCATCATCTCTAACATCTCTGATCTCAACATTGCTAATTATTGTTCTGACATGGTCTTAAATTTCCCATAAGTCAGTAAATAAATAAGCAAAAAAAATCCTATTCAATGTAAGGAGCTTTTATTCTGCATCATTTTGAACTATTTTTATTGGTGCATTCATTATGACATTTCTAGCCCAGTGGAACTAGCAAACAAATTAGGAAAAGGAATCAACAAAGAGGAAAATAATAAAAGTGACGATAAAAGGGTTTTTTGCTCTGACAGTGACTGAATTCATTTACTATTTCACAGGCAACATTGGTTTTTAATATGTTATTTTCAGAAAATAAACACTTTGCTGCATTGACATATGCAGATGTGTGCTCTATATAGAAGAACTGCAATTATTTTCAATTTCATCAGAGATTCAACAGTTGGACCAGAGGTTTATATGTAATACTCTACACATGTTCTAATTAACAACCTGTCATTTTGGATCTAGGATTGACTTTTCCATATAAAGAGATAGACGCTGTTCATATTTCAGCAGCATGGACAGTTCCCTCTCCAGCTTGAGGATCCAGCTTTGAGCATGAAAATAATGCGAAGTTCTGCGAGTTCTGCTTGCTTCTAAGCCTGCATAAATATATCAAACAATTACTTTCTGCTTTATTCTATCTCTTCTTTTTTGCATGTAATGCAAGTATGTCTCCTAGACATCTCTAATTATCGACCTGCCATTGTCTACTTAGTATTTACTTTACAACCCCCAGAGGTTCGACTTTCTCTCTTCTTTCAGCACTTTTAAACTAAAATAAGGCAGTTTTGAAATGTCGGGCTCCCTGATCTCTCTGCCAGTTATGCTTCTCCATCTGAAGCCATCCAGTGCAATGACAGCAGACAGATCCCAGAGAGATCTGTAGTTGCTCTTACTGAGACGGGGGAGCCGTGTAGTGATTAGAGCCAACATGGCTCCTCATTAGCCTACATGAGCCGAGAGACGCAGGCAATTACCCCCTCATCCCTGAGTGCCGTTTTATGTTTCCTACGGAGAAAACACACACACACACTTGTAGGCACACTCTCACACACTCTAACCCTCTCGTCAACCCCCCCTCCAGTTCCCTCCCTGCACGCTACACTGCAGGCTCTGATGCGCTGCGACCAGGCAGCTTTACAATATGAATATGAAAGAGTCAAAGTCTACATTTGTTCTGCATTAACTCAGAAGAGAAGCTGACAGGGGCTGATGTTTCATTTGCCGCACACGTCTATGGGGAAAAGACTCGCAGCATTACATTAGTGTTTCCAAAAACACTTACACAGGTCATGAAAAGAGAGTTATTTATGATCTAAGGGCACACTCTGCCTTTACTTGGGCTTGTCGAGTCAGTCAAACGCAGCATAGATGCCTTATTAAAAGAAACTTTTGTTTTCAAGAGAAGTTGGCTTTAATTGGTGCTACCATATACAGAGATTGTAAGAGCTACAAAAGGGAAATGTTTCAAGGTTTCAGGTACAGGTGATTTCATATTAAAACTATTGAAAACGTGGACAAATGTAAAAAAAAAACTGGGCTTCATTATGCATATCACCTGTCACATTCCATAATTCTTATGTCTCAATAGCTTCAATTTACATTCACATACTTCGACACTAGACAGTAATCCAATTATGCACCAAAAAGCGCTTTATCCACCACATCTGGTTAGAAATGCAAGAACCCTGGATACTCTACATACTTAATCTGAGTTAGCACTTTAAGTGCTGTCCTTATGTTATTGGGAGATTCTTTAAACGACTCTTGACTGAATGACTCACTGAATGTTTCTTTAACTTTTCTTCAGAGGTATGGTGCACTCTTATTTTAAGCATTCCATGTGCCATCATTTCACATCCACTATGTGCTCTATAGAGTTAATTAATGCATTGAGTCTTTGTCTTGAATATTAGCTTCCACTGAGATGTGAAATCAGTCACTGGGTGACTGCTGCTAACACGAAGTCACTGGACAGCGTAAACATTCTGGGAGAAGATCATAAACTGCCATTTTTATTAGATCAACTAGTCCACATGTTGACTGAGTGATGGGGAGAGGAACGATCAAGAGAAATGGTCAAAACTTGTCACTGGGCTACTTAAATGTTCAAATCTTTTTGTAAATTACTGTTGCCAATTCCCAACCAATGGGTATGACTCTCTGTATCACATGATGCTAGGAGCACATCCAAGAGGACAATGTTACCGAACAGCTGAGCACGCTTGGAGGAGAAGACTAACCTCCAGTTCTGTTCCATCAGCAAACAGATGCCCGTGTAGGCCAGCCCTGTGTGATGGTGAGGTAAAGGGGCTGCCATTCCCAACCAGACACAGCTGTAGTACTTGAGCCCCCCCCCACCCCCACCCATGACTTATTTTTTGGCACAGTGATTTGTTTCTTATTTATAAGTGTCTGTAAATACAGTCAAACCTCGTTAGCTCGCCCCTATTGGCTCTAAATTTGGCGAGAGGTGGGGTTGGCGAGCTATTGTAACAGGGGTAAATACATGAAAGGAAATCTGTCCTGCAGCCTTTCATGGCATAGAGGCGAGGTTGGCGAGATACTGTAATGGGGGTGAACTAACGGTGTTTGACTGTAAGTACAAAAATAAGTGTATATAGTCTTACGAAATGCATTCACTTTGGGGAAAGAGGTTACAACATTAAGATAGTTCTGCAGGATGAAAAAGAAAGCACGGACAGATATTACTGTAAACCTGCACCTTTGACTGATTAACTTCCAGAGCCAGTAGTAGGAGCCAAGTGCCAGAGAACTGTGTCGATGCAACATAAATATCTGCTAGGTGATGCTTTTGGAATGTGACTTCAGTAGAGTATTTCCTCAGGAAACGATTAGCCAAGCTGCTTAATCATTCCTATGAAGCTTGCATCCACCATCTGGCCCAGACTAAACTCTCTCATTAGCTGCATGCTAATGAGGTGGTTAGCCTGAATTACACTGGACCACCTGATTGAACAATACATCCTCGAGTCAAGGTTTTGATCCAAGACTAATTAGTACCAGATCATGGTGCATAAAAGATTGGGAATACTTTACCATTTTTCATATTTCTACATAAATATAAGCTAAAACATCGTCACATGAATCAAATTAACGCATATACAATATACAATCTGTTTTCTAAATCTTTTGCTACAAAATGTTGTATATTTTGAATGGTAACTTTACAGAATCATCTAACCTTTTATTAATGTATTTTTTGTGCAGTATTACTACATACATACACACAAACACAATAATTATCATTATTGTGATAAAATCTGTCCAGAGTATTATTTTCTGAGCATATTGTCGACACTTAAACATCACTGAGCAACATGTTTAATTTGAAATAGAGCATCGTCAGTCTTGCTTAAGTGAACATATTGTGCTGTGGAGTGAAAAGAGTATAAAATAATTTCTGCTCAATCGATTTTGTTCAAATGAGGCATTGATGACTCTTTTTCATTGGTTACGTGTTGTAACATATCGCATATCTAGATCATTTCTCAAAGTATCGCGATTTGATATTTCTGCCATGTCGCCCACTCCTACACACAGACAGCTAAGTATCTCTGGATAACAGACGGTTTTGTGCTTCACACCCTAATAAATATGATTACACAGAGCGGAGGGAAATGACCCAAGATCAGCATGTGTCTGAGGAGGAGACATTAATCAGGCCCGGGGGCGATTCGGCGCTCGGCTGAGGCTGTCTGGCAGAAGTGCTGTGCCAGCAGCTCTCTGTCAACTCGGTGGTGATGGGAAGGGACAGGGGGAGCGTGGGAGCGTGGTACTGAGCTACTGCAAGAGCACACACAGTCAGACCATTTAACTTCACACAGCAACAGTGTTATTAAGCTGCTTTAGAACCATTGGCTTTGATTCTACAACTGCAGGGCAAACAGTGACCAAAGCCAGAGCCACAGGTTTGTCCTCACAGGCTGTTTCTATATCTTTCTGTGTTTGTTTTATTTTCAAACCTGTTTTCTACTTTGCTGAATTTAATTATTGCCTGCCTAGGGCATTCTCCTAAACAAGCAGAGCAGAGTTTTCAAAAAAATACATGCAGCATTAACGGTTTTATATTATTTTATTAAATATTTCTCACACATAGCTTTTTGAAAACAAGTTGAGACATTCAGCTGTACTATGATATAAAATCTATTGTGTTAAATAGAAGAGGAGATCTTTCTTTGCAGAAAGAACAAAACACCTTTTTTGCTGCTTCTCAATCTTGAAGGCCAATGCTATTTTATTTATTATTTGTAATAACATCCTATTATATGTCTACATACAAATATTCATAGATCCATCAGTAAATCTCATGGTTATATGTGCATTTTACCAATTCTGCTGTAAAACCTTTTGCTCTGAGCTTATGTCACGCTGCATGAACATTCTCGTTTAACAACACGTCTTATAAAAAGCAGCCAAATGAAGAACTGCCATTTGAACATCACTGGTCGCTGTTAACAGGCCTTTATTAAGTGACCTATACTTTGTATTTTCTGTACCTGGACCATATTCTTCCTTCACTTGTGAAGGATGTTGAAGAAAGCAGATTACTAATAGGCTCGCAGGCTGCATCAATGATTTTTCATGAACAAATTCAGACATTTTTACAGCTTTAATTGTTAATTTTCTTCTTCTGTTGTTGAATGGGTGATGAGAACATGCCAAAAATATTTTCACACCGTAAGCAATCAACCACGCTTCAGTTTTACCTGGATGGACACCTCACCTTTGGGTCAGAACAAACTTTGGTGTGTTAGTCTGGACCATGTTTCAAGCCACCTATCAAACCTGCTATTTTGGTCAGAAGTCAGAAGGTCCAGACCAAACAAGGTAGACATGAAAGCACCCTAAATTGCATTTGAATAGTACAACAGACACATTTATATAACGAAACAAGAACCCACAGCATTCTTCAGCTCTAAAACACTCAAAATGCACATGACGTCAAACCACACAAGCAGTTTTCTGAAGAGGAAATGAAAAGTTTCCCTGCTGGTCATAATTGATGTAGTATTAAAGTTCAAGCATCAGCCCTCTGCTCTCTGCTGTCTGTTTTAGAAGATTCTAGAAGGGCAAGGAAGGCCCCACGGGCATATTATCGTGACTGAAGCAAGTCTGGGTACATTGAGGAGTGTTTTTTTGCCCGCATGAGTGTTTATTAAAAGCCTGTTGTTATTTATGCATGTTTGTGTCCATTAGAGTCGTCTTCCCCTCCATCCGCCGCTACCCATCTATCCATCCATCCGTCTATCTTCTACCTCTTTCGGGCCACTTTGGCCCCCTAGTCTGTGCATTATTTTAATCTTCGGCCTTCCGAAAAAAAAAGAGTAGGGGGAGGGGTGAGGGAACATGCTACTTTACATGCACTCAAATTTATAACTTGGCATTTTTTAGTCAGGCATTAGTGAAGGCACCCTCATCCAAAATGGATGAGTGATGGTTTTCCCCTTCCACCCCTCAGTCTAATGGTATAAAAGAGACAATGTTTTAAACATTAAAATGAAAACCATTTACAACTATGATCAAAAGAGAACACTCGTGCATTAAAGTTTAAAAGGCGGTGGAAGAAGTTGCGGACGTGCGGTCAGGAAGAGAGAGAGGAGGGGGGGGGGGGAGTTGAAAGAGAGAGAGAAGAGAAGACAGGACAGTTGCTCCAATAAAGAGAGAGAGAAGAAAGAGGCATAAAGTGCTTTTGCGCCGTGCTGCAAAACGCTGACCTGTAATGAATATGAACTCCTCTCTCAGCTCCATTCACTCCCATCCATCCTTCAGGAGCACTCAGTGTTTCTGTCCGAAAGACTTTCACACGTACATCTTAAACACAGCAGCGGTGCAACAAAGGCGCTTGGACACACAGCTGTTTTGGTGAGTGCTAACACACGTTGTAATTGCTATTTTGTCGAAACAGGGCAAACGGTGTACATCTAATGTTCAGGCTTCATGATCTTTCTAGCTCAAGTTGAAAAGCTTTTACAGTTCAGCTGGGGATTCAGTGACTTCAACATGCCAACTTTACAAGACTTCTAACATTTGAGGCAGGGGAGTTTAATTCCAGGCTTGGACAGCTCACATGACTACATGACAGAGAAAAAAGTCAAATTTTTTCTAAGAATTTAATCTTTTTCATTCCAACTGAAACTCAAAAATGAAAAAGGCTTGTAGATGTTCACAGCAAGCAGGCTAAGACATATATATAACAAAAAGCTACAGATGTATTTTCCTTGAATACATTAGGCCTTGTGTGAAGGTCTGAAAATTTCGGACTGTCCCAGCAGGTAGGCCACCTTCCATACTGCCTGCCCACAAACCTGCCCCCTTCTGCAGAACCATTGCCATGTTTTGTTATGCAAATGGTCCAAATCTACACACAGTCAAGGAATTTGCTTCCCCATGGTGTCTCTCTAATACACATACGGGAACAGACAGTACAGTATGGTATTATGGTATTGTTGTTGTTGTTGTTGTTGCTGTTATTAATAAATAAATAAATGTGTTTGCTCTGTAACAATGCATAATAATATTGTACTTTACTGTTTATAATGTCTTTATGCACATTTGTTACTGGCAATGTGCAAAATACTGAAAATTTATAAGAAATAATTATAGATGCTAATTACTTCTTGACTGATTGTCGCATACAAAAAGTAATTATTTACCCGAGAAAGGCATCATCTGTGTTGATTCTAAATGGATTTCACAGACAAAGCTGTTCTAGTCAAGCTAAAAAAAAAGAAAAAAATGCACTTCTAGGGTGGCTTTCTGCATCACACAATGCCCTGCACAATGTTACTTTCAGTTTCAAGCTGAGACTTGAATTCAACAACAATTCACAACCCAACTCAGCCAGTTAGAGAGGGATTTGTACTATGAGGTAAATCTGGAAAAGCTCCATTTGGAAATACTTCAGATTTTGGTCAGTAGGTGGCAAAGTTGTGGAACCTTGAGATAATAATAGATCTGAATGAGTCAGAGGAAAGATTGAATGTCATTTTTCTCAAAGTTTTGACATTAGTCTTAATATTTTAGTTAAAAAATATGTAAAAAGTATGTAAAAGTATGTAGGTTGTAGCAGTTATTTTATGACTACAGGGGTTCCTTGACTTACATAAGTTGAAACCAACTTAAATAAGCACCCATGTAACTCAAATGGAGTAATGTGAACAATTCCAGACTTTTATTTTATTTTTAAATAATTTTTAATCTCTACTTTCACTTTTACATCATGAAAAAGAGGGGCATCGATGTAACTATCTCTGTATGTTGAGTACGACATAAGTCAAGGACTTCGTGTATATATAACATATAACAACTGATCATGTTTAAAAATTTACCATTCACTCCTTACTTCATGCAGTGCACATAAAGAGTTAAGCATTTGTCAATTTTAGACTTTTGTGATGTCCCAAAAAACAACACATGGGCGCATGTTCATTTATTATGAGGAGGATTTCAACTCTATTCAGCTAAAACTGCATTTTCAATGTGGAATAATTCAGGGTAGGCCTTCAGAATTGAGGATAATACAGACCCTACAGGCTTAAGGACACAGTAGCAAACCACGCTGTTTAGTCTAAGTGGGTGTGCTACCATCTCATTGTTCTGATAGATTTGTTTCTAGAATTGTAAATACAATTTATTGATAAAAAATGATACATTTCTGGAAAAAAAACTAATCTGAGTGTGTACTGTATGAGCTAATTCTGACTACTATTGTGCTCTTACCTTGCAAGTTCTGTAAAGGGAGCGTCATGATGCCACCAGCAGCTGCGGCGGCCACCAGGCCCTGGATGTTAGCTGCAGTAGGCAGAGAGAGGACCAGGCCCTGTTGCCCACCCAGGTGTCCACCTGCATTGAAGGGGATGAGGATAGGCTGGTTCAGACCTGGAGTTCCGCCCGACATCACCCCGCTCACAGCCGAGGCCAGCTGCTGAGCCACCAGCAGAGACTGCAATAGAATTACATTACAGGTCAATGAATAATTAAACACATTGTGAACTTTATGCAAATAACATAAGACTAGCCAAGAATGTAAATATGAATTTTACAGCAGGAACCACAAAGCACTGCAGGTAAATGATCAGGATAACCTTTCTGTTATGATTAAATGTTTTAATAAATATTTTGTTGACAACTGGAAGGCAGTATATCCACAGTATCCACATTTTTTATGGTTTTTATGCATTTTTATGATTCTTAACATCCATAGCTTGGAAAAGGAAAAAAGAGGGTGTGAAAACATACTGGACATTTTTTGGCAAGCAATCAAACAAAGGAAGGACCTTGGCTACATCTGTATGCAAAAGCATTAACTGCATTCCCCAAAATGGTTGAGATTTTTGGAGTTTTATTTTTTGTTTGCTTGCACATCACATCTGAAAAGCAAAACAACTGTCGTTTATGTGCAGGATGCCCATATAATAACTACAGCCCTTTTATACATAATCCCACCATTTCAGGCACAATAGTTATTCAAATTAACACATTTTTGGGAACAATCAAATACATTTGACATGTTTAGCATTTGGTTGAGAATAGTTAGCAATCTATAATTGCTAACTGCCTGAAGTCTACAAATCCACACACATCACCAGGCATGAGGTATTGGATTCTCTGCAGTTTAACTGCTTTTTCAGTCTGTGCATGTAAAAGAAACTTTCTGCATTTCATCTTGTTGCATTAACTTTATATATTAAGCTTGATATGATCTCTATTGAATGATTATTAGGGGGATTTTTAAAGTCTTGTGTTTAAACTTCTTAAGAATGTATAATTTTATGTAATTTTACCAAAAGGGTTATTTGTGGTGATGATGCAGAAGAATAAATAAAACCAACTGATTCAATATTTTCAGCACATGTATATGAAGATAATCAAATCCAAGATATAATTTTCCATGCCATTATATCTAATGTTTTTCACATCTACATGCACATTACATCTTCTTTCCAGTTTTTGCATGGATGTGTGAATGTTTTGTCATTTTAGTCAAAACATTTTTTTAAATGTTTTGACTAATTTTGACACCATAATTTGACACCATAATTTTCCTTTTGTAATGATTTTTAAAATACATAATGCATATACAAGAATGTATACTTTTTCCCTGAATCCAAAGCAATAAAAAAGCATATTGTAGAATACACGTATAAATTACTACTGAAAATGTAATTAACAGAATCAAATTACCAAATTAATGCTTTTACAATATCGTTTAAAGAACACATTGAAGATAATCCCTAACAATAAAAATGGCATGGTAAAATAAGTAAATTAATTAATAAACCAAATATTTGCTTCTGACATTATTTTTGTAGCTATTCATTTGTGCACTTGTCTCTGACTGATCAAATGTACTTTTCCTCCTTTGATGGCCTCCTTTAGTGGCACTGTAACGTGTTATTAATTCACAACAGGAACCAGATGCAAAAACCAGTTAAAACTCATTCCATAAATTTATAATTAAATGATACATTTATAAAAATCTATAAAAATACCAGCATATTGTCTGTGGTCAGAGGTTTATTTTCTTCTGCACTTCTGCAGTTTCAGAAGTGAGCACAATAATATCTACTGTACTGTTTTAAAATGAAAAACTTGTAATTAGTCAGCCACAGTTTAATTCAGAAACATTTAGTTTAGATTATATGTACAAACTCTTAACTTTATGTTTACCCTTGTCTACATGAGCTAATCACACAATGACAACTGTCAAGAACACAGTTGTAGTAGCAGTGATTTATTGTTCCATGAAATAGCAAAGCTGGCATTTTGCAATTTAGCCGCACAGTCGATGTTTCATTTCAGATCCATTGTGCTGGAGTAGGCTTGTAGAGCCTAAACAACAAGCACTGTATCACTGTCCAGTTACATACTGTATGTACCATGTTGTATTTTCATTGCAGTAGATCATACAGTTGATTCCAACAATAAAATATCCTTTTGGATATAGAGCAGAGTGTGTGTGTTTTTTTCAGTTCAGCTCTCTCCGGCACAGCTTTATGCCATCATACAAAGAACATGTCTCTGATACTTCAGTAAGTACCACCAAACACCTCTTTCATACCTGTCAGCTCTCTCTCTCTCTCTCTCTCTCTCTCTCTCTCTCTCTCTCTCTCTCTCTCTCTCTCTCTCTCTCTCTCTCT
>JBBIGC010000001.1:7475359-7491257 GCA_037576955.1 Lepidarchus adonis
GTATATAGTTCGATGGTTAATAAAACCAAGTTGCCTTCTAACTCCCAAGTCTGCAATTACTTCTAACCTTCCCCGCGCACGTCACATAAATATTCCTGTGCTAATATGCTAAATGGATCATTTAACTTGTGTGTGCATTTACAGTTTAACTCTTATCTAGAGCCGTTCTACCCAACGATTTTTATTGGTGTAGTGTGGTGAAGTAACACTATTTCTGCACTTAGTGAAAAGGTACAATATCAAAGATTACTTGGCTTTATATATAGTAAACCCTTCTTTATGATGCTTGGTTCTTTAAATACTAATACAAAGGTTTCTCCATCATAGACATGAGCCATTTATGTTTACAGTTTACATTTGGTCATTAAGAATATGGCTTCATCTAGAATGACTAACCAAAAAGTACAAACAGCCAAGTAATTGAAATGTAGATTATTTTATATTTTTATTTTAATAGCCAAGACAAGCAAAGGTATAAGGCAATCATTGTGATAATTCTATTTATAACCATTGTTTTTAATACAAAACCTCAAAGGGTGTACTTGAGCATATAATCAGGCTGCTCTATCCACTTTTGGATTTCAATTGCTCAGCTGGTATGGAAATTTCTTAGAAGGTGCTTAGAATCCACATTATGGAAAGAAAATTACCCAACAGGGGTTTCTGGGTTCCTTGATGTTAAAGGACAAAACATGCTCGATCTACCTCTCTATGTGAATGCATTACAGCGAAGGAATTTATTTATTTAGTTAAATGGGCAAAAGCTACACCTAGATCGGATTTTTGATTATCTGTCTATATTTATTTAATAAAGATAGTCATATCTAATACCTGTGCTTACATCTGTTTAACATTGTGTATTTATGTATTCAGATTATGGGATCTTGGCAACATAAAATGAATACCATATTTATTTCCACATAAGGATAGAGCCTGAAACAGTTCTGAGAATATCCAATTTTGTGTTGTTTCTGTGTTTATCGTATTTCCCCAACGTTGGGCTGCCACACATCATAGGCCGCCCCACATAAGCCACAGAAAATGCTCATTTATGTTTTAAAACTCTAAGATAAGCCGCCCCATGTCATTAACTGAAGCGTTACTGAATTTACTGATCTTGATACGCCCCTGGAAGATTTTGTAGTTCTTTACCCCTACTGACATTATACCGTAGTTGAGAATAAACCATTAAACTGATTAAATTTGGAACTTACTCATATCTTACCACAATGCAAGAACTATGCTGCAGAATTTAAGCTCCACGCAACGTCTGAAATATCCCAGATGAACGCATGTCCAACATCAACTAAGCAGCACAGGTTGAAATTGACGACGTTTACGGATCCTAATCATTTTTGCATTTCAGCTTTGCTCATTTTATACTGAAAAATATTCATGTAGATAGATGATTGACATCACTGTACTGCAGTACACCCACCCCCCTGTCTTCAAATGAAAATTAAAAACTCATCTTTCCCCAGCCAGCAATTAACTTCTGTTCCTTTTATTTCTGTTAAATTGAGCTTTTTCCAGCTTGTGTTATATACTAGAATGTAATGTAGCAAAGGGCTGAAACAGTTTCAGAGAGGCTGGATGTGGCAGCTGCAATGAAGTGATGGAACTTCATCACTGATATATATTTGCTGCAGTAAACCGGACATTTAAATTCAACTAATTATTTGGGGATGTCGTCTTTTTGTGCACAGATTTATACTTTTAGTGAATGTGTTTTCATGTTTTTAGATAGGACGCTCCATTTAAGAAAGCCGCTCAAAACATCAGGTTTGCAAAATGAATGTATAAGCCGTGGCCTATCAATGGGGAAATAAGCTATTAATTTATTCATCATCCAATCCATACCACATGCAATTGTAAGCATGGAATTTCAAGAATAGTGTCAACACAGCCAAAGAAATCGTTTGCAGGGCATAAAACAGGGTAAGAAGTCATCATTTTGAAAGAAAAGAGGGAAAAAAGAGGGAAAAAATAGAGGACAAAGTCTGCTGTATATGTAATAAGCCCCTAGTTGCAATCATTGCTGGTGAAACAAAGGGAACTTTAAATCGTTAGCAACAGAAGAGTGTTATTATTTGATTTGTTCATCATTTCTTTATATGGAAAGAAATACATGGAATCAAATCAGATTGGAAGATATGAAGTTGTGATTCTGAAAGAGAATTTAACACGTAATCATGTAATTAAGTCAGTAATGAATTATATAATTACACAACCACATTTCATTCATATGGCAAAATGGCTGTCTGACTTGAACTTGAGCTATAATGCAGATACTGTGTTCTTCCGAACCCTTGGCTCATAGGGAGGAAGAGGAGGATGAGGAAGAGGAAAGAGGTGGAGGATTTGAGCGGGATGGGGCACTGAATTGTAGCGTAGCCCAAATTCTAGTGCTCAGATGGCCACATCTGCTTGAGAAGCCCTGCTCCTCATCCTCCAGCAATGTCAACTCGATTACCTTGAGGTTGAAAGAGACAAATACCCATCCAGATGACTCCTCATCCTTTTAGGCCCATCTGCAGATGCCCAGGCTCCAAGGCTCTGAGGCTCCAACCCTGCCCCAGGAATCACTAACCCTTTTAGAGAAATCCGCAGGAATGCCGGGGTCATCATGCTTTTCACTCATGCTAACCCCTTCTTAAATTATCTTAACCATATTTCCAACAAATAGGATTCTGCCTCCTGACCTCCATATTGTCCCTGTCCTAAAGAAGGTCCCTCCTTATTTTCTCCCTTAGCTCACTCCCTCTTTGAAAGCCTCCCCCCTTTCTGTCTCTTTAAAGCTTCTTAGCTACACTCTCAACATCCTGCTAGAGCCCATAATAGGCTGCTACATTAAATGGCCTTACAATTTGATCAAATATCTCATTACCCATGTTAATAAAGCTAGTCTAACATACTTACAAACAACTGGTTAAATCTATACTAATCAGAGTTAAATTACAAGCTGTAAAGCGTGAAGATTGACTTGCATGTTTAAAAAATATTCTAAACATGGTTTATTTAATGTTAATAAAAATGTCAAGTTCAGTTTCAGTAGGTAAAATAAATGGCATTGTACTGTTTCAATACGTTAGCCTATAAGGGCTATACTTAATAATATAACATGCTTGTTTATTTGAAAAAATAGAATGCTGTCTGCCATTTATTTTACCTACTGAAACTGAACTTGAAATTTTTATTAACATTAAATAAACAATGTTTAGAATATTTTTCAATAGGAAATATATGGTTATTCTTAATGCAAATTATGCAGACATTAAAATTATTAATATAAATTTTCAGAATTATCAAATGTTTTATTTATGTTTAATGTTTTAATTGTCATTTGTTTAATGATAAATGTAAATATCTAAAATCACTACACATAAAAATGCTGTACTGTTTTGTATTTCCATGTGAAACACAGTTACTGGTTACTGATTTATGCATGTTATATATGCATGATATATTATTGATTAAAATTCTTAGTTATTAACAAATAATATTAACCATGAATCATTAACCAGGAAGATATAATTGTTTAATAGTATTTTTGCCACCAATGAAAATATTGTAATAATTTATATGACATGATTATCAAAGTATAAAATAGTCCATTTTGATTTCAGTTCAAATACTCAAAAGACCCACAGACTGTTGATATCTTCCTTTGTAATTCTGTGCCAAGTCTTTATAGCAGCTGTTTCTTTTGGGATTTTTTCCCATCAGCTTCTCCTTCACCAAGTGAAATGAATAATCAATGGGGTATAAACAGGGAGCCTGACTGGGCCTGTTTAAAATACCCTATTCTTATATAAGTGTACAGCCCATATTATTGTCATTTATTTCATAATGCTGCTCATGTACATTCTGGAGTTCCTCTCCTTCTCAACACTTTTTCCTTCACTTTGATCAAGGTTTATCTTCACCTCATCTTTCCATAAAACTTTGTGGGCTCATCTTTGTGCTTCTTAGCCGATTCCAGTGTGGCCTTTCTGTTCTTGGCACCTTTGAGAGGTTTGCTTTCAGTGTAGCTTCTGTATATCTTCTCAAAGTCTTCTGTGAAAGGAGGATCATGTTGCTTTCACCCCTGCACCGTGCAGACTTTCTGCCATTTCTTTGGCTGCTATTTTGGAGATTTTCTTCGCAGCTCAAATTTTCTGTCATCAGTTGCTGTGGGGTTTTTTTAACAACCTGGTCATAACAAGTCGTTTCTTTCGTGTTTGTTATTCCAAAGTGTTGGTTTGGAAGAGCTCACATTTGCCGAAAATGTTTCTATTTGCCCTTTGTCTTAATCTAACTAATCTAACTAACTTCCCATTTTTTCCCATTGTAGTCGATTGTCTGGTGATAATTTTGATTTATGGTTATGTTGATCTGTCATTTTTCACAGAATTAACCATTAGAATTTGCAGTTAATGTGTTAACTGTTAATTTTAATATTCTTTAATTATAATATTTTAATATTATGTGAAATTAATGAAAAGTTGTATTTAATCAAGTGTGAAATACAGATAAATCTGTCTTACTGAATGTAATAAAATTCCTTATGTTACCTATGCAATTAAACATCTGAAAGTATGTCAGTAGATCTGAAAAGCACAGAACAACGACAGCGCACAATAGGTCAACTTCTAAAAGTAAAACAATATTTGTATATGAAATATCAAATAAAACATTCATATTCAGCAAACATGAGCATGATTTTCTTATAACTTATGCTTTTCACTGGATGTGATACAACCACCAGTGTGCTGTACACGTTCACTGGTTTCAGAATCCAATGGAGCAGACAAGAAGGTTTCCCAGGGTGGTGTGAAGAAATCAACACGGCCGATGCCCAACACACCATGCCTAACATGTCAGTCGCTGCCCCTTAGGCCACCCACACACATTTACCCCCCACCCTTAACCCCCACACACATGCACACTCCACTCCCTTTGGACCCCCTTTACTCAGTGGCCTACTTTACCCAAAAACTCTACCACGACTGTAACTAAGGCAAAAGATGTAAGAGTACAAATATATATATATATATATATTTGACAAGGGTCAATTATATTTGTCATATATATATATATTTATATTTGTCATATAATAAATATTTATTATTATTATTATTATTATTATTATTATTGTTGTTGTTGTTATTATTATTATTATTATTATTATTATTATTATTATTATTATTTATCATAAAGGCAATATCATATGACTGCTTAACACACCTCAAACCACTAAGTCAGCCAGCAAACACCAACATCAAGTAATGAGGGGAACGGGACTCCACCCAGAAGCACTTCTGCTCTCTAGGACTCTGGGAATTACTGAACTTGTGAGCATTCCATGCTGTAGATGGTAAAACTGTCACACCTACATTTTTGCCGCAAGAATGTAAGAAACAGACAAGCAAACCTGTCTTACTGACAAATAATATTTGGTGGTGATGAGATCATATATAAATGTGAAAGAACTCCAGGTCCAGAGAAGCAATACAGCCGGCATTATAAACTTTCACTACAGCATCGTCTACTCACACATCCACCCTTTTCTCCATCCCACATTCATTCCCTCACTCTCACTTCTATCTGTCATCTCTTCTGTCTCTTTCATGAGAATCAATAAGCATCATCATAAACACGAGCGATCGGATGGAATTGCAACTGACCCGCTGTGAGGCCTCACTCTCAAAGTCCCCCATGCAAGGTCATTCAGTGCCCCTGTCTTGCCACCCTATTGAAGGTCACGCAAAAGGACCGATGCTTTGAAGCCCAGGAAACTCCATTCGGCCAGAACAGAGGCGCCTCCAGTTTTTATTCCACATCCTCTAGTATGAGTATGTGGGAGGGGTGGGGGGGATTAAAAAAAACTAATAACTTCTTCAGATAGCTAGTATCTCTCTTTCTCCCTCTCTCTCTTGTACACACAAACACACACACACACTCACACACACACACACACACACACACACAACCCTACCTATATAGGCATACTCTCCCGCCTCTCATCTCTTCAGTCTCTTGGTTTCAAAGGAAGCGAATAAGGCAGAAGGACAGAAGGTTATGCATTAGTACTGGTCAGTGCTCAAAGAGACTCCATCATAAATAATAAAGGCTCAGGGAAGGACATACAGGCTCGAGTTAACGCGTGTTGTGCCGTATTACATCAGATACAAGATTGTCATTTCGACCACCCGCTCAAACCACATGATTAGGTGACGGTTCCAATTATTATGTGCCATGGAAGCGGCATAAACATCACGGAGAAATGGGCAAGAGTTTGTTTGGGGAATTTTCTATATATCCAGAAAGACTCAGGGTGATGCTCCACATTGATAACTTCCTTTACATTCAGGATGAGCTGGATGAGTTTGGTTTCCTTTGCAGTTTTCAAAACATCACATAGATATAGGAGCTCCAGTGGATACACACAGAAACTTGAAGAACATGGTTGTCTAAATGAACCCTGTTGGTGCCCCAATACTTCTTCTTACACTTCTTCTCACCCATAGTTCATTGAAGCAAGAACTTCTGCTGAAAGTGTAGATTCTAAACGTTCAGTCAATATCATATGTGTTTTTAAGTACATGAAAGGACATTCTATTAAAATCTGAATTTGTTTTGAGACAATAAAAATGTTCTTTTCATTTTTGACACTGAAATTAATGAAAAATACAAGAGCGCAACACACTTTTCAGTACAGAATGTAAACTTAATATTCAATTTGTTGTATAATTACATACATGCATGTTTAGCAAAAAGCAACCACTAAAGCTTGATTTGGCCAAATATGGAGCATTTCTCTTGACTTGGTATGAGAGTAGAGAGGGTGGAAATTGATTTATGCAGAGCGAGAATGGAGAACCTAGAGACTGGGAAATCCTACATGAAACACCATCCTGCTTTTCATACTGTATTTCAACCTGGAAATGTGGCCTCTGGCAAAGAACTGCAATGAGCAGGACTACGAGTCCAGTCATGAACATGGATGGGTGGCCAGACACTATAGAGAGCCTTTCAGACACAATTTTGCATGTCCTCTTTTTAACCTTCGGTGTCAATCAAAAGTTTGTGGTGACTTTACCTTCCATTATTTTTTGTGAACAAAATGTCTTTGCTTTTGCTGTAACTTAAAATATGAAATAGAAATCTTGCCATTTTGCATGATTGCATGATGCCTTGAGAAAATGCCTGTTTTTTATAGTATTACCTATGATGTAAAATCATGGCTCTCACCAACATTATTTCTATGAACATTACTTTTTTTGCTAGCACAAAATGTCCTGCATACCAACCTTTTATTACTGGTGAATTTTCTGCACCCATTATAAAACTTGAAATGTGAGTGACAATCGATTTCCACAGGCTGCTGTCCTTGATGATCCCAAAACAAGCCTGTTTGGAAAACAAAAGTGGCCCTAGTACAGGTCCCAGATGCACTCCCTCCCAACCTAACCCATGCTTGAATAGCATCTTATCTGTAGCCGCTGGCACTACAGACGCATTAGCGAGTAGATTACACATGCTTGGTAGGCATGCATTAGGGAGATGGGGACAGGTCCGGGCCCTAAGCAGATGACTAAAGGCCTAGGCCCGGGCTTATAATGAGATCTAACTCCTCAGGAGAGGCACTCGGGGCCAGTGGGCTCTATTTACAGAGGCCGGCCTTATTTAAAAGACTGTGTCTGTGTCACTTTATTACTTAGCCCCGGCAAAGCACATCAAGGCTTTCTTTGCATTAAGACCATACACCCCCCTTTCTCTCTATTTGCAGTTAAGCTGATTACACAAACATAATGTGTGTGTTGTGAGGGGGGGACTGTGAAGGAGGGGGTAATATGAGTGTGTGGTTGTGCCTGTGTACTTACATGTGCATAAAGCGAAAAGGGAGGTCTGGGGTAAGGAGAAAGTAATGCATTTTGCTTGTGGCCAACCATTAAAACAAACTAATTTCTATCTCCAGGTCAACTTTTAGGTGAGTAGCTCCCTACAACTCCCTCCCAACCCCCACCCCCACATACACTTAATGCATCCTTCCATTAAGTTTCAGTAGGTATGGTAAATACAGTTGTGTGCAAAAGTTTAGGCACCCTTGTCAAAGTGCATTTTTGCTTGATTTTCTACTAGAAAAAAGTCACAGTACACTACAATAGTGATTATCAAAATTGACGTTTTATCTGTACTTAGTAAATCTGAATTATACTGTATTTGTTCATTAAATCTGCTTTGGTCAAATGAAATATATTATTGTAATAGAACAGTGGTTTGTGCTATGAGAATGTAAGTTGAGAGAAAGTCATCAATGGCTGTGGAGACAAACACAAGGTTGTGATGGATGTGGGTAGGGAGCACAGTGGCACTTCCTGCCTACCCACAAAGGGGGCCTTCGACTAAAAGCTTGAGAACTGCTGCACGCTTCTGCACATTTAATGCACAGTTAAAGAGGAAAAAAGGAAAAAAAACCTAAAAAAAAATAGTAAAAAAAACAATTAAATCATGAGCATCTTCTAAAGATTTTCTTTCTTCTATTGAGTTAAACTAAAGAGAAATAAAGAGAAACTGCTTCTATGTTTTGGCGTCTTTGAACTAGTGTGTTCCTATTGTCTGTGTTGTAAGTCTGCAGTAACTCCAGAGTTTCTCACTTTTTCTGCATGTTCTATCTATTTCTCTTCGCATAAGAACAATGAAGCATAAAGCATATCGCTGTTGTCCACAACAGATACATTTTCCTCTCAAAGTCCCCCTCAATTACACAAATCAATACACATTTCTTTTATCTTTTCATCCCATTTCTCTCTCGCTCTCCCTCTCTGAGCTGAAGGTGACCCCTGGGCTGGAACGTGTCCTCCATTTCGCCAGAATCGGTATAAGTGCTGGCCATTTGGCTTAGACGTTAAGTGTACAAAATGAGTGGTCCTGTCTCTCCGGCCCCTCTCGTCCTGACAGGCTGATGATAGAAGCATCACATCCTGGGCCCCACAATAAAATGCAAACTGACAAGAGATGAGGCTTTGGTGGCTGAATATAATGCTGGATTGTGCCTCCGAGTGCCTTATTATCTTGTCTTGGGATGCTGGAGAGGAGGAGGGTCTCACGGGGGGGGCAAAAAAATGTAGACACTACACTGTACCCACCCAACCCCCCAAAACACACACACACACACACACACATAGACCCAGAGACAGCCCCGCACTACTTTGGTCTCCTAACCACCGCTTTCGCAGCTAATGTCCACTTTTTCCCCAACAATAAACAGCAGAGGGATGTTTATGTGTGGCAGCTGGACTGGAAAGAAGCAAAAAATTAGCTTTTTAAAAGGCAGAGGAGGTCATGGGGCGAGGTTGAAGAGGGATGCAGGCGAGATGAAGGGGAGAGATGTTGTTCGCGGACTTAGCTGCGCTGTAGCCTTTGTATCACTGATAATTCACCAACGTCAGACACATGACAAGACTTCACACAACACAAGCAACTCTTTCACAAATACACACTCACATATGGTTCTCTGTGTAACCTCCCTGAACTCAGAAAACCAATTGGTATATTCATTATATTTACATTTACTTTTATTTATTTGGCTGACGCTTCCAGATACAAAAACAATCAAGCATTAATTCAGACATGACAACTACACGTTCAACACATGCCTCTTAGTCATAGAACATAGTGCATGTGCTGCAACAGTGCAGATGGCAAGTGCTACAACATTAATAATATCTGAAAGGCTAGAAAGAGAATTACACATTTTATGTTAATCATTAAGTGCTTATAAGCAAGTCTATATGAACGGCAAGTTCTGCAGCATGAACAACATGAACCTTTACTATCTAGTAGAGCAAAAAGAGTCCAGGACAATCTTCTTTGTGTTTAAGTGCGTAAAATAAGTACTGTTCATTACATGTAGTTTTACAAGATTTTTACACCACTTAAAAAACACAGACTCTTATGTAGTAGTGTAAAATGTAGTAGTAATCGGCAATCCTTGTAACTAATTGTGTTCTTCCACCTTTTGGTGGACAATTTGATTGGTGGATAATTTGATTTGACAGAACTTTTTTGATGATTTCATCCTGGTCAGGTAAGTCAGTTTCCAATTGGCTCCTGGCTCCATTCATATATTTCCTATCTGTGTTGTCTGTCTCTCTAGGCTACCATCACTTGTTTGTATGCTTTCATATAAATGTGTTATATTTTGATGAATTGCCCATTATAGTTATTGTTGTATGTACATTATGAGTAGTTGAGTATGATTTAAAACAGACAAGGCTTGACAATTACCACAGAGTTATTGGAAGGGTGACCCATGTGCAGGCAGGAGCCATTATAACTGAAATCCCACCCACATCCAACCCAGCTTCAAACTCTGAGCTCCAGGACCAGAAACGTTACAGCTAAACCAGGCTGAATATGCGTTGGTTGCAGACAATGGGTTTGGATGTCTTATGCTGGATAATGAGTGAAAAATGAAAACATGCAGCGTTTTTATTCCCAGCACCATATTAGGTGGTTGGTGCCTCCTCTAGTGCAACGCTCTGGGCACCAGTAATGTGAATGGGCTCTCTGATGAATGGAAGAATCTGCAAATTAAAAGAGAACTTCCCACCTTCTGTAAAAAGGCCACTCCGCAAAACATGGGAGCGCTTTTTCCAATCCAGGAAGGGAATGCGTGTAAAAATCCCACAAATTGGGAATGGAGAGACAGAGGGTGACTCAAGTGCCATTTTACCACATTACCAGCTTGGTCTAAATGCAGTCAGAGAGTTTAGTTTCTTAAAGGCATCAGTTCACCTAAAATCTATGAGCATTAACTGCCTTTAAGATAAAGCAAGCAATACTGATGCAGTGTATTTAATCCAAATTGCCAATGTTAGGTCATGCAGTTTTGTATTTAAACCCTCTGAAATACTCATCTGGAGCAAAAAATGTGTGATTGGTCATTCTTACATTCATACCTGCATTTATACATAATCTGTAAGGATAATAAGTCTAACAATTAGATAAACTCTTTTCTGGTTTTCCAGGTATAAATTAAGTCATGTCATGGACTGAATGGAGAGCTAATGGCAAATTACCAACGGAAATGGACTATTAGTGTATGTTTTGGCAAAATCTGCTTCAAGAAACCTGAGGTCAAATGTATCAATAGGAGAAAATATCCCCTAGTGCTTCAGAAACATCTATTCTACTGTTAAGGCTAGGTGTTGAAACATTACTGTGAACATTTGATTGTATTCATCATTTGATTGAGAGCATCAGGTATTGATGTTGGATGGCATTGGCGCAGTTCATTTCAAATGGATGAAGCTCTATTACTGAAAAGAGAGCAATTTAACTGTTCGTAGTCCAATGATTGGGGTGTTTATACCCCAGTAGCCAATATTGGGAATATGCACAGTGACCTCAGGCTCATGATAGGCTGGTTAAAGCGTTATGTTCTATTGGAAATGCTTTTTGTGTTAAGTTGAGTGTGCCCTCCAGTTGAGGTTATGCCTTAAAGAAGCTGAATTCATTCATAAGAAGTGATGGATACATATAATACATATAATGCAGCTCAGTGTTATCCTAAACAGACACATACACAGAAGGGGTTCAACATTATATGTTTAAGAATGAGAAAAGTGATGGCAGCCTACAGAAACTGTGGTGAAATTTTGACCACTTTTACTATTTTGCTTTGAAAAAACTCCTGCAAAAATATTCCTTTTTGAAATTATTTGGATATCTCAGTCTGAAACCAAAGTTATGACATTTTTTAAGACAAACTCTTCGGAAAACCGAAATGGGAAAATTCCACTGCATTCCACCAGGTTTGTGTTTCATCAGGAAAGAGAATTTCACAGTTTAAGAGCTTTTGTACATAGAATACAATAATTTAAACCTTTTCAACAATGAACTCCATTACTGTCATACATATATAATTTAAAAAGCTAAAATAAATAATAATACTGTGCAAATCTTCTTGGGGATTCATAAGTTTACAGAAGTAAAGCTGCTATTCAAAAGCTAGATAAATGCTTTTCACCGTCAAGGTAAACCTTTTGTTGACCATGTGTTCATATGTATGTGTCTAGCTTTATGATTGCATATTTGTCCATGTGGGTCCTGGCACGGTTTGTCCCTCAGAAAAACATCTCAGCAACATGTCTATTATGATGACAATTCTTATAGAAAATCAAACAAAAAAAAGCACTTTAAGCCTACCATCGTATTGTGTTAGTGTGTTGCTGTATCTTTTCAAAAAGGGTGATGCAAAGGCTTTAGCCACTGTGACCACATTTAATACAGGACTCTATTGAGATCTGCAACATATAGCACCCTTGTGCCCAACTGTCTAGATCCTAGCATCTGTACGTCTGGTATAAAGCCAGAGGCCACTGATCAAGCCAGACAGTAACCAAGCAGAAGAAAAGAAGATGCAAAGGTGACTATGTTGTTTGTATTGCTTATTATACACTGCAAATAATGTAGGCACCTCTGAGAGTGTCTCCCTATATAACATACTATAACCAGCCCCTGGCCCCTGCAGCATTTGCACCAGAACACATTTGCCACACAAGACGATTTCAGGCCATGTCTGGAACCATGTGTATTCGGAATCTCAGGTTTGCTGCAAACAAATGTTCCACACACTCAAGCTATTCTAGTGAGCTTCCTGGTACTCTACCAGAACTGCTCTGGGATTAGACACCCCTGCATACACAGAGTATTAGTTTTAAATTTATATGCTTGATTTTATTCAATGAAATTTAAATATCATAATCTGTCATTTCAGTTTTTGCTAGAATGTTTTTATTTATTATACACTTGGAAAATGAAATGGCTTCTGCTTACAAGGTGGTGTAGACACAGTACATGGTGTGTGTGTGTGTCTTTTAAGATCTCAGTGATTGTATTTTCACAAAAATAAGTCATTTTCCTTGCAGCTGTGTCAGTGACTTCTTATGCACTTGATTCTGTTCATCTAATAAAGTAAAAGGATGAGTAGAAGCAGAAGCAGGGCACATTGAAACCTGTTCAAGTTGTTCAGCCAGCAATAATAATAATAAGCTATAAAAAATAACAGCGACATAGCTTGGCAGTTAACAAACAAGTATAAGAAGGAATCTCATACAGAACCAGGCAAAGCTCTAAAAGGGAGAGTACTACAGACTGTGAAGAGATACTACGACTCAAAGAGGAAGACGTTGAGTTTAATTCAACATGGTTGCATTGACCAAGCACCAGCCATCTACTGTAAAAGTGTCAAATCCTAGTCTTTCATTCAGATTCACTCAGCTACGTGCATTTCTAAAATAGTGGAAGCTGATTAAAATGAACAACCAAGGAATTTAATGTTTTTGAACCATTTGACCCTTTTTTCATTTTTTTAACCTTTTGAAAAAATCCCCTAAATGTTAAATTATCTGTGCCTTTTCATAAAAAAGACAAAATAGACAAATGTAACTTTAAGAATATGTGTTTATAGGTAAATGTACAAGCTTTTGTTACAGTAGTGTCATCACAATCTTTAATGTAGAATAAATTGTCTAGGTAGCAAATTGTTCTGTGAAATACACTCTAAACTGATCATTAGCTACCAGGTTTTTCTGATAAATGTAGTTGTAGTTGTTCTAATATTTAATATTTAAAAGATTTAATATTATACTGTCATGCAATGAAATTCCACTCATTCATTTATTTATTAATTTATTTATTTTTAAGGGTTTTTTTCAGACTCAAACTAAATTTCAAAAGGCTACAAATTCTTTGGAAGCATAACGATTGCAATTATCTTTCTAAAAGCCTCATTCTGCTTGTTATACATCTTTGTAGATTAAAAAAGTGTCTTAGGATTTTTTTCTTTCTTGTAAAATCTTTTGTTTGACCAAATGGTAATTAAAAGTACATGTCTAATCTAATATCATTTAATACTGATTGATTTAATAATGCAGAATATGACAAGAAGCATTAAGAGTTGCTTTTTATAATGTAAGTAGAAAAATTTTGTTACAAAATCAAATCCACTTTGTTCACTTACTACTATAGGTCAAAAGTGTCAGTTTTCTAAATAATATACAACAGAACAGGTACATGCACATAAGCATACACACAAGCACACAAGCCAGCTCAGTATTTCTGTAACCAGAATAAACTGCTTAGCCATTTTAGGCCTGGTACCAACGCCGGTGCCCCAGGACAGACTGAACAGTGGTCAAGAACTGGTCTGCCTCCCAGTCTGCCAAAGGCACTGCCCCAAGCTCATTGCACTAGTCTTCATTGAAGATCATAATACAACCAATAATACTAAATAAAATGTGCTGTTAATTTTCTTTTCTTCTTGCAGGGATAATAATATTGCATTAAGATAATTTCATAAGTATTTCATGATGATTCATGATGAACAGATAATCCATTAAACACAAATCAGTGGGTGTGTGTGTGTATGTGTTAACACATGTCAAGAACACAAAAACTTGCGATGCAGTATTTCCCGAAAATAAACATGAATAGTTTTTAATATTAAAATATTAATAATATATTAATATTTAATTAATTTTTTGTGTTACTGCAAACATTTAATAGTTTTAAGTGGGCAGCTTTTATAACTATTATATATTATAGATAAATACATTTCTTTAAAAAAAATTCTTTTAATATATCCCTATACATGAGTGTGTGTACACACTGTGTTTGGCTCCATGCGTGAAAGCTAATTGACTACAAGACAGACAGACAACGAGCTGAAAAAATAAAGGTGAAAGGATAAAACAGCGGGCAACAAAAGCAGGTTTGATGCTTATTAAAGAAAATTGTAACTCTGGCATTACGAAACAGTAACTGCTCTTTCTCTCTCTCGCTCTCTCTTTACACTCTCCCTCTTTGTCTCTCGCTCTCTTTCCCTTTTTTCGTTGAATCTTGCCTTGGGATATCCTTAAAAATTCATCACACTGACAGTAGGATCCTCCAAACCGATCAGTGAGGCTGACAGTGAGGGTCGGACAAGGATCAGAGAGACACCCTCTCCAACTCCTCCACCCTCACCAAACACTCCCCCCCCAAACCACCACCTCACCCCACCAAAAAACCTCCCACAAGTCAAATCAGCAAAGGGAGGCCTGCCCTGGTAACACTCTGTCTCCTTGGTGACAAGCTACATCATGCTTGTGCTCCCACCCTATAGCACCTCTTTTGCCAAAAAACAGCAAAAAAAAAGCTTATCCGCCATCTATGGAAGCATTCTCATCCCTCTCTCTCTCTTTCTCTCTCTCTTGCTTTCTGTCTCTCACTTCTTCTCTTACACACCCTTACGCACTCTTGTTATGCTGGTAGGCACTCATAAGGGGGGTAGCTGATGTCTGATGTATAATTTATCTCAAAACACCAAGCAATGCTCTTTATACTTCTCTTTTCATGTCTAATGCACTGCAGTGAATTGGCACATCAGCAGCGTTACCTGCTTCAGTTTAATTACAGCAGATGAAGCTTCAGACACTGTTGTCAGACACGGATTTAAAACAAATAAGTGTGGAAAAACTTATCTCACAAATAAGCCACCAATGACAGATATATACATATAAACTGCTTCCTAAACAGACCATTACAAAAGACATTCTTTATTGCAATTAAACAACAGATACAATTAAAAGTAAACAACAAGTAAATTCACTCATTTATATTTAAGCGCGACACTGTGGCAACTTAAGTAAATGTCGCCCCACTTTAAATAACAAAGGCCAGTGCGGTTTCAAGCGTTAATTGGACTAAATCGATGTGAGAGGATCAAATTTATGGGCATTTAAATAATGCACTTCATTGTAATAACATGAAAGACCACCCACAGAGCAGCTGAGAGAGAGAGAGAGAGAGAGAGAGAGAGAGAGAGAGAGAGAGAGAGAGAGAGAGAGAGAGAGAGAGACAGAGACAG
>JBBIGC010000001.1:7499549-7510970 GCA_037576955.1 Lepidarchus adonis
TCTCTCTCTCTCTCTCTCTCTCTCTCTCTCTCTCTCTCTCTCTCTCCCTCTCTCTCTCTCTCTCTCTCTCTCTCTTTTTTGGCACATCGATCCTCAAGCTGACCTTCTGGTGCTTCATAGCCTTCTGCGGCTTACGAAGACACAGGGAGAGATAGAGTGCGGGAGAGTGGAAGAAGAGAGGGGAAGACGGATTGGTCAGAAGAAAGGAGGAAAGATGTAAAAAAAAATTAGAAAATAAAAGGAGGCACCAAAAAAAATTCTGGTCTTATAATGACATTCAATAATAAAAATCTTATTCTAATAGAAATGACCAGAAATGTAATTACGCTTGCAGTTAATTTTTTATTATCCATATATCTTCCCTATCATATAAAAAACACATAAATGACTCAAAAATACATTATACACTTAAACCACACAATGTAAGTGTACAGTTACATAAGTAAATGTTTTACATTATTGAATAAACTGTTTCACATTATTTTTCAGGACTTTACAGTATTAAGTGTGGCCTAATGGTAGGAGACGTGGGGTTGATTCCCAGAACCAAGAATGCAGAGATTATATTTCCCTACATGGGACAATAAAGGACTCAAATTAAATGTAAAAAACATTATGGGTGATTATACCATTAGAAAGACTTTTGCTTTAGTATTCCAGCTTAATTAAGGAATCGGATGCGGAGATGGTAGTGTTATCTACTCTGCTATCCATCTGAGTGCGATGAAACAGTGCTAGTGAATGTGCAAATGTAAACGTATGCTCAAGCTGAAAATAGTAGACAAAATTTTTTTACACATTAAAATAAGTTTTTAGTTGCTAATATTGCTAAAATGCTAATATAATGCCATTCACATGTTTTCAGTGAAAAATCAGAGGACAGCACAGATGCCTGGGAACTAGTATTACAACTCATTGATTTTCCATATATTTCAAGTATTTTCATGCTTTAAATCACTAACGATAAATGTTAATAAGCAGGTGCTAATTCACTGTAATATATGGTACGTTTTGTGACAGGAACATTTAGTGAAAAACAGGAATCGTTTCGTTTGGAAACGTTTTCAAGTAGCGTGAACCATGGTCACAAACACAGCACAACCACAGCCTCCTTAATATAAAAAATATATGTGTTTAAATTTAATATAACACATTTATGTGGTGGTTAAAAATCAGGCAGAAAGTGCATTTACTGTATATAAAGGCTACTGTGAAATAGGTTACTCTTAAACCAAGACACAGAGAGATACAAGAGTGCTCATACTGAAATACACATAGAAACAACATATGCTATAACCTTCGACCTAATGCTTTGTAGGTCCCTCTCATTCTCCTCTGACTGTGATGCACTGTATGTTCTGTATGACACCTGGCATCAGGCTGGCCATCCCCACATGCATCAATGAACCTTGGGTGCCCATAAACCTGTCACTGATTCAACAGTTGTCCGTCCCTGGATCACTTTTGCGAGATACTAACTACTGCAGACCTGGAACACTCCACAAGACCTGCTGTTTTGGAGATGGCCATTTTTCCTGCTTCAAACACATCAATTTGAAGAACTGACTGTTTACCTGCTGCCTAATATATTCCACCCTTCTGCCAATGTAATGACATAATTAGGCAGTCAACATTATTCACCTTACCTGCCCTGTTATGTCTGATCAGTCAAATGACATATAGGCTCCCAATATATTGTGCTCCCCTATACGTGTGTTTATTGTTTAAAAAGAGAGCAGGTCTAATGTTACACAGTAAAGAAATCATCTTTATGCTTATAAACCAATAACAGTGAGAGTATATTAAGAAACCCTAATGCTACCCACAGACGTGCTCATTCTTGCACATCCTCATCCTCATGGCTCTTTGGCCAGTCGCTGTTGGCGATGGGCCTATGTGCTGATTGGCCATTGGGGCAGGCTGTAGCTGGGACCTGTCTGTGGGCTGACACTGACGAATAGTTTTTAATACCTGCAGCAACGCTGCATCATCTGGACCTTACAGTGTCAGTGTGTGTACACACCCACACACACACACACACACACACACACACACACACACATACGGCTTTGGATTATTTATTGGATATATTTATGCCCTAACATCCAAGTTCCCAAACAAAAAGTGCAAACCTTTGAACTATATGCAGTGTTTTTAAGGCCATCTGTAGCTGAGTTACAAATGTAAATGCTTATTTAAATTCACAATGTTGCTAGAATATTCCACATTTTTGCATGAATACAACCTAAAACACCATTCAATTTGATTCGAAGTCCTAAAGAGATTAAAAATAAATACATGAGACAACAACTATATTTTGTCATTTTTCTGTTGAGGAAAACGACCCAATATAACATTCACTATGGACACTGTTTAACCTCACAGCTGTTCATCTGAAGGTAAAATTAGAGTCATTCTCAATCAATAGGACAAGAATTGGACATGAGTGAACACCTTCTTTTACTAAAAACAAAAATGTTTTTAAATTTAAAAGCTTGTCTGTGTAAATGTATCACGGTACAAAGGAGATTTCTCAGGACCTCTCCTCAGAAAGTGAGCTTTAGGTTCTCATTAGGCTGTAAATAGTTTTGAATCCATTAATCCTCAGTTGGACCATTGTTAATCTCCCCAGGAATGGCTGACCAACAAAGATCAGAATAGCTCTCTCACATTGGCTAAAATTTATTAGTGCACCTCCAGTTTGCTAACATCACATGGTCAAGTGTAATTGAAAATATTTTGTAGACAAATACAACAATTTTTTTTTATTTAAATAAGAAGTGCAATGTTTGTAGAAAGGAAAGCACTTCATTCCTGCATAAGAATGCTACTACACATACTGATGAAAATATTGTGGATTGGGTCTGTTTATCTGCATCCGGGAATGAATGCTGAAATATACAATCATATCAAAGGGTCATTATCCAGATATCTGTTTCCTCTGATTTGAGTAGGACTACCGACATCCCAGAGTTAAAGCTGTTAAAGCAGTTCTGTACAAAGCAAATGCCAATGTGCAGGATCATTTAACATTGAACACTTAAACTCTATCAAACCTTAGATATAGGTTAAATAACAAACCTTAGATAGGATCACTCACAATAGTGTACACACACCAGACTAATGGAAAAGACCACAGACAAACACAGCAGCAACACACTGTCCACATCACCCACAAAGCATCACATGTTAACAGCATGGGACCATTTGCACATGCGTACACACACATGCATGCACATGAGAAGTGAGAAAAAGTGATTTCCCAAAAAGGTTCACTAATTCTCTATGAAAGGAAAGGGTGCGATCGATAAATCATTTCTAAATAGATTGTAAAGAAAAAAATGATATCCTGAGTCTGATGACACCAGATAATCTCCAACAGAGAGAGAATGAGAATGAGAGAGAGATAAAGATAGAGAGAGAGAGTGAGAGACAGAGCGATAGACCAAGAGAGAGAAAGAGAAAGAGAGAGAGAGAGAGAGAGAGAGAGAGAGAGAGAGAGAGAGAGAGTACCTTAATCTCAATAAATTAAAGAGCACTGTCCTTTATATGTACCTGCTTTAACTAATACCACGTTAGCTCAAAGGACTTCAAACAACCGGCAGAAATCTCACTTACCATGTCCGTGATGGGTCTGCAGAAATTTACCAGAAGTAGAACAGAAATATATATATATATACACACCGTATTTCCCTTACGATTACTGCAAACCTGGTTTAAATGGGGCAGCCTATCATGACAACACATTCACTAAATTTATAATTCGGAGAAAAAAAGACGAAATGCCCAAATTATTAGTAGAATTTAAATGTACTGTTTGCTGCAGTAATGAACAAAAAGCAACGCAAAGCAAAGACAGATCAGTGATGGCATCACCACATCCAGCCTCTCAAATTTGTTCAGCATTTTGCTACATTACATTACGTTCTAGTGCATAATACAAGCTGGAAAAGCTCAATTTAATAGAAATAAAATAAACATTTGTTGGGTGGGAAAAAATTTGTTTTTAATTTTTGTTTGAATGACAGGAGGGTGGAGGTACTGCAGTACAGCGATGTCAATCATCTACAATCGTCTACATGGAAATTCTTCATTATTAAATTAGCAACAATGAAATGCAAAAATTTTTAGGCTTACCTTTCTTCAAATCGTTCAAACCAGATCTATAAACGGCATCATCGATTGCTTTCATCACCGGTATCGCTCTCTGATATTGCAGACATTGCTTTGAGAAAGCAACAACCTGGAGCTTAAATTCTGCAGAGTAGTTTATGCGTTGCAGTATGATATCTGTAAAAAAAAATTATCGTTTATGCTCAACTACAGTGTAATGTCACTACTGCAAAAGTCTCCAGGGGCCAAGTTAGATGCTTTTGTGGGGAATAATGGTAATTACATAGACAGACAGACAGACAGACAGACAGACAGACAGACAGACAGACAGACAGACAGACAGACAGACAGACAGACAGAGAGATAGATCTAGGCATCATATTTGCAAGCATTTCATGACATAACTTTAAACAGATTCCAGAGTAAATTTTACATTAAATGATTAAGTACTATGTTTAAGATGTTTTTCCCGTCAGTTACAACATGAAGTTGGTGTGTTCCTAAAGTGTAAACTGTGGACTTAATTTATACCCACAGTCATAAAATGTGTTATGCAAATAGTTAAGTGAGTAGAGGATGAACAGTTCTCCAAAACACATAAAGTTAAAGTTAAAAATCCTTTTCCATATTTTAAGTATTTTAAATGGTATACAATTTGTTCTGTTGTTCTATATATTATATGTTCTATACAAAATGTATAGTGAAAATAGGAAGTAGACCCTTGGAAAAGTTTGGACACCCTGCAAAGTCAGTATCACTCTCTTTGGTAAGCATCACAGCTTGTAAACGCTTTTGGCCAAGAAGCTTTCATTCCTTGTCTTAGGGAGTTCTGCCCATTGTTCCTTGCAAAAGGCTTCTAGCTCCATGAGATTCATGGGCCCGCTTGCTTGCGCTGCTCTTTTGAGGTCTATACACAGATTTTCAATGATTTTTTAGGTCAGAGGTTTATGAGGGCCATGGCAAAACCTTCATGTAGTGCTTTTTGAAGTACTCCATTGTCGATTTAGAGGTGTGTACATCATCATTCCACTGGACTTGTTTCCAAAATGCATCAGGCTTGTTCCTTTGCAAACCTCTGAAACTGGATTTTATGGTGAGGGTGCCAGAAAGGTTTTCTTCTGATGACTTTTTCATGAAGGTCATATTTGTGCATGTATTGCTGCACTTTAGCACCACACACCACCACTCCAGAGTTAATTATTTTTGATTGTTTGTTTCTAGCAACTCTACAGGCAGTCATCGCTGAAAATTTTCTTGGTCTTCTAGACCTCAACTTGATCTCCACCGTTCCTGCTAATCACCATTGCTTAACTACACTATAACTATACACTTTGCTATGTTCTTTGAGTCTTCTCCCACTCTGTGGCCATAAATGATTTAAAATTTCAGAGCGCTTGGCATTTGTTTAGAGGAACTCATGGCTGCTGATTGTTGAGACAATTTCTTAAAAATCACTGTGAATATGCCATTGACCTAATACGCGAGGTTTGAGACCATGATAAAAGTTATCTGAGAGCTCATATCTCTTGGGACACCCAACTTTTAAAGGTGCTTCTTTTTTCACAAACTATACAAAAATCTAAACTAATCATGCTTAGAATTCTGGAAAATATCTTTAATCTTTGTGTCTTTTGGAGATAATTGCTATGATTATGCTACAATGTATTCCTTAATGATATTCTAGGAATATATAAACATTTTCCCATGGCCTTGGCCTACAAGCTCAAATTATGATCAAAACAGGTAAACACTTCCAGCAACAGCAACTCACCACGTAACAAATGTAATTCATAAACCGCATTGAATTTGCCATTTCACTGACTTTTACATGCCCAGCTCATTAACTGCGTAATATATACTAATTGCCAGCAAGGATGAGGGGCCGGCCACAGCACACGTGAGAGCACCCTAATGACTGAGGACGGCAAGGCAAGTGAATCAAGACGTTGTCTTTCCCTCACGGGGAGTTAATTGCATGGTTCAGGCCCGATTCACACATTACATGAGAATTATGAGGCGTATTAGTTCTCTTTTCAGAGGAAATTAGCATCCTTGCCTTGCCCCTGCTGTGTTCCTGATTTATGCTTTGGTCTAATGAATATAAAACAGCTCTCTTAATCAAGGCTGATAGAAGACTGCATGAGTATTCAGTACAATAACTATAGCTCCATCTATTTAAGCCATTGGATGCAATAAATAAGCTCAATTAATGTACATTTGTAACTGGATCAATGCTGTAAGTGAAATCAAGCATACAGAAGCTTAATATAGAAAGAATAAATAAGAAATAGATCCTATTATAATATAGAATATCAATGCCACACAGTAATCAGCATTACATACAGTTTTCCCTAGTGTATCTGTTCCATCATCATAAATACAAAACTGTAATAGAAACCAGGTCTTTTGAGGAATTGACACCATTTGCACAAATAGCTATTTATTGTTCCTGGTCGTTAGGTCTCTTGTCTTGTCAGTATGTTTTGTGTCCTGTTACTTGTCTTTTAGAGAAAGTCTATTTAATTTAATTTAAACATTTTGTAATCTACTTTTAAAAACTTGGAAGGCATGCACACCAATGAGCATTTTGGTTCACATGTAGATTCTGCACATAGTATGCGAATTGAGAATAAAAAACTTGAACTATTTGAACAAAATAACACATTTTCTATAACACAGTTGAGGGTCTTTCTAAATTGCATCAAAGCATCGACTCTAATGGCGCAAAATCGCAAGTTTGCTTCCTGATGTAATATCCATCTCTGGTTAGGAGTCCATGATAGGGTGATGTTGGCAAAAACGTTCGACAAACAAACAACAACAAAATTCTGTGGCGAACAGAGCTCTACATGATTGCATAATACTTTAGAAAGCTGTACAACAGATGACCTGAAATGTAACCACAAAATATTTTCTATATCATTCATTTTTCCTAAAATATTTCTTTGTTTAATGAACTGTATTGTTTTTTATCATCCATAAATGTACTTTGCCCAAAATATAATATTTAACGGTTACGTAGTGTGATCGGGATTTCACTAAATTTGTGAGCCCGTTAAAGCTAAAGACATAGCTAAAGACTAGACTGTCATATTTTGACCAAAATGACTTTTGATGGTTTGAATACATTAATATTGACACTTCTGTGATCCTAACTCTGGTTAAAGCCACATTTGTATATTGCAAACATCTATCATTTCAGTATTATGGATGTAGAGTATGTTGTGCAGCTCTCATGAATATTTACATTACAGCGTGCCCTGCACTGGATCTGCGGCACCCGCTGGTCCTGTTATTCATATATTTAACATAATGTAAGTGATATTTTTGTTTGTTTTGTTTTTTGAGAGTTTTGTAAAAAAGATTGAAAGGTTTTATATTCCTCAGATATATTTTGATCAAGCAAGGAGTGATTAAGCATAAGCAATGAATCATTCTAGTTTACAATACACATAGTGAATTATGTAGAACATACAATTAGCAATTAAAATATGAACCAGAATAATGTTCATTATTATTATTGTTTTTATTACCACCTTTATACAACCTTTAACCCAAGCATCATATATTATTTAATTATAGTATTTCAGTGTCACTGAAGCAAAGCACCACCTTGATGGACCCTGTATGGGCAACTTTTTAATCATGCAATCCGTCAGAACCACCAACCTCCCATACATGAGTAATTGAGTGAGTGAGTAAATTAGTGAGTGACTGAGCGAGTGAGTGACTGAATTTATGTATGGGTGAGTAAATGAGTGAGTGAATGAGTGAGTAATTGAGTGAATAAGTGAATGAATGTGAGCAAGTGAGTGAGTGAATGAACATATAAGTGAGTAATTGAGTGAGTGAATGAGTGAGTGAGTGAAGGAGGAAGTGAGCGAGTCTGTGAATGAACAAGTGAGCGAGTGAGTGAGTGAGTTAGTGAGTGAGAATTTAGTGAGTATTTGAGTGAATAAGTGAATGAGTGGCTGAATGAGTGAGTGAGTCATAGAGTGAGTAATTGAGTGAGCGGGCAAGTGAGTGAGTGAATTAGTGAGTGAGTGAGTGAGTAATTGAGTGAGTGAGTGAGCGAGTGAAAGATTGAGTAATTGAGTGAGTGAGTGAAAGATTGAGTAATTGAGTGAGTGAGTGAGTGAGTAAGTGAGTGAGTGAGCAATTGAGTGAGTGGGTGGGTGAGTGAGTAAGTGGGTGAGAGTGAATGAGTGAGTGGGTGAGTGAGTGAGTAAGTGGGTGAGAGTGAGTGAGTGAGTGAGTGAGTGGGTGAGTGAGTGGGTGAGAGTGAGTGAGTGAGTGGGTGAGTGAGTGAGTGAGTGGGTGAGTGAGTGAGTGGGTGAGTGAGTGAGTGAGTGAGTGAGTGAGTGAGTGAGTGAGTGAGTGGGTGAGTGAGTGAGTGAGTGAGTGAGAGAGGTGAGAGATGCTGTCCTGGTGCTGTACCTCCTGCAGGTTGGTGAAGAGGCTCCAGTCACAGTTGGTCAGAGCCACAGCCACGTCCCACGTGTTCATACTCAGCATCCTGACAAGCGGCGGCTGCAGCTGAGCATCATCAGTCACCGAGCTCTGAGGAGAAGCAGAGCAGAAACCCACAGCTTCAACATCTCCCACAGCTTCTCCATCATCTCCCACAGCTTCAACATCATCTCCTACAGCTTCAACATCTCCCACAGCTTCTCCATCATCTCCCACAGCTTCTCCATCATCTCCAATATCTCCCACAGCTTCTTCAACATTTCCCACAGCTTCTCCATCATCTCCAATATCTCCCACAGCTTCTTCAACATCTCCAACAGCTTCAACATCTCCCACAGCTTCTCCATCATCTCCAATATCCCCCACAGCTTCTTCAACATCTCCCACAGCTTCAACATCTCCCACAGCTTCTCCATCATCTCCAATATCTCCAACAGCTTCTTCAACATCTCCCACAGCTTCTACATCATCTCCAATATCTCCCACAGCTTCTTCAACATCTCCCACAGCTTCTCCATCACCTCCAATATCTCCCACAGCTTCTTCAACATCTCCCACAGCTTCTCCAACATCTCCCACAGCTTCTTCCACATCTCCCACAGCTTCTTCCACATCTCCCACAGCTTCTTCAATATCTCCCACAGCTTCTCAAACATCTCCCACAGCTTCTCAAACATCTCCCACAGCTTCAACATCTCCCACAGCTTCTCCATCATCTCCATCATCTCCAACATCTCCCACAGCTTCTTCAACATCTCCCACAGCTTCTTCAACATCTCCCACAGCTCACAGTAAACGCTCCTCCACAGTGGGTTTGGTGTGAACTGGTTCAGACTGGGATTCTCTACAGTGGAAGTGAATGGAACCAGACGTCTCCAACACAAACATAGTCTTTCCTCTCCAAACCCCCAGTGAAGTGAAAGAGAAGTGAAAGTGATCATACAACATTGTGAACAAACCACAGCAGACAGACACCACAACGAAATGCTCCTCTGCATTTAACCCATCACACGTGCAGCAGTTGCTATGGTGATGATTGTGAAATAGTGAATCTGAACTAAATAACTTTGGGGACTATTTTACCTCACAGCGTCCTGCATGTACCCCTCCACCATGAATGGGTGTAGTTTTAGGACCAAAAGCTTCTCCAGACTCTGGTAGAACAATGTCTCAGGCACCAGCAGCATCTTCATCATCATCTCTCTCACACACACACTCACACACACACTCGCGCATACACACACACACTAACCATGATCTCAGTCAGGTCTCTCCTGCACACACACAGTCTGCCGGCAGCGCTGAGGGAGTCTGAGTACACACACTGCTGTGGCTGGAGCACAAGCTTCTCTATAGAGAGAGAGAGAGAGAGAGAGAGAGAGAGAGAGAGAGAGAGAGAGAGAGAGAGAGAGATGAATATAAAGAACAGAGTAATGTATAATTTTGTCCAGTAGGGGGCAGTGAGGGACAGTGTTTGAACCTCAGCACTGATCAGGGGTCAGTTTGTTTTCAGATGAATTTCTGTAACTTATTTTAACAATAATTCACAATACAAGACAAATACTTAACACTACTAAAAGCAAAGGATTGTGGGAAAGATCCTTATTTACACAGATCACGGCCTGTGGTCACTTAAAACAACAGTCAGCTTAAATTTATATTTATAATATTAAATGAAAAAACAATAACATTATTTTAATATATGATATAATCTTTTCTATACATTAATGTAATGTTATGTTTGAAATTAATCACTAAATCATTAAACTTGACATTAGAACACACACACACACTCACCTACACTAAGGGGTTAAACGACACTGTGGTGATGGAGGACTCACCTCAGCCCCACCCTCATGCTCCACCCCTCTCCCCAAATCCCAACTGAACCCAATTATTATCACTATTATCACCATTATTATTATTACTGTTATTACTGTCAGACTGTGCAGTGTCATTACCGTCCACCAGGGGACGCAGCACACATTACTCTGATTACTTTCTACAACTCAGACTCCTGCTTTAACTATGGGGAGGACCACCTTACCCACCCATAGAGACAGACACCCAGAGAGACAGACACCCAGAGAGACCGACAGAGACAGACACCCAGAGAGACAGACAGATACACACCCAGAAAGACAGACACCCAGAGAGACAGACACCCAGAGCGACAGACAGAGATACAGACAGAGACACACCCAGAGAGACAGAGACACACAGAGAGACAGACAGAGACACAGACAGAGACACACCCAGAGAGAGAGACACCCAGAGAGAAAGAACCAGAGAGACAGACATCCAGAGAGACAGACACCCAGACAGTTATACAGAGTGATGGGGAAGAGGAACAACCAACCAACCCAGAGAGAGAGAGAGAGAGAGAGAGAGAGAGAGTGATGGAGGAGGGGCAGGTGAGTGGTCAGTGACATCAGCAGTACCTCTGGAGTAGGTGAGGATCACCAGCACCATGTCGTCCTCCACACACTCCAACCGCTCCACCACCGCGGACAGTAGCTCCTGCGCCGTCACAGCGGGGTGTGTCCTCACACTGACGTACGAGTCCATGGTCACATACACACGGCACAGAACTGAGGACACACACACACACGCACGCACGCACGCACGCACACACACGCACGCACACACACACGCACACACACACGCACACACACACACGCAAGGTTTACTATATCTGTGAGGACAGACCACCTCCTAGTGTTTCCTGGTCATTTCAGCAGTGATTTCAGTGAAGAACAAGAGGTGGAGCTGGAACACAGTGTTCCTCCACCCTCTGATGCAGTATTAGTACAGTACTGTAGAACAGGAAGTAGTACT
>JBBIGC010000001.1:7542171-7556692 GCA_037576955.1 Lepidarchus adonis
GATGGTCATAAATGTACATCACTGCATTGAGCCAAACATGTTCATGCTGCTATGCAAGGAAAACAATATATATTTTACATCTAAAGTATACTCTGTGTGTGTGTGTGTGTGTGTGTGTGTGTGTGTGTGTGTGTGTGCGCGCGCGTGTAATTTTTTTTTTTGCATTTTTATTGTTGGTAGATCTTTTTGACTTGGTCAATTTAAAAGTAGCTCGCAAGCCAAAAAACTGAGCACCCCTGGTTTACGGTAACACGCGGGCGCCATGACGTGAGCATGTGCAGTGTGTGAGAGGCTGGTGTTTGCAGAGATAGGAGGGTTGCACTGTTTTTTGTTGTTATTGCTGAGATGTTTATGTTTTTTTTTAAACGTTTAAACGATTAAACGTTTATGTGGATTGGTGAGATTGGGGGAGGGTTAGTAGTTCTGTATGTGCGTGTGTGTGTGTGTGTGTGTGTGTGCGGGACAGGTGAAAGAGAACTGTTCTTTGCTCTGCTAATTCCCCATGCACTGTTTTGCCACAAGTCACCTCCCCAACACATTTACTGCTGTGTATGTTGAAGCCATTAAAAAGAGCATTTCTATCTGGAGTAACGTTTCCTAAATGCTTTACTGTAATTTGAGAGCGTTCATACATGTTGCCGACTGTAAATAAAGCACAGTGCTGTTCAATAAAACCTCTGCAGCATCATTACATGCATGAGTTCTGGCTTACATCATGACATAACTCGAAGACCCCCTTTTTTCTTATTTCAGTGATATGTCTGGAGAGTAAAAATATTTTAAGACATGTAGTTTGCATATCTAAATGTAATTGTCCGCAGAACTACTACTAAAATTATTTGTAAGAGATCAATGATCAAATGCCTTCATGATTCATCAAGAAGACATAATTAGTCTTAGTTTTAAAAAGTTATCATGTTCATCTGGTATGTCGTGTATTGAGGCTGAGTAAGTGTTAATAATGACAAAGTGTTAATTTGAAAAAATTAATTAAAAAATTTAAAGTGTTAATAATAATAATGTGTGTACAGGCCTGGAGAAACAGTTAAGCCTTGATATTTGTGAATAGAGATCAGCTGTGTGTGTGTGTGTGTGTGTGTGTGTGTGTGTGTGTCACAGGAGGAGGAGTTCAGAGCACGGCCACGTTTGGACATCATTCAGCCATTGCCAGAGAGCTGTGAAGAGATTTCTTCTGATGCTCTAACCGTTCGCAATTTTCAGGGGAATGAATGCCGGGACTACAGGCTGGGTAATGAAAAAAAGAGAGATAAACTAAATATTGGGACTAGAGGTGCAGCAGTAAACCAGTATTGACAATAATAATTATATTTTAAAAACAAAATATTGATATCATTTAATACAAATAAGACATTACTGACCTGTAACTTAGAGGTTCACAATCCAACAATAGGTCATAGAATTGCCCCTTAATGCCAGTGTGACCTCCCCTCCTCCCGCTCCACTGTTCCACTTAGTTATGCTCGCACTAAGACTGTAAATAAATGTATTGCGACATTATTGTCTCAGTTGTTGTATTACTACTTTTGGGATCTTTTAACTGTCCATTAACCCTCAGCAAGAATTCCACACTCCTATGTGACCCCAGAGCTAATGAGCCACTAATAAAGAGCAATGTGTTCAAAAGCAGTTTCAGACAGCAAGTATCTAACTCATGAAAGAGTGAAAATTGTTTGGGACAATAAATGATGGTATACTGCCTTGATTTAAGTAGTTACCTTGTACCTTTTGATTATGTATTCAGGTCATCTTCATAAATCAGTTTATATGAACTGTCCAGTAGTCGTTTTTATTTCTTTAGCACTTTTTTACTGTTTTAATTGTTGTCATGGCTCTACAAAACCACTAATGAGTATGCTCAGTGTGACAGAGGCAAGGAAAACAAATCCCTAAATAAAACCATATTCTACTATCTTTTGTGTATAGAGCACTCTGAGGGAGAATCACTGTTCTACATCATCAGTCCTAAAGATATTGTGGTGGCTAAAGAACGAGACCAGGATGACCATATAGATTGGCTGCTTGACAAGAAGAAATATGAGGTCTGCCATAGTTTTTGGAACACTTATTTTTTAATTGTTATTAGGTAGAGTATTAGATTATGTTTTAGAGCTCCACTGGAATGCACAGCTTTTTCTTATGTCTTTGTATTTGTTCTAGGAGGCACTAATGGCAGCTGAGATCAGCTTCAAAAATATCAAGAGGCATGATGTTCAGGTATAGACAGCTGGATTAGAACATACAACCCTTATTTTACCCAAGTTTCAACTCAATGAGTAGTGTTTCTGTTTTTGACAATATCATTACTTTTATATTGGACTGTATATGCTGCTGAAAGCGTGGTATACTTACTGTACATATTCTCAATGAGCAGAAAATTGGGCTGGCCTACATCAATCACCTGGTGCTGAAAGGAGACTATGACACAGCTGCCAGGTATTGAAGCAGTTTATATTGTAATTAAAGATTAAAGGAGAGAAACCTACATTGTCTGTCTGTACCATTTGTCCAATAGAAAATGTCAGAAAGTGCTGGGGAAGAACATGGATCTTTGGGAGAATGAAGTGTACCGGTTCAGAACTATTGGACAGTTAAAGGTAAGTTAGTCTGAATGCCAGTTCATTCTGATCAGAATTTAATCTGCCATGACAATTTGGTACAGATTTCAAGCGGGAAGTCAGTGGACCAAGATATGACCACAACCATAACAACTTTAAAAGTTCTCTTCACAAAAATTATATTGCATTATATTCCATTGTTAAAGGTTAAGTTTGGATAAGTTTCACATGTATCCATTATTTTAAGCATGACAGTGTTTTATGTTTATCAGTACAGCTTGTATTGCTGTGATGTAGTTAAAAAATAGTGTGTTACACTGTATTACCAAATGGCACAACCATAATAGCATTCACCTTTTCATTGTTAATCAGTCTGAATGTTGAGGAAACCATGACTAAAAAGATTGGTAATAATCTGTTGTAATAATCTGTGAATTACTGGCAATATTTCCACCAACACCATCAATATGAGCAAATTGTTAGTAAGTAGCTTTCATATATTAAATATGAAATAGCCAAGACAGTGGAAAAGATGGAGGTAATTAGATTTGATTATATATTAACAATGGGTACGGATTCTCTGGCAGAAAACAGGTTAAAAAAGAAATGGAAGGTGATCAGTATAACATGCATTGGCCTGGCAGTTTGTTTTCCATATGGCTGTGATGATTTTTTTTATTTTTATTGAGATTTCTGTTTGAGCAATATCTTCACAAAACAAAGGAATACATCCAACATTAATAAGCACATTAGCTGATGTATAGATTATGTGAAAATCATTCAGGCCTTTGGGTGGTTTCAGGCTGATTCACACACAGTAGTACAGTAAAGTGAGCTTATAGGTGTGTGATTTCAAATACAACTCCCTGTCGTTCTCTTTGTCTCTCTTCCTCCAGGCCATCAGTCAGTACTTGCCTAGAGGTGACCTGCGCCTCAGACCTGCCATTTATGAGATGATCCTGCATGAATTCCTCCAGACTGACTATGAGGTGAGGGAAATAATATATTTTTATTTAGAGGTCAATAGAGAAGGGTGGCACAGTTCAGGGGTCAGTATGTTGTTCTAAAACACAAACATTGCTTTTGCAGGGTTTTGCCACATTGATTCGTGAATGGCCAGGAAAGCTGTACAACAACATGACTATAGTTCAGGCAGTGACTGACCACTTAAAGAAGGACCCCAACAACAGCATCCTGCTCACCACACTGGCTGAACTGTGAGTACCATTAGATCTCACCTTAATAAAACAGTGTTGCAAATGTAGAATGTACTCAAGTCTATAGTTTAGTTTAAGAAAAGGAGACGATCAAAGCAGCAGTTTGATTAAGACTTCACCACAAGGGCTATTATGCTATTACATGGACTAGATCAAGGTCTAAAGCATGGCTATCCAAAGTAGAGTTTGCTGGTCCACTACAAATTTTGGTTTTTGGTCCATTTCATATATTGCCCTTATAAAATGTCTGGACAACCCAGTTTAGAAGATGACTGAAACTGTAAACAAGATACCACCATCTGAGTCATTCTACCACCAACATGCACTACCATGCCATGACAAACTTCTCAACCTATTCTTATTGCAAATGGAGGTTCAAGATTTCAAGATTCAAGATGTTTGTCACATACATTGGTGTGAAAACGTGTTTCTAATTTCTTGTTTTTTTCTATGTTTGTCACACTTCAATGTTTCAGATCATCAAACTAATTTCAATATTAGTCGACAACAACACAATTAAACACAAAATGTGTTTATGTGAAGGATTTTATTATTAAGGGTGAAAAACCTACCTGGCCTGAGGAGCTGCCTGGCAAAGTGAAGTAGAACAAAACGATTCTCAAAAAAAATTATGCAGAGTTCGAAAGAAATTCAGGAACAAATGAGAAGTAATTAAGATCTATCAGTCTGGAAAAGGTTATAAAGACATTTCAAAAGCTTTGGAACTCCAGCGAACCACAGTGAGAGCAGAGGTGAACCTTCCCAGGATTGGCTGGTCTACAAAAATGACCCCAATAGCGCAGCAACTACTCATCCAAGAGGTGAAAAAGACCCCACAACAACATTCAAAGAACTTCAGGCTAATATTTAAGTTTGTTTGATGATCTGAAACCAAGGAAATCAGCAAAGGGGCAAACACTACTGTACGAGTCAAGTCAAGTCCAATCTTATTTTTATAGCGCTTTTTACAACTGACCTTGTCACAAAGCAGCTTTACATAATTTACAGAATCCTGGTCTGAGCCTCTAATGAGCCAAAGGCGACAGAGGTGAGGAAAAACTCCCTAAAGTGTAGGAAGAAACCTTGGGAGGAACCAAGGCTCAGAAGGGGAACCCATCCTCCTCTTGTCAACACTGGAGAGTGATAACAGACATAGAATATAAATTAATAAATAAGAACTAAGAGTAGTAATGAGTCCAGTTTGAAGAGGTCTCTGCAGTTCCTTATGTGCAAGGGGGGGTTTGAGTTAAGATCAGGTAAGTGGTTCTGTCCATATGGGTTACATCATGTCAGGGTTAGTCTGCATCACCATGGTCCAGGCCAGTGAGTGGAACAGGATCACTGGTACCAAATACAACATGCAGTGAAATGTATCCTGATCCTAAAAAAAAAAATTAAATTAAGTTAGCAATTTTTAAGTATAAGGCTAATATAAAGACAAATAAAAGGGTAAGCAAGCTAGAATGCAAGATGGGTGAGTTAAAGCAAAATTTAAATATGCATTTTAATGACAAACACGTAAAAAGCTTTACAAAATAAATATGTTTGCCATAGTCCTAACATCCTTTTTTTCTTTCATTTTGTATGAGAGCTATATATCTGCTTAGCAAATGTTCTATCAACATGCTGAGTTTGCAAAAAGAAATACACAAAAAGTATTTGTATGAGAGTATGAATGATGAGAGATTATGGCTAAACCATGAGACTTGACTGTTGTGCGTGTTGTTGTAGCTAATGGACAAAGAATGGGCCCTTATTGATCCATTGTACAGTGATCACACAGTTAGTAACTGGACATTGTAGGTGTTTCTGGTCAAATGACCTAATAATTTGGCAACTCAGTGTATTTTTATGACATTTCTGTTTAGATACACATATGACCAGCGCTATGATCGAGCATTGGAAATCTACTTGAGGCTCAGACACAAAGATGTTTACCAACTCATTCATAAACACAACCTGTTCTCCTCCATCGAGGACAAGATCGTTCTCCTCATGGATTTTGATAAGGAGGTGAGACATTTTTCTTTGATTTTGTGTAACTCCTTTATATATTATATAAGTGCTTCGGTCAACAGCATACCCAGTATGAAACAAACATGTTTGAAAGATCTAGTGATATCACAAATGATCTTATACTCTTAACTAAGATACTTTCAGAAAGTTCAAAGTACTTAAAAGTAAATATCTTAGTATTATGAGTACAAGATGCTTTAGTGTAAGGTTATTTTGAAGGGTGTAGTTAAGGAGTTTGATACCAGGAACTGATGTTCATTGTCCTCACAGTTATAGATTCTTTAGTTGACGTTGTTATGTTTTGGGTGGCGCAGACAGAATGCTTTGATTAATCGTCGCATAGATATGAAAGATGTGTCTGCCTCTTTCTCTCTCGTTTTCAGAAAGCTGTTGACATGCTGTTGGATAATGAAGATAAAATATCAGTGAGTTCACCCCACCACCCCTGCCTTCTGATTATAAACACACTAACTCTGTATACTGATATATATCTCCTTTTTATTCTTACCTTCTTGTGCTTCTCTCGGTCAGACGGACAGAGTGGTGGAAGAGCTAAAAGACAGGCCTGAGCTATTGCATGTGGTAAGTAGAACTGATCACTATATGTATAATCAGAAAGAGAATTTTTGTAATTTACAGCTTTGTTCTATCCACGACTTCCCTGTTTCAGACCTCAGGGGAACAAACAACTTAATTGTACTCACTGTTTCTGCGTCTCATTTCTCTACTCTAAAAAAACATGAATTTGGGTTTTTTTCAGGAACCTTATGTGAGGTTTCAACAGTATCACCAGGAAAAATACCCTAAAACAATCCTCTTCAATTCGATTTCATATGGGCACTATTGTTACATTGACTTTAAAACCATAAAGTTAATCTTTAATGCTAACATGTTACAGAAAAGAGGAAAATCCTAATTCCCATGGATTGACTCCACTGTAACAAGAATCCATGTGCTACAGGAGTAAGAGCAAGAGTCTCGAAGCATTGACTAACGTATATGTCATATATGCACTAATTCGTTTATAATTGTGGTGAACTCTTGGTTTGATCATGAGCCTTAGATGTCCATGACCCTGGGATTTACTGGTAGCCATTTCTTGGAACACAGACCTGCCATTTTAGAGATGCCCTGTTATCTAAACATCTCAGTCTGGCCCTATGTGGTCCTTACTTTGCCAAAATCAAAACCTGGCTGCTTATTTGCTGCCGAATATGTATGTTGTGGCTGATCATTGTATTTTGAAACTGTAGTTCAAACTAAGTGAACTGCTTTTAAATGGGGAAAATCTAAGAAAATAAGTGTGAGTACACAAAAGAATGACATTCATTGTGATTCATCATTTTAATTGATGAAAGTGTTTTAATAATGTATCAGAGAAAAGTGTTTTGTTTGTAGTGTTGGGAACAGGGGCTGTCTGCAGCTGATGGGGTTAGTACACATGCATTGCAGACAAGTTTTCTGTTGTATTTTTTTTTATATTTTGTTGCAGTTTCAGCATGTGGACATTCTGTCCATAGAAATCCACCAGAGGAACCCAACCCCTCTAGGATCTAGCACAGTTTGCAGATTTCCCTCCTCAAAAGTCACATGTTAACTGCCAGGTTTTAGTGAGTGTTTGAGGAGGGAACATACCCAACTATGATTTACTCCAGCCTTCCAGGACAGAAGTTGGGCATCGCTGTCAAATGCTTTCAACACTGTTTTCAGAATCTCCAGAATTTAACCCACCGCTGGCTGGCTGCACTCAGATAGGAAATGAATGATTGTTATCAGTCACTATTTTAGTAGCAAGTACCTCTCCTCTCTGCATCCCAGTGCCCACCTCAGAATCATCACCTCTCACTCTCTCTCCATCCCTCCCTCCCATTGCCTGTTCCTTCACTTCCCTAGAAGTGGAGCTCTACAAAAGGGAATTTGGTTTGAAAGTTTCATTTACAACCACAAAAATCAACCAGTTCCGTTTCTCTACATAGTGTTAATACATCATACACACAGCACTATCCTGTTTTTCTGCCAAAACCTGGTCTGTTTTAAAGAATTTAACACATTTGACATCTTTCTGATATTTTACAAGCTTGCTCCTTGTTACCATTGTTCTAAAAGCCATTGGTTCAATACTTTTTGCAATTTATGAAACATCCTAACCATAAATGTAGGAGTTTTTGAGAAATAGCTGTGTTTACTGACCTCTACCCTCCATTCCTTTACCTTCTCTTTCTTGTTTTCTCAATTCGTCACTCGAGATTATGGATAATGTAGTATGAAAATGTAACACAGCTCATCTTGTGTCAATTAAATCGCATCACAATTCAGATTAAAATCACACATGTCTAAAAAGAATATTAGATATTCCATATTTGTCTTCATAAGTAAACACACTTGCTATTTGTTTTTCTTCAAGTACCTGCACAAGCTGTTTAAGCGAGATCACCACAAGGGCCAGAAATACCACGAGAGGCAGATAAGTCTCTACGCAGAGTTCGACAGGCCAAACCTTCTGCCTTTCCTCAGAGACAGCACCCACTGCCCTCTGGAGAAGGTACATTTATGTTATTATTTCTGTTAAAACATGAGAATTATTACTTGTGTTTTGTAATTGAACTGTGTTAGAAGTGTTCTTCTGTTTTAGGCCCTAGAGATTTGCCAGCAGAGACACTTTGTGGAAGAAACAGTCTTCTTACTCAGTGAGTAGTCCCGCTTTTCTATTTGCTCCTTTGAATTTACTCATATGACATTTCATATACAGTGTTCTGAAAAATCCATATGCATTTCATATCACTAACACGTTTATCAAGAACACTGATCAGGTTCATATTTTAGTTTTCTGTTTAGACGTCACGTTATACCTTTTTAAAGGATACATGTGTAAGCGACATTAATATTTACATATGTTTTTAAAGGCTCAGGTTAATTTTTCATTATTTATTTTGCTGTATTCAAGTTTACTCATTCTTTAAATCATTTTTATTTCCTGATTTGTTAAGTGTTTTAAAGTTGTTGTTTTTTTTATATACTTTTTTTGTTTGCATTTACGGTCTCTGTGAAGGACTTTCAGCTCCCTTTAAATAGATTTAGCACATATTAAAAATTACTGTAAGTTATTGATCCCTCTATACTCCTGCAGGTCGAATGGGGAACTGCAGGCGTGCACTGCAGATGATAATGGAGGAACTGGGAGATGTAGATAAAGCCATAGAATTTGCCAAAGAGCAGGACGATGCAGAACTGTGGGAGGACCTCATCTCCTACTCTATAGATAAACCACGTATGTTTGGCTGCTTAGTTGTTTTGTTTTTTTAGTGATAGTGGTAGTGTTAAGGTTAACTGGACGCATGGACCACATTTTGAAAATTAAACACTGTTTTTACAGAAATTACAAAAGAAATGCTCATGTACTTCTTGTTCTTTCTTCAGCCTTCATCACAGGGTTGCTGAATAACATAGGAACACATGTGGACCCCATTCTCCTCATCCATCGCATAAAAGAAGGCATGGAGATTCCTAATCTCAGAGACTCGCTAGTCAAAATCCTACAGGATTACAATCTACAGGTAATCTACAGGCTATAATCAGATGCGTATGTGCTAAATCCTTTTTAAGTTATTAAAACTATCATACAGCCCAGGCCTTGCTATCCACCATTTTAAAATGAAGGGCAAAACGTCTTTGTTTGCACTTGCACATTATTTCCCATTTGATACATTTCTTAAACTCAATGGATTTCATTTTAGATCTTATTGCGAGAGGGCTGTAAGAAGATCCTGGTAGCAGACTCACTCTCCCTGCTGCATAAGATGCACAGAACACAAATGAGAGGTGTTCGGGTAGATGGTAAATCGCCATGACAATGTTTGACTTAGGAATTGTTGATTTGCAACAGAATTGTCAAGCATGATGGGTATAACATATCTTCTCTTTTTCATATAGAGGAGAATATCTGTGAAGCATGTCATGTGACAATATTGCCATCAGGTATGTTTAATGTTGATGAAAAAAACATCATTTACCTCTGTAGTCAGGTTGTTTATAGGAAATACTGTAAATCTTCCAATAGTAGCCCCAGCATTTATTTAAAAAAATTATTCGTATGGCCTGGCGTTTAATAGAGACAGGTGTTTGTTGGAGACGAGCTGCTCACAGACGGAATGATGATGGTATTTACGGCCACAAAATGTCATGCAGCTTCATTTAATTTGACAGAAGATAAAACTAAAATCATCCCTCTGTCTGTTCTGTGGTGATAGATGTCTGTGATTGGCTGCTATTGTGGGAGTGGTTTAGCACCGAATGCAGTTATAAGTTTAAACAGAGCTGCTTAATATCCGTCAATAACCCTCAGATATCGCGACAGAAATGAGTAATTACACACGTTACACTCATATAACTTCAGAAATCAGAGGTTTGTTTTGAGCCGTTTCAGACCTTTTAGGGAATAAATTTTGTTAAAACACGGAGGTAGAAAGTGAAAGCTCGGAGACAGAAAACTGGGGGCTACTATTGGCTATTGGCTACTATTGGAGACCGGCCTCTATTTGTTGCGACATCTCTTCAAACCCGGTGTTTATTGGTAATGGGCGTCAATAAGAGACGGACTATTATTAGAAGATATACAGTAGTCTCTTTTTATTGGAGGCAAGGCATAATTTTTAGCACTTAATTTTTTTGTAAGGTTTATTTTCAGTTAGTGCCCAAGCATGACTTTGCATTTACAGTGCACGCTCTTCCTTTAGGCATGTGCTATCTATAAAGCATGAAGGGAGACAAAAGTCTGGCTGTAGAATAGCAACACTGCAAATGCTAGTTCTCCACTAAGCGTCTTGATTATAAATGATCAGGACTGGTTACTGAATATTTAACAATGAACACAAACCCAGTATCATTCATATCCATTCTAATGGGGAAATAAAGGTTTCTTTTTGATGTGTAGCACCAATAAAACAGGGCATCATTTTTGAGAATACATTCTTCGGTGTGGAGCCTCTTTATACAAAAGTAAAGATAAAAAGGAGAAAAAAACCAACATTTTCAATTAGGACCCAAGCAAAACTGAAGTGCTGTGACCTTGTATTTGCAGTGCAGGTTCTTCCTTTAGGGACGTGCATACATCACAACGCTGTCCAGAAAGCACAAAATCCACAAAAATAATATGCAAAGAGGTACAATGTACTACTCAGGGGGGGCAGATAAGTCTTGTCGCGATGGCAGGTCCAGGTGGAGCACACTCTGCTCTCCATAAGGAAATTTGTGCTGCATGAGCAGGACGATGAAACACAGAGGATTGTTTGAGCACTGGCAGATCGCAGCAGGGTGGTGGGAGGGTGGTGCAGGAGGGCAGCCTGGTGTAGTGTTTTTACTGCACTAATTGGACCGGTCACCTTGACCAGACCTTTGTTCTTAAATATAAATCTCCCTAAATGCTTCTTTATTGGATGTAGAAACCTCATCTTATATAGTTACAGACTTTAAACGCATTCGTTACCCTCCATTCACTATAGGCTTAAAAAACTCCTATTTACAGAATCTTAAAGAACCCAAAAGTGATTCTTCCATGGGAGAGGTGGAACGCCAATGTCCAGCACAGTTCGGTGATTTCCCTGCTTAGACAAACCTGGTTCAACTCAACCTGTTAATTGCCCATTTTATTTAGTGTGTTTAAGGACCAAACTGTATTGGACACCCCCTGTTGTATTGCGTCACTCTATGACATGCTTATTTTTTTTGTATTTAATGCTACTATTATTAGTTTACTTTTTTATTGTCATCACATTTTTTTTTTTTCAAAGAGTGTAGCTTCCATAATGCTTAACACTAGGGTGCGCAAGTTTAGCAAATCTAGTGTTAAGAATGGCAGGAGCTGGGAGCTGGATTCTTAAACACACACACTTGTACTGAACCAACTCAGAGAAATTACACTATGAATTTGCTTTATACCAGAGGCACCAGCGTCATCGGTAAGTGATGTTTTAGCTCAAGTAAATAAACAATGAACACAAATTGTACTTTAATTTACCTAGGGATTGTTTGTTAGCTACAGAGAGAAAGATGAGCGATATGAGCCTGAAGGAGGTGCCCTAGTAAAAGCAATGATATGAATAATACAGAGCAGCCAGTGTTTAGCCAGTGTTTAGGAAATTTATTACAGTAATCATTTATTCCTCATAATTGCACTATTCTACCAGCTTTACCCTTTATTGCCAATGCAAATCATTTCTTTTGTCTAATTTACTATTTTCTTTTTAAAAATGTATTCATTTTAACATCTGTTGACAATTCCTATATATATTTTTTTGCTTAATTAGTGTCTTGAACTGCAATTTTTCAAGCAATTCCAAAATTATTGAAAAATATTTCACTCTTCAGTTACACTTCATTTTCTTGTATCGAACTAATCGATAATAGACGCAACCAAACAATAAAGACATCGCAGTGTTGTATATATAAAGACAGAAAAGACAGTAGTATACACAGCAACTCTGAGGATAAAAAGACAAAGTCTCTGTAGACATCACCTTAGAACTGATAAAGTAAATATAAAAATAAGTCTTTTCATTCTTCTCCATCATGTTCATCTGAACATAATATATGTTCAGCTTTGGGCAGGTTTATCGGCCTTCACTTCACAGCTGAAACCTGCGCCTCCAACACTAACAACTGTCCCTGTATATTTGTTGTGTAGACCCATTTGTGGACAGTCCACACAGTAGCTCACAACTTCACACACTATCTATTCATCAACCCTCTCCCGGCCCGACAAACTAAAATCAATACAGTTATTACTAAGGCAGTAAACCCAAGAAATCAACAAGCCATCTTGCTGGAAGCTCAATAACGAAAAAAACTGGCAGGTTACAGGAATTCCAGAGATACACCAACTGTATATTGACAATGTATTTGATACATGTGCATGAACCTGGCCTGATAACATGGACCTTTCCCAATAGAGAAAGCCAGTTCCACTGTAAAGCTCAATCATCAGACTAGCCAATGCAAGTACCCGTTCTCCACACCGACCATGTACAGGGATGGACTCCAAAGCAGGAGTGAGATATGCTCCTAACTGTTCAGCTCTCAGTCTTTCCAAGAAAAGTTCAGTTAAATATAAAAAATATGAAAAATTCACAATACGCTTGTTCTGTGGATCCAAAGGTGAAGAAACTCTAAGAAGATGATCACCCCAACCCACCCTATATTGCAATGATGCCACCTCTCATGAATGGCAAACAGATCATTAAAAGAGGGATGGCTTCTCATGTTTCCTTCCTCCCTGGAACACCTTTAGGAACTGAACGTCTGGTGTTTGAGAAGAGGCTCTCAATGGACACTTCAGTTGAAGTGGCAGTCTGATTCATGGGCAGACTTGAAAACAGGTGAAAAACCAGCTTGTTTGGCTGCATCTGTTTGGAGACGTGCTGCCAGGCTGGACTGCAGATGCAATATTTACCACAAACTTAGCATGCAATGCAAAGTCTCAGCGTCTGAACAAGAATGAATAAAACAGTGGATCTCCATCTAGGATGTTGCAGATTATGATGCTGCATTTTTTCCAGAGGTTAAGAGGATAAAATACAAATGAAACAAGTGGCCTTCATGCTACAAGTGGCCTTCAAGCCTTTTCCCTAGGGGTGTAGATGCTGCATATACTTCCTGAGCTGCAGCTCAACAATGCTGCCTCAGTCTGTTGTTGGTGTTATATTTCAAAGTCAGTTTATTTTAGATGATGGAAACCTATATTTAGACAGTGTGAAGACTGATTTATACTTTAGCTTCTGTGAATACATGTAGAAGTTGTGCCCAAGTATTCCTATGGGCATCTGCCAGTGTACTTGGGAACAAGCATTAGGTGCAATGTGTAGAAAGTGAATGGGGAAGTGTTGTGCTTCCTCTTTTGCTCCAATAATTATTTAGAATAATTAGAAGTTGAGTGATATAAATACTGTATGTTACTGCTCCAATGTATTATGTGGTTTAGGTAGTGTTTGAGTATGGACAACTTAACACACAGCTCTGCAGATCTGCACAGCATATGTTTGTAGATTTTGGAGGTTTAAACATCATGCCCTCTGCAAGTTATGCTTACCCATAAAACCCTGTCTTAGTGTTGCAGCAAAGCTATGCTTACTTGCATTCTTGCAAAAAATATAAACTCTTTAAAGCAATTTGTATACGTTTGCCTCAAGTTCACACAATTCAACTTTCAGCCCCACAAAGTCACTTGAACCTTGGAAGTGTGAGCCTACAGATAACAAGAGACTGAGATGTGTCTATTTGTGCTGAAAACAAAGGAAAAATTACCCCTCAGTCACAATTGTACGGAGCCCGCAGGAGAAAAAAACAATCTGTGGCGACAGATTCACAATCTGTTCCCTCATTTTATAAACCGTACCCACAAATTCTTAAACTGTTCCCTCAGTTTATAAACCGTGCCCACGGATGAATAAACCGTACCCATGAATTTCCAATCCGTGCGCTCAAATTTTATAAACCGAATGTTCGGTTTTTGAATCCGTACCCACAGATTCATAATCCGTGTGCACACTTTCGCAATCTGTTCCCAAGGGACTGTAAACTGTACAAATGGATTTATGGCCCCGCCCCCAGTATTTGCTGGCAGATTCACCCACTAGAATCACTGTAAGCAGTCAGTTAAAATGTTTCCGCTTAATAATACACAATAAAACAATATACTATTAGAGTCATTAACATGTACCT
>JBBIGC010000001.1:7556792-7568034 GCA_037576955.1 Lepidarchus adonis
GAAAGTTGGGGCGGGGGGGGCTGGGGGGGTGGGGTTGGGGCGGTTGGGTGGTTGGGTGGTAACCCAGTTACTATTGGAGACCGGCGTCTATTTGTCGCGACATCTCTTCAAACCCGACGTTTATTGAAAATGGCCGTTAATAAGAGACGTGCTATTATTAGAAGATAACGGTAAATAAGTCAATATGGTGTGGTCAGTGATTTTACCACATTGCTACTAGTGGTCAGTGCTTTTGTATCTGCAGCAGAATATGAAAGGAAGCAGATTGTGTGGTTTCTAATGAAGTGTGTATGTTGCCTGTTGTAGACACAGCCCAGCCCTTCAGTGTAGTGGTGTTTCACTGCAGACACATGTTCCACAAAGAGTGTCTCCCCTCCCCAGGAACTGTAAGCTTTTTCTTTTCTCACGTCTTTCCTTTAAAAAACTAGATTCTGTCGTTTCACAGATAAACCCCATGAAGACTGTGATGTTTTATTTTAGCCCTATTTTAGTGCAGCCAGAATGGTGTCATTAAAGATCCTTCTCATTCTACAGATTCTTTGTGCAGTTAATGGAAATTGTGCATCTTCCAAAGCACTTTTCTTAGGGGTGTAATATTCACAAACCTTATCACTTGGTTTGGTTAAATTTGGTTCTGTCTCTCTACAGCAAAACCTAAAAATCAGCCTTGTAATCTGTTAATGTCTCCATGTTCATTTGTGCATTCAGTGTTACATAAGCAACACATTTTACAAAAAATGCATTAGCCCCAAGCTAAAAACAGGGTTTTTCCTCCCTGCTCTTAATTCTGAGGTAAAAAGATGTATTTATTTTATTGGAACGAGGCTCTTCCCTCCTTATGGACATGCTTAGTTCAATTATTATTCAAATGAGTAAAGTAAGGATTGAAATTGCCCTCCTGCATTCTCCCATTGGTGGCTTTTTAGAAGAATGCCTCAGATTTTGAGGTTTTAGTCTAAACACTGTTATAAGTTGCTTCTTTGACTGCTCATGTTCGTCTCTTTCCATTTCTTCTTGTCCTCCGCATCTTCCTCTTTCACACCAACTGCCAGCATGTCCTCTCTCACCGCATCCATAAATCTCTTCTTTGGCTTTTTTCTGCTCTTCCTGTCTGGCAGCTCCATCCCCAACGTCCTATTCCCAATATTCTCAGCTTTTCTCCTCTACACGACAAAACCAACACAATCTCACTTCTCACGTCTCCAAACTGTCCAACCTGAGCTGTTCCTCAAATCATTTCTATTCCTGTCCATTTCCACTCCAAACACAAACCTCAGCATCTTCAACTTTGTTCAAGTCCAGCTCTGCTGTCTGCTTTTCCATCAGTGGCACCATCTCCAACCTGTATTACATAGCTGGTCTCACTACCATCCTATAAACCATCTGTCACAGATAACTTTGCTATAAGCTGGTCACAGTCAACGTTCTTAGACCAATTATTACAGAGAATCAATGACTTTTGTTTTCTTTGTCTGTAGCAAACTTGTGGCAGATACCAGTGTAAACTTTCTTTGTCATGACACATATTTGACATAAAATCTAGAGCACAAACAGGAAATGTTGTACATAAACATAGTTTATGAGGCTAATACCTGTCCTTTTTCTGGTAGGTCCCAGGTGTACAATATTGCAACATCTGTAGTGCTAAGCGGAGAGGCCCTGGCAGTGGGATTCTGGAGATGAAGAAATAATACCCTCCACCTTGGGGACTCCCATGCTTCTACAATGAGCTGTACTTCTGTCTATTAATTACTTGACCTTGTTTCACCCTGGAAGACTCACGGTATTAAGAGTCCTGACAAAAATAACTACTGTTACTGTATGAACTCAATTTATGCATCATGTGTTCACCTTTAATAAATCCATTTTTAAAAGCTTCATTATTCTGTTTGTCGTTTCAAGCAGCCTGCATTTGCATGCATTTCCAAAGCCGTCTCTTAGGGACATGGTGAGTTTGACTGGGAAGGATTGCAAGTAACTGCTGCAAGTATCAAGACATTCAATACTTCTCTCAGCTATTTTGAGCCATTTCATTTTTGAATCAAACTCGAGTCTCCTGCCAGTGTTGACCCTGGGCAATGTTGCCTTGACTTAAAAACAAACGTCATGACAGTTTTCAGGTCAGTACCATCCATAATTCCCCAAAAATGGAGAAATATTTCAGTGTCAATTGACTCCCTGTAATAAAAAAATAAAAAGCTGCTCCAATTTACATAGCACTCTACAGAGAAATGCAAGCAATCCTTTAAATGGGGGAGGGTCAGATTCCAGTTCAAGAGGGGCACTGTACTGTGTGATATAGAGGGGGCGATCTCATAGTAGGCAATGGGCATTGTAGTTACACCCACTGACAGAAAGACTTACCCAGTGGCAGAGATACTGACCAAACACACAAGATTCTACAGGAAATCAGAGCTATAGTTACACACAGCCAAACCTAAAACAGTGGTTGGGACTTTGCCTGGGATCCAAAGGTTCCAGGTTCAAGTCCCACTCTGGCACCACAGAGGTAAACCATTGAGCAAGGAAGCCTCCCCACCTCACTGCTCCCCGGTCACTTCTCATAGCTGCCCGGTGCTGCACGAGTGACGGGTTACATGCAGGTCACATTTGATTGTGATGGTGTGTTCACAACAACAGTCACTTTTCACTTCAGATTTTCTTTGGCTGTTGAAGTATCTGGACATACACACATCCTATGGACATAACTGCAAAAATCAATGCAAATGTCTGTCCTGATGTCAAATACTGCCAGTGTTCTCTGCAGCTAGCCAAGGTTAATCAGGGGCTCATTCATTCTTTGGCTGTTTTACCTGCACTGTTAATGAGGAACAGCTCTGGAGTTATGACCAATTAGACGTAGGTAGCTTAGTTTTATACAAACCTTAATGGAATCATTCATATAAAACTGAATACACTGGCATCCCAGTCAGTTTAATTTGACCAACACATTGATTTGAGGTACAAACAATTGCTCAAGGCTTTTGTATGGGTTCAGGCTTTACTTCATACACACCGTCTACTATCGTGTTGCTTCCTCTCACACACTCAAAATGGCTCCGAACAGCTATTTGAGATTGCGTAGCCTTCACTCATCAATGAGCCTCAGTGGATGGTGAATGGTGCCCTTGATCCTGTACTAACTACTGCGTACCTGAAGCACTAAGACCTGCTGTGTTGCAGATGCACTGACGGCCATCAAGCCATCACAATAAGGCACATGTCAAAGCTGATGCGAACCTACTGGCTTCTATAGTTGGGAGGATCCAAACTCAATATCTATTAACACAAGTTTGCACAGCCAGAATTTAATATAATTATTTAAATGACATATTTAAGGTAATAACTATCAGGTATATCAGAACACCTAGTCTAGAGAGTTAGCCTGCAATTTCTGACAACATGCCCTGCGGATGCACTTATAATCTCCCATCTCTTCAGTGTTGGTGATAGGAACTAGGGATTACGATGTCCAACTAAAATTGGACATCAAATGGAAATTCTTTCCCTTTTATTGTCCAAAATAACAAGTGAATTTACATACCCTTGGAGATGCTAAATGAAATGAGGAAAAAAAGTTTAAAAACTTTTCAAAAGATTTTGGTAAAGACACTTGATTAGAAGATTAAGCTTTAATAATGGTTTGCCAATCATGAAATCAAAATATAATGTATACTGGAAAAGGATAAAGTAGGAAAATTGGAGGGGAAAAAATGAAGGACATTAGAGGGAGACAGTTATGGTCAGTTAATCAATGTAGGGTAGTTTTCCTGAACATAGAGTAAGCCTAGTGCCAAAGTAAGAATTTCGACTGACAGTGTATTGTGAGCCTAATGAAAAATGCAATGTTTACTCAGTGTCCAGGAAAAAAAAAAAAAGACTTAAAACTATAGCTCAACACTACAGTCTGGTCCAAGAATGCAGGGATGTGTTATTTACCTCTCAAAGTGGTGAGATTCAGGCAAGCAGCAGCCTACCACACAGTCAACAAGAGTCTCTCCAGAGGATGATAAAGTTTTCTCTCACGCGCATATATTTATATATTTCCATCACTTTTTCTGTTTACTCTTTTTTTTTTTTACATTAAGGCCACTTTAAATAGCATTTCAATACAAAGACCATAAAGCCTTTTTCCCTTGTCAAAAGATCTAAAGTCCCACAAGCCAGGGGTGAGGTGGGGTGGCAGACCAAATTAATAGAAAAGAAATCTTCAAGTTTTAGATGAAAAGTTAAGCGCTCCTCTTCCACTTGGGATGGTGTCTGCCCTAGTCGCCAACGAACCAGAACCAAAGACTCAGTCGACACGTTAACCACAGATATGCACCTGAGGTAGTCTATCCCTCTCACTCGTGCCCAAACCAAACACTCCCAGTTAGTTCATTTCACAAAGAGAAACAACCTAATGTTTGGGGTTCTGTTGATTTGGGGGGAAAAAATATTCAACAGCAGTTCTTTAAGTTGATCACACTCAAAATCAAGGTCCATCCTTAGCGCAGTTTTTCTAAGAGTTCAACTGATGTCCTGTGGCTCTGCTAACAATCAACCACTGCTCTGAGTAAAGCCACCTTCACAAATGCTCATCTTTTTCCCCGTTGTTAATGCATTGTTTATTTAGGTGTCCCGTGTCATATAAAGTAGAATTTGACATCACTCAGTTGCTGTTGCCCTTTTGAGTGCATCCGATAAGAGAGGACCTTGCCCAGCCAAGTGTGTGACATTTCATGGCATCCATCTAGATTTCACTGTGGCGAATCTGTATGCGTTTGTGTATGAGTAACAAGACAACTATTTTGTATAGCCTGTTGTGTGCAACCGTGTGTGGGGAGAGCAAGAGAAATGACTATTCAGTTCAGACTCTGTGTGTGTGGTGTGTGTATGTGGTGTGTGTGTGTGTGTTGCAGGCATCTCCAGCATGGTCAGGAACTGTATCAGCACAGCGGCAGGTCATCTTTCCCTGCAGTTCGCACTGCACCGTTGGTGGTGGGCTGAGGAGGAGTGAGAAGATGGCGATATTACTTATCCCCAAGAACAGCAAACTGGTTATCCAACTGTAACTGCTGCACGGTGGCTGGGCTGTCTCCATCTCTGGCACGGTTCTTGTGCTTGACAACCTCAAAAGTCTTCTCTATTTCTCTGTCCCTGAGGCAAAAGAAAGTTGATTTAATTAAAATGTGTAAAACTGCCCAAAACAATACTAGGCTTTGTTTTAGGATTAGCTCAATCACCAAAATACAGTTTTAAAGATGTCAGCCACCAATATCTCTTATCGTCTTATTATATTTTTTCACTGGAACGACTAACTGACATCTGCATCCAACTTCCCCATTCCCTTAAATGCAGCTGATCAGTCAACAAAAGACATGCTGGGTTTTAAGAAAGAACAATAATCTGTTTTTTTAGCATTTCCAGTTGAGCTACATCTTTTCAAGTTACTGTATGTCTTCTAATAAAAGCCTGTCTCTTATTGATGGCCGTTTCCAATAAATGCCGGGATGGAGATGTCGGGACAAATAGTTGCCTGTCTCCTTTAAGCGCCGGTCTGTAGTAAACGCCAATCTCCAATGACCCACCGCACTTTCCGTACGCTAATCCTCTTTTTGTACCACCTGGGCTCCCACCCTCCTGCGGTGAATCATCCTGGAAGTACTTTTTCTTATCAAAAATGTTTTGTCGTTAGATGCTATCGAGGAAGGGAGAATCATAACCTGACAGGGTGATGTATTGTGAGCAATGGGAAGGAAAGAGGCCAGAGTTCCCCAACCCTGCACTAAATATGAAAAACATAAAAACCTAGGCCGTGTTTTAAACTTGAGAAGCCATTGTGCCAAAGCATGCAACAGGCCACTTAGAACAGCTATTAACCAGGAATAAAGTCTTACTTGCGAGTTTCCACATGTTTGGCAGTAGCGAGGAGGGAGGGGAATTGGGTATCATTGAAGATCTCTGGGGGCCCTTGAGATGGGCCTTTCTTTGAAGTTGTTAAGCGAGCCCCTGGGGGACGATACACTCCAGGAGGCTTTGACTCAGGAACCTCTTTTTCCTCTGTAACACAAAGAAAACCAATTAATTTGCAAGTAACATTAAGTGCACTAACAGGACATCGTTCACCGTCTTAAGAAGAAAAATTCTGAGAAACCTAGTCCAGAGAATTGTATATACTATACAAACCCTCTACCAATGGAATACAAACTGGGTCCAGTAATTTCCTTGTTCAAACACTGGTTAACTCCTGTTAACTGCTGTTTATGTGTCTTTCAGGAGGGAAACTTACCAAAAAGCTACTCATTCAAGTATCAAATCAGTGTTAAATTATTCCATACCTAGCCACAGTCCACATTACAGTGAAAAAATACATTTAAAAATGTCCCATCTCTTCTTATACAATGACTAGAAAGTTATGAAAGAAAATTTACTCCTTAACATGTGATAGTTTGATCACTCACCCACGGGGGCAGCTGGTGGAGGAGCTCCCGATTTGTTCCATGGACCAGAGACTTTATCTCCAGTGATGGGGATGATCTCTCCATCCTCTCCCACTTCTTCCTTCTCATACTCTTCCTCTTCTTTTTCATCGCTTATCACACACAAATTTAAACTTTTACATTTCCTTCATGTCAAATGTGATACTAAATGGCAGTAGTAAAATAATGAAGAAACACTATACACACAGCACAGAAACCATGCAGAATCAAACCATTAAAACAAGTCATTAGGGTCTGACAGATTTGCTACACACCAACAACTGTGCATAAAGTGGCCCTAAAATGAACACTTGTCATATTCTGTCATAATTTAGTATTTACCTCATTTGCAGTGCCTGGAGCCTCAGGCCACTGTAGTCTATCTCTCTCTGTTCAAACTCCTTCCATTCTTCATCCTCCTGCCAATGCAAATGGGGGAAAAGGTCAGGCTTTTATTACACAGTTCGTCCTAACAGAGAGCACTTTAACAGTGTAGTCCTAATTGAAACATGTACTGAACAAAAATCACACTACCAGAATCACTGGCTTTAAATATACAACAAAGGAACAAAATAAAAATAAACCACGTCAAAGTACTGCCCGAATTTACATTATGCTAGATGATGCAGTATGCCATATTAAGTACAGCAGGTCATATTACAGTACATTATATTCATGTAAAAGTGGTGCTGCAACATTATAAGATTAGCTTAACTATATGACAATTTTCATGATTTCATAGTATTGTTGTCTCTTGCAATAATTATGACTGTTACAATGACTTGTAAAAAATTCTTATGTATTAAGCATGTGTATGATTTTAATAACTTGTGTAAATCAAAGTTATCAAAAAATATGTCTCTGAAATGGCTGGTTTAACCATTTAAGAAAATACAACATGTAGAGATGATGGCAAAATAATCAGGAATATTCATTTATACACATGTGCTCATCTCACAATTTATATACAAGTCATGAATTGAATTTTTTATTTTTAACAACAAATAAAAATACAAGGAAGGGGTGGGATTAGGATTTTGTTTCATTTGTGGGTTGGGCTTCCCAGGCAATTATTTATTTTTACCATTACAAATATTTAGTGTGGCAGGCCATTATAGAAAAGTTACTAGCAGAAACACTGCAAAAAAATGGGCCCAAAAATGCAATGTGGATATCCATCCCCAAGGACAATCCCAAATTCGATTTGGGACAACCGGAGTAATTATCCACACACTGCTGATTTTAAATCCCTTTTCTGGGAGTCAATAACTAATGATGTAACAGGCACTGTGAGGGGAAAAGAGGAATAAACAGTTTAAGCTTATGGTTTAACCCAAACGGCTGATTAATCACCCTCATTTCCCAGAGTAATCTTTGTCACATTCAAATATGCTGTAACTGCCAGTGTGTTTCCCAAACCGTGTGCAATATTTTGTGACAATAACCGTCTTCGGTGTGAGCTTTCACAATCAGTCGAATCCTGACCTAGTCGTAAGGGTTAAGCCAGCTTGACCTTTAGCGTTGTATAGAGGATTCCCCCAGCAAAGCACATGTAAAACTAAATTTTAGTACAGAAAATGTTCTATAAACTGTTTTTCTGTCCAGTACGTTTGCCAGACTATGAGATGCTTTCAGCTGAATGTACTTGTTAAGATATAGACAATTACTACATGTATTGACCATGCTGCTATATATACACAGTCTCACAATGTCCATTTTAATTGTGGTAATTAACAATATGGGCGATCTTATAAAAAAATCTAACAAAATGTCTAACATTTGTAAGACAGATTACAGTACTACAAGCATTAAATTCCAGAAAATTAAATAATTTGCTCAAAAACTTCATATTTGGCTCAAACATATTCTAGTCAACAGCAACTAGGTTTGCTAAGTTCTGTGCTTAAGATTCAGAAAGCTGTAAGTTAGCGTTGCTAGAATTGTTGACTTGTACAGTAAAACGTACATTAAATCTAACAGTCACTCTGTTTGGACACAGATGGTAAGTTGCCCAAGCAGAGTGGGTCAATATGGCGCACAAACCTCCACACAACTTAGAATGAAAAGCCCGACACTTACAGAACGAAACTGCAACACGCTGCCTGGGCGTTAGATAAACAATGCCCAATTTCACAAAAGCTGAGCTTACAGATGTTTGAAATTAAAACTTCTTACCAACTGACAACTCAACACACCATGCATTGGGGAAGCTACACCTCAGGTCAAATTCGAGTCTCGCTAGCTGGCTAACACACTTAGCCTAGCAGCTAATCTGGGCCAACATGTGACAGTCAGTGGATTCAGCGCATTTTAAATCATCTTTGTATAACATTAAATTAAAATTACACAAATTGACCAGGCAAAATGAATTAGCCGGACAGAACATGGAGTAGAGCGACACAGTTTAAATAAATCGGACTGCTAGCAAGATGACGCTGCAGCAACACGAGTGCTACTCGACTTTCCCCGTTCCACCTTAAATAATACAGCAGTTTATATAGCCGAGAGAACAGGCGGAGTAATAAAACGACCGCGTTTTTTAAGGTGGAACAAGGAATGCGATTAGGAGGCTAGCTTCGGCTCAGGGCGTGCTGCATGATTAGCGAAACCCCAAAGCCAAAAAGACACGACAGACGCTAAATGCCAGAATTAAGTTCGGACATGATCTTTTCGGTGAGTGTGTTGACTGTGACACTATGTACATATGAAGTTTGTGGGACCACCTCGTCGGTCATAACTGCGTTTAGCATCCGCGTTAGCTCAGTGTGTGACCGGGCGAAGCTAACGACAGCTCTACTCTAGCACACGCTTCAGACACATGCCTTTTCCGTCAGCGCGTCCGGGTTTTCATTCTTCGTCGACTTTTCTTTTTCCCTTTTCGTCTTCTTCAACAAGGCCGGTGCGGAGGTAATGGCCGGCTCCTTGCCTTTGCCCTTCTCTTTCTTCTTCTTTTTGTCACGCTTCGCAAAGAAGTCGTCCAGGCTTTTCTCCGCGCCAGCTGCGGGCACATCCGCCATTTCCATTTTCTTTCAGAAATCTTAAGCGCTACTGCTCCAGCGAGGGACCTGACTCAGCGAGAGGAACGCGCAGACATCAGAAACAGGAGAAAGTCTTTGGGGAGTAGTGTCGGTGGTCTTGTAGTTACACCTGAATGTCAGAATAGAGTGAAGCAGCATGGCCCGGCCGGCTCGCTGAGCGGCTGAACAGGCGCCTCGTCTCTCGCTGCTGCTGTTTGACACTCGTCACCCAAACCGGAAACACATTTCTTACCAAACCGCCGTTACCCCGGAACTGGAAACAGAAAGGGCGCGTTTCTAAATAGTCACGTGTTCGCAAGCGCATTATTACCATGTCCACACGTTTACAAAAGCAAAGTTAAACGTGAAAAACATTGTTTTGATAAACTTGTGTCTTCTTAATTTGGGAAAAAAAAGAACAAATACTCACCCAAAGACAAACAGCAGTAGACTTCAGCGGGATCAACAGCCACTCAGTTTTTGTAGTTTTATTTTCGAATTAAGCGTTTTTTAATTTGATTTGTTATTTAATTATTTATTTTTTAACGGAAAACGGTTCAGGAATTGCCACAAGGGTTTGAGCTTGAATACAGACGAAGCCGCTGCAGTTTATTGCATGTGTAGCTCTTAAAAGAGCAATACACACCTACATCCAAGCTTAGCTGGATGGATGGCTGAGCTACCGAGTGATTGTCACACACACCACAAACGAAGATGGTCGCTCAGCCAGCCACCCCGCCCATAAAAAAACAGACAAAATCACCTCAAATGAGTCCCACAACAACAAATAATGCATTCCCACAAAATAACTACCAATAAACACAATAGAACACAATAAATGAACTCCAAACCCACAGTCACTGTTTGTATGTAAATTAGCTGTCAAGATGGCGCCCGGGCCGACCAATCCCCAGCTCCACCACATTATATTATATAGATTCATTACACATAGAGAGAAATATGTCTGGCCTTTATTTCTTGGAATTGCAATGATTATGACTTAAGGATAATAAAACAAAAAATTTGATGTCTCAGAAAATTAGAATATCAAATAAGATGATTTTTTAAAAAGATATTTTAAACAGAAATGTCAGGCTTCTGAAAAGTATGTTCATTCTTACGCACTCAATACTTGGTTGGGCTCCTTTTGCAAGAATTACTGGATCAATGCAACGTAACATGGAAATAATCAGCCTCTGGCCTCTGAGGTGTAATGGAAGCCCAGGTTGCTTTGACCTCAGCCTTCAGGTCGTCTGCATTGTTGGGTCTGGTGTCTCTCACCTTCCACTTGACAATACTCCATAGATTCTCTATGGGGTTCAGGTCAGGTGAATTTGCTGGTCAATCAAGGACAGTAACATTTTGGTCATTTTATTATAGAGCAGATGAGAACAGGCCAAAAAAAGAAGAAAAATGAAATTCTTGCATGCTGTACAACTTTTCAAAAGAGATACATGAAATAATACTACAATAAAACATGTAAGAGTGCTAAAACTACCTAAAATGCAGTAAATTGCTCCTGTCATTGAGGTTGTTTGGGACCTTTTTTTCACCTCAGAAATATCTCTCGTCTTCGCTCATCACTTTCACTGAAGGATGCAGAAACACTTGTTCATGCTTTTATAACTTCCCATCTTGATTACTGCAACACTCTGCTGTTTGGTTTCCCAACTAGAATCTAGGATCTAGTACGTGCAGAACTCTGCAGCTCGTGTTCTCACCTTCACCAAAAAATCAGAACATATCACCTCCATTCTCCACAAA
>JBBIGC010000001.1:7571218-7590574 GCA_037576955.1 Lepidarchus adonis
CAGGAGCTGCTGATCCAGTTCTACACTGCAGTCATCGAGTCTGTCCTGTGCTCCTCCATCACAGTCTGGTATGGAGCTGCCACTAAACAGGACAGGAACAGACTGCAGCGCACTGTGTGGTCAGCAGAAAGGATCATCGGTGCCCCCCTGCCCTCCATCCAGGACCTGTACCTCTAAAGATGCAGGAAAAAGGCAGAAAAATCATCACAGACCCCTCACACCCTGGACACAGACTGTGACCTGCTGCCCTCTGGCAGACGATACAGAAGCCTGCAGACCAGGACGTCCCGACACAGGAACAGATTCTTTCCCCTCACCATCTCCCTCCTGAGAAAAAGTGCATTTCTACCTGGTAAAACTAAAATATATGCAAACTTTGAATTAAAATATGGAATATGCACTTAAATCACATCTGAATTGCTTAATTGAAAATTTTACACTGACAAGCATAGGGGTAAATCACAAAAAATGTGTCTTTGTTCCAAACATTGTTGAGGGTACGGCACTATGGTACAGAGTCTAATAGTTTCACAGCTTTAATGAAAGGAACCAGAAATCTAAAGTATTTATGAAAATTTTAGACTCTAAATGCTACTTCACAGGAAGTAATTACACAAACTGTTCATAAAAACATGGCCTAAGACAATACTGTATGCTAGCTTTTTGCATTCTTCAACATTTTTAAATGATGTACTGTTAAGATGTAAATGAAGTCATTCACAATGATTAGAATTGTAGTGGTGATGGGAACCACAAGTCAAAGGGTTTTGAACTATTTCACATCTAAACACTGATTGCATCTCAACTTTTGAATAATTCCTCTTTAAAGTATGTATTCAGGCCGAGCGGCTTCCTGCGACATTTTTTTTACTGTCTTTTCATAGTAGAAAGTTATTCATGCACAGCCTTGGAAATTAAGGGAATTGGGAGGTTTCTGCTTTTCTGACTTTTCATTCTTATGTATTTTCTATTTGTGCAGATATTTCAGCAATGAAAGTGTATTTATAAAAAGTATATTTGGAAGTATGACCTTGTTTTATTACATATTTTTAAAAATCAGGACACATGCTGAAATACATTCTTAAGCTGAATGTGAAGACTAATAAGGATAACAAAGCTTATAGTTACAAAAACACATAAGTACATTTTTAGGCCCCACAACGCAACCAAAAATGTCGCTTCCATTTATTGAGACACAAAAGACCCCGAACCATTTTCTCTTTTATTGCTCAGCAGTAGAAAGTACAGTGTTGGTGCTACAATACAAAATAAGTTGAACATGTGATGCCACAAGTCTGTTTACTCTATTAAGTCTAAAAGAGTGAATAATTACCTATAACCCCCTATAAACCTATATCTAAAATGAAACCAAAATGAACAAGACAGCAAAGGTAAAGAAAAATAAACATCAAATAATGGAAAAGCAAAAAAAAATAAAAAATAGAAGCAGTATATGATCACTCAAATATTGTTACTGAGCAAAATGTAATACACTTCAAGACTGTTTGGCTATATGTTCATAAAATTATTTTTATCCAACTCTGTATGTTAAATATGTAGCATATGTAGTGTGCTCAAAGTAAGTATTGCAGTATAAAAAGTATCTCTGGTTTGATCATTTAAATCTATTTTTTTCCTCTATTACATCCAGTGATTTATATAGACAATTATCCAAAACAAAAAACCCTTTACAATACAGCAATAAACACCAGAGGAGATGACAGTAAGATCTGATTTTGGTCTTATTCTTTCACCACGTAACAATGCAGGCCAACACTCAACAAACCCCATTGCTCACAAAAGGACTCTATTGAATGGTAAGAAGCTGTACAGACACACACATACTTAGACACACACTTTCCCATACTTTCCCAAACAGCCGGTCTGTTCTGTGTTGTGAGAAACTAAAAAATCTGTATGCATTTACATCTGCTTACTGAGTAGAGCCATCATATTCTAAAACTAAAAGGTCCAGCATAGTGGTTCAAATATGCAAATCATAATGTCTCCGTTATTAAAATGCCCTCAGTATTCCCCCATGGTGGGATCTCCAAACCACTGTCTAAAGGCCCTTTGCATTAGTGGATTTGCACAAGTGACATTTGTTCAATAACTTCTTGGAGATTGAGTTAAACATAAAAGACCTTAGCAGCGAAACGATACCCAAATTATTGCAACATGACAGAACCATTAGTTTGGTTGTCTCTAGGTGTCTGTCCCCAAATAACCAGTGTAGGCTTCTGTTAGCTCACAAATCAGAATTAGTATTTATCGTTTTCCCCTGAATGTGCCTAGCTGTCCAATGATATTGCATTTTGAAAAGATGTGGCTGCGATTTACATGGCTAACAGAAGCTTTCACCCTCGTCAGACTGGTGGTGACATGTGATTGGAGAAAGCGGGTGGTAATGAACATGACTAATTTGGGGAGAAATTGAAAAAAATCCAGAAACTGGCCTTTTTGCAGTGAACTACTACATCAATGAATGCTGTTGTAACTTCTTTTACTCGTTGCACATGCAAGTTAGCACTTAGCAATACAGCTAGCACAAACAAAAGGCAGGGCAATGCACTGTGGTTCTCGTTTTATACCAGAAGTTCAGGCCACACTAAGCAACTACACACAAAGTTTAATGCTCTGACTCACAGTTTTCTTTACAAATGCTATTGAATATACAATGGGCTACTTGTCTCCTTAATTCCTTGTTTCTCAAGGGGCCGCATTGGTGCATCTGGTATAGGAATGCAGGTCGAACCAGGTAACCAAATGGAGGAGTATTTTAATGTGTGAACCAAAAATGGCTGGTCTTTTTAAGGGACATTTCTTACATTGACATCCAAATGCTGTGTTAGACCTGCAAGTGCTGAGTATTTGAAACATTAAGAGAATTTGTAACATTTAAATGGACCCCTACTCTAACACACATACATACACACTAACGTACAAACACACACATGAGAAACCAGAGGTGAGACATGCGATCAGACAAAGAAATACAGAGCACTGGGTGCAACAGCTTAATTATGGGACACTAAATAATTTCAATTAGTCCCTGGGCTGGTGACTCATAAGGGAGAAGCCATCTCAAAACCTCTCCATTTCACGACACATCTACACTCATTAACTACCACTGGCCTACAGCCAGAAGCGTCTTCAACAATACGAAAGCTACTTTGGTAACCCCTCTGAACTCCATCTAGCTTCGGATCCCCACACATGAAATTCAAGTTCGGCAGGCTTATGTTTTTAAAGGAACAGTGAGATGTAAAATAAAATTTACAGTTTTACCCTTTCCTCAAATTGTATGCAGTGCATGAAGCACCTCACCCAGCACAGGGTCATTGCCCTGTGGCAGTAGGAACATTTCTTGATTGGAACGTTTTTGTGGCAATCGGGTTAATTTAGCAAGAACTGAAAAAGTAGTTTGATATGAAACTTGATATTGTTTATTGGCTTATTGGATCTGAAATGTAAAAAAGTGATATTAAGCATTTGGGGCATCTTTGCTTTACATTATTATTATTATTATTTTGGAACAATTGTTGTATAAAGGAAATAAAACACTCAAGATCTGCTGGTTTTTTTTCCTATTTTATATTTCCCTATTAGGTCAACTTATGGTGTTTGTGTAGTTTTATATACCAAAAAGAGTTTTTACATCATTTTCTGACCTCACTTTGTCCCCAACATGCTGATTTTGTTGAGAATGATGTATGTAAAGAGCTCTGTTGTAATTGCCCATTTTGTAGTTTACAGTTACTTAAACTGCCATAAGCAAAATAAGATTGTAAATGTGTTGTTTTTTTGTTGCATCCCAATTTTTTTCAGTTTAGTTTTCATACTACATTAAACTTTACAAAGTAAATAAAAAAAAATCTGAAAAAATTGCTCTTGATCCATATTGGCCCACTAAACAACACTCAAGGGTACCCGCATATGACCACAAGATGTCGCTCATATTCCACAGCATATACTGGCCAATATCATCCTATACATACAAGTACATGTAAAAAAATGTACAAATAATTTAAAATTCTCAATATATCTTGACATTTCTTTTAGAAAGTAGAGTTTATATATTATATAGATTCATCACAGTGAAATATGTTGTCTGCATTGATGCATCTGGTGTCTCTCATTGTCTTCTCAAAACACCATAGATTCTCTGGACTTCTGGACACTGGACTTCGAGCAACATACATTCTGTGCTTCTCCACTCTTCCTCCAGATTCTGGGACCTTGATTTCCAAATAATGTGCAAAATCTAAGAACTTTGGACACTGAGCAACAGTCCAGTGCCTTTTCTTCTTAGCCCAGGTAAGACGCTTCTGATGTTATTGCTGGTTCAGGAGTGGCTTGACATGAGGAATGCAACATTTGTTGCCCGTGTCTAGGATTCGCCTGTGTGTAGTGGCTCATGATGCACTGACTCCAGCCTCAGTCCGCTCCTTGTTAAGCTTCCCCAAATTCTTGAATGGATTTTGTTTGGCAATCCTCTCAAGACTGTGGTTGTCCCTGTTGCTGGTGCACCATTTCCTACCACACATTTTCCTTCCACTCAACTGTCTATGATTATGGTTGGATACAGCACTCTGTGAACAACCAGCTTCTTTAGCAATGACATTTTGTGGCTTACCCTCCTTAATCTCCCAGACTGAGACCATTTAAAGGCTCAGGAAACTGTTGCAAATGTTTTTAGTTAATTAGCTGATTAGGGTGCAACACCATGACTTTCCAAGATTGAACTTTTTCACTATATTCAAATTTTCTAAAACAGTGAATTTTGAGTTTTATTTTTTAAAAGCCATAATCATTGAAATTATAAAAAATAAAGGCTTGACATATTTCACTCTATGTATAATGAATCTTTATATGAATTTACTTTCTGAAAAGAATGTCAAGAAATATTGAACTTTTTCATGATATTCAAATTTTTTAAGATGCTATTAAAACTAGTTAAAGGTGGAAATGCATAAGATTTGAAAGCCATAAAACTGACTGGCCCCAAATATTAAATCATACATTCAGTGCATAAGTCCCACACTTCATCAAAGCTAGTCAAGCTGTTGTATAACCTTGAACTTACTTATATAGTTCCTACTACTGTAGATACAGAAATACTGTTGTCTATTAAATTAATGCAGTTTGCAAGATGCTAAAAAGTTTCAGTCACTTGTGAAATGCATTAAATTTGACAGTGCATAACTAAAGAAACAAATATCAGACAGCAATTTTTCTTCTGGTCAACTACATTTGGGGTGAGAGGAAAACTGAACAAATTCGATCTTTAGCCTAACTGTTCCTTTAAGTAATCAGGTTAAGTATTTTGGGTAAGCTCACGCAAACATCTTTTATATCACACGCTGCATTTCTATACGTTCCACTCTCGGCCAAGCCACGTGAAAGCCACAGAAACCACACACATACCATTTTGATTCAAAAAGACATAAAAACCCTTATATCACAATTAAGCATCTGTAGAAAATGTACATCAGAAAAATATGTGAAGGGCTCCCCCTCACAGTAGAGTGCTTTTTGTCTCATTCATTTGTCTCTTTAAAACCGATTTCTATATATGTCATATATAAAGCACAGTCTCTGAAGGTCCACCACATTATAAAAACACCTTGGAGAAGTAAAGAAGAGACAGGTGAGCATGGTCTCCCTGACGCTGCTCAGATGTCAGAGGCCTTGTCTCTGTTGATGAAGAGAGTCTCTTGACAGAAAGGGTTAACCAGCACAACGCCACTGTCGCTGTAATCCCCATTAGGGGGCAGACATGTCTCCTGCTCCTGCAAAACAAAACATGATCATGGTCAGCTGTGCTAACACCAAGAGTTTTCTTGATCACTGTATCTTTAGCATTCACTCATTACAAATCACCTCAGTCCTCAGTACTACAGTGGCTCAGATGCGCTACTCATGGGACTTCAGCTAAGCTAGCCTCAGAAGCTAGATTAACTAGCAATGGAAACTAGCTAGATAATGCAATGTTTTTTTTTAAGGTATTCAAGTTAAACATTTTACGAAAATTGAAAATAACCACTTTGTTTGAGTTAAGACTGAGCAAAGAAACATTAGCAGATTTAAATGAAGCATTTTGATACATCAAAAAGAGTTTAAACTTATCAAATCGAATTCAACAGTGATCAGATACTTTGGCTGATAAAAAGTTCTGTCTACCATTAATTACAGTTTTTGAAATGGAAAAGATTGCAGTAATTCTTTTTAATTCTGCCGCTGACGTCTATATGCACTCTTAAACTAACAACGCTAATGGTACAGTACTTTAAATGGCATTACTGATTCCCCAGTGTGGGAAAATGGAGAGGGCAAGTCAATTAGGGGTGGGAAACGCAGTGTATCTCATAATACGATACAATACGCAATACGTGGCCCGTGATAACGATAATATTGCAATACAGTGATTCTGAAATAATTGATGTATCACACGACAATTATATAACGATACATCACAGAAACACATGGATGTGTTACTAATTTAATTAAGTAACAGCAATGCTATTGTTACCTTTCCCATATTTTCCCATATATTTCCCATTTTTGCGTGGGGAAACCACTACTTCAGCTTCAAGGCTTCTGTTCCCCATTGTCAATTGACTTGACACTTGACCGAACTACAACACGCAACTCTTTCCTCCAATTTTCGCTACCTGGTATAGTCCACAATGCATTGCTCATCATTAAACACACATTCTGCTACAGCCAGCTAGTTTTAACCCTGTGTATACCAGACTTATTTTAGAGTGACTCGTCTGTCTAATCTGTCTGATCTAAATTAATGTTGAGGACAATTAAGCAAACCCTAGATATTGTCAGAGACAATATTTGCACACTTTGATTACTGGGTCTTTCCCCCTTTTTCTCCAACAATGTGTGTTTACTCACGATGACAGGGTTCCCTTGTAGCATAATCCATTGCTATTAAACACTATACGGCAACATTGTGTAGCTCTTGTCACCTAATTAGCACTAATCCAACAGTTAAGATATCTGTTTTCTGTAGGTAAACAGAAAGATGCCGGTAGAATGGAATGTGCAATATGGCTTAAAGACAACACCGTCTTTTTCTTTAGTCCATATTACAATTCACAAAATATCTCAACATTTTGAAAGTTCTTCATAAATAATTGATTTTCAGTTTAGATGCATGCAATCATGCCATTTTTATAATTCCAGTAATCTCTGCAACCTTTCTATCAAAACAACAAAGATTGTTTAGATTCATTAGTGATTTCTATTGGAAGCCAACCAACCAACCAAACATTTATTCAAACCATGTAACTGCACACACAGACTTTTAACAGCATCTACATGAACAGAGACTAACAAGAGTGAAAGAAGGACCAAAGGGAGTCTTTTGCCAGTGGCTAAAATTTGGGAGACTTTGTATTTGATGCTTGTGATATTTTCCACATTGAATTAAGAGTAAATGTAGTATATTTGATATATTGTCCAGCCCTACAGATGGGTTAACTTTTTCAATGATTACTTTCCAACTTTTCAATTTGCACATTGAGGATTTGCTCACATGCAGTAATGTATGTGGGATGATTGGATGAGCTTGGTGTGAGTGAATGTCCCCTAACCAGTGTCATATTGAATCTCACTCCTCTATTTGACACAATAATCACTCAGGGTTAGCTGAAGAACTAATATCTTGTCACCATGGAAAAAAGAGTCTAGGCTATTGTCTCACACACACACACACACACACACACACACACACACCCACACACACACACACACACACACACACACACACACACACACACAGTTAATCCCTGAGGAGGCACTCTGGCTGATAAAGGGGACATATATCAGGAGTAGACGCTAAAGGGAGTGATGTTAGACAGGGAGAATGAGGGAGGGTAATGTTTAGTAAAAAGTGTGGAAGGCAGGAAAAGAAGGGAGTGGTATTATCTCTGCCTTACCATAAAGAGAAAAAAAAAGAAATCAAAGAGTAAAACAGAAGACCTGTGTGTCACCAGCATGCCAAACACGATCCCTCCCCATCATTACACTCCTGTGGCAAAATGGGAGATGGCAGGAGACAAGGAAAAAAGGAAAAAAGGAACAAAAATGAAACAGACACAGAAGCTGGAATGGAAAGCATGATGGAACAGCAGTGATTACAGCACAGTAGTCCCAGCAACTAAACAGCAGATGGCAATAACGATCAGTACATTATATTTCAATGATGGTCTTGCACCAACAGTGGCTGTAAAGCAACAATGGCAGAAAGCTGCAAGGACTAAAACACACAACACATGCACATGGACCATGCTTGCTGTTGTAAACGCAGAGCAAGTTTTGAGTTTCCTTGCGCTTGGATATTTAACAGTGCTCTTATTACAGAGCACTGCTTATTATTAATTTACTGAAGCCCTACCAGGCAAAGTGTTTGAATGTCTATTTTTGTTCTGTAAATGAATATGTAGCACAGGCATTATTAAATTCCAGTAAACTCTGTGGCCTTAAATTCTCTTTTGGCCTAGGGACAATAAAACCCTATAAGCTAATTTGCTACTGCTGAATAAGTTAATCAGAATGATGTAGGGACGGAACACATATTGAACCAAATACCTAAAGGTAAATAAAATGTTTTTCAGTGCTCACTTGCATATTTAATCTCAGCTTAAGATATAAGCTTAAGACTGTTTTTTGGCCACATTAAAGGAATATGGCAGCATTTTTCAACCTAATGCCTATATATCTTCTGATTATATTTGATAACCAGCTGTATTTTTCCAGAATTCATATTCTTTCTTCACTTGCAACTCATTTTTCTGTAGGCCAATGGGCAAGTGTTGAATTACGAAGAGCTAAATAATCGGATTGTTCCTAAACCTGGACATTATACAAGTCTACAGTGAAAGCCAAGGCAGCCAAACGAATCAATTATTGAATGCATCTTTTCTCAAATCCAGTACAGCAGACGTCAAACCCTCTTCCCTGTACTAACACACAGGAACCAGCTCATTAAGCCTTTACTTAATGACTTGTTAAATTTGGGGGAAAAAAAAAACACAGCAAAATTACACCTACAGTTCTGAATAAACACCTACGATGCTCATTTAATTCCAGCTGGACACAAATTCACACCGTAATTCAACCACTGCTGTAGCAGCAGGGTCACTGAGAATGGGTTTGTTTAGTACTGGTCGAGCCTCGTAAGCCAATCTTCTGCATATCCCTTCTATCTACACGTGGGCAGAGAATAGGCTGAGAATAGAACTGATCTAACTTTTAACATCATGAAACTTTTAATTCCTCAGTAATTAGGATGGACTCTAGGGTTAGATCTGTGGCCTCTAGATCTAAAAGCAGATTGATATTCATACATCAGCAGTTTCCAATGGCTGTATTTCGCGTGGGATCTCCACAGCGTAACGGGTGAAGTAGTCCATCGTGATGGCATTGTTCCAGTAGCTCAGGTTGTTCTCCTGGCTGGCAGACTTCTTCTTCTTCCTCATGCAGCACACCGTCATCAACACAGCTGTGGACACGAAGAGAGCGGCGCATCAACTCAAAATTCATGCTTGATACAATGCAGGTCTTTAGAGGCAAGTTCCTGTCAAAAAACGTATAAGGTTTGTTGGGGTGTAGAAGGCCCAGATTTTAAAGGTTTTATTCTAACAGATCTAGAAAAACAGCTTTAAAATCAAGTGTTTAATTCTTTCAAACATTTTTGACAACACTGAATGTTTTTCTATGTTCAATACTAGTCAGTGTTTTTCTGGTATAACTATGGCATATGCAGATTATATGCCAAGGAAATTACAGAAGCTGCCATTACATTACTAGCAATGCTAAAAAACAGTGATTGTTAACTACACCAGCTAAGAAAGAAACAGTTTATGCATGCTAGCTAGAACCATATATTTACTTTTGTACTTTTTCAACACCTATTAATTGTATTTTGATGATCATTTATTGCAAACATGAAAGTTTCTTTTTCCTCTTAATTGTGGTCACATTTCTCATCAAGAATGTAAACGTTTGTGTATTGTAATCAGGCTGCTTGCAAAAGTGACTCTAACCAATTGTTTTATTGTGGGCAACTTGACAAACTTCAGATGTTCATTTTGATGAATCAAGGTATTCATTATCCTTCAACTGTACACTATTTTAGTCAAAGAAATTCACGCTTCAATCACTCTACTTCAAACAATCAGATATGATTGGATTGCTAGGCAAATTGCAGAAATACTCGGTCGTCTAGCTATCACAATAAAACCTTTGTCAAACTAGCTCAGTTACTTATACCTTATACAGTACATTTTTCCTGCTTCCAGTAAACCAACTTTAAGAACTGGCTTGTCACTTGTTGTTAAGGCTGATTGGTGCATTTTTATTTGCACATGTTTGATTGACTTTTTTCTTCAAATGAAAACAAGCAAGCATCATATTTTAACAGTTTAAATTGGTTTACAGGGTGGAAAATTTTGCCATCACTCATGCACAGTCCACATTTTATGCTTTTAAGCAAATGAGTAATCCTGCATTAAAGTGTGCAAAAGTGCATCCTCAGTAGAAAATGTGTATGTATTTTCACTGTCATTTTACTGGGATGCCTAAACTCAATAAAAAAAACTAAATTGTGGTTAAGTGTGGTGTGGATACTAGATACTCACAGCAAGAGGACACAGGCACACTGATGGCCAGCACCACCCATATGATATCCATCTTGCCCAGGCAGATGCTTTTTTGGGTGAGAGAAGAGTCCAGAGCGGGTCCTGACTGGTTTCCTGCACCATAAGTACCTCCAGTGGTGGCAGGAACAAGCCTGTTCAAGAAGCTTCCATTAGCCATGGAGGGAGAGTCAGAAGCATTCAGATCACTTTGGGGCACCTGAACATCCCACGAAGCACCTACACTGCCAGAGTCTCTTGCTTTACCCAGTGGGGAGAAAGAGCCAGTGTCAGTGGAGTTGTTGGTGAATGCTTTAGTACTCACTGTGGCCTTTGGTTCCTTACCAAACCCAGAGATGCCAACCATACTGTTGGAAGAATGGTCTGGGGAGGCCTTGGACTTTGTTTCAGTGGTAGGATTGATCATGTTTGGGGCAGAAATGGAGGCTAGGCTGTCATGTGAGGAGTTAGGCTGAATCACAGACAGGACTTTAGTTGTAGTTGTAGTGGGGCCTTCGGTTATGGGTGGTGCATTGCGCAGCGTGATGGCATGAGCACGCTCCCTGAGTAAGGAAAATGGCGCTAACAATGATGATGACGAGTAAGGCCGGCTGGGGCTGGTAGGATCTTCAACAGGGTCTTTGGATCCTGGGCTCCAAAGATCTTTCCCTTTTTTGATTGGGGTAGACTCTGTGCTCTGGGCCAGAGGGGCCATATCGTTGTCACTCCCTGAGAGAACAGAGCCAGTAGAGCCAGTAGCTCCAGTCTGCTTTCTACTGGAGCTGGTTCTATCAGACTGGGGCTTGGGGCCAAGACTTGGCCCAGTGGTAGTTCCAGCTAGAGTGGTGTGATCCAGGCTGGGAGTCAGTGTCCGGGTCCAGCCAGGAAGGTTGGACGGCCCCATTGGGAGGGCCCTGCCCGTTGTAACCATGGAGACGAAGCTCCTGGTGGTCCAGCTGGGGTAGAGCTCCTCTGCGAAGGATACCAGCCTCTCTGGCACTGACAGAATTAGAAGAACACCTGAGGAAGCAAGGGTGAATGGGGGGATAAAGAGGTGGGCAGGGGGGAGTGGCAGAGAGAAGAACACTTTTTTGAGTGATGAGCTGCATTACAGTAGGTTAGCATTAGCACACCTGGTCTCAATCTGAGTGTATAGTGTGCTGTTGTGCAGCAAACACACTGCATTTCTGCAGCAATACGACAATGTACCCTTGCCTATTTGTCTGTGCACAAACAGTGGAGGTACAGCACAGCGCTACATTAAGTGTATAATAAGGTTAAACTGGAGCAATAGTGAAATCAGCAGAAGACCAGTCTCAGCTGGACTCCTTGATTAGACCCTGATAAGATGTAAAGCATTGGAGACAGGTCTCTACATCTCTTTATAGTCTAATAAACAACACTCATGTCCTAACAGTGTCACTGGGATAATTGTTTTTATCCCTTGAGGCGAAGCAAAGTTGTGGAAAGGCTATGAAGTGTATCGGACACAAACAGCAATGTGATGCTAATAAGTAACATGTAATCAGCACCTCCTTACCAGGAAGTATGCCATTAAAATGGCAGGAGATTTTCCGCTAGAGAAATGCAAATGGGTATTTCAAAAACAATACACTAAACTCAGTTTTTTAGCTCTAATGGATCTCTCTTCATCAGGCACTAGCATATGCATCCATGGTGATCTCAGAAAAGTATGGGGATCCAATAACTCAAACCTCTGGAGATGCTCAGAACTATGTAGGACACTTTCCACCTGCACTTAGCATTGTACACTTATGATTGGACCACAGTTGACATCACTAAGATGTGATTAGGATCTAATGCAACTTGTGCATGTATTTGAGACAGATGTTTAAAATGAATTCCACTGATTTTTTAAGATTCCTGTCAAATTCAGGAACACAGAATGGTCTTTAGAGAAACGTACTGTCAGATGTATTTACAACATTGGTGGTGGGAACCATGAATTGCACAAATGTAAATATTTATTACCCAAAAGCATCAAATAATGGTAAAATAGTAGTAAATCTAATATCTATTTTGCTTTGCCACTCCCTGCATATACCCGTTAATCATAAATACATTTTGCTCCAACATTTTCTCAACGCCATTGTAAAACAAGAGAAACTGCTCTAGTTAGCCATTCCAGAAAACACTCATCAGCTAAGCTTTCAAGAAGTAAAAAGCTGAAATATTTTTAGGATAGAACACTATGTGAAACCTCAAGAAAAAAGGTAGTGTATCGTTTTTCACCCTTCAGCCTTGCATGCATTTGGAATCGTAGAGAAAACTGTTCTTATAATAAACTAATATAATTATTTTTACATGTTCAAAACTTAACATCATCATGAGAATATATTTTCAGATGTTTATCCATATGCACTATTGTGAAAAGGGGTTTGGAGAAAAAGCACAGTGACAATGCCCATTTGTTCTGAAAAAGATTTGCCTCATCAGTCTGTAGATTGTTGTAGCATCCATACAGTCAAAGTGCTCTCAAAGCCTGTGTTCCTGATCCACAGAAGAGGAGAGGACGAGAGAGAGAGAATACAGAGAGCATTGAAAGGTGGCGAGACATGTAATTGTGTCTGAGACAAAAGTCTAGAGAGAGCAGGAGGACAGAGAGAAAGATTGCGGGCAGAATGGAGAGGGCTTTGGACACAGTATTGCACTTTAGTGACAGCTTGACCTTACAAGAGTGGCCCCACAAAGTTTGAAGAGGCCAGTTACTTCAGTAGTTTGAAGCTAAATACAGTTGTGCTCATAAGTTTACATACCCTGACAGAATTTATGATTTCTTGGCCATTTGTCAGAGAATATGAATGATAACATAAAAATCTTTCTTTCACTCATGGTTAGTGTTTAGCTGAAGCCATTTATTGTCAAACAACTCTGTTTATTCTTTTTAAATCATAATGACAACAGAAACTACCCAAATGACCCTGATCAAAAGTTTACATACCCTAGTGATTTGGCCTGATAACCTGCACACAACCTGACACAGATGGGTTTAAATGGTTATTAAAGGTGTAACCATCTTCACCTGTGATCTGTTTGCTTGTAATTACTGGGTGAGTATAAACGTTCAATGAGTTTCTGGACTCCTGACAGACCCTTGCATTTTCCATATAGTGCTGCACTGATGTTTTTAAAATTGTAAGTTATGGGGAAAGCAAACAAATGGTGAAAGGATCTGTCGGAAAAGGTACTAAGCTCTATAAAACAGGAAAGGGATCTAAGAAAATATTAAAGGACTTGAGAATGCCAATCAGCAATGTTCAAATTCTAATTAGGAAGTGGGAAATTAGGGGTTCTGTTAAAACCAACTTAAATTTTAGTCACAACTGCCAGGAAAATTTTTCGAGATGCAAAGAGAAACCCACAAATAAAAATGTGATGTAGTTGTTTCAAGATGCACACTAAGGAAGCACTTGAAGAAAGATGGGCTGCATGTTCGAGTTGCCAGAAGAAAGCCATTACTACGCAAATGCCACAAAGTGTCTTACAATATACCAACCAGCACAGAGACAAACCTCAAACCTTCTGGCACAAAGTCATTTGGAGTAATGAGACTAAAATTGAACTTTTTGGCCACAACCATAAATGCTACATTTGGAGAGGAGTCAACAAGGCCTATGATGAAAGGTACACCATTCCTACTGTGAAATGGTGGAACACTTTTTTTTTTTTGGGGGGGGGGCAGCAAGAATTAGTTAAGCATTCTTTTTTGCAGCAAGAATGCTTAACTTAGCTTAACTATCTGAGAAGATAAAGAGCCTCGTCCACAACTACCACAAAAGACTTTAAGCTGTCATTTATGTTACAGGGGGCCGTACACAGTATTAAAAACTGAGGTATGTAAACTTTTGATCAGGGTCATTTGGGTAGTTTGTGTTGTGATTATGATTTAAAAAGAGTAAACACAGTTTTTTGATAATAAATGGCTTCAGCCAAACACTAACCATGAGTGAAAGAAAAGTTTAATTTCTCATTCATATTCTCTAAAACATGGTTAGGAAATCATAAATTGTGTCAGGGTTTGTAAACTTATGAGCACAACTGTAGCTTTAAACATATAAATTTATAATATATAGAGTCATTACAAGCATATAAAAGTCTTGAATATTCCTGAGGGAATATTAAATACAGTATGTATGTATTTATGTATGTATGTATCCATCCGTTCGTCTGTCCGTCTATCAACAAGTGGTCTAGTTAATAAAATAGTAATAATGATATTGATATAAAATATAAATAATGCACATCTGAGATTTTTCCTGCTTGGTTCTTTATTATGGCATTAGCAGCCAAGCTTAAATAATGATGAATTGCTGCTTTGGTACAGAAGGTGCTGATGTGCACATTTTAGTGGACAGGGAGGGTAAAGCCGTCTATCCATGGATGCTTTTCATCCTTATTGATTCAGTGCAGTGAAAGCTGTCATAGTACGCCAAACATTACAGGAGTGTTGGTACTTGCACAGGAAGATTGTAGATGATTTGCTCATTTATGCCATTAGTACAAAAGTGACATTTCCTCCGAGCATTCTTTACTTAACTTGGAGAAAACTATGACAGGTGTAAGGTGTCGTCCTGTGTGTTGTGCTGTGTGCTTTTGTTTTGAAGTGGGTTACCCTGGTGTGTCACGTGTCTGTGTGTGTGTCATGTGATCTCCCCAGGTGTTTTGTGTTTCCCCGTGTGTATTTAAGTGGCTTGTGTTTAGACTGTGGTGTGGTTCAATGTCGTTACTTGTAGCGCGTAAGGTCTCTTTAGATGTGAGAACGTTTGTGTTATCTGTTTTTTGGTCACAGTATTACTTGTAAAAGAGCTCTGAGGTTATTAAACCTGTTTGAATTCCACCCGTGAGTCCTTACAACAGGCCATGATGCTGTGAAGTACAGCACTGTTACACTGGCTACACACACGCATTACAAAAAATCAGTCAGTGGAGTCAGTTAGGCAGTGTCATCTTTAAGCAGACAACAGAACCTTAACTTCCATTCACACCCGAAGGAAAATTTTGGCCATTTCACTAAATGCAAATCTTCTTTATGGGATTAGAGTGGTAATTGTTGTGATCACTAGTTTGTTGTGAGTAATTTTGAGATAAACACAACTCATTCATTACATTTAACCAAATAAAGACAGGATTCAACTAAATATGTACAATGGCTGCACTGCCACGAAGAGAACCAAGTGTATGTTCTTTGAACTGTACTTTTCTTTCTGATGGGCTAAACCGTTTTAAACAGTAGAATAGTTGCACAAGATATTTTGCTCTTTAGGAATCAAAATACTATACACTTAATATTGCACAGTAAGAAAAACATGCAATATTTATTATTAACAAAACACACACGCACGCACGCACGCACGCACGCACGCACACACACACAGTCATAATGCTGTGACCCAGGACTCAGGCCATTGTTTCATCAATGTGCTACCTCAGTTGCTATGGAGACCAACATTCAGCTCTCTGGAGAATAGAGAGAGTGAGAGGTGAGAGATCGGCAGACACAACAGAGAAGAGGAGAGAAGAGAGACAAAACTAAAGACTTCTCACGCACTGAAATGAACTAACATTACCACAGTTAACGCTGCCTATGTGTTCATGCGGCAGCATTGCTATAGCCAAGACCTTGAATGATATCTGCTGTCGGGACAATATTTGGTTCAGATATTCACATTTATGTGTAGTGTTAAATCGTTTTCTGCTGTTTCCATCCCTTTTACCACAAGAAATAATATCAAGAACAGCATAGCCGCAGCAGACCACTGGTCAAGTGTACACTAACTTACTCCAGTATCCACCCCCTGCACCTCTGCTTCACCCTTCAGGTCTGATGATGTACATGTGTTTTGTATTTATTATAGAAGTCAACTTTTCTGTGGTTATGTGGCACCAGAAACTCTCATAATGATTATTTACAAGACAATTTCACTTATAATTAAACGTGCTAAGGCTCCAATATGTACAATATAACTGTTTTAATTAGTTATCTTGTTCCAGACTCCATGAATAGAGAAAATTGACTCAACAGGTGGAAATAATTTAATACATTGGTTTCAAAGTCACAAAACTGAATTCAAAACAGGCAGCTTAGCTTCCATATGTAGTATGTTTTGAGAAAGTACAAGAAAAAATAGATTTTTCATGATATTCACCATTTACATATCATTCTATTTCCACACTGTTGTAGAAACAATAAAATATTTGGTGTTCTTTTTCTAAAATAAATAATAAAATATGGTAGTTATTACTGTGTGCTACACTAAAATAATGGCAGCACTATTATGCATGAACATGTCGGCACTCCAGAGAATAAAGCTGTGAATATAGGAGTAAACTATATTCTAGCCTTTCTCTACCTTTCATGTCTACATTCATTCATGTATTAGTATTTAGTCTCATGCATCCATTATAACCCTTTCATCCATTATAATCTATTACGACTAAACACATAAAAGATACATGATGCACATGTACAGATGTTCATTATGAAAAGACCTGGCCACCCAGTGTAAGCTTATAAAACTCATATCGATACATCATTCCACACTGTGTGTGTGCGTGCGTGTGTGTGTGTGTGTGTGTGTGTGTGTGTGTGTGCACGCTGTACTGCTATTTACAGAAGCTGTCAGGTTGGTAATGCATGAGGCTTTGGTTGGGTCCAAAGCCCAGGAGATAAGACGCAGGAAAGTGAGAGTGATTTAAAATGTCCCCCACATTCTCCACTGCCATACAGACACCACCTACTGTACACAACAGAAAATGAGCTTTACCTCATGTTTCTAGCGAGAAGTCAACATAAGACCAAACTTACACAAGTTCCCCCTTACACCAAAAGAAGCAGATCAGTCAAGACATGTTTGATGTCCTGCAACTACAAGGCCATCATTTATTATAACATACTATCTTTATAGTATCTAGAGAAACGCCACCTAATACTGACCCCAGTCTTGCCCACCAACACACCTGACCCAAACCAGGTGTACTGGGGTCTCTAAGAGGGAAACAGGTATAGAGACGTCACAATGGTTGAACACAGCTTCCAAGAAGAGAAAGATACAAAGTGTCAAAGATGCAACAACAAAACAATGTAGTGTTAAGCAAACACTGAGGCACTATTCATTATCAATATGGCAAACACATGCTGGCATGCTGGCAACCTCCAGCCATCATGTCAGCCATCCTGTTCCCACTCATTCCATTAGTCAATAAGCTCTGGCAGTGTTTGTTGTGTTGCGGTTTTGGCCTGAATCAGTGGGATGCACACCGCCCACACCCCCCACGCACCCATGATGCCTAGAAATCAGAATCTGCATTAATAAAACATCAGCTCTATGAATTAAACATGAGGCGCTGCTCAATAGACAACAAAGTGGCACGTTTAGATCTAACACGCGGTCTCGCCTGGCTCCTCTCCGCGAGGGACTGGACAGATTCACTAAGCATTTAAGCAGTCTGCTCATGTGGGATCTTTAGAGCCAGACGTAGAAAAGCACTGAAGACACTCCTCTGCCCCCTGACATAAACGTATTAATATTCATGATAAGTTCTCATTAGAAGATCATGTTTTATTAACAGACACATCAAGTTAAAGGGCGTGAAAACACTTCCAAGTCCATCAGACTCAAAAGACGTCTGAGGACACAAAGCTGCCGGGTGAGTTTTTCCAACACTTTTTCCAACAACAGGAAGTTTGGAGGTGACCAGCTGAAGAGCTGAGCAAGCTCTCAGACTGGACGCTATCTAAGAGACTAGAGTGGTCATCATACAAGTGCAGAGCCACAGACAAAACAACACAATAGGTAAAAATGTAAAAAAGACATGTCACCTGAGAGGAATAGAAAGAGAGAAAGAAATTGACTGAAATTTTGTGAAATTGAGTGAAAGAAGAAAGAAGGAAAAACAGTGAAGGACGAAAGAATGAAAAACCGTGAAGGAAGAAAAAATTAAAAACAGAAAGTATAAAAGAGGGAAACATTTGTAAAAAATGATATTCACAGTGACAGAAAGAAAGAATGTGAAAGAAGAATGGGAGTGAGAAGGAAGAAAGAGTAGAGAGAGCAAAGTAGAGGGTGGGACAGAGAGAAAGGGAAGGAGGAAAGAAAAAGAGAGGGGGGGTGATGAAAGAGGCACCATGACAGAAATAATGAATGGTGCAAAAGAGAAAAGGTGAGAAGAGGATACAGATAAAGAGGGAGGGAGAAGGAAGAAAGTTGAGAGAGTAAGAGAGAAAAAAGAAAGTGGGAAGAGTAAGAGAGAATGAAAGAGAGAAAAAAGAGAAATAAAAGAAAGAGAGGAATAAAAAGAGAAAAGGAGAAAGAGAGAGAAAGGAAGAAAAGAATGAAATAGAAAAAAGAGAAATGAGGGGAAAAAAAGGAGAGAGAATGAAATAGAGAAAAAAAAGAAATGAAAGACAAAGGAATGGAAAGAGAAGAGAAAGAGAGAGAAAAGAAGAAAAGAATGAAATAGAAAAAACAGAAATGAGGGAAAAAAATAAGAAAGGGGGGGGGGGTGCATTAGCCATATAAAAACTCCTCCCTGGCTGAAGTTATCTCTCATCCATCAATGGGTGACTCACCCTCCGGTGCCAGCAATGGCATTTGGAACCTACATCTCACACACACCCACACACACACACACACACACACACACACACACACACACACACACACACACACACACACACACA
>JBBIGC010000001.1:7593478-7609176 GCA_037576955.1 Lepidarchus adonis
GAGAGAGAGAGAGAGAGAGAGAGAGAGAGAGAGAGAGAGAGAGAGAGAGAGAGAGAGAGAGAGAGAGAGAGGTATCCATAGGCTGTGCACAGCATCTCTAAAGATGACCAATTTGCAAAAAAACTGTCTACTAATTGTGGAACAATTTTAGATCACTGTTCCACAACATAAAATTTTAGAATTTGAATATCTCGTTATCTGCAGTACATAGTATCATGAAAAGATTCCGAGGGGAGAAAGGCTTGTCGTAAACATGGCCCTGTCTCAGCTTTTTTTAACACATGCTGCTGCCATTCAATTCTAAATGAACTTTTTTTCTTTAAACAATTTACTCATTTTAACCATTTTGAATATTTTCTATGTTTTTGTGTGAAAAAACATGGGTTACTAAGACTTGTTAATCAAAGCAGTTCTGTTTGTACCGTATTTCCCCAACAACATTATGCGCTGCCTCATGTCGTCCCATGTTAGCTGCTTGATATCATTGATCTCATGCCACAACTCAAGAACTACACTGCAGAGTTGTAGGGTTGTAATTTATGCATCTTTACCTATTACCAGCTCACCTGCTTATTGTGGAATGTTTTAAAATAGTACACTTTGAATATTCTATGAACGTTTGCCTCATATATTGTCCCACCTTAACTATTTCGAGTGTGTTGCAGGGACCAAATAAAAAATTTGTTCATAGTTACAAATAACTCATGTTGTTCAGCCAACAAAAAAGTTTTTGTTTTTTTTTACTTTTGTCAGTTAGATAAAGTTTTAAGAGAATTTATAAATGGCAGATTCTATATCAGATTTTTATTGATTTTCACATAAAAAATAATGCATAATCTTCTCCAGAAATGGGGTTTAAAACAACCTCCTCTTTAACCTACAGCTGTTCAGTCCTGTCCATTTATAATGAAATTATAGGAAAAATATTACTTTTTGAAACAAAGCTCATTACTGGGAAGCCTATTGGAAAAAAAGTAATTTATAAATGTTCTTAAAAAAATAATCTTAAAAGCACAATAACAAAAAGCATTTTTAAATTAACGAAAAGTTGAAAAGTAAGTAAGTCTAAGTGTATTAATATGTGAATGTGTTCAGTGCAATAGCGGGATAAAACTAAAATGAATGGTACTATCTATATAATGTACATTATCTCTTCTAGTGTCGAGCTGGCAGATTTTGTTGTGGTTATGCATTAAAGGCTCAATGTAAATTCATTAAATTTTGCATACAGCCTCTTCTGAGTACATGACTTTAACATCTCGCTAGTTTGTAACACAAAGCTCCTTTATTATGTGCCCGTCAAGGATATTATTTATCTCAGTGTGTAGGGTTAAAAGAGGTTTTAAGATGATGCAAAATTAGTATTAAATTACATCCTGATTTATGTATCTGATTGAGCCAGCCTTATATCCATTAACCACAGAGAAGATTTATAGCGGAAGTGAAATTTATGCAGTAAACATTCTAAATTAAAGCTCTTTAGAATACATAAGCAGCCTGTGACTTTCATAAAGTCCTGTGCTGATGCATGGTTATGACATTAATAAATCATGTGAATAGGAACATCCAGTGCATTGTGGTCCTTCAGCTGCCCATTCATCTCTCACCATTAGAGTCAATGACACAAATAAAGACTCCAGAATATCTGCAGGTGGTTCTGGTTCACGGTCTTACATTTTTTCCTTTATATATTAATAGGTATTGTGCATTTACTTTAACTTACTTTTAGACATGTATTTAAATGCAATTTCTCTCATATATTTCTTACATATTTAACATATTTTGACTTTTTCTTTATAAATGCATTATGGGCGGGGCTGTGTGAAACGGCAGTGTACTGTGTATCCTGTTGTATTGACAATAAACCTTGAATCTTAAACCTTGAATCTTACTGACAATCCCTCTAGCATTTTTACCATGTTCACTCTGTGAAAGATGATGATGGATGGCAATTTGTCTAAATATTAGGTAGGACCACCACTGACCAGATATTTAGAAGGTTGGCCAGTCTCAGCACAACAGTAACACCAGACACTAACAGTGTGCATTCAAATTCTATGAGATCAGGGCTGTTGCTGGAGATTTGGGATTGTTCACCAGCCAAAAATGTCCAGTCACTAGAGGTCATGGGGTCAGAAACTGACCACTGATAAAGGGCTGGAGGGTGAGGGTGCACCACGTCTGAAATGTTAGCTAGCTAATAAAAGGGGAGGAAATCACAGGGTATCTCACAATACAATACGATATGCAACATGTGGCCAACGATAACGATAATATTGTGATACAGTGATTCTGAGTTAATCAATATTGGTTGGGATGAGCATTTTTGCACACTTGCATTATTGGAACTTTCCCCACTTTTTCAAAGAAGCTCTCCAGCAATGTGTGTTTCACTGACGCATGTTAATCACATTGACCAGGTTGTAGCTTCATGTGGGGAAGAAAGGCACAGAGACACAACCATCATAAAATTATCCACGGTCTGTTCTAAAAGCAAAGCAAAGTGAACCCAGACTTTAGATTTAAATGTGTCATGTGTCTCTCTGTTTATTAGGTTCCCCGTGTTCTGAAGCGCCACCCAGAGGAGGCATGAAGTAGCTGCGTTGGTGAATCAAATTGGCAGCGAATGTTTGTTAATTAAAATATAAATATTGCCGTCTGCATATTGATTATCATATCGTGTGAGCAATGATGACAATATATCGCCATATCGATATTTTGGCACACCCCTAGCCTATAATGTTACACTGAAATACTGTCAGAAGAAATGGTGGTATCCACCAATCAGCCACAACATTATGACCACTGACAGGCAAAGTGAATAACATTGACTTTGACTGTCTAGATATTTCATTACATGAGTGCCTGTCAGGGGTTGGGGTGGGGGGTTACACTGAGCAGCAAGCGAACAGTCAGTTGATGTTGATGTGCTGGAAGAAGGAAAAAATGGGCAAACATTAGGATCTGATCTACTTTGAATAGGGAATTTTTGTGAGTCTTGCGCAGTGTTCCAGGTATGCAAATGTTAGTACCTACCAAACTGAGACTCTGCATTTGGGGAGTGGAGGTTAGCCTGTTTAGTTTGATCCCAAAGAAGAGCTCCAGTTGCACAAAATGTTAATGTTAAAACACAGAGTGCACCACACTTAAGAGCTATTTTGGCAGCATGATGAGATCGACTTAATATCAAGCAGGTGGTCATTATATTACGGCTGATAAGTGTATTAAAGTAGTGCCTTTTGGGCATTTCAGCAGAGGTCAATCAAGTTAAAAAGTTGTTATTCATTGATTATGGTTTTGTATGCCATGTTAGCTGGAGACAAATTACACTGATGAGCCAGAACATTATGATTAATCATAGATTAGATAAATTACATTGATTATCCCATTAGAACTCTGCATGTAAAGATCTGGGATAAATTACACAGTAATAGGCCAACAACACTGATGAACACCCAAGGCTCATTGATTTGTGTGGTCAATGAAGGTTATCCTAACTAACCAAAAGCCTACTGTGTTTTTAATACTGTGAGCAATGGTTCACAACATGCAACACATCCCACTCTATGCTAATGAGCAACATTACACTTATTGTAAGTAAGGCTACAGATCACCACTAAAATAAATTTCAAAGATCCCACTACCATGCTGGTGCCACTACAATATTAAGTGTTGTCCACCACCCAGTGGTCCTGTGATGGACTGTTAAATTGTGCAGCAACAGACACTAATTTCAACTGCAAACTTATAATGTGCACCAAAATGATACGTGTTCCTAATCAAATGACCAATAAATGTAGATACCAAGTAAGTATGCTTAATAAACTGGCAGCATAGGCTACTAAGATGATTAAGATAATTTCTTAAGTTAGGAAATGTGATTAGATGGGATGAGCTTATATTTATAATTACATGGTCACAGGTGGTACACTTAACAAGGAAGTTAATCGCATCTTTGCAGGATATGCCACTGTTGCTGTAATACGTGTTAAAGCATCTTGCAAAACATATGATCCCCCATAATCACAGTTTCCTAAATCAGTGTACTTGTGGCAATCGTAATAACCAACAATTACCCATTTGCCTCATATTGTATGAGCAAAACCAGCTTGGGAAATCAGAACGGCCAAATTTAGAAACAAGATGAGCCAAGGTTGCATATTGTAGATTATGATTCTCATTTAATTCTTGCAATGAGTTCATAAAGATCTCATAATGATCACTAAAGTAATTTTCCATACAAATCTTACCCTCTAAGCAAGGCTCACTTTCTTCCTAAGGGGCTCAATTTATTCACTTTTTAATTGCCATTTTCTTTATATTGAGTGACTAGAAAAAATCTGGAAAATATTTAATAAAATATATCAGGTGGAAATATTAGAGGAATATTCCAGCTTCTCTTAAGAGATATATTGCAAGGTTTTCTCAACAACACCAACAGCATACAGCAACAAATTCTATAAAAAAACAACAAAATACTTACTTTAAAAATACACACACTTACAATAGAGACCAAAAAGGCAGATGTTACTATAAATATGTTTTAGTAAAATATTTTTTTGTATTTTTACATAACAAAAAACATAAGACAGTCAGCAGGGTAAGCAGATATACTGTCGATTAGGTTGAAAATTGCTATTCATATTTTAATTAAGCCTGTGATACTACCACCTCAGCTTGGGACTCAGTAGTGAAGAAGTTAAATCCTGTCTGTGAAAACCTTCCTCAAGGGTTCTGGCTTATAAATGAAAAGAAGCCTCAGATCATAAAGGTGATAACTACCCTGTGGTGGAAGAGAAAAAGTGGCCTATCAGTGCCAAGTAGACTGAAGACAGAAATAGCTCCACTTTTTTAATGCCCTCCTTGGCTGCCAATTCCTTTTAGAGTTCCAACACTTCCTGTGGGCCCTGACGAAATCAATCAAAGCAGGAAGTCCACTTATCGCTTGGTGGAGTATAGATTTCTGGATATCCCTCAGGGTGGCTAAAGATCAATTCTAGAGACACTTTAGACATGAGCTTGAGTTCCCTCTGTGAAAACATCGTTCGGGAGGACTCTAGGACTGGACAAAAACATGACGTGCAAATGTGCCAGATGTCTCAGCGTAGCTGTGCCAATATCGAGGCCGCAAATATACCACCCCCAGTTAACCAAATCCCCAAAATGTACAATGATGATAGGAATAAGCATTCATGCCTATTATGCCCATGCAGCATGACGTTTATGCAGAGCTATTTTGATCAAGCCTTCAAGCAGAGCTGAACACTTGGTTATATATTCGGTTGCTAATTCTAAGGGGATATTTAAGAACATGAAGATGTTTGTGAGGATGGATTTAAGGGTAACTAACTTAGGGGTGCTTCAAACTGTATTTATGAGACTTAAGAGCTGTTGAGTATCCTGGTGCTGGCATTAAATTTGCTCATATCCCTAACGAAGTGTCTCTTTACTTGATATTTCATCAAGCACTATTGAAAGCAGCTCCAAAAGGAACTTGCACTGTCCATTTCGAGAGTACCTTCACACATGTCCTCAAACCTGCCAGCCCTTATGCATACTACAGCTTCTGTTATGCTAAATACCCAGAGTACAGTAACCAGCCATCTACTGTGAGCTGCATATAATTCTCCATCAAAACTACAAAGCAAAAAAGCCCTGGGAGACATTCTGTTTGGAAACTGTTCCTTTACCACTGCAGATTTTCAAGGCTAGAACTGTGTTGTTACTAGAAAATAGAACATACATTTGACTGCAAAGTGGGCATTGTTGATGAAGTGAAAATAAGTCCACACCATTTAATAAAGCATCTTTGTTTTTAGAGCTTGGCGTTTATTTGCTTAAATTAAAACATTGAAAATGTGTCATAACGTCTGCACATGTCACATTTAATTAATTAAACAATTAATTGCAGCAGATAAATAAATGTGCATTCAAATGTGAAGATGTTCTTTCTGGTTCTTTACTTTTTCTTAGAAAAATCACAACAAAACATGTAATTTGACTGGGATATGCGAATTTCTGCACTTGACTTCACGGTATATAAGAAGAAATTGCCACTTGTCATCCTGCAATAACTTCACTTATGCACACCAAAAAATTTCTCTCCACAGAAGTTGAGACTGTTAGTAAAAAAAATTACACCTGTCTAGTCATCTTAGTGAGTGAATTTATTCGTTAACAAATTATTTTGTTTTCCTTTTTTAAATAAATTATTAAAATGTTACAATCACAGTGCTCTGATGCAAAGTGCTCTAGATTATAGAACCATAATGGAACAGCATTGTTCACAGCTGTGGTGATAGAACCTAGACATCCAAAGCACCAAGAGTTCAAGCCCTTGTTCCCCTGATAGGAAGTAATTTTGTAAAATTGTTACAAACATACTGCCTGATGTATGTGTCATGTTTTATGAAAGACTTTGACCTAAAATATAACATGCAGTCATATATGTGTAGAGGTACAGACAGAATGCTGAAAGGCAAAATAGCCCCCAAATAAGATTAATGACTATTTTACCATTATTAGCTGTACATTGCAAAACTCAGAAGACATGTAGGGTCATTGGTGGTTTTGGACAGTAAATAAAAGGCTACACTTGCTTTGTAGAAATTATGAGCCCTGGTTCCCATCATCGTCACTGTAGAGAAATCTGAATCTCTACAATTAATAATTTCCATCAAACCATTTTGAACCACTGAATTGTGCAGAAATGCTCAAAAAGTAATTCCCCTGTTTTATAATAGTTATATTTCCACACACATGAATATGCCTTTTGTAAAATGTTATTTAGAAGGACTGAAACAGGGCTTAAATCACAGTGACACACATAGATATATTGTAATAACTGTACAACTACCCTAAGATGCCTGAAATGTCCTTAAACATGAAAACTGACCAATTTGGAGATATTTGTATTTCAATAAAATCTGACAAAAAAAAAAAAAAAAAAAAAATTCTTACTCAAATGTGCTGACATGCTAAACAAAAGACTTGTCTGGCAGTCCCAAAAGAGACGCTGCTGGGTTATAAATGCGAACTAAATCTTAACAATGAATCACACAAACAGACGCATACCAACAGTCCCTGTTTGGCAGCAAAGCCAGAGACAGTGGCCGACTCGGAGAATTGTGGGACAGATGCGCCACTTCCTGTGTTGAGGGAGGGGCTAGGGTGGGACAGATGTGAGCTCATAGATAAGGTGGGAAGCATTACCCTATTCTGATAATGGTTTCCTGTTAGCGATTTGAGCTATGTTGATCCTACAGTAGGACGTTTGAACTCTGGGCCTGTGTATCCAATCAAGACAGCTGTCAAAATGGACATAAAAGTCACAGTCAAGCCTGATTTGTTTGCTAGCATGCTAGTTTAGCATAATTAGTTTCACAAGAGCATGGGTAGTTTGTTTTTGCTCCCACAGGAAGTACAGACTTTAAACAGGAAGTTCATACACCAGGGAGATGATTGGGCCAGGGTTCCAAGGGCTAAGGAAAATGCTATCGCATATCAAGAATGAATCTTTCCATTTTGGAACATAGAAATACAGAACCTGTTTGCCACAGAAACAGTCTGTCAAAAGTAAAAGCACACAACCACTTTTCCTGTAAAAATATGCCCAAAGGCATTTAGTAGAGGAACTCATAGTTCAGAGTGTAATTCAATGGCCCTGAGAAGCATTTCTAGAGCCATCTCACATTGCATTCTGCATTTTTGAGCAGGCAGCGGTGTTGTTTAATGGTAGAGCCTTTGGCGAAACGTGCTTCACCCGAAACAAGGTGTACATGTATTCATGAGGTTCAAGAAGATACACAAAAGCCCCAAGACTAAGCTTATAATATTGTGTGCAATATACCATCATCTGATTACGCCCACTAGCCACCACAGGTTGACAATACTATCATGGGGTGGGGTTGGTAGCTTTGAGTGGTGGCAGTAGAGCTTCACCTGGACCTAAAGTTTTGGTTCTAATCTGCATAAATCCAGAGTCTGAATCTAATAACCCAACAAAGTTTTTAGATCTGAGGCTCAAACTAACCTGGTCTTAATAAAACTCTGGCCAATGTAATCTGATTATTATTGTATTACAATATTACCATTATTAAGAATTTTAATTCGAATTTTGACGTAAGTTTGAACTCATGCATGTAATGATGCTGCAGAGGCTTTATTGAACAGCACTGTACTTTATTAACAGTCGACAACATGAACAGTCTCATATTAAAGTAAAGCATTTAGGAAACATTAGGAAACGATCATTAATTAATTCATTGTAAAAACCACGTATCCATGTTTGGTCAAAGGGAAGCTTAAGCCGATTCCAACTGACTGTGGGCAGGTTACACCCTGGAAAAGAAGCCAACCCATCACAGGGCAACACAGAGACTGACAACCATTCATACATGCACACGCACACATTTGAGCAAATCAACCCAAACCTCAAGTCATTCAATAGAGGGAGGAAACCCACATGAACACAGGAAGAGCTTGCAAACTCCACACAGAAAGTCACCTCTGGTCACCCGGGGGATTAACCCCAGACCTTCTTGCAGTGAGGAGACACTGCTAACCAAAGCAACACACCTGAATCAATAAAATAAATTATCATAATAATATTACTGTATACAGTGGGTCCTTGATTAACGACATACTTGACTTATGAAAATTTGTTGTTACACCGCTGGCTTTTTTCTTTTTTTTATGAGCATATTTACTGTCATGTACAGTAGTAGAATGCAGTTGAATTTCTACTAAGTGCTTTACAGTAATAGGGAGCATCAGGAGATGAGCACATGCTTGCAGGAGAAGAGAAAAGGGGGCTGTTCTCTGCTCTGCTAATTCACGTCACAATGTTTTTTGCTGTTATTGCTGAGATGTTTATGTTTTATTTAGCGTTAGTGTTGAATTAGAGTTCATGTGGATTGGTGGGTGAGATGGGGGGTTAATAGTGCACAGTGTTAGGGCACCGTAAGTGAGGTCTTGTCTCAAGTCACCTCCCCAATGCATTTACTACTGTGGTGTATGTTGAAGCATTAAAAAGAGCATTTCTATCTGGAGCAACATTTCCTAAATGCTTTACTGTAATATGAGGCGTTCATGTTACCGACTGTTAATAAAGCACAGTGCTGTTCAATAAAGCCTTTGCAGCATCATTACATTGATGAGTTCAAAATTTGAATTATGTCACACTCAGAGGAACTCGAGGACCCTCTGTATAGTCAAATCGTGGGTTATCTAAAATAAGACTCATCGACAAATCTCTTTATGAAGCAGAGCTTTCAAACAATGTCCCAAACATCTGAAGTCTGGATAAGCTTTCCATATTGCGCTGTTTTTATAGGGTGTGGTGCTGACAGAGCAAGCCTTCACCTGTTTAATCCTAAAGCTCAGTCCCTTTGCACAGAAATGAATATGAAATGTATTTACGTGTTTCAGCATCTGAGCAGGAAGTATATTACCTGGTTTAAGGATGACATTTATCTCTCATGTAGCTTTATGAACCATGTGCTTCCTGTCTACTTATTTTGTGATAGAGAAAATGTTGTACAGTATGGTTGGTCAGATGACTAACACAGCAATTCTCAAGGTAAAGAATATTCCCAGTGGTGCCTTTGAAGGCACTCAAGTGGTCTCTTTCTGTCTCTTTACAATTCTGTTCATAAGACAATATTTCAATCTACAGCCTAGCTAAACATGTCTTTTTGTGAGTCATACTCACACTGAGCAGACTCAGTCATCTACACATACCAACGTAACATTTCCACATTCTATAGCATGAAATACCTTCATTCTACCTGTATGGATGATATGGTGCCCAGTAGTGGTACAGTACAACCAACTGCTGCTAAAACAACAGGCCTCAGCTGCAAAACCCACCCAACATATGAATTTAAAACAGGCTTGAACTCTCCAGGTACTAAGGTACGTTTTCCCATCCAAACTCTACCAAGGACAATTTGATGGAGTGGGGTAAATACACCTGAGCCCAAGAAACATTCCAGACTCTTCCTTTTAACTCACAGAACAGACTTTTTCAATTACCAGCTTTTACGCATATCCCCGCAGACGCATATTCCCATAACAGAGATTAGGTTGATAGCAGGATGTCTCCTAAAAGCACATTTATATCCAAGGCACACTTCTTTGCTTGACCTCATGTTCCTGAAACATTTCACACTTTTCATTTTGGACTTGCTCCAGACTCATATAGAGTGTGTGCAGCCAGAGTGGTTATGCTTGAAGCGCTAAATATAATGCAGGCTCTAAAGTACATGTGCAATGAATGCTTGATGTTGTGTAGCGCTAATTACTGTTAAGGTCAGAAGATCTGTTACAGGCATAGAAAGGCTTAGAAGTATATTTCTACAATATGGTGATACAGGATACAGCCATTTGCACATATTTCCTTTTATTTCTTTCATTTAACTATCACCAAACCTAGTGCTGCAAAATACTTGAAAACACCAGTTGCCCTTTACTCTATGTCATGATTGAAGAGATCAATATACGTGGTGCAAAATGAAATCTTGAAATGTTAGAATGTTCAATAACTGTCTAGTTAAGTCAAGTAACTTTTTTGAGATTTTGAGGTTTTGGCATATCAATAAGTAATAACGTGGTATAAGCAGCTCACAGCATAATTATAAATCAACAACATACTCAGCAGCTGGTTAGGCAGGACCTGCAGGCTTCTCTTCATGGTATCATGTAGTCCGGCTCTTCCTCCACAGTGCTCATGGTTCTCTGGGGGCAACACACACACACACACACCAAAATTAGCCAAAATTGGATTCATATTAAGTTAAGCTACACTGTGTTCACATTTGTAATATATTTAATTAAAGACACAGTAGTTTACGTGCTGCAGCAGCAGCAGCAGCAGCAGTGACCTATAGAATTAGCAAAACAAACATGAAGAGCATCATTCATTCATCTTTCTTTCTTTCTTTCTTTCTTTCTTTTACTTGAGTGTGAGTCTGGATCCACATCACACATAAGGAATGTTGAGTGTCAAGAGGTCACAGCTATGCCATTGTCACTGTGTCCCAATGGTACTGGAGCTCACACTCTAACTTGGCCCACTGTATAAGAAATATTTAGTAGATGACAGATATAAAATGGGATTTATATCTCTCTGAGTGAGAAAAACACACAATCACACGCCTCCTTCAGCTTCAACACCACCACACAAACAACAGCCTACTACACACTGTTCTCATTAATGTGGACTGAGCTCAATGGATTTACACCTGATCTAAGGGTTTAAATCAATGGCAACTGTCTGTATCTGTGTACTTTTCAAAGTATCTGTGATTGGGGTGGGGTTTACCTCCTGATAAACAAATGAAACATTTTCGTCTTTATTCTGATGACTTCCACAAAGATGTGGTTTTCTTCAGGAACATCAGCTACGTCACATGAATGCAGCCTTGTGGTTTTTATGATACTGATTCATTTGGTCTTTAAGAGAAGGATGACGGTATGAAAAGCTGCTGTTTCCTACTGAACTACTGCACTGATATGTCTGATATGTTATTTTTAAGAATGTATTGTAAATTGCAAATTGTGGTTATGTCACCAACAGCCATAAACCTTTAAGTCTTTTTTTGTCATTCTGACATACAGCGTTTGTGATATAATATGTGTGGGAACTAGTTGGCGAGTGGAGCAAACTAATACACGTGGCGTCATGCGGCACTACATTGCTATACAAGGAAGACGGCAATGTTTGTTCCCCATTTTGGATTCACTTATTTTGACTCATGGCGAAAATCTCAGCTCTGACCCAGAATGCAGATGAAACAGACACTTGACAATAGTTATACAGCAATAGTAAATAAAAGATTTGTGAAAAAGTCAACAATAAATAATGTGCTTTGGATGATGCTGTGCACCGTGACATTTTTTTCTTTGTTTTTTTCCATGTGTAGTAAAGTTTCTAACAGAATTATACAGTATAAATAATTTTGTTAGCTGTGTATTTCATTCTGTAGGTCAATTGAGTTAACTAAATTAAGACTTTTAAATAATACTGGATGGGTATCAACTTCTACTTTCAGATTTCACTACCAGTATGAAGAACCATAGAGTGGTATTACACCATTCATACTTCTGCTCAATTGAGCATTTTCCTCTTCCATTGTAATCAACCTGGAGAGTTATCATGCTGCTCTAATCCATTAGTACTGACCATGATGCCTCAATTACTGTTCACCTCAATCAGTGTCAGGACTGCAGCAGCTCTCAGCTCAGTGCCAGTGTGCACTGTGCACGTGAGTGTAACATCGTTAACATCATGGTGGGACACTTCAGGGTTGTCATACATCACTTGCCCAAAATACCTTCAGCCACTCACCAAGAATGTGGGTTTTATGGTGCACGAGTGAACGATTATGAGCGCGTGTGGGAAGGGAGTCAGCTGTGACTCATGTCCACCTGCTAGGAGAGGTCAGGGGAGGCAGACACATTAGTCATAGTGAATAGGGAGGACAAAGAAGAATTAAAGGCTAACAAGAACAACATGGGGAGCTGCTAGGCCAGAGGATGATCACTAAAAAGAAAATATGGCAACATACACACAAACATGCAACTCGAGAAAAGTTGGGTCTTTATGATAAAATGCAATTAAAATCAAAACAAGAAACTGTTGGTAACTCTCTTGAATCTTTTGAATGTTGAATGTTGTTAATCTATTTTGTAAGCATTTTTAATGCAGTTACTGTACATCTCTTCTTTTAATTATGCTTTTTAATATTGCTTTCTATTCTTTACTTTTCCCATTCTCTCTCTCTCTTTCCCACCTTCCCCACTGTTTTTTTGTGCGTGTGTGTCTGTCTGTCTGTTTTGTCTTGTTTTTTTGTTTGTATTTTTTCTTGTCAACTGTCTGACCTGGCTTAAATATAAATCAAATAAATAAATAAATAAATAAATAAATAAATAAATAAATAAATAAATAAATAAATAAAACAAGAGGGGCCTATACGGTTATAGTCCCACTTGGCAAAGCAAAGGTGTTTCTGCTTGGAAGGAGGAGTCGGGAATATTTCTTGGGCTCAGGTGTATTTACTCCAATTCTGCTTGCTTAGATGCCAGACAGAACCTGGAGAAAACCCACATAAATACGATGAGAGCTTTTACACTCCACACAGAAAAGCACCTGTGGCCAACCTGGGGATCAAATCCTTTTTATATGAGGCAACGGCGCTAACCACTGCACCACTGTGCCACCCCACTGGATGAGAATACTAACTGTAGCAGTTTTTTTTTTTTAAAAATGCACATTCTTGCTTGCTGATGATTGGCTGTGGTCACAATTACCTTATTCTCTATGTGATACAATAAGCAGGACAAAGATCTGGCCTGTTGCAGTCCACTTACTAAAGCGTACTACAAAGATACTCTGCAGTAGCACATGCAGGATGTGACCAGGGATTGTCTTGCTTGAATAACCATGGATTTCCCTGAAACTTTTAACAATAATTATGTACTGTATATGGTGAAAGATTGTGATTATTTGCAATCTTGTTACTATACAGTATTTTTTTTTTAACTTAAAAAGTGGTGAACTATATATAGTTCAGTGTTTAATAAACATTTAATCTTCCTAGCCTTATACTGCACAGGCAGGTAAGGAGAAATGTCTGTTCAGTTTAGTTTTTAGACACAAATTTGACATGACATGGCATAATCATTGTCCTTTAGAAAGGTTAAGGCCTTGGACACAGAGACCAGTGCCCTTACAGTGATGGTGTTTCCTCCTGCTCTTTCAAATCACCCTCATCACTTCATCAGCGTTCATGAGAAATACATGTTCATGCATCTTCACTGTGCTTAAACCATTTTATTTGTTCTTTAGTAGTGTATGGAAGAGTAAAGTCGTTGGTTTAATGTAGTATATTTTAATATTTCTAAATTTCAAATGTATTGCTTTTCAAGCAGTTCACATCTTACTAATTATGTTCCATATAAGGGGCAGCCATAGCCCAATGGTTAGAGAAGTGGGTTTGTGACCGAAGGGTCCCAGGTTCGATTCTCATCACCGGGCAGCAGGCTGAAGTGCCCTTGAGCAAGGCACCTAACCCCCAACTGCTCACCATGTATGTCGCTCTGGATAAGAGCGTCTGCCAAATGCTGTAAAAAATATAAGCAACTAAGCTGCTAAAAAATGCCTGTTCTGAATTCTAGTTTAGCTTCACCCCACTGAGCCTACAGGAGTTTAGCCCCACACCCCTCAATCTACAGTAAACCTATAGTTTTGCCCCACCCTACTAAGTCTACAGGAGTTTGGTCCCTACCTACTCAACCCTCCCAACCTACTACAGCTGTTTAACCCCCCAATCACCCTACAGCAGTTTGCCCCTCTTACCCCCCAATCAACCTACAGCAGTTTGCCCCTCTTACCCCCCAATCAACCTACAGCAGTTTGCCCCTTTTACCCCCAGCAGTTTGCCCCTTTTACCCCCCAATCAACCTACAGCAGTTTAGTCCCACCCTTCTCATCCTACAGCTGCCCCCTCCTTAACCAACCAAGGGCAGTTTACCTGCCCTCACCCCCCACCCACCCCCAAACAGCAGTTTAGTCCCACCCTACTCAGTCTACAGCAGTTTAGCACCACCCATTCACATGGAGGTTATAAGGAAAGGAGTGTTGCAGCATAGACTTCTTTTTGAATGAGACATAGTATAGCATAACCAATCAGAACAAATGTTATTTACATATATCAGTCATAAAGGCACAGTGATAAAGCCAATGAGACAGAAATCATGAACAGACCATTACCTAGAAGAAAATCTAGGACACAGGCGCTTCCAGAGGAGTTGAATGATTTTGAGATTTCGAGTTTGCACGCTCTGTCCTTTGCTGCTACACGACAAATCACTGCATGGCAACTGATCCACGCAAAGACCCCACTTCAGTTACCATGGCAACACTAACAGAACATTATACTCAAATCTCCTCACGATGACAACTGTGTGAACTATTATCCAGAGGGAAACCAATCAGACTTAAATAGCACCAGCCATCCGCATATTGAGCCTTCAAGATAGGATCTGTAACAAAACAGATCCTAGAGACTGTAACAAAATAAAGGCGTGAGTGCCTCTCCACTAGGCCACTGCCCAGAAGAATAACAATGTTTTTTTGTTTTTTTTAATTGCTGGCACTCAATCAAGGGCCATAAGACCAAGAACGTCTTATAGAGAAACAATAACCCACTTCTAATTAGACATTTGTTCATCTATCTATCTAAATACATAGATGTGTGCAACAGGAACTAATCTTTGGGACTGGAACAGATATGCTAGCCCCATACACTCCCCCCATACATCAATTAGCCTTGGTTGCTTATGACCCTGTCACTGATTCAGCAGTTGTTGTTCCTTGGATCAGATTTGGCATTTACAAAGTACTGCACAGTTGGAACACTCCATAAGACTGCTGTTTTAAAGATGCTCTTACCCTGTTTTCATGCTTCAGACTAGACTTTCATGCTAGCTGCGGACTTACACTTGCCCATTTCTCCTGTTTCCATCAACATCAAGAACTGACTGTTCACTTGCTGCCTAATATCTCCCAAACCCACTCTAACAGGGGCCACTGTGATTAAACTGTATTTGGCAGCCACAGATTCTGCAAGTTGTCCCACTTAAAAAGATGAGAGAGGTCTGTAATGTTCATCATAGGTTCACTTCAACTGTGAGAG
>JBBIGC010000001.1:7633329-7650530 GCA_037576955.1 Lepidarchus adonis
AGTACATTGCAGAAAATAATGAACTTTATCACAATATGCTAATTTTTTGAGAAGGACCTGTATATATATATATAATTGTTGAATACTGAATTATTTTGGCCACAATAATCACATAAGTAAACTTTACTAAAGCTACCTGGCTACACATCTACAATTGGGTAGTGAATAGTTAGAACACAGCAGTGACACAGACACGGCACTGGTTTTTGGTGTGTGTGTGTGTGTATGTGTGTGTGTGTATGTGTGTGTGTGTGTGTGTGTGTGTGTGTGTGTGTGTGTGTGTATGTGTGTGTGTGTATGCTGCACAAAGTAGATGACACAGCAGTTTATGGTGGCCTATGGGGGGACACCACCTACATTGTTGTGTGATGCATTCTGTGAAGCCATCACACATTAACCTATACATACTACCATGTAGTGGGTCTCTGCTACACTGAGAACATCCACCACCAAAATACACTTGCTTGTCCTGATCACTGTTAAAAAACAACAACAAATAATGCATAGAAATAACTGATAACATGGGAGAAGAACTCCAAGTACGATCGATTTACAAATGTAATGAGGATTTCAGGAAATAGGAAAAAAAACGCTGTGCTAACAATAATGAGCCAGGTAATTAAAGGTAAAATTACTCAAATTACTATTTAGGTCATGTCAAGTCAAAAATATTTGTATAGCGCTTTTTTTGTCACAAAGCAGGATTACAGAATTCTAGTCTAAGTCCCTGATGACAAAGCTGTTTGCCTTAGAGGCAAGAAAAAAATCTCCTTAAGCTGGAGGAAGAAACCTTGGGAGGAACCAAGGGTCAGAAGGGGAACCTATCCTCTTCTGGTTGACACCAGATAATAACAAAAACCATCAAGAAGCTTGTAGCATAAAGTAACAGATCTAGCAGATACATTCATGTGTTCACAACATAAAAATGAAGTGTTACTCTAGATTAGATGATATATGCATGTGTACCTTGGTTTCTGGGTCTTTCTCTAGTTGAGGACTTGCAGTCAGGGCAGCAAGGCTCATGACGTGACTTCGATTGCTCTTAGCAACAGCAGCCTTCAGATTCCTTTCGATGACCTCACTCAGTGGTGTTTCCATCTTCTGGCCTTGCTGGGGCTTATTACCAGGAGTTTTTAAATGGTCATAGACATCCTTTAAAGTGCACACAAACATAGAAGTAACTAAAAACATTGTTTACCAGTGATTCAAAAGTTTCTTTTCAACATGCTGAAGTAAAACCAAAACATCTTTACTCGACATAATTAATTGCTTTGTGGGTGGAAAACAATTTGCTAGGTGAATTTCTTGAACACACTACACGATTTTAGGAAAGATTACGAAATTGCAGACCCTGCTGTGATCTCCACAATGTTTAAACTAGGGGATTTGTGCTTGGGAGTCTCGTGCCACCAAAGAACTCTCTTTACTAAGGTCCAGATCCCTTCATGATGTTACCAAACTACATTCCAAAACCTCCTCACGTAGCGCTCTCTTTCAAACGATTACTGGTTTTAGCCCCAAATCCCAGTATGACCTGAGTTATTCCACCATGAACCATACAGTCCCTGAATTTACTCTGACCAGCGTAGCTCTGCAGCCATGAAACCCACCATTGTGGCTATAAACTAAGGAAATTAAAAAACATGTAACTTGCAGGTTGTGGGCTCTTCAGAAAGAGTTGGAGGGGAGTTCTATATCTGCTCTGCATAATGCAGCTGCAGTCACAGTTTTATTTCTACAGATTTGTTTCAGACATGTACCAGTATCAACAGCCTGACTTTAATTTTGTTTGGCCCAGCGATATACGGACGTGAACCACGGCGTGAAAGATGTAGCCTCCTTCTGATTGACTGGTGTTTTTTTGCCAATCGTCTGTGATTTCTAAGGCGACTCTGTGACCTGAAAATTATGGCTAAAGTCTTGTAGTGTGAACAAGGATTAACTGCCTTGTAACCAACCTTAAAACAAACATCATTACTGACACTTTCTCTACAACTAGTTCAACAGGGCATTTTAAATCAAAACATTCTGCAAATAACACTAGAGAGGTTAAAATTCAAAAATCAAACCGTACTACAGCACTGACCGTGATGTTAAAAGTGGGTCCAAAGAGGCGGTCTCTGCTGAGGAAGCGAGACGGTGTGTCAAGTTGAAGTGAGCCCTCTTTCTGCACATTTCCTTTGCTGTCATCATGAGTCTGAGCTGTTGTCATGACCTCCTCTTCCTTTCCTTTCTTCATTTTGCGGAGGACAGAGTGTACAGAACGGCTTTGCAATCGGGCAGTGTCCAGTGGGGTGACCGCTGCACTGCTCTGGGGACCCAGCAGTGGCAGTTCTGGGGAGAGGCGCACAGAGACGGGAGCATCTGGATTTTTCTGAGACGCGCCAATAAAACTGTCCTCAGTGCGCTCTGAAAAAAGATGATTGGAAATTTTTTTAATTTTGAGAAAGGAGAATGTCATGCCTATGACATAAGTCAATTTTTATAATATAGTACTTGCATAAGATAAGATAAGATAAGATATTTTACACTGAAAGATTTTGGTAAGTGAAACCTGACCCTATAACAGCAATGGCAATTTGAGAACCGCTGCTATATTTTAAACTAATAAAGCAGATCATTTATCAGTACCCAAGATCTCTTTAAATATTTATAAGGTTTTGAAATGGCAACATTAGTTTTTGCCCTCTGACCTGGAGATGGTGGCAATTCAACCAGGTAGCGTGCTTCATCTGCGTGTTTCCCTGTCCTGGCAGACTCTAAAATCCAACGTAAGGTAACTGCAGGGAGGCCCCATTTCTTTGCTGCCTGGTACTTTGTGCCCTCAGGAGTTTGTAGGATCAGGTGAGTGCTGGCCATCATGCCTTTCCTCTGGTTCGCAGAACGCACAAAGTAGTCCTGAACACTGTAGAGAGAGTCAGAAAAGATTTTGCAAAGTTTCTATGCTTCCAAAGCCATTGTAAAACAAATTTTAAAAGAATTATAATGTATGTGTACAGGCTTATGATATGTTTACAGGCTTGGAAGGCTGTGTCTCCTTACCTTGCTCCTAGGTGTTTGGCAAGCTGTATGAGTGACTCCCTCTCTGCTCCAGTAAACTGGCTGAATGAAAGCACACACGCTCTTAGAGGAGTACAGCCCTCCTTCACCGCCACAGGCGTCAACATTGGGTGAGATGCCAGAGGCAACAAACACTGCTGCTCCACACACATTGCCTACATAGGCCAAAAATCCCAAGCACAAAGCAAGTGGGGTCAAATACTATGTACATAAAAGAATGTATAGAAGATTAATTTGTTTAACACAAATTATTCCGACATATCCTTCTCACCAGCCAGGTGTCTGTTGCCACTTCCTCCACTGTGGCCTCCACCTCACACCCAAGCAGAGGAACAATTGCATAATCAGCTACACCTCTGAATCGACCAACCAGAACCTTCCCAGAGTTCTCCATGATCAGCACTGACAATTGGTCCTCTGCCTCTGGTCCAAACCCCACTAGTAGGAATCGTTTCCCCTTAAACAGACTTCCCTCAGAGACTTCAGTAAGAGTGGGGTCCTGCACTGGAGGTCCTGGGCTCAGAGTCTTGTTACCTTTATCTGGAGCTGGAGGCAACTCTACTACAGAAAATAAAAAAAAGGAGAGAATTGTTTAAACTGCTGATATTTATTTTCACCTTACAGAACAATGCTTCTCACTTCTAGTTTTATGGATAGTATAACTTTTTAGGATATGGACTTGTAGAGTCCAACTCACCTACAGTCTGATCATTATCCATGTACTGAGAAAGCAAGTCTTCCTCTGCCTTAGCCTGACGGGAAGGGCTTGGGGCTGGAGGGAGGACAACGGAAGGTCTGGAGGAGCGTGGGACAACAGGGCGGAGCGCAGGCAGGTCTACTGTAGCTGGAGCAGGAGGGAGAAAGGAGGGGTGGAAGTATCCCTCTTCTGGAAGCAGGGACCCATTAGAGAAACTGTCCAGGAGCCACTGCACTGTGATGACATGGGGCCTAGTCGAATTCAGACACAAGCAATTCTAAAATAAAAAAAACCTTTTCCATGGTTAAATTCAAATGAAAATACACCACTCAAAATTAGGGAGGTCCTGAGCTGATCCACAGTATTGGCATCTGCCCAATACTAGCCCACAATACTGGATCAGATATAGGAGCGGAGCAAAACCTATTATCTGTCCTATGCAGCATCTGATAACATGATAACAGTTGTTCTGCTCATTTAAAACTTGAACAAAGTTCAGCTTTGTAGAAAGCTGCAGTATAAAGATTTGTAATTATTTATCCTGCCGTTTAATCAGTTTTAGCTTTAATCCTTTCTTAACCAACTGTTGTTGTGTACTTGGGAAGCAATAGAGTAAGATCGTTTTAAGGTGGCTAAATAACAATCATATGGAAAGCTTCTATATATTTTATTATTGTCATTAGTATTATAAGTTCAAGACTACATTTACATTTATTCATTTGGCTGACACTTTTGTCCAAAGTGACTTCCAGATACAGGAACATTCAAATTTCAAATAGACTGATTTATTTCCTTATGAACAGACAGTCAAAGTTATAATATTGTCATCAGACGCAAAAAGTGATATTACAACATGTCTATTCCAAGTGCATCTCTATACAAAGGGAGCAGAAATTCTACCTCTTAACACCAGGTGAGCAGTCTATCCAAAAGGCCCAGAATGATTGTTGCTTCACAAATCAGCTCAGATAACAGTGCATTGTGTTTTAACAAACCTGTGAGTGGCTTTAGCAAGGAAGTTTTTAACATCCTGGTCGGGTTCTCCCATCACTATGTGTGTGAGTTCATCACTGAGCTGGTTGAAGCGCAGGCCTCCTGCAGAGTTCACCACCCGACGGAGTTTCTCCAGCCTCTTCCCCACCACTCCACACAGATAGAGCTAAACAAAAAGATACATATGCATGGTGTGATTCAAAACAAGTGTCAAACAGTCTGTCAATTAAGGCTGCAACGACATATGTAACCAATTACGGAAATACATCAAGGTGAAGGTGTTGAAGCATTAAAGTAAAAAAAAAAAACCCCCCAAAAAACACGCACTATATTGCCAAAAGTATTCACTCATCTGCCTTTACATGCATATAAACCTAAGTGACATCCCATTCTTAATCTTTAAGATGACCTTGCAGAAACAGTTTGCATGTGCTGGAAGTTACACACCTGTGGCCAAGGAAGTGATTGGAAAACCTGAATTTAATTATTTACATGGGTGAATGAATACTTTTGGCAACCTAGTGTGTGTGTGTGTGTGTGTGTGTGTGTGTGTGTGTGTGTGTGTGTGTATATATATAACCCTGCAATTTTGCAAGTTCTCCCACTTAGAAATAATGGAGCCCCCACAAGGCTGAAAAAGGCTACAGGCAATTTCCAAGCAGCTTGGTGAAAAAAGATCAACTGTTGAAGCAATTGTTAGAAAATAGAAGAGGCTAAAGACGACTGTCAGTCTCCCTCTGAATGGGACTCCATGCAAGATCTCACTACGTGGGGTATCACTGATGATAAGAAAGGTGAGGGATCAGCCCAGGACGAAACAGGAAGAGCTGGTAAATGACATGAAGAGAGCTGGGACCACAGTTTCAAAGGTCACTGTCGGTAGAACACTATGCCGCCATGGTTTCAAATCATGCATTGCACGGAAGGTTCCCCTGCTCAAGTCATCACATGTCCAGGCTCGTCTGAAGTTCGGCAATGACCATCTGGTTCATGCAGAGGAGGCATGGAAGCATGTCATGTGGTCAGATGAGACCAAAGTAGAACTTTTTGGTCTAAACTTCACTTGCCATGTTTGAAGGAAAAAGAAGGATGAGTTGCATCCCAAGAACACCATCCCCACTGTGAAGCATGGGGGTGGTGACATCATGCTTTTAGGGTGCTTTTCTGAAAAGGGGACATGACTATACTGTATTAAGGAGAGGAACAACAACCTTCAGTCAGATCATTGAAGATGGGTCATGGCTGGGTCTTCCAACATGACAATGGCTCGAAGCACACAGCCAGGAGAACCAAGCAGTGGCTCTGTAAGAAGCATATCAAGGTTCTGGAGTGGCCTAGCCAGTCTCCAGACCTAAATCCAAAAGAAATTCTTTAGAGGAGCTGAAATTCTGTGTTGCTCAGCAACAGCCCTGAAACCTGAGAGATCTAGAGGAGATCTGTGTGGAGGAGTGGAGCCAAAATCCCTGTAGCAGTGAACTACAGGAAATATTTGAACTCTGTAATTGCAAACAAAGGCTTCTGTACCAAATATTAACACTGATTTACTCATGTGTAAATACTTATGTGCAGCAGTGCAATACAAATAAGTTATTTAAAAATCACACAATGTGATTTACTGTTTTTTTTTAATGCTGTCTCTCACAATGGGAATGCGTGTGTGTGTGTGTGTGTGTGTGTGTGTGTGTGTGTGTGTGTGTGTGTGTGTGTGTGTGTGTAGCAACAGCTCTAGCACAGAAAAAAAGCTTGTACATCTACTAAAGCTATGTACGTCCACTAAGGTGGGAATATTTTATCTACAATGCTAATGATATGCTGGTTTGCAGACTATGAAAGCAGTTAGCATATCACAGTATTACTGCAGAATGCACGAACATTTGAAGCAGTGTGCAGCAACAAGCTGGTTTAAACATGGTAAGTTCTGTTACTTCAGCCTATTCAAAGCTTTTAAGTTTCAAGTCAAGATACACACCAACATGCAGTGATTAAGATAATTCCTCAAATACATCAATAGGTGTAGTCTTTCCTCATGAGGTGTCAAACTATTTAGCTGCTCTTCTTCTTGCCTTCTATTCGCATTTAATTTTTATTTTTGTACTCCTGAATGACAAAGTTTTCATTTATTTGTTGGATTATACATTTGGCATTTGCCTACTTTAAAACAAATCCACAATAACTGTGTTCACTAAATTTACACACTGACATAAGAAAAATTTAAATTTAGTCACAAAAAGAAGACTAGAAAGTGGGCCAGCCTCACCTTACAGCCATCTAAGAGATCATCTGATGGACAGACCGTTACATCGAATGCATCAATTGGATCAGCAGATTCTATACGACTCATTGTTGCTGTGGTCATTGCAGTTTCATTTACATTCATGCTGACATTCGTGATATTGCTCAGTCCAAGCAATGATGGTCCATCTGTTGAAAAACACATCATATTACACCTCAAGAAGATTTAAGCTAGATTTATGTTACTCTATGATAATACCATGCCACACTGACAGAAAGGCAGACAGCAAAGTTGAGGTGGCAGAGTTAAAGAAGGTGAGGTTTGCGTTGGGAGTGACATGGATGTACAGGATTAGAAATGGGTATATTAGAGGGACAGCTCAGGACGGACAGTTTGGAGACAAAGTCAGAGGAGAGAGATTGCCTTGGTTTGGACATATGCACAGGGAAAAGCTGAGTATATTGTTAACAGGATGTTGAGGATGGAGCTGCCAGGCAGAAAAAGAAGAGAAAAGCTGAAGAAGAGGTTTATGGATGTGGTGATTGGACATCTGGGCAGTTGGTGTGAGATGCTGAGGACAGGAAGACATAGAAACAGAGGATCTGCTGTGCCAGCCCCTAACGGGAGCAGCTGAAAGACAAAGCAGATGCAAATACCAGGCCACCTTTAAATTCTTGCATCATAAGTGCATTTTTCATTCTTACTTGCTACCATAAAATTCAAAAAGAGTATTTGTATCATAGCCTTGGGATGATCCAATATATTTTTGTCCTTTAAATTGTAAACTTTCTACCCAATCATCATTTCATAATAAAGCTATGATGAAAGCGTGAACTGGTTGACCAGGTCCCCATGTTGGGACTCTTCTGGAGCAATCTGGGGTAAAATTGTTCTCAATGGAATAACAGCCGTTGGCAAAGAGAACAAACCTTCTTTGCTCCTGCTAGAGCCAGTTGGGGTGGAGGTGTTTGGCCTGTCAAGCTTCTCTCCTTTCTTCTTGTTCCCTCTTTCCACAGAGTAACGACTCTCATCCTGACAGAAGCCCTTCTCAATACTATCAAAGAGCCAGTGCACAGAAACGCAATAAACGTTCCATTTCTTTGCGAACTCATACTTCTGTCCTGAAATCACACACACAATCAAAGGCACATTCATGGTCACACATTTTGCCTTAAACATAAAGAAAATATTAAAGCAAACTTTAACAATATTTTTATAAATTTTTAACATACAATTAAAAAGGCAAATCAGTATCAGTATCACAAAGAGTCACCTGAGGGCTCACTAACGATGAGGTGTGTGCACTCATTCATCTTGAGCTGGCCAGTGTAGGTGCCTCCATGCAGATCACAAAGCCGCTGTACCTCTTTGCGTTCCACTGTAGACAGACCCGTCACACACACTGTGCAGCCTTTAAGCACTGGACACAGATAGTCCTCCAAACGCAGGTCTGAGTGTTGAAACAGACTGAAAGAGAAGTTATTACTTACACTGGTGTGAAAAAATGTTCCAAGTCTGTCACACTTTAACGCTTCAGATCATCAAACAAATTTAAATATTAGTCAAAGATAACACAAGTTAACACAAAATGTGTTTTTTAAGTGAAGGATTTTATTATTAAGTAAAATTAACTAAAGGATAAATACAGCTATATTCCCAGTGATGATTTCAATTATTTATCTGAAATGCCCAAAGAAAATAAGCATAGCATAAATTAATAAAAGCTATTAAAATAAATAATATTTAAAAAACAACCTGTAAAAATGAATAGCAAATTATTGTTATATATGAAATGTATAAATGAATGTTTTATATATAAGTACATTTTTAAGTGTTATTATGAAGAAAAATTCAGTATGTATGAACCCAAAAACAGTTGTAATAGTGCAAAGACATAAGCTACCTGTTTTGAGATTTTTCCCAGCATGCATTGACCCAGCTGGGGAGTAGAACGGGCTTTCCTAAGTTGGCTGCCACAAGATATTTCTTACTACCCACCTCACCTGCCACCAGGTGAGTGACTGATACATTAAGGTCCCGGTAGACCCGTCCACCCATTAATTGGACCAGGTCCATCACGTCTGTCTGCAAGACAAACACACACAAGGAAATACTTACATAATATTCCTTAAATCCCATGTTAAAGCAATAGTTTTGAAGAAAAAAACACACTGGAATTTACACAATTTTCCTACTCCAAAGGTAGTCAATAAGCCAGGACATTTTGCTTCATGGTCAACTGCGGTTGAAATCCAGCTAATATTACCATTTCAAATTTTAATTATAGTCAAAAATAAAAACTGTCAATCATAGAGCAAAGTTAGTAGCAGTCTACAAGATGTAAAAGCATAGGTGCAGACAGTGTATGTGTTTGTTTTGTATTATTAAAGAAAACATGCCAGAAGGTTTCCAGAAAGCAAAAACCGCTGGCTGTAAAAGACTAACAAGTTAGCTAACTAACAAGTCACTGTAGCTAGTTTGTGAAGTCAACCAGTCAACTGTGATGTAATGTCAAACATTGAGCTGTGTATGCTCTCCAATTTAATCACTTTTTCAACCACCTTCATATTCAGAATATACTAACTGTTAAAGTTAATAATAAAGAAAACTAATTTAAACAAATGGTCCCATGCATAAAATGTTGGCTTAGGTAGCAGTAATTTTCCATTTTAAAACATCTGCACTTCATTTAGGTATTTTGTCGCTTGAGAAATTCATCTATAAAAGAACTAGTAAACCACTGTGCATTAGTATACCATATATTTTACAATAGTAGCCCAGGCATTTATTCAAATAATAATTCGGACGGCCCGGGGCTTAAAATAGACCAGTGGTTGTTGGATACCGGCTATTATTCGGCTATTATTAATTTATTGGAAACAAGCGTCAATAAGAAATGGGCAGTATACAGTATTTTAACAGATAGAACAGATGTGGTAATAATAATACTAATTATTATTATTATTATTATTATCATTATTATATAATTTTATACAACTGTTTTCAGTGTTGATGTCAAGGATGGATAATTTTGCTTTAAAGCACATTTAAAGCACAGTACATGATCTGTCCTGGTAATTATGTCTATTACTCACCCGTGCCTCCTTGTCCAGACTGGTGCAAGACACTGTTACATCAGCCATGGCCATATTGTAGACTGGCTGCTCTGCCTTGGGCACACATCTCTGCTGCTGCAGGCAGAAGAGCACTACTAGAGGACTCACTATTCTGCACCCCAACTGTGACGTACACAGACCCCAACACAAACAGAAGAAAAATGTAAATGAACCCAGAAGACCACAGAATTATAACATGATCATAACACTGCAGTTATAAATAAGAGTAAACAGCCCTAATTCTTCCAGATTTAAAACATAATTATTATAAAAAGAAGCTTACAAAGAACAATCATTTCAGTTTGATGAAAAAAATAAAGTTTGATAGTTTATGATGTGCAAACATACCTGTCTGCAGTGCTCAAATGCACTGCTAGTAAAGTTGCTGAAGACATACAAGGATTTGTCATTGTGTTCCAACCCCAAAGCTGTCTCCTCATCAATGGTCTGTACATATTTCTCTGACTGAAGTTCTACTATTGCCTAAACAAATATATAACAAAGAAAACAATATATATTGTAATGGTAAGGTAAGGTAGAATGAGAAATGATTAATGTCTGTGGGCTGTGGCCATGTGAATTAGATTATAACATTGCATGTACAAGGGGAACATACAGCTAAAATTGTACTTCTTTCTATCGCTAAATGTAACATTTTACCAGACAGGGACTATTTTTTCCTTTCAGTTGAGAATCTCCTTTAAAGAATGTGTATGCCCTGTCTGAAAAACAAGTAACAACTCTGTCTCAAGAAACTTGAGTTGTTGTCATGATGGATATCTTCTGTACCTCATATGCCTTGCAAGCAAGCTCACTCTTCTGTCCATTGTGTTCGACAAATTTCACCACATATGCATCCCGGCTCCCTTTGGACATTCTGGCTTCGGGACAATGGGACTAGGAAAGAGAAATCAAAGTTTTCAATGAATGCAATTATTTATTGTGCATCAGAATCCAAAAACACATCAGAAAAAAAAAAATGTTTTTAAAATCACAGGTTTGCATAAAACCTGTTATTCACACCGACTGTCAAAAAAAGCCAGATGTACTTGTTTTGAAGTTAAGCGGAATGTGATGACAACTCCTTTGTTAGTTTGTTGTCATCAGCAGCTATGTACATGTACATACATATTGAGATCAGACATTTTTCCATGAATCATGGTGCAACATAAAACAAAAAAAGTCCAGAGTATAACAAACAATACAAGTAGACAGCAAAACATGTAACACACATCAGTAAACTTGAAATGGCAGACTATTTTCAAAGTAATAGTATGTCAATTTAATTATTATTGAGAACCAAAGCTTACCAATGCTATATTCTGTGTCCACAGCAAATATATCTTGCATTAAATAAGTTAATATGACCGAAAAGCCATCGTGAATTAAAGCATATCTATGCTAGGATACTTTGGGTCAGTCAGGTGTATATAGCCTAGCTTAGCTAGCTTTCATTTTTAGCCACCTATCTACCTAATCAGTCTAATTTTCACTTTACATTTGTTTGGCTTATCTACAAAAAGTAATTGCCGTTACATGTCTAACACCGGATAAAAAGTGTGTAGTGAAATATTCCCCGCAGCTAACTCGCTAACTCACCTACATGTTTTCACACAGAGAGAGACAGAGTGAGAAACAGCGTTCTGACCTCGAGCTCGTTTTGAATTAGAGCCGTTAGCGCTGACTACGATGAGCTACACGACACATCACCGACACCATTGGGTAAACAGGTCCATACAGCGTTAGCTCAACCCCAAAACGGATATTTACTCATACACAACCCGACAGCAGCACATTCGCGCCATGTAGTCAACTTCCAAAACGTCCGGGTTTCTTCTTCGGCTAAGTTTTGTTTCTCGCAGACCAATGTTGTTACCTTACTGCCACCGAGCGGCGTGCAGCGGTAACACCCACTCGCTTTAGAAAGTCTTTTTAATTGTCAATATGCAAATGTACAACAAGATTAAAAGCAGCTCCTTAGAGAAGTAAGTAAAAAATGTGCCTTCCAGTCCTGCTGGGGAAATTCAGTTCACCATGGACTGAGCTGCTTCGGGATTAGTTGCATGGAGGTTTCAAAACTGCTGATAAAAATGACTCTTAATCAGGTGAATGATGTCTGATTTATTATAAAACATTTATTCATATTCATCACATACAGCAACATCTGTCACATTTATTTGTATTCATCACACATACAGCAACATCTATTATATTTAATCATATTCATCAAATACAGCAACATCTGTCACATTTATTTGTATTCATCACACATACAGCGACATCTATCATATTTAATCATATTCATTTACACCTACAGCAACATCTGTCCCATTTATTTATATTCATTACACATACAGTAACATCTGTCACATTTATTTATATTCATTACACATACAGTAACATCTGTCACATTTATTCAAATTCATCCCACATACTGCAACATCTGTCCCATTTATTCATATTCATCACACATACAGAAACATCTGTCCCATTTATTCATATTCATCACGCATACAGAAACATCTGACACATTTATTAATATCCATCACACATACTGCAACATCTGCCACATTTATTCATATTCATCACGCATACAGAAACATCTGTCACATTTATTAATATCCATCACACATACTGCAACATCTGCCACATTTATTCATATTCATCACACATACTGCAACATCTGTCACATTTATTCATATTCATCACACATACTGCAACATCTGTCACATTTATTCATATTCATCACACATACTGAAACATCTGTCACATTTATTCAAATTCATCACACATACTGAAACAGCTGTCCCATTTATTCAAATTCATCACATATACACAACATCTGTCACATTTATTCATATTCATCACACATACAGAAACATCTGTCCCATTTATTCATATTCATCACACATACTGAAACATCTGTCACATTTATTCATATTCATCACACATACTTCAACATCTGTCCCATTTATTCATATTCATCACACATGCGGCAACATCTGTCCCATTTATTCATATTCATCACATACAGCAACATCAGTAACATTTATTCATAATCATCACACATACAGCAACATCTGTAACATTGATTCATATTCATCACACATACAGAAACATCTGTCCCATTTATTCATATTCATCACACATACTGAAACATCTGTCACATTTATTCATATTCATCACACATACTTCAACATCTGTCCCATTTATTCATATTCATCACACATGCGGCAACATCTGTCCCATTTATTCATATTCATCACATACAGCAACATCTGTAACATTTATTCATAATCATCACACATACAGCAACATCTGTAACATTGATTCATAATCATCACACATACAGCAACATCTGTCCCATTTATGCATATTCATCACACATACAGCAACATCTGTCACATTTATGCATATTCATCACATCCAGCAACATCTGTGTTATCAATATTAATACCGCAGTGACATCTGTCACATTTATTCATATTCACATTGTCACTACTCTGAAGTGTCTAAAACTACTTGAACTCCTCCTGGTTTGCTGTCTTGCTGCCAGTGATGTTTTCTGATGCGCTTCCACCACCTCACAGCCCCATGTGACGCCTACGTCCTTTATATCCCCTCCGCCCCGTGCGCGCTCCCGCACCGGAGACAGGGGCGCGCCGATGCGTTTCTCACCGGCATGGAGCAGCACCAGGTTACACTTTACAGCTACAGCACTCATCATTTATCCTTCATTATTTATTTTCGGTAAAACATGCTTTGTTCTCTCGGCAAATACCTCCAATAGAGCTATGTTCAGCGTCTGTTTCTATTTTTCTTATTTGCATTCTTTTTTGTCAGCGATGCCTTCTTTTTGCTGATTTTACATTTGAAGACATCTGCACAGTTAATAAGCGATTAAGAGAAGTCAGACATAGAATCGCGGTTTTTTTCTCTATAGATAAACGTGACATGTAGCGAAGGTCGACACTGAATAGTTTTGTACAGTCACCCCTGTTTAAAACGCTTGCTGGTGAAGGGACATTGCTCGTTGTTGAAGCAAGAAAATGGGAAGCACTGCGATGGACTCTAAGACGAAGGATGGTGGGAAGAAAAGTACCAGAAAAAGAAGGACACTCCGGTTAAACATGCCGGTAAGTCCGAGCGACGTTGTTTTAGTGATTAGCGTTTGATCTACACCGCTAGCCAATCACAGTGCAGCGCTGGAGCTGAGTTTCAACATGTGGGTGGGGCTCGACGGGGCGCGCGCGCAAAACATAAACGTCAACATTCCACCACGGCCTGTGTGTTGTTGTTTTTTACACCGGTTTTCAGTCTAGCTCCGCCTCGTGCGCTGTGATTGGCTAGTAGTTCATAACGACAAGGATCACTAACACCGCAGCTGATGGAAGATGTTTTTCATCTCTAGATACTGGTAATATTAAGAATGCAGACTCGATTGATGTTTGTAAACCCAGATTATGTGTTTAGGTCAGTATAATCTTATTTTTTCCTATAGTTTTCTCCTATTTTCAATTGATTTTCCACTTGGAAAATGGAAAGTTTGATACAAAACGATAATAATAATAATACTAATGAACACATTAGCAGTATTCAGATAGATGGTGTATTACAAGCCAAAGCTGTAATGCAAGACTGCACTGCACTGCCCAATCATAGCAGAGCAGGCTTGTCATATTATGGGTGGGGGAAACTAGCAAAGGATTCCAACCCTAAAAGAAACATCACATGTTGATTCTCTGCTTCTGTCTGTATTTAATGTTCAATGTAAGCAGTCATGTCCACAGCCCTCAATAGTGTTACATTTTCCCACATCTACTTCCTTAAATTGTATTTAAGGAAGTACTTACCTGAGTGCTACTGCCAACAGCCCATGATATAAGGCTGGTGCTTGTGTATATGACAGTAAATATAGAGGTGTAACACTCCTGCCAGTAGTAAACTGTGAAGAAGAGAAGAAGGTGAAGGTCAATGAAGCTGTATTTGAAGTTTGGGATTTTATACGTGGAATTTCTGCTGAATGCTATAATTTTGATATAAGGAAATCTAAGCGAGAGAATAGTGATCAGAGCCTGGGGGTGTCCATTAAGCAGTAATAAGATCTTTTTGTTTTCTTCAGTCCCTCAGAGAGTAGTCTTCTTGGGTTAGTGTCATGCTGCAGTAATGAATCTCATTATCTCATCACGTGATGGCGAAAAATGCAATTATCCATTGACGCAAGAAACAGACAAACAACAAAGTAACTATTACTTTTTCGAATGATTGAATTTGGCTAGAGTGATAACATGCCATTTTCCACAGCATTACTATCATTTTTGTCAGATTTCTTCTGTCCTATTGGTTTGATTTGAATATTTAAGTGTATGAAAGCTTGTCTGCTTAAATCATATTTGAAAAATTGTCTTTAAAAACCTCAAGCAATAAAAGTTCGTGAGGATTTCTGCACTGGGGGCAGTGGTAGAGTAACGGTTAGGGAGTCAGAAGGTCACTGGATCAGATCTCAGACCGCTGAGGTACCCTCGAGCTTACCCGAGTGCTGCCCACTGCTCCTACACTGATGGGTCAAATGCAGAGGTTGCGTTTTGTTATGTGGTTAAAACTTGAAGGTATATTTCCCACATTGTTAGTGTTGAATAGTCAATTACTCAAATGTGTTCTGAGTTACTGATGAAAGACTGTATCAAATATACAAACCATGAGTCATTTTTAGTTATATAATACATAAACTACATTAGCACCAACATTGACCTTCATGGTCAATTATTGGTCTGGGTTTCATCTATACTAGAACCTTCTAGACTTCACTGATTGATGAAAATGCCATACGTTTAGCAGTAGAAGTGCTGACTTTGATAGGTACCACCGTCTCCATTGTCTTTAGCACCAAAGTTAGCACTTACACAAAGCTGGCATACAAACACAACCACTCTGCTAATGTTGAAAGGAAAGACATAAAGCTATAATGAGAACCATAGCTACTTTTACTATACATCTTTGACCTTGCAATGATTTGATTACAGTTCTTTAGGAAAGTATTCAATGCATCATAACCTGAATTGTTCAATGCAGTTCACTTTCGCTGCCATATTCCAGCAATAGATTACTTACTAATTATAGAGTTGTAATTTAAAATACATTGGATACACAAACGTGACAAGTGGATCTTAAAGTAGTGACAAAATGAAAAAATTTCATAGATTTTATTTTATTTTTAAAATAAAATAAATACATGGACATGTATGGTTAGTTGAATGTTGTAATGAATCATAATCAGTTAACTGACGTTCCAAAATCAGTGCATTAAATTCACATCAATGATGCGTCACTGCATTTACACCCTGTTATTGGTTATCACTATCATAAATAAGCCTGACGCTCATTCAGTTAGAGTTAGAGACGTATGTGTGTGTCCTTTGTGCTTCCTCTGTAGTTGTGATGGTTCCAGTCTCAGGATGGCACTGCTCATCTCTGTGTCAGATGCCTCAGTGAGAGAAACTCTGGACAAACGGGGTGGGACTTAACACGTCCCGGCAGCTCAGCCGTTCTGCACAGCAGAGCGATCGTCCTTCCAAAAGCACTCAGCTTAATGTGCCCAATAATCTGGTCTTTTGGTTGTGTGTCTTTTTCACCTCCCTTGGCAGCAGGCCAAGGGCTGTTTTTGTAAGTGTGTATTTGTGAGCGTGTGGCGCTTTAATACGAGCTATTTGTTCTAGTAATACCAGAGAGGCCAAACACACTCCAGTGAGAATCTGATTTGCCGCTAGTGAGTGTGTGTCGTACTGTCATTCAACTCTGTTAGTCAGGAGTGATCCTTTGACCTTTTCACCCTGCAAGCTGGTTGTTTGGAGAATGAAGATTCAGCATTTTGTGAAGGGGGTCACTGTTACATAATCTGTCCCGTACCCCCCAACCCCCTACCCCTCGATAAACTAGTTACACAGAGCCAAAGGAAGTTTAACTTCAGTTAGCAGTTCATAAACCCATGAAAGTTTTTTTATTTTTCATAATGATTTTCCATTTATTATAATTACACACACACACACACACACACACACACACACACACACACACACACACACACACACACACACACACACAC
>JBBIGC010000001.1:7650630-7663188 GCA_037576955.1 Lepidarchus adonis
CACACACACACACACACACACACACACACACACACACACACACACACACACACACACACACACACACACACCAATATTTCATGATTGTCAGTCCTATTAAAATGGTTCAAAATGAACATGCACTAAAAGTTTTGAATGTTCTCAAAGTATTAATGTTTTTTTTAATGTTTTTAATGTTTGGTTTAAATTTATTTTTTTCATATATTTTTTTTACTGTAAAGTTACCTTTTGAAAATAACTTTGTTCAGACAACAATGGATTTTTTTTCTGTACCTCAATAACCAAAAATATGGAAAAAATCAAACTGAATTTTTGTTCAAAGCACTTGAAAAGCCTGGTCATTTTACAGTTGTTGGTGCTCATTTGTAGGTTAGCCCTGTGGCTCTACGAAAAGGACTGTTTGGTCTTGAAAATGTATATAAAAAACCAAACACACACACTAACAAAGCTACCCCATCATACTCCATCCTCCATGAGGGAGGTGCAGGCTTGTCAATCAGGCCCAACTGGCCTTGCCTAGTAAGAGTGGCCGTGGGTTCATCAAATAGGATTTGCAAGTGCTTGAGGCAGCAGTTTTGTTGACTATCTTATTACAGAGCTGCCCTTGTCATTAAGCACCACTCCAGCAGCACGGACCCACTCTGGCTTGAGCTTCACTCTGCATCGGGCACTTCCCGCTATCTTGCAAGAGGAGGAGGCTTTCTTGGCAGAGTCGTTCTGCACTGGCAGCAAAGAGCTTAAAGATGCAGAGCAGATTGTGATACGCATCAAGCCTGTGGAGACGGGGCAGCAGAAGCGGGGCGTTTATCTTTCTCGCCATCGTCTCTGTTTGGCTATAGGTAAGGAAGCATCATGCACTGTGCTGGGACTTCATCGATCTGGAAGTTCCAAGGATCTCATCAACGAAAGGTCCAGCCTATCTGGTTTTACCTTGACCAGGCCGTGTTATCGATCTGAGGGAATTAGATCACCGTTCTCATAGAGTTGGCTGGTTGTGTAAAGCAATTACCTTTGAGAGGTGCAGTACAGTTCAGTTTTGTATGGTATGATCTGAAAAAAGTCTGTCATGTTGCCATGGAAACTTGGTGAAAACTGAACTGAAAAGGGTTTTCATGTTAGGAAATGTCTGTAGGGGAAAGCAGAGAGACACATGTATTAGAACTGTTCCCTAGTGTTACTGGTACCTGGTACCACCCTGAAAAATGAATCAATTACATAAGAATACATTACGTTACATTAAAACATTATAGGCAACATAAATTGAATTGCCTTTATTTTGATTATTGTGCCAGTGTAATATGTTTTATTCATGTAGAAATGATGTATGCATTATGAAGTAAATCCATTACTGTTTGCTATACATATAACCCTTATTGCCTTTTGATCATCTATGACAGGTAGTGACTCTAATATACTCTTGTATGGTTACTCTGTTGGAATACTTGCTTATACTCGTCTTCCAGAGGTAAAAGCTGTGTGTTGTTTTTTTAGAGATGTTGACTGAACTGCTTTTGTGGGCAGTCTGTCTTGACCTGCACTCTTGCTGTTTTTGAAACCTTGGTGTAAAGCAAAAAAAAAAAGGAATCGAAATCCTGTTGCTACAAACGATTTTAAACGGGTCTGTAACAGTAAAATTAACAGTATTATGTAGATTTTCTATAATCTACACCTCTGTGACACAGTAGAAGAATAGTTAGTCTACAAAGGGGCTGATTTCAGCAGGGTTCAGATAATTTACTTCAAGTACTGCATTTAGCAATTACAAAGAGACTGCCAAACAATCAGATTGTCGAGACAAAAGAGGCACTTGTTATTATGATCCAATGTGTGTGTGTGTGTGTGTGTGTGTGTTTGTGCACTGCTTAGTCTGAAGTGAGGTATTTGCCTCTTGCTGAGTCACATTTTGAGTGCCTTAGAATTTTAATGAGCTTCAGTACACTGCTTGGTCAAAGTAAATCCTGTTGTAACTTAAAGTACAAGGAAGCCTGTTTACAGAACTGCCAGCACAATGGAGGACGCCTTGTGTGTAAGTTCTTTGCTGAGATCCTTTTGTTTTTTAACCATTGTATGTGTTCTTTCGCCCCTTCAAGCTGCTTTGCCTGGTTCATTATTGCAATTTGTTGTTGTTTGTAGTTAAGTTGGTCTAGATTTACAGTGTTTACTAAAGTTCTGATCCATTTATCTCCTTATTTTGAATGTATCTTGTGGTATCACCTTTGAGCTCATGCTTTTTCCTAAATTAAGTTTGCTAAGTTTTCCCAACCTATACCATTCCCTATTGTACATTTCCCTGTAAGAAAAAGTGCTGAAGCAACTGGCTTTCAACGTAATTGTTCTTAAGTCATTTGTTATTTATTTCATATTTTATTTCATGGAAGTACATAGAATTTTTTACAAATATTGTCTCTTATAAATAGCTGATTCAAATGCAGCAGATCGAAATTAGATTGAAAATGCTGAACGCTGTAATTCCAAATATTTCAATATAATTTGAGCAATGCCATGCATTTTGAGTGGCCTTAGATATTACAAGTTCTTTTATTTAGCTTTTTTATTGGTTTTATTGTTTATTATTACAGGCCAGTTTTCATCCAGTCTTTAATTGCACATTAACAGTTATGAGTTATAGCTTAGTAAGGAATAGGACAACTACAACAGGATAACATGCTAATAAAAGTAGTAAGGTGCTATATTATCAGTAGTGTGTTTTGGCACCTCATCTTGAAACTATAGCATTTATATTGTATACAGTTTTAGACTTTGCTATATTACTTTTTAGGTTTTATTATAACGGTAAAGATATTCTATTCTAAACATTATTACAGTATTCTATATAAATGCAGTAGAATAAACTGAAGAAACATTAATGCATACAAGCCTGAAAGGATAAACATTCCACAGTGCTGGTTTAAACCCATTATGTAATGGATTTAGCCATTTTAAGAAACATTTAATATCCTGGAACATTTTATTTGAAGACCGTGTGCACTGGGGCTCCATAAATCATACAATAAATAGTAAAAGGTATGTGCACAACTCTTCTAATTGTTAAGCTCAGGTTCAGCCAGTTACTGCACTAAAGTAGGTAACTTTTGTTAGTTTTAAAGGTTCAACTTTCTAATTAATGCACACTTTTTATGTTAGTGTTACCATGACTCTGAAGCAGCTAGGCTAAAAATAAAAAACAGCAACATTTATTTTTCCCCATTCTGCAGTCTGTAGTCAGTCAAAAGCTCTCTGTCTAAAAGGCTGCATTGTTGTAATGCATGCAGAATGAGATCTTACATTGTCTTATTTAAATAACTCTTGATTTCCTGAGAAAATACATTGCCTTGGTAACAGCATATGCTTCTCTAAAATCCCAGTGTATGCCTCTGCATCAATGGTATCTTCATAAACCCATGCTGTCGCAGACACAATGACAGATGGCGGCTTTTAGACATATGGTCTGTTTTAATATTCGGCATGGAACTCACATTTTTTCCTGAAAACAAGCTGAAAAATGGACTAACCTGACCTTAGCACAACTTTCTTTTATTTAATACATTAATTTAAAATTATTTTTTAAAAGTCTGAAGGTACATTTCTTGGTTCAGGTGTGGACTACGTGCCAAAGATTTTCCCAAGTGCTCCTAAGCCCATATGGCTAAATTTAGGGGCAGTGGTGGCCTAGTGGTCAGGACTTTGCCCCTGAGATCAGAAGATTGCCACTGAAGTAACCCTTGAGCAAGGTACCGCCCCCCCTCACTGCCCCCCGGGTGCGGCTATTGCTGCCTGCTGCTCCACATGTGCACGTGTGATGGGTTAAATGCAGAGGACACATTTTGTTGTGGTGCACTGTCTGCTGTGATGTGTTCACATTGACAAATAAGCACTTTCACATTTTCATATTTATCACAGTAGTGTTATGATTTCTCATGCAATTCCTTTTGAGAGATTAACAGTCAGAATATTCAACAGTGGTTTCTGGCCTTGTCCTACACAAACTGAGATTCTGAATCTTTTCACAATATAGTCAAACCCCATTAGCTTGCCCCCCATTATCTCACCAAACCTGCCTCTCGCCATGAAAGGCTGCAGAACAGATTTCCATTCGTGTTATTTACCTCATTAAGCTGCCACGTCAGCATCTCGACCTCGCCACAATGTGCAAAGTGTATGTATTTCTCCCTCTATAACTCGTCAATCTTGGTTCTGTGTTAGCATTGTAGCCTAGAATGCGCTCAGTCATGCTAATTCTATAGGTCACTGCTGCTGTTGGTGGGTGGGCGACACTAACGTATGATGAATCAAACACTGATTCATCCTCCTCATGGTTGGTTGTCTGGACCTATCAATACTGTAAACCATGCAGTTTGACTGACGGCTGGTTGGTTGGTCCTGTCCGCCCTCCACCTCTATTAGTATGACCAGTTTCAATTCTGAGTTTGCGTACCAGCATGTGAATTAGACCCAAAATATTTGGTAAATAAAAGTTACATACTCTGACCTGTGAGCGAAAAAAAAATTGCATCTGTCGTGGTAAACCAGACAAAAACAGCAGGATATCGCAGATGCTTTTACTGCTCAGCCTGTGACCAGGTGGCATTCTCTCAGCCAAAAGCTAAAATGGCGGAGTGTCTCAAGTGAGTAAAAATGCTTGTATTTGGGGAAGCTTGAAGCAGCACTGGAAATGTGGTTTTCATTTGCTAGATTGAAAAATGTGACCATTACCAATGCTGTGTTACAAACTAACAAGGTTTGCCTGTATTATGTGCTGTAGTCTTGCATTGAGAAATGTTCTCTGTTAATTGATTTAGCAAAATTTGGCACAAAGTGGTGCGCTATCACCTGTTACCAGTTCAACAGTTTCAAACAGTGTTACTTAGTTTACCCTGTACAAAAATTTCTGAATATGTTACAGTTATCAGTTGAAAAGGTCTTAATATTTGTAAGATACAATCAAGTTGATTAACCAGACATATAAAAGTCATTTAATTGTTTGTTTGCCAATGAAATAAAAATTCAAGAGAATTTAGAAATGATTTCCTTAACAAAATTTCACAGCATTACCCGAAAAAGGGTTTGAATTATTTTTTGTTGGATTTTTTGGCACTGTTATGTCTTGAGCATGAGTACGATTTGTAATAAGCAGTGGATAACAAGGCTGCCAACTCAAGGGAAAAAACTGAGCTTGGAAGTGAGATCAAATTTCACCTACAAACTGGTTTACTTGGCAGTGTAAACATTTCCTGTTCGTCATTGCTCTGCAGATGTGTCAAGTGAGAGTGATCCATAATAGCTCTAGGATACTTTATCTAAGGAGAAATACTTTAGAGTGGAGGAAGGGGCGACATGACTCATACTGCTGGCTGGATTATTTCTGGATTGGCAGGTTGGCATTTTTACTGGTTCACTTTAGTGCTCTTTGGACTCTTTGGAAAAGCTTCAACTAGGCTTATTTGATAGTCTCATTATTTGTGTGATATCAATTATTGTTTGATGATTTGGCCTCTGGTGGCCTATCCCATTTGCATTCTACATATACTATGGAACTATGATGTTTATGACTAATGGTGTATTAATAAATTACTGTAATATAGTACTTTTTTGCATACAAATACATTGGAGGCTTGACAAAGCTGTTCTGAAACCCAAAGTTAAAAATATAAAAGTTTGTTTTATTTTTCACAGCACCCTCAGAGTACTAAAGATTCCATGTTGTTAGCTAAATTAGCTTTGTAGCTCCAGTGCACAAATCGTTTTCCAGACTATTTCTTTAATGCGAAACTCAGTCTATGCAGACTGCAACCTGTTTATCTCTTTTTGCACAAACCTAAAATCTGTACAGAGAGGACAATGGTGAAAAATAATAAAATCACTAGTATTAAACACTTTTTCTGCAGGGATTGTGTGGTAGTTTACACTGGTAGTTTACCTCAAAAGGCTTCAGAAGACATGACTCAGTCATTGGCTGTCATGTCCTCAAATGCTGTACTTGTTTTACTCGTTCTGCTGATCCAAGCCCCTGCTTGTGAAGCCATAGCTGTAGCTGACAACTGCCTACCAGAACAAAACTGACAGCTATTAGTTCTGAATGTTCTTTGTCTTACTTTCCAGGACCTGAGCACATTTGCTATGCCTTTTTTGGAGGGGGATGGCGAGCATGCTGGGAAGGACAATGTGCGTAAGGTAATATCACTTTAATTTTCTCCTCAGTGAGCACTGCAGCTAACACTATCCCTGCACTATCCCTCACACCAAAGGATGTGAACATGCAAACATCACGTTCATATGTGCTTGTTCATTCTCATTCCAAAAATATGAGATTTAGTGTTGGTCCCCACTTGGCTGCTGTAACCTTAACTAAAGCTTCTGATGAGCAAATTTCATACTGATGTTGTTTCCAAAGGCAGTTTGAAAATTGGTAGTGTGGACTGATGATTTTTACATGATGCAAGCGTTGGCGCTTAGTGATCCCACTTTGTAACCTTCTATGACCTATTGTTTTGCAGTTAAGACGAGATTTGTGGGGACACCTAACATCTGTTCTGGACAACTTATAATATTGCTAGTGCAATTTAACATACAAGGACAGCTAACATGACCAATTGGTCCACAGTAGAGCAATAATTCAACTAAAAAGGTAACATCTTTATAATATAATTTTATTAAATTCTTATGAGAGGGTTGACTGTTTCAGCGAGGCCCATAAGATGCTAATTTTGCCTGTATTGGCTGAAATTCCAACATCAGACTGATATAATTTATTGGACTGTATATATCTGTTGGTATTGTGTGCAGCCCTAATTCTAATTTAATCTAATTTATCTAATTAAATGAATTATGTCAGGACTTATAGTAGATCAGGGGAGCTCTAACAGGTTAGAAATGTGATAAACAGACTGCTGGCAGACAAACTGTTAGTCAGGTGACATTCTATGAATGTGCCAATACTGAGTTCTGCAGTATGAGTCATATTATTGTTGATGTTTGTTTATGAATATTGCTTGAGTGCATGCTCTCCTCCTTTTAACTGTTAGCAATGAGTGTGACTGTATTAGCTTGACACATAGTAAAAGAAGTGATGGCTGGATCTAACAACAATATGCCTGTATTGTTGTTAAAATGTGTATAGTTGCAATAAATAACAATACACTTCAGTACCTTCTGGTACATTTTTCCTGACAGTTTTAATTAAATGAAAGCCTAGATTCTGTGCTTGCCCACTGTAGCGTGCAATATTCTTCAGACTGTCCTTCTGGCAAGATTAGTGTCATATTTGAATAAAAAAAAGTGTTGTGTCTTGTGCTCTCAGTCATGCTGATGATGTGAGGATGTTCTTGTGATGTTCCTGGAGCTGTGTTTTGCAGCTAATAGAAAAAGAGACATTAAAAGCTGTTGATGGTTTGAAGATGAATGCAGAGGCAATGAAAATGCTTGACTTGTTTAATGTGGGAATTCTGTTGTGTCATGGCTTGGCAGTCTTCCTGAAATAGTCACAGTGCCATGATCCCAGTGCCCCCATTCTGATGTTTGATTATCACTGTAATTGAATATAGATGAGAGCCTGCTCTAATAACCTAATTTTTAATTAAGCCTCAGTCCTCCTTAAATTGCCAAATGGATCTGACAATGTTTTGGTGCAATGGCATAGAAGAACCAAATTTCCTTCCAAAAAGAACATTTCTTGGGATGTGTTTAGTGAAATGTGTAAATGTGAAGGGCTGTTTCAAAGTCTAAAGAATCTCGACATATTATTCTACACCAGTTGAAAAAAAATTCTCTAAACATCTAATGTCTTCAGCCAAGACTGGTTAATGTATATAGTCACTCACCAAAGAAAACTATAGATTTTTTTTCAGTAAAGTTTCCAGGATGTTTGGGATTGTGCAGATGTATCTGAATGACTAGTGGTCAGTCAGTGACAGCATACATAAGCTGTTATCTTATTTGCAATCAATGGCATGAACATGACATGACAGACAATATTTTAAGTCAAAACAAATGCTGTGTCACATGCTATTTTAAGGTCATGACATCAACTTTTGCATTTGCAATGACAATTACTGGTTTGGCAACATGACACTGTTAATGGAAATGAAAACTGTTGACAGTCTATGATACCTTCCATAATATGGAATGGTAAACGTCAATGTTATGCTATAGATTTACCAAGTAAAAAAGTAAAGTGCTACCTATTGTAGTGGCAAATTCCAGGATGGGCTGAAAGTAATGCATTTTACAACACATTTTCACACACAAAAGGCATATAATTGGCTTTACGAAGAAGAAAAAAACATAAGCTATAAAATTAAGAAAAAGGCAGTTCTTTTTAAAAACTGTCAACAGTTGGGACAGATCTGATCTCTATAGGGAGCTGGTTTCAGTAGTGAGCAGCATAATGACTAAATACCATTTCATCCTGTTTAGTTACAGCTATGGGCATCACTAGCTGACCAACCCCTCCTGTGGCCCTTCAGCCTGATATTCTCCAAACATTGCAGAGATATAATATATAGAATCAAACGCACATTTTTCTTTTATTTACCCCGCTGCTCCAACAATTTAGATCTAATTAAAGTGTACATTTAAGATTTTAATGTAAAGTTATTAACATACATTTTAGTTTCACCATGTAGAAATTACAATACTTTATATATGTAGTCCCCCTCATTTAAGGGCACCATAATGTCTGGAACAATTGGCTTCACATGTGTTTGTGATTATTCAGGTGTGTTTCCTTGCTTCATTAGTGCAGGAATGTGATACTTAGAATTGCTTCTCCCATTTATAATCTGTCATTGCCATTGTTCAACATGAGGAGCTGAAAGGAGTTGAAAATAAAAGCTGTGTCAAGGATCCTATTATGAGGCTGAAAAACTAAAATGAACGAGACCAAGTTTAACATTTTAAGTGATGGGAATAGGAAAGTGAAGAGATGAAAAGAAATTAACCAAGGTCCAAGGGATACCAGCTTATTTGTTAAACATGTTGGTGGGGTGTTATGGCTTGGGAATGTATGGCTGCCACAGGACTTTCAAACGTATCTTCATTGATGATGTAGCTGCTAATGACAGTTGCACAATGAATTCTGAGGTGTATAGAAACATCTAAATCTCAATTCCAATAAATGCCTCCAAACTCATCTTATGGTGCTTCAGCCAACAACAAGTTAACAATCTACAAGCATAATCTGTTGTTTTCTGATGTTCTTCTTGGTGAGGCCAGTGAATAATGGCATGAAGAAATTACTCCAAATCCTACTTTGACACAAAATCTCTTACTTAGCTATTTTCAGAATGCTGGTATAAATACAGGTTTTAAATTTAAAACTAAAACTTAGATCCTTATCTTAATTATACCAAAATGTCTGGCTTTGGTTGTAGTCCTAGATTCGAGATTTGCACTGTTGCAACCTTCATTCTTTTTCCTAAACAAAGGCGTCCAGCTGTTTACTTTTTTGAGGCATAATCACAGTGAGTCTGTAGGACTGAAATCATTTGGTGAAAAATCTAGATACATCTAGAGTGTCATCTGTAATCTATAAGAATTTGGACAAGAGAAAGAATGTATAAATTTAACAGAAGTTCTTGTCAATAGAGACAAAAGAACTCCTGCCTTCTAGGTAATCTGTGGATGGTATCCGAGGACCAAACCCGATTTTCCAATTATTTTGCGATCAATAGTGTCGTATCAATAAATTCATTGTAAAGCGACCTTGGGTTTATGAAAGTCGCTATATAAATATAACTTATTATTATTAATAAAGGCTGTGTCGAGGTGTAGTACTACAAACAGATATTTTTTCTGAGTTAGTGTACTTTCTCAGCTTTGTTGTCTATTAAATGGAGATTTGAAATAGGCCTATAATTGTATTAAAGCCAATACCAGTAGCAGAAACATTATAATTTGAAAGTATACATCATGTAACTTCACATTACATCAAATTTTAAATAGCTAACACCTTTTCTATAAATATTTCCTTGCTTCTGATAGCTTACAACTGTAGGTGAGTGTGTGTAGGTAGGATGTGCTGCAGTGTGAAATGCATGTCTGTCATCTGTCTGTTGAATTTGTAAAGAAAAGAAATGGCCACAGCCAAGACATTAAAACCACCTGCCTAGTATTGTGTACGCCCCCCTCTTGCCATGAAACAGCTCTGGCTGTGGTGCATTGTCAGTGGCGACTGCTAGTTCTTTGAACAGCGGAAACTCATTCTAGGCCTGCATACAATTTGTTATTTGTACATGAATTCTGAGGTTTCAAGAAGAGGAATGGCCAACAGAACATTTTTTCCAGTCAGCCAGTTCACCTTGTTATGCCAGGAGAGCTGAAAAGACCTGTTATATTTCACATATTTTTGCGCCAAATCAATCTTGGGTTCTGGTCGCTCCTGCTGTTTAATTCTGAGTCTCTCCTCATAAGGAAGACTATTAAATGGCTTTTTCAAAAGCAAGTGAACATTATTTGCACTGTCTGCCATTATGTACAGCTTGCTCGCTGCTAGTCTCCTTCCACAAGCTACTTTGAAGATCTTAATGAAAAAACAAACTTTACAAAGCCAAAATAAGCAAATTCAAGATTTTTAATTTAAAGTATGATGTATATAAACAGAAATGTTTTATATTACCAGCCAATAATGAATGAGTGTAATACATTAAAAATGTTGTCTACCAAAAGAGGGTTCCGCTTTTAGACAGTTTGTCCAATGAGCACTCATCAGCCCAGCGTCCTGCTCCGCCCACTGCTCCATTTACTCCCAGAGTCGCTGAGCTTCCCTGCTGCTAGTGATGGAAGTTCGGATCATTTTACAGACTCAGACCTTTGAGTCTCGTTCAGCAAAATGAACGAATCTTTTTTCGAGTCATCTTGTTCATTTTAGCAAAATATAATTAAAATGTTACCTGTTACCTCAATAACACATCTACTGCTTACACAAACATTGATCACACTACAAACAAGACTAAACTATAATGCTATAAGAACCTCACCTCGCCTCTTATCAGACAAGTTTTCGGTTCGAGTCGTTCATTCATCACGTGACCGACCCATAAGCTTCACCCATGCAGCCTGAGCCGGAAACAGAATTGATTAGTTCATCTCTCAAGTCTTGGGTTCCAACTTCCAGTCATTCGTTCATCATGTGACAGTGCCGTAATGTTAACTGGGGCTGTGACGTGATGAACGAAAGACTCGACTAACCCGAAGACCTGAAACAGATGAATCAATCATTCTAATACAGAAACTGTAGGATGGTGCGCAAATGCGAATGCGCGACTGAACAAATCACTCCCACGAGATGACTCGTTATTCCTGAGTCACATTAAATATTCATTCAAAATGAACAAATCGTTCAAAAACGACCCATCACTACTTGCTGCATTTATCCAATAACCGTTCAGCTTCTCTGCAGTAAAAATGCCGCTTCATAGAAGTCCAGTGCTTCAATACGTGTTAATGCACTTTGCTGCCACGGAAATGTACAAGAAGTAAATTGCGTCAGACAATCTCCAATAAACAGCTGAATATGAATGAGTGCATCATGAAGTTGAACACATTTCTAAAAGTAATATAAATATGACAGTGGATATTTGCACATTATTTTCTAACATATTAGAGGAAGCAGAGCTTCCCTTGTGGTCTTAGAGCAGTCGCTACTGTGCATTGTGTGTTCTAATACTTTTCTATTAGAGCAAGCATTGACATTTTGTGCAACATTATCTAATGGGATCTGACCACACAGTCCCCAAATGCATCAGTGAAACTTGGGTGCCCATGACCCTTTTGCTGATTAATCACCTGTCCTTTCTTGAATATCTTTTGGTAGGTACTAACTACTAGACCTGGAACACTCTTATTGTTTTGGAGATGCTCTGACTCATCACAATAAGGCCCTTGTCTTAAGGGTGGCTCCCCACTCCAGCATTTTTCCTGCTTTCAACACATCAACTTCAAAAACTGACTGTTCACTTGTTGCCTAATATATCCCACCCCATATTCTCTTTACCTGTCACTGGTCTTAATATTGTGGTTGATTAATGTTTCGATGATCGATGTGCATTAATGTACTGCATGAGTAGAAATGTGAAAAGTTATTTTGTTTGTAAATATTGGCACCCCATCTGTACTGGACCATATAACACAACCAATTAGCCCACATTAGAGCAGCAACTTGACTAAAACTGTAAGGATCGCACGCCGCCGTGTTCCCGCAGTGCCTCGTCAGGCCACTTCAGGCACGAAGGGGGACACGGGGCGTCAGAGCCTGGCAGTGTCACGTCACAGGCATGCCCTCAGAGCAGTTAGGACGGGCACTGTAGTACCCACCTCCGACCAGGGGGGGTCAGCGGTGAGGCGGCATCAGCGGTGACGAGTGTCACCTGTGGGGCAGCCCGGTGATGAGCGTCAGCTGGTCAAAGGAGCATAAAGAGGAGTTCAACTTTGAACTGCCTGTTTGTGTGTGTGTGCTCAGCTCAGAGCTGGCTGTTTGTGTGTGTGCGCTCACCTCAGAGCTGCCTGTGTGTGTGTGGCTATTGCTCGCGGGCTCTGAGCGTGTGCAGCGCGGTGTAGCCCCCG
>JBBIGC010000001.1:7663288-7679627 GCA_037576955.1 Lepidarchus adonis
ATATATGAAATAAAAATGTGTAGGATATTGTCAGAATTTCCAAGATGGCAGTAAAGACTCTAATAGGTAATTTTCCATCTGCCTTCAAGTCAATGATTCACAGTAATATTGTATCGTGGCCCAAATATTGTGTGTTCTATCATATCGTCAGTGTCTGATGCTATTCCCATGCCTTCTGCAGACATGAAATGTTCTGGATATTTTCACATTTGAAAATGCATAAAGGGAAAGAAGCATTAGTGGTTTCTCAGCAGAAATCCTGTCAAAGAGCACCACTGTTTTGAAAGAGGAAGTGCTTTTAGCAGCAGATATGGGCTGAGTAACTTGTTATTCTGTCTAGCATGAAGACTAAAATGTAATCTGCTCATTTACTAAATTAACAAGCTGTTTTATATCAAATGTAGGAATACATTAGGCTTGACAAGCCACTAAAACTGCGCTTTGTGGGTCAAGTCAGGAGAGGTAGAAACAACCTTTTCATGAATGCGGTTTGCTGCTGGCCTGTACCTCTCTCATTGGCCCGGCCAGAAAAATCGAACTGCCAGTCATTGTGTACCACATCTAGGAGCAGCTGCTGACAGACAGCTTTTGGCAGTGTTGTCTGTAAAGATCACTTCACACTGCACACTTGGCCAAGAAATCAAGTGCGGCCTGTAAGCAGACAGCTGGGTTTATATGGGCTCCTGGGGAAGATGCACAGTGACACCCAAGGCTGCCCCCTTCCAGCTACACAACAAATGTCCCCGGTTGTCTGGACACATCCCAGGAAACTGTTCAGTCTATGGGAGTGCTACTGTAAGAATCCCCATGGCAACAAGCATTAGAGTGCTTGGATGGAGGAGAATGGCAGAGATGGAGCCCACACACTCGCTTCACATATTTGGCCTTAGTTCACCACTCCGGTGTCTACTGTTCTTCTCACGAATTTGAAAATACTTAAAAAGTTGTCAGTTTCATGTCTTGCACCACACAATTTCATGATTTGCTTTAACTTTTACAAGTGATCAGACATTTTACTGTAAAAATGTAATTATAATGCCTTGATTATTTTGTTTTAACTATAATTAAAGTATCTAATATCTAATTATGTATTAGAGCCAAATGCTATTGACCATGCTGGAGTTATTTGGTATCTAAAGTTTTGTTTTTAAAGTTCTGCAGTTAAAGTGTGAAGTTAATATAGTCTTTTGCAAAGCATTTCCCAAACTCCATGCTTCAGTCATCACACGCTTGCTACTTCTGTCTGAAAAAATGTAGGAGTGTATGGTTAATTATTAGCTACGTTAGACTTGTTGTAAGCAAAAACGAAGGATCAAGTCTTTGAGCAAAACATGTCTTGGGTTAATAAATTTGTCATGTTAATTCTTGCAGCTTTCAAGTTAAGTTTGCTAGTCTGAACTAGACTGGATTGACTTAATGCTAAGTTTATTCAAAGAAAAATCTACATGTCCCTCAACAAATACAGTTGTACACCATTATACAAATACATTTTTTAAAAATCATTTGATTTCATGGATTTTTTACATTTTCTTTCACAGTTGAAGTGAACCTATGATGAACATTACACTCTTTTTTTTTAAGTGGGACTTCTTGCAGAATCAGTGGCTGCTAAATACCCTACTGTATAGTATTGGGTGCTCATCTAATGCACAGGGAATCATAGCTTTGAGAGAAGCTGCCTTTTTTCTAGACTTTTTTTCTCAGTGGGAAGCTTTTTACTTAAGTGTTTTATGTAAGTAATTATTCATGCTTGGTCTGTTTTCTGTTTAGTGAATTTAATGCAGCATGTACATGTTTTTTGTTCTAGTGAAGGACTTAATGGTGTCTTATGTGTGTGTGTGTGTGTGTGTTTCTTTGCAGCTGTTGAAGAGTCAGAGAGTGATATTTACATGCGCTTTATGAAGTCACACAAGTGCTATGACATTGTCCCCACTAGCTCCAAGCTTGTGGTCTTTGACACTACACTGCAAGTAAGTGCTCTTTTTACTACAGATTATTTCTATCTTGGCAGATACGATATCTGCTTTTTACATGTTATTCGTGACCTGCATGGCTCTCATTCTTTAAGGCCTGTTAGGCAAAGTCACTCTGTTTCTCATGTGGCATTGTTTGTTCAATCAGATGTAAAAGTGAAGGAAAACACAATGACAAGGGTTAAATTGTTCAGGTTCAGGTTGTAGGACTTTATCCTTGACTGAATGCAGATTAGTTTATTTATGTTTGTGTTCTAAACATGACATTTAGGGGCAAAAGTAAATATAAACAGTCATTAGTAACCAGTGGACAATGTAAATACACCAATCTTATCATTTTTAAGGCCAGATAATTCTGTATGCTACATAGTTATGAACATGTTCACTAGAAGCAGAGTCATTATTCCTGTTGTATGGAGCAGCAAAATCTAATACTCTAGCATCATATAACATTTTTTGTTTGATGAGGTATTCTTCATCAGATTAGCTAATGAGCCAGAGTTAACAGTACGGCATGTTTGTTGTAATTCATGATTCAGTGTGGGCTTCTACTTAAGTTTTTTTCTCTTGGTGATGTAGCAACTGAGAGTCTTGATTATGATCAATTACTTGGTTTGAAAATGAATTATTTAAAATGTACGCTCTTTGTGAATTCATGAATTGGTCTTAAAATGACAATCAGGGAAACCACAGGTCATTATAAAAATGTTGTGCCATTCTTGTGGAAGCAGGAAGCATGACCGGGTCTCATCCAAAGCCAGCGACGACGTTGTCAGTAGGCGATCACGTTACAGTGTTCGTGTCAAATATAATAGTGACCTCTAAAGTCTAACGTCTGTAATGGAGGGAAAGTAACTGTGCGTGTATGTGTAAGCATGTAAAAAGTGCTAATAGCAAAGAGCAACAGAAATATGCCTGTCTGCCATCGTAGAATATGACCTCGTTCGCGTAAACAGACATGGTGTCCAAGGGGAAGAATTCACACAGTTTTGATGAAAATACCCGTTTTTATTGCCCACATTTAACGCAAAAACTGCATTTTCAAAAACGAAGGTGCATTTGAAATTTTTTGGGACCAAAAACAGCTTAGATGTAGATGGATGGTTTTCAAAAATACGCAGCTACATGTGGATGGGACTTTAGTTTCTTAGTTTACCATCTTACCATCATACCAGCATCACTAAATCTCATTTCCCATGCTCATTAAAAGACCCAGAAACAAGAAGCTTAATCTGTACTCCCTGGACTTTGCCAATGTGAAGTATATTCTGCCTAAGCCTAATGTCAAAGTAAACTTTGTCATCTCTACTACCGTATATCTTCTAATAATAGCCCGTCTCTTTTAATCGCCCGTTTCTATTAAACGGTGGGATCGAAAGATAAAAATAGAAATAAACGCCGGTCTCCAATAGTAGCCGGTCTGTGGCAAACGCGTTCTCTTGTAAACGGCGAACTGAAATGAGACCCACTGCTTTCCGTAGACCAAAACAAACTCTAGCTCCGCCCCTTTTCCTCCATGGCGCTGCGAGAAGCAAAGGTGCCAGAAGCTAACAATTGCCTGCCTGGTGGAGAAGCTGAGAAAGTGAGCGAGGATTAAGATGGACTAGTGTTAACATGGATAGTCTGTCTCCAACAAACGCCTGTCTCTATTAAATGCCTGGTCGTCCGAATAATTTTTTAAATCGTATTTAACGATTAATGAATGATGATGTTATTAAAGTATTTGCTCTGCTAGCCATGTCAATTGGAGCAATAGAAGCAATTTCTAGTTTTTATTTGCAGTATTTTCTCATTCTCATTCCCATGGCATCTGCTATTACATCTGCTCTGAAGATGCAGTATAAATTTAAATGTTTTAGGCTCAGTAAACACTTTTATCTTCAGACCCACTCTTTGAAGACCTCTTTGGTGCGATGGTATGACCCTAAGGGGCACATTCAATTAAAAACCTCCAAATGTTAATCAGAGTTTGGAGTGTTATCTGTAATACTTCCATTTACTCTCATTCTTAGCCTCAAATGAACGTTGGGTGCTTCTCTCCAGCTGCTTGATTCTCCTTACTGTCGCATAATGGCAGCAAAGCTATGAGCCCGCTGCTTTCTCTCTCTTTTGCTTGTCTTGTCACCAAGTTATGAATTTGTGAGGCAAATTATCTTGCAGAATGTGATGTTCCTTCTTTCTTACAGCACAGACACAAGCTGTATCATGTGTGAAGTTCCAAAAGTATTAGACTTCTTATTCTCTGTCATGGTAGATGAAAGCATGCATATGTCTTCAGAGTGTGTGCATCTTGCTGCTAAATCTAGGTACTAGTTAGACACAATATGCTGCGTATAATTAAAATGGTCCTAGATATCTGTTAATATACTAGTGGGAGAGCATTAAGAGATTTTAATTACAGTTTAATATAGTAAACAGTTTTTAATTTGGGCATGTGCTACACTGCATGAGTTCTAAAAATTAGATGCATACACGTACAGAAATGTTTGTCTCTTGTTCAAGAGTGCATACTGATCATCAGACAGAAAGAGGGCATCACATGTATATCACATGAGGATGGAGTGGAGAACACATCACAGTGAGAGCTTTAGAGATGTTTTCTAAAACCTGCCCACTGGCTTGAAATGGTAGAGCGTGATTTAATTATTTAAATTGAGTTCATGCATTATAATCATTATAAAGGCTTTTTCTATGTGTTTCTGTGTTCCACTGCACATGCACTGTGTATAAAGCTCCTTTCTGTTAAGTCACATTCATGCACAACATGTTTGTTATATTGTTCAAACCCATCTGATCCTACTAACACCCGCTTATGACTTTTTTAGTTTGTGTTGTGCAAATATGAAGGGCCTCCAGGATTGGGAGGTAGATAAGTCATCAATGTCTTCCTGGGCGACTACGGTGCTTTTTGGTGATGCTTGGTGTGAGTTTCCAGCGAGCAGCATGGTTTTACCCTTGTCAGTAAAAGTAATTGTTTGATGACTGAGTGAGGTTGTTCCCTTTAGTGTTACTCCACCAAAGCTCTGCCATGTCCGTTGTTTCAACTGCAGCAGTAGAGCGATTTCTGGGCTGATCACTGACTCACTGCAGTGGTATGCTGCCTGGCAGCAGCCGAACGGAACAGGATCACCTCCCCAACCAAGAGTTTCCATTTATCTGAGGAAGAGGCTCAGGGGCTTGTCTCATTATGTGCCCCACTGTGGCTCGATTAAATTTTAATAGTCTCAGATTGCACTAAAACAGTATCCAAGGGGAGAGAGAAGAGGGAGTCTGATGATTTATTGAAGAGATCCTTGAGATGCCATGATTAATGCTTTGTTTGTGGATGCTGTATGCAGATAACTTTTGGAACAAAAACACTCATTTTATTGGTTTTAGCTCATGTCAAGGTTAATTGAGAACCTAACCAGTAGACTAAAATATAATGTGTTTATTGAGCTTGAAGTGTGCTCTGACATTTTGGTTTGTTTCTAGTGCTGGTTAAACTGCATTTTTTTCAGGCTTCTTTTTAGAGATTTAGCCATTTAAGCTCACAGAATTCACCCAGTGAGAACCTTGCTGATGTGATGAATGGTTTAAGTGACTGAGTGCTGAGCTCTCTACAGCTGTGGCCCAGAAGCAAATCAGTTTGATAAGTGGTAAATCATAATGATGGTTGCATTTGGTTTCTGAATAACAGCAAAGCATTAATGCAGAGGAGGCTGTCTACATTATTTTAAACAAATATATTGACTTTTTATAACATTTTGTGTTTTTTGCACAATGACAAAGGAAGCATTAAGTGGTGAAACATTTTCATTTTTAAAGAGACTTTTTTTTTTTCTTTCATTTAATTTTTATCTTAACCATGTATTGTGTTTTTCCAGCATTTGAGGATGAAAAATGCACTGCTAACCAGTTTTGTAGATGTAGATGTACACAATGCCTGTTATGTCTTTTGAAAATGCTGATTAAAGTAGTAAAAGAAAGAAAGGGAATTGTATCTTTTTGTTTCTCTTTCTTTTTAGGTTAAGAAGGCCTTCTTTGCCTTGGTGGCCAATGGAGTTCGAGCTGCACCACTATGGGAGACAAAAAAGCAGAGTTTTGTAGGTGAGTGTTTATATGTCTGTGGCCGTTTGGGTTCTTTAGTGCTAATGCCACAAGAGTTGTGGAGCATGTAAGAATGTTAGGGTTGTGTGTGTGTTCTGCATTTTCTTCCTCTCTATTTTCAGGACACATGGTAAATTCTGATTATTTCATCCTCACATTTAATTCCTGTAGCAGAATCTTACAGTAGTAAACTCATAAGTTAATTGCTGCAAGATTTTCTGGTCATAAGTTACAAAAAAGCGTCTACTGTAATGATTTGTGTTTATTCGGCACCACCAGCAAATAGTCCACGATGAGGTCCTTGTCTTTCCTTTTTGCTTCATTTGATTGCTAACTCAAATAAGGAATATTTGGCACACCGCTAAAGACCGCCCATGCTTGTTCTTCGGCTGCAATTTGACCAAGTTGTTCAAAATGCCCAGGGGATAATTTAAAAAAGCTTTTCTAATGAGCTCAAAGAGCTGTGCTTTTCAGGAGTATGGCCATCCATGCTATCCACCAGAATGAGTTAAAGCAGTTTTATCGGAGGTAAAAAAAAACCTATTTTAACCCTCTGTTCCTGCTTCTAAGCTAATGGATGGATCTGTACAGAAACATGAGCGTTACTGTGTTTTTGTGGCAGTACAGCTGCTTTCAGAGTGAACACAAGCCTGTGAGAGTGGTGTGCCACACATGGATGATGACTAACTGGGGTCAGAGCATTGGAGTCTCACTGTCTCGCTGCAAAAGTCAGTATTTGCCTGGAAACCAAGGACGTGTTGAGGCGAATTCACATGCTGAATGGGTGATTAAAGGCATAACATACAGAGGGTGGATATTAAAACAATAACACACTGAAGCCATGCATTAATTTCCTTCAGATGAAGGGTGTGAAAGCACAATAAAGTGACTAATTCACAGATGTTATGGCTTATGGAGTTTATAAACATAATAAATGATTCGTACTACCCATTTTCATATACAGCAAGGATGACTTCTACCAAGCAATATAGTTCCTTAACAGCCAGCTATGACTGACCAACAGCATAAGCCAAAGAATTATGCATTATAAAAAAAGAATAAATGCAGTCATATGTTAAGTATTTTACTGTTTCAGCCAATGAGATCCTAGATCCAGTTTTTTAATAGAATATGATGTCTGGCTTCAGGAATGCTTTGAATTGAAGTAGGAATGAATAGATTTGAAAAAGGGGGCAGGGGAGTATGCAAAACAGTAAGGTAAAGTCTCACACAGTTCAGCATTGTCCTAAAAAACTTGTATCTAATCTCAAAAGCCATTCTTGATCATGCAGATCTTTCTATTCCTAAATAAATCTGCTGGGTTAGCTGGTCTGTTTTCACTGCAGGGACTTGATGCAGCAAAGTGGAAGCACAAGGAGTCCTGAGCATACGCCTTAGCCTGAGCTAATACACAGTAACGGGGCTATGCAGAGGCACATTGTGTCTCCTCTGCCCTTCTCCACCCAGCCTAAGGCTTCCAAACACACATATATGTACACACGAATGCAAATGCACATTAAGCAGCAGACACACACATTTCTTATGTAACTAGAGTAGAAGCATGGAAGCGCACATTTATCTTTAAGAAAAGGGTTTATTGTATATTCATGATCAAAAGTTTTGCGATTGCAACAAATCTTGTTTTTCACAAAGTTTGCTGCTTCAGGTTTTATGATGTCAATTTGCATATACTCTAGATTTTTATGAAGAATGATCAGATAAAGTCCTTCTTTGCCATGAAAATGAACTTAATCCCCCAAAAATGTTATGTAACATAAAGCAGATAATATTTTGGGTTCAATTCTTTTGACTTTTAGCTTTATTAAAATGTGTTCCTTGAAACAAACATGTTTTTAAACACTTAAAGGTTTTGAATGAAGGGGTTAATGTGTTGTGGGATTATTCAATTCCTCTGTTTTCCCACAAAATTGTCAAATCTAAACAGCTTTCTATTTAATGCTATTTAAATACCAACTGACCAAGAGAATATGTTCATTTATTGTAAACATGAATACATAACTGTCTGAAATTTTTATGTCAGAGTATGTGTTGATGAAATTGGTCTTTGAAGCAGCAGTTCTGTTTGAGTCGTTTCTGCTCTAGAAGTCATTCTATGGCCAGATGAGCAGTGTCTGTGGGGTTTGCTGAGTCATACTAACCATGGCTGCCACACACTCACCCTCTGGACTTTTTTACTTGGGCACAAATTTTTGAGGGTGTTTAAAAGAGCTAGAGATGGAGAAATTTTTTTAACCCTTTCTACACACACAAGCGAATGCACAGGCACATTGGAGATGTTGAACATCTGTCCTAATTAACTACTAGGGGTGTTAATCACAGGATATCTCAAGATACGAGACACGATGCATTGCCATGTTAATAATGATATCACAATGCAACGATTCTGCAATAATCGATATATTGCAAGGCAATGATATAGTGATACATCACAGAAACACAGGGGTGGTGGTGGTACTAATATACATAATAGCAATTCTAGTTAAAAGCTTACACTTTAAATCCATCTTGAATATAATATGTTAATGAATGAATTCTGTAATATTAAAGGTAACTAATGACTGACACAGAGGCAGTTAAATAATCCTGAACTTCTGAACATACACACAACTCACACATCAGTATATATAAATAACTGAGAACTGAAATAAATATATAAATAGTAAAATACATAAAGTAACCTCTGTTTAAATTTGAAACTTTATTAGAACTTTTTGTCCGCTAACAAATGTTGACAGACACAGATCAGCTTGAAAAGGCGAAAGCCAATCAAATGACGATGAATGATTTAAGAGGCTCCACCTCCTGAACCCGCATTGCGTCTCCACCAATCACATCAGTGATGTGTGTTTTGCATGCGGGCCCTCGGATAGAGAGCCCTGTTTAGGCCTCTGGGTACCTAGACAAGTTATGAAATTAGAATAAAAAAAATATTATTGGTGCGGGCAGTTCAGCAAACACTAGATAATGATTTTATTTTTTTTGTGAATAACAACACAAATATTGTAAGTCATCTTTATTTAAATATCAATGATTTTTTTTCCCTAATTCTTCATTCACTCTGTTCTGATATTTGGGATTGTTCATTGTGGAAACACATGTTGTGACGATACCATTCCTTTTAATGCCTAAGTGATTAGTTAGTGATTAGTTAGTGATTTCTGATCATTGTGAATACCACTGCACACAGTGACCACAACGAAATTTGTCCTCTGCATTTCACCCATCACACATGCACACGTGGAGCAGTGGGCAGCTATCAACAGCGCCCGGGGAGCAGTGAAGTGGGCTGGGACTTGAACCTGCAACCTTCAAATTTCAGGGGCAAAGTCTTAACCACTAGGCCACCACTGCCCCAAGAATAGCACTGCCAGAGCCTGCAGTTACCACACATCTAATTTCTGATGTGCTAGAACCTTCTGCAGTAGTGCTCAACTGTGCTACAGAAAACTACACAAACCAACTTCCATTACTCTTCCAGTATTTGCATGGCTGGGACATGAGCCATGTCATTCATGTGGCTTGCGTCAGCTCACACACATTTATTCATTATTCACACACACACACACACACACGCACGTACACACACACACACTCCAGTACAATCCACAGCTTTGGTTCTGTCAGTCTTTGGAGAGCCGCAGCAGATTGAAAGACCTCACTGTACTTGGAGCAAAGAGCATGTCATGAGAGGCTCCATTCCTCCCTCTCTCTCTGATACTATGTATATTCTCTGATGTGAGTGAGTGTCTGTCTGTGTGGGTCCTCTCTTCTAACCAAAATGTTTCTCTTTCTGTTTTTTTTTGTTGTTTTTTTTTGCAGGAATGCTAACCATCACAGACTTCATCAATATACTTCACAGATACTATAAGTCTCCAATGGTATGTGAATCCTGCCTGTGTGTTATAAGTGAAGCAAAAATCTAATTTTCTTAATGTTGACATTTCATTATCATTTATTTAAATCAACATTATTGTTAAACATTTGATAATTTTCTATTATGATGATTGATTAGACTACATGCAACTGATATGAATGATGAATCAGAAGAACAAAGTCCATTGCCAATGGCCAGAAGTCATTATGAAAAAAAAAAGACATCCAAGCAGTGGCATGCACTATTCAACTACTAGGAAATTTCTGTGGCATTCTGAGCAGCAGTAATTGTTATAGTAATACTTTATTTATATACTTGTTTATTTCACTTTTTTCCCATTACAATAGAAATAACACAATGTATGTGTGGATAGGTCTGGGTGTTTCTGTAGACCCGTTAGGGCACCAAGTAGGCTACATAGGTCTGTTGAGGCATGTGAGGCTATATAGAAGAGGTGCAGTGTGTGAATGTGTGTATAGATTACACAGTGTGGAAAGGCCGCACTGCAGTCTGGTGCCTTCTTTGGCCCGTCTCCCAGGCTGACTCTTTATGGCAGCAAGCCTGTGACTGGCAGATGTAGGAATACAATAGATAAAAATATCCCACCATCGCCCTGCTTCAAAAGGTGAAGTCAGAGTTTTTTATTAAGAATTAAAACACTGGCAGCTCAGTGTTTTAGTAATTCTGTTATAATAAGTTTAGGTAAATGTTTGTTTTAGCCTTGGAGAGGTTTGTTCAAAAGCCTCTAAGTTTTATTATGCAAAGAGGAAGTCAAACTATGTTCAGTACATAGTAAATTCAGTACAGACACATTGTTCTTTGGTTCTGAGGTCAGGATTTGAGAGATGCATATTCTACCATTAGGGCTGCATCGTTTTCCTGGGACGTCCATTGTTCATTCAGCAAGACAAAGCCAGGGTTTATTCTGCATATACTTTACAATGTGTCATTGGAATGTGTCATTGGAGACGCAGAGTGCATGTGATTGACTGGCCTGCCAGCAGTTCAGATCTATCTCCTATTGAAAACAAAAATTAAACTTGTTCAAAAGGAGAATCAGGCAATGAATTGCTATGGACATTGAGTCCTGTACAAAGCATGAATCGGCATAATATTCACACCTGCAGCAGTTAGTCTCCTCCATTCCCAAATTATTAAATGGCATAATTAAAAGGAAAGGTGACCTAACACAGTGGTTAACAGGTCTGTTCCAACTTTGAATATGTTGGAGTCAAATTCTAAATTTGTTATAAAATTTGAGCTGATTAATGAAAGCTTTGGAAATATTGTCTTTAAACATTTAACTGTCCATAAAAAACTGTGAGAATTAGCCATAATACTACAATACTCCCCTCCATGTCAGCCATGTCAGCTACTTAATTGGAAGCTGGACAGTGCTGGCCATCTGCTCAGGTGACAAATACTGGCTGGTTGACTAACAGACACCTTTACCCTTGTATTGGAGTATTGAAGTATTTTTATTGTGGATTTTTGAGTAGATGCAGAAAGGTAGCTTTTTTTTACATGGCTTTTATATACTTCTGGGCCTAAAAGCTATGTTGTGACTGGAAATGCATGTAGTATTGAGAAGAATGTATTGTTCCCACAGGATTTTAGGTCATTTCACCTTCTGACTAAGAAATCTGAACACATTGCTACAATGCTCATGCCCCTTTTGCTGGCCATTAACACACCATGACTGTGAAACATGATGCAGACACATGATGTCCCATCATTAGCAGCCTCCTCAAACATATCCCTGCTTGTGTCCATCTATGTTTAGACCTGTGTGCTGAGGCGTGTGCTTGCGTCACTGCTCTAGGTGCTTTTTAATTGGAGTCCCTCTGGGAGTTCTGATTGCTAGTTTATCCATCGTAACGTCACACACACACACACACACCCTAGTCAGCATTCCTTTTTTTTTCTTCTTCCTTTCTTCAAGGCCTGTTACTTTCCACTGTTTAGTGTAATATGTTTAAAATTATTGATCGTCTTCTCAAAATTCATCAGGCCATTGCCATGTGGAAATTCAGTCATAGTTTGTGAACATACGGTTTAATATAGCTGTTTGGTTTTAATGCTTCTTTTCCATAAAACCATACTTTTTCTTGTTTTAGGTGCAAATCTACGAGCTCGAGGAGCATAAAATTGAAACATGGAGAGGTATGGGTTCATCTAGAGCATTTTTGGTCAAGAGATTTCCTGCCTGACTGCACCAAATGACTTTTTATGATGTTTATTTCAACAGAGCTCTATTTACAAGAAACATTTAAACCTTTAGTCAACATATCTCCGGATGCAAGGTAAGCAGTTTCCTGATATGAGCTTTCTACATGCAACATTTGGAAAAAATGCTGTATTTTCATATGCAGAGCAGCAAATGGGCCTAGCATGTAAATCCTACACTACTCAGTCAAGTTTAAAATGTGAAGTTGGTAAATAAAACAAATATACACTTTTATTCATTTACTGTTAATAAATGCTAATATAGGAGACAGGAGTTCACTTGATGGTTTAAATGTGTTCAGCTGTAGCTTGAACTAGGTTGTGGAGATGATCCCAAAGATCAAATCCTCTGATTATGATGTGCATCATATTTCTCCGCTCAAAGGCATATGGGCATCTAAAATTCTCTTATTGTATGGTCATTGATGTTGGGGTCAATGTAAAAGAATATGCAGGAAATAATTTTGTTCGATATGTCAAATTTTGGTCAGCTTGCAATAAATAATTAAGTAAAAAAAAAACAACAACTTCAGTCAGAAGCATTTCTGCTGCAAACCTATAGGTCCATCTCTTGTATGTACAGCCCATTCCATATTAATGAACTTTATCTAGACGTGTGTGTGTGTGTGCGTCAGATCCTAGATTTCCCGAAGGACCCTCCCCCCCCCATGCCCCCCCCAGCGCTCTCATATTTTTATCTCTTCTTTCTGCCATACAGTTCGCCCATTTTTCAGTGCACTAAATAATTCAGCACACTCTAAAAAAGAGTAATGGACCAGACTCCCGAATGCACTCTCATCTCCAGTATTAGAAAGCAAGTGGAAGCCGTTTCTGTTTTACTGTGGTGCAGTCCATGGGTGCTGATGCTGTTTTGTCTCTTCTGTGTCGATTGCAGCATATTTGATGCCGTGTATTCACTGATCAAGAATAAGATTCACCGCTTGCCCGTCATTGACCCTGTCAGTGGGAATGCACTTTACATCCTCACACACAAGAGAATCCTCAAGTTTCTTCAACTCTTTGTAAGTTTCATCTTGGTTTGGGGGATTTCTATGAAGGCTTGCTTTACACCTGGTTTCTGTGAATGTTTTGAGAAGTGAGTACATCAGCTGCCTAGCCTTGGGGCAAATACCTTGTACCCAATAGCATGTAATTAAATAGCTCTAAACATATAGCCCTGACATATACAGAAGTTTAATCTGATTTAATAAGCAATACTGCATCTACCCAGTAAAATACACATCCTGTGATATGTACAATCAACTGTGGATATCCATAGTCGCCTTTGGGCTGAGACGTTTATATAAAGCATGTATAGTTTGGTCTAAAGGAATTAAAAAAGAAAACATAATAAAAGTAAATTACAAAAACAAAAAGACCCAATTTTATGCTGACTGCATGCAAAAATGTATGTTAAATATAGAAATAGGTGAAAGTGCAGCATGTATAATCAGGGGTGAAGTAAGGATACTGAGACTACTGGAGAATAAGGCCAGTCTGAGGCTCTGAAACACTTGTCCCTAAATAACTCTGCAAGGGATTAATGTAATCTACCTGCTTGTTCTCTTCTGGCCATCTTTACACATTTCTCACTTCTTAAATTTTTGTAACAATTTGAAAGAAAATCAATGTGTAAATGGCACATTAGAGTGAGTCAGATTAAGCCTTTGGGTTCATTTTGGAGTGCGGAATAATTCCCTTTTGCGAATATCACATTGATGTATTAGGCTAGATATATATTCCACATTTGAAGTTGCCAACATTTTAGGATTTTTTAAAATAACCGGTACTATGTATTGATACATAATGAGAACATACCATCTGTCCCACAAAGATACAATACATCCATGAATTTATTGAAATTCTGTCTAGACTTGACGGGTAAAACCACAAACAGCAAAGGCTGAGTGGCCATGTGTTGTCTGTGTATATAAGCTATTATGTGTAAATCTGAATGGTGTAGATAGATGCAACTCTGGCGCCACCTAGCCTCTGCCACTGTAGCTTACTGCATTAAAGTTACACTTTTCCTCACAACCTGCTTTCACAAGTGCCATTGTTTTTCCCTGTGCTCTGTTCAGGTGTGTGAGATGCCAAAGCCTGCCTTTATGAAGCAGAATCTAGAGGAGCTGGGCATTGGGACCTATAGCAACATTGCCTTCATCCACCCTGACACGCCGATTATCAAAGCTCTGAGCATCTTCGTGGAGAGGAGGGTGTCTGCCCTACCTGTGGTGGATGAGTCTGGTAAGGGCACAGGGGGGCAAGAGAGTGTGTGGATCATCATATTTAATAAAAATTTGGAAATTGTTGTAGCCAATTATAATATTCCATTCTTATTGTAATAAAGCCTTGGATTTAATCATAAAATTAATTTATTTTATTCATGATTTTTGTCTTTTCCTGATGAAATGTTGATGCATCTTTAAAATATTAAAAGCAAAAGTTTATCTCTGTGTTCTTTCACTGTTAAAACAGTAAATAATTTTTCCTAAAATAATCATAATCTTATTTTCTTAACAGGAAAAGTTGTGGATATTTATTCCAAGTTTGATGTCATTGTAAGAACTTTTATTCCTTGTTTTTATTTTATTTTTTATTATTATTTCACCCATGAATTGCTGAACACTGTTAAGCCTCATAGTCTATTTTTTTTTTTATGTCTCTTTAGAATCTTGCTGCTGAAAAGACCTACAATAATCTGGACATTAGTGTCACTCAGGCTCTCATGCATCGCTCCCAGTACTTTGAAGGTGTGATGAAGTGCAACAGACTGGAGACTCTGGAGACTATAGTGGACAGAATAGTTAAAGCAGAGGTGAGCTCCTGGCCGTCGCAGAGAAATGAAGAGTACAGAGGTGTACAGGAAAGTTAACGATGATGAACTCCTGTGTGCACACATGCAACAAATTAGTTATGAAAGTATTATTTGGAATAAAGCTAAATTTGATGTGGTCTGTGGAACTTCCACAGTGAACTTGACTAATATAGTAATGAGGATTGTGTTGTCCTATAGGTGCACAGGCTGGTAGTGGTGGATGAGAACGCCTGCATCGTGGGCATCGTGTCCCTGTCGGACATCCTGCAGGCCCTGGTGCTCACTCCAGCAGGTATAGATGCTCTGCATTGCTAAAGCTCTGTCTGTCCCTGGAACACCCTGCCCTCCCACTCCCTCTCCCATCATACACAGGTACCACCTCCTGCCTCACTGCTCACCAGATCTGGAGCTGCTGCACGGCCACTTCTACTTGCACTGTGCTGCTGTGTGGGTGTGTGCATGCCTGTGTGGGGTTTTTTTGCATTGAAGTCCCCAGGATTGCTCTGACATGGACTTAATATAGTTTTGGTTTTTATTTGGTCAGTAGAGCCCCATAATACAGCTGAATCATTATCATTAGCCTTTGCAGTATTAAATGCAGTTGACTGGAATATGCAAACAAGCTTTGACTATGTTCTTCTTAACAATGGACTAGCAGCATCTCCCTGGAAGGAAACCAAAATGTGTCTTTTATAATGTGTTTATTGTAATGTACGTAGTCAAGGCTCAACATAAATTTTGTTATATATTATTAATTGCAATATGGTATTTTATCCATGTTGTGTGGTCCTGTTTTGACAAAAACTGTAAGGTATACTATGCATAAGCAAAAGTATTACTTTGCAAGGTGTGTGTGCGTGTGCGTGAGTGTGTTAACACATGAAATGATGATGATTAATGAGCTGAGCTGGTGCAGCCATCTCTCCAGAAACTCAACATGCAGCTCCTCCCTCTGCAGAGGTGTTCATACTGATGGATGGTGTGCGTCTTCTTTTCTGTCTGTGCTTAGTTCGAACAGTACACAGTGTACCCTCTCTCACACACAGCGATAGCAACACTATATATAAATATGTAGTAGACATCGTGTCACCTCTACATGCGTATACATAGTCTGATATGTCACCGAGGCATCTGGGCAACTTTCATTATGAATCTGGCAAGTGTTATGAATTTTAACCAGGAGAGGTGATGCCGTCTGCTGCAAACAATGTGCGTGGATCAGAAAACTCATGCGATAATAACATGACGGTAACTGTCTTTTATTTCTACAGGTCCTTCTCAAAAAATTAGCATATTGTGATAAAGTTCATTATTTTCTGCAATGTACTGATAAACATT
>JBBIGC010000001.1:7698498-7715773 GCA_037576955.1 Lepidarchus adonis
GTGTGTGTGTGTGTGTGTGTGTGTGTGTGTGTGTGGGAGAGAGAGAGAGAGAGAGAGAGAGAGAGAGAGAGAGAGATGAATGATGGATAGACAGCAGTTGTTAGTATGTGACCGCACATGTCTTATCATTGTGAAAGAAAAAAACATAGTTATGTATTAGTAGGAAGTAAAACCCTTGTATTTCTAATGTATAGCTCTTATGTAGTCTAATGTACGTATATGCACAAGCTGGGGTATTAATAGACATTTTTGGCCATATGAAAGAAAATGATGTTGGGCTCCTGATGTTACATGATATTCTTTTTTAGATAATATTCTCAGAGGGTCCCCTATTAGTACTGGGCCCTTTAAATCATCCAAACTCCTCCCCCCCTTTAACACCTCTGTCTGGGTATTTACTATATTAGCAAAGATGACTTTGTAGGGGAGATGACTGAATACAATGTCCTAAAATGATTGTCACTGTCTTATGCAAAAGTTTAGGCACCCCTCGATTAATAACATATTTTGGTCATTTTTTATTGAAAAGAAGGTCTTCCTCCAAGAAATGGAAAAATACACAATATTTTCAGCAAACATTGATTCATAGTTACTTTTTATGTCATAAATTGAACAAAGATAAAAACAAAAAACATTATTGTGGCACTCTGCAAAGGTTTGGGCACCCTACATAATCAGTACTTAGTAACACCTCCTCTGGCAGATATCACAACTTGCAAACACTTTTTATAGCAGCTAAACACATTTCAATGCTCATACTTGGGATTTTCTCCCATTCTTCTTTGTAAACGCTTCTGGTTCTGTAATATTCTTTGGTCGTCTTACATGCACAGCTCTTTTAAAATCTACCCACAAATTTTCAATGATGTTTAAATCAGGTAACTGTGATGGCCATTCAAAAACCTTCAGTTTGCGTCTCTTGAGGTCATCCATGGTGGATTTTGAGGTTTGTTTAGGATCATTGTCCTGTTGTAGAATCCATTCTCTTTTCAGCTTCAGATGGTTTTTTTTTTACAGATGGTGTGATGTTTGCTTCCAGAATTTGCCACCCATGCAATGTTTCCTGTGCCACTGTCTACAACACAACCCCAAAGCATGATCGATCCACCCTCATGCTTAATGGTTGGCAAGGTGTTCTTTTCATGAAATGCTGCTCTTTTTTTCTCCAAGCATGTCTTTGCTGATTGTGGCCAAAAATTCTATTTTAGTTTCATTAGTCCAGAGCACTGGTTTCCAAAATGCACCCAGCTTTTGTAGAAGTTCTGTTGCATACTCCTGACATTGGATTTTATGATTGAGACGCAGGTAGGGTTTTCTTCTGCTGACTCTTCCATGAAGGACAGTGGAACAGTGCACCACCACTTCTGAGTCTGCTAAATCTTCGTGCAGGTTTTGCAGTCAGATGGGGATTTTGATTTGCCTTTCTGACCAGCATACGAACAGTTCTCTCCGAGAATTTTCTTGGTCTTCCAGATCTCATCTTAATCTCCACAATTGCCCTGAACTGCCATCTTATAATTACGTTACTCACTGTGGAAACTGCAAGCTGACAATGCTTTGCTATTTTCTTGTAGATTAATTTTGCCTTGTGGGCATCAATAACTTTCATTTTCAGAGTCTTACACAGCTGCTTAGAGGAACCCATGGTTGTTGAGTGTCCACAAGTGTGTGCACAAAGTTTGAAGAGTCTGAGTATTTATAAAGCTTTGAAATTGCCACCAGCTGACATTTACTAATGACAGCTGTTATCTTGCATCAGATCTAATGAGCTGATTAAGGTCTGAAACCTTGTCAAAAGAATCTGAGACTTTGGAACTCTTAGGGTGCCCAAACTTTTGCACAGTGACATAATAATATTTTTATTTTGAAATTTGTGTTCAAATGACCTAATGAAAAACTATGCATCAATGTTTGCTGAAAATATTGTGTATTTTTTCCATGTCCTAAAGAGACTGTGTTAACAATTTACAAAATTACAAAATCATCTGTCATTTATCAAAGGATGCCCAAGCTTTGCATAAGACTGTATATAAAATAATGTATTCAGAATACATTTAGAATACAAACCTCATTTCCCACATAATTGGGCTATTTTCCACAATGCAATAAAAACATAAATGTGTTATCTTAACTGATCTATAAACTACTGTTTAACTGACAAAAAAAAATCCAAAAGAAAAAGTGCATATTTTCAATAATTTTACAGTTTTTTTCTAAATGTACACAGATTTAGAATTTGAATAGAAAAACACTTAACAAACTGTGGGCTTGAAGAGGCAGTTCTCTGACTCTTTACACACTATTGTGTATTCCAGATAAAAAATCAAATTTTTGTTTTGTGCATTGAGAAGATTAAATAAACTAAGGTTCACCTGAATTTTAAAAAAATATATATTTTTGTATTTTGGAAATTATACCAGCTTTATTGGAAATAGGGATTTTTATGTCTTGATAATATTTGCTGCACTCACTCTGTTCCTTGATATTAATCATTGGCATTTGTCTTCATATACAATCAAACCTTGTTAGCTTGCCTCTATTGGACCTGGCTCCAAATTTGGCAAGGGAGGGGGTTAGGTTGGCGACCTATTGTAATGAATTTAAAAGTGAAGATTCCTGCATTTTCACCGCAAATGACTTGACACAGTGTCTGGCCTTGAAATGACACCAACCATTTGAGTACTGAAAATCGTTAAAATCCTAGATCAGCTCCAAACTTTTTGATTTTTTTACGTAAAACAGCATAATGGTCACATTTTGCGATCTAGCAAACAAAAAACACATTTCTTGTGTTTTTACTCACTTGAGACGTTCAGCCATTTTAGCTTTTAGCTGAGAGAATTTCACCTGGTGACAAGCTGATGAAATTAGGCAGTAAAGGCATCATTTGGGTCACAAAACTTGTAATTCACAAACTTGTACACAAACTCAGAATCAAAGCTGGTCATACTAGAGGATGCGGAGCATGGACAGGACCAACCAACCAGCTGTCAGTCAAACAGCAGGCTTTACTGTGGTCAGAGGTTGCATCAGTGATTGGTCCATCGTACATTAGTTTCACCCACCCACCAACATCAGCAGCAGCAACATCAACTTATAGAATTAAAAAACTGAGCACGTTCTAGGCTGCAGTGCTAACACTGACCCAAATTTGGTGAGCTATAGATGGAGAAATGCATACGCCTGACACTTTGCACGTTGTGGTGAGGGAGAGTAATGAGGTTGGCGGCTTAATGAGGTAAATAACATGGAAGGAAATCTGTTCTGCATGGCCAGATAAGGAGGGGGGGCTAACAGGGTTTGACTGTAACTCTTCTGTTAATGTTTCTTTATAAATGACTTCTCTTTTGTTAGCACAATCCCCTTGAGCAAGACTGTTTCCTATTCTGTGAGACCAGGGAACTCTTATATAAGCTGTACACTCAATGTCTGTTGTGTTCAAAGGGAATTCCTAAATGTAAATATGCTAAAAAAAAATGTCTGGATATTTTTGACTGGGGTGGCACACTGGTGATTAAAAGGTAAGTTGAACCAGGTGTCTTTGAGCAGGGAAATAACCAAACTTAGTCCTGCACATCAGCTCTCCAGGACCAGATTAGGAGACCCCTGTTATGTCATTTGGTGGGTACCACCCACTGCATACTTACAATTCCCACGTAAGAACTGCCGTTTAGAAGATGCTCTGGCTCTTGTTAAACTTGCTCAGATTATTACACTTCGCTCTTTTTTTTCCTGCTTCAACCTAAAGAACTGACTTCACTTGCTACAAAAATATATCCCACCCCTCGATAGATGGGATTGTAACAAAATAAGTAGGTAGTGTTATCCGTTTCACTTCTCAGCATCTTTAATGTTGTGACTATCTAATATCAAATATCTATGACCTATAGTCTGTACAGGCAGCCCTATATGTCAAACCTGTATAATGTATTGCTGCAAAAAGAGCTCAGCATATTAAATATTTGCCATATATCCTTTCCTGTTAAATATAGTAACATCTATGGCAGTGCATTTTACTCTTGGTATCGTACACGTGCTGGAGTATGAGAGAGAGGAAGAGATGGGGTAAGTGTGCGTGCGTACGTGTGTGTGCGTGTGCTAGAGCGAGGTTTAGAGCTGATGTCGGAAGCAGCCTAGACGCTTGTATCTCCCATCTCCTGTCTCTGAGGCCTCAGCTCTTTGAGGAAGGAAGTCAATGCTGCATCACCTCAGGAGAGACGTTGCAGAGGGAAAGAACATGAGCACAGAGAGAGAAACAGAGAGAGTAAGAAGAGAACAAAAGCAAGACAAAACAGAGAGGGGGGGGGCTTAAAGCTTTCACCCAAGGTGAGAGAGGGTAAAAGAAGTGGCGGGAGAGAGAGAGGAAAAAAAAGAAGTCCAAAAGTCAGTTGTCGGTTGAGAACGGGGTATTTCCCACACCACTCCGCCTCGTGTTGGAACTTGAAAAGCCAGGAACGTGCAGCACGGCTTCAGGGCCGCCGCTCTTCTGCCTCATTAGGGGCATTAGGCGCTCGTCTAGAGGAGACTTAAAGCCGCAGCAGGCTTTCCAATGAGAAAGGGCTGATGAAAGGAGAGCTTTTAGCCCTTTGAAAACTAGAGTTAGTCGTTTTACTACACTGGTCTTGTTTAAGTGTAATTACATAATCTCATTAAGTAATGAAATGGATTCACATTTAAATATGTTATTGTGGCTTCTTTCAGTCAGTTATGAGAGTTTGTAAGGAGTAAAAATTTCCATTTATTTCTAAGACTTTAGGATGAATCACACAGCTGTTGTCATTGCTGTAATGTCTTTATAAATGACCCCTGTTCTTTATTTGCTATATACACTGTATAGACTGATTTAAATCCCAGTAGAATGTAAAATGTTGGGAGAACATCCAGCTTATTGTCAAAATGTCTGATTTTACTGTAAATCTGGCTGCAATTTGCAAACCATATTGGTTGTGCGAGCTCGAGCAGTCAGTCTTGTTCTAAAGATGGGAGTGGAAATTCCTAGTATTGAATTGCTTCCTGGCAGGGAGAACAGCACAACCTTTCCCTGGATTTTAAGCTTCATTAACTGCAGACTGTCTGTAGGAGCAGCTCCCCACATGGTCAGTGCTGAACTGCTGTAGGTGGAACATGGTCGTGTTTGTTACATCACATGCATGTTTTTTGCAGACAGCAGATATGGAGTGCAGAGTGACGGGAATTTTTAAAAACTTTCATATGTTTGTGATATCAACTCGTACAGCGAAATAGTGTCACAGCTCCTTAATTTAAAATTACAACAGGCTGCTGTTATTGCTGCTGATAAGTGGGATTTCTAAGGGGACTAATAAGGTTTTACACTTCTTCAACAGCAATATTGCGTTTTCATCTGCCCCCTTTGAGTGTCGGGGTGGCAAAGAGAACTCGCCCTGGGGAAATAATAGGAGGCTGATGCAGTTGAGCTCATTTCATGGTATTTGGCACCATGTGCCTTTTTTGTGTGTGCTCGTAAATTCTGTTTTGAAAATGTGCCTGCCTTGTTGTGGGTAGCGGTAGTAGTTTGGTTCCTTTTGGCCCGCCGTGCACTCAAACATTCTTGCTCATTTGTTTATTCCGTTCCTGTTTTCTAGCCTGGAGATAAGTCCGCAGCGTTCAGCACTGTGTTGTCAGGTGCGGCCTCTGTCAGGACAATTAATAGCTGTTTTTATTTATTTATTTCTATCTTTTTTGCTGACAGAGCCGTCTTTGTGTGAAAAGGTGTGTGCATGTGTTTGTGATTGGAAAGGAGGTGTGTGTGTGTGTGTGTGTGGTAGGGTGGATGTAGGGGGGTTTGCACAATTAACCGTTTCTCTCAATCTTTTTTTTTCTCCTTTTTTAAAATGCCTGTCTTCTCTTTCCTTCCTGCAGTGCATTGTAGTGGTGTTCAGTACAATGAGCTATTTTGTGTTTTTCAACAATACAGCCCTTTTGAATACTGTTAGAATATAGTTGGAACTGTTCTGAATTTATAGTAAAGTCTTAGTGAAGAATAGTTGTATTGTTCATAGAAGGAATTTTAAAATGGATCGCTGCAGCAAGGTTAGATTAGCGATTGAAATATTTTGTCTATGGAGGGGGCATGATTGAAACTGGAAAGAGGGCAAAGAACAAAGAGTTTTTGTTGACAGGGTACTAGCTCTGTTAAGAAGGGAACTTCTTGGACAAAGAAGCAGGTGCTTTAACATCTGAAGCCCAATTCCCCACCCAGCTCCCTCCCCAGAATACCTTTTTACCTGTTAGGTCTTTCTGAAGTGAAAGAAATTAGTCTTCCTTGCTGATTTTAGGTGTAAGATACTAATGGCAGATGCCATTGAATCTGATTCTGTCTCTCAGTAAACTCCTGGCTGTAGTTTTGCATGCTTCAGTAATGTATTCTGCCCTGAGTGATAATCAAAGATATATAGTCTCCAACAGATCCTCCAACAGAAAATATTTCAATACTTTTAGTGCAATCAAATAGTTACTTTTTCCCTTCTATGACTACATACATATTTCAAATGCAATTGTAATTTTTCCACACATCTCAAAATAGGTAAATCTATTTTGCAAAAAAGGTATTGCACTTGTTATTGTTGGAATAATTTAGCAAAGTTTCAGCTCATACACAAATATTTTGCAAAACTACAGACAATATTCAGGCCTAACTGAATCTGAGACTGATGTCAGCTTAATGCTGCACGCTCTCTGTTTTGCAGTGTATGGTGATGTACCTCACACCCTGTCACCAGAATGGGTCGAGAAGCAGACCCAGAGGATGATCGACATGAGGGTCAACCCTGTGCATGGCTTCACTGTCAAATGGGACTATGAGAAGAAACAGTGGAAGTAGGAGAATCATGCTGGCTACGTGTTTAGCTTAACCTTCTAAACATCTTTAACCTGTGGAGGCTTCAACAGAGCCAAACAGCCTTAAAACATATTCAATATATCAAATAAATACAGAATGGAATGTAAAATGTGTCTGGCTTTCTGCTTTGTCACTCTTCACATGATTCTTGGTTCTGGTACCTCAGATTAAACAGGAAGCATGATAAATAGTAATACTGCATTATTAGGTTTGTAGACATCTTGTAATACCTTGTTATACACTAATTATACATAACATTTACACCCTGATGGGTAAAGTGAATAGCACTGACTGGTTATTTCACTTGCCAGAGGTGTTGGGTAGATTAGGCAGCAAGTGAACAATCAGTTCTTGAAATTGACAAGCTGGAAGCAGGGATATTTGGCAAATATAAGAATCTGAGGCACTTTGAGCATCTCTTTATTGTGAGGGCTAGACAACAGAGTCAGAACATCTACTGAACAACAGGTCTAATGGAGTGTTCCAGGTGGGCAGTAGTTAGTACCTACCAAAAGTGGTCCAAGGAGGGACAACTAGTGAATTGGCAACAGGGTATTATGACGTAGTCACCTGGCTCCGATCCGGGCACCAGTACAGTGGAAAAGCAGGCTGGTTCGCGTTGGTTCCCAACTTTGGAACCGGCCAAGAACTGGAACCGACACCGGCACCAGTGCAGTGGAAAAGGGGTAAGAGTGCACCACAGTCAGAGCTGTTCTTACACTAGGAAACCACTTGCCCCTGCTGAGGAGGGCCCTACATGGATAGCCCTAAGGTTCTCCCACCTGATTGACAGTCACTGTGGCCCACCTGTACACTAGGAACTGCTGTACACCACTCTTGCACTTTTTACCAGATCATCTACCATTACACATCTGTCCTGACAAGTCCAACTACCATTGATCATTTCCATGTACTTCATATACTTCATATGCATATGCTGCTCTAATAAACAGGTTTTTAGTTGATACCCCCTCTATGAACTGAGATTCTCTTTTCAGTTGTCAATCAGAGGAAGGTGGGTTCCTTTGCTGATTTATGGTTCCCCTTAAGGTTTCTTCTTCCAGCTACTAAGTTTTAATTTGCTTTTGTTGCCGTCAACTTGCTCATTAGCAGCTTGGACCTTGAATTTATAAATTTTGTGACAATGTCATTTGTAACTTGCACTAAATAACTCTAAATATATATTTATCTGCCTTTTGCACAGTGGTTTGAAAAAGTGTTTCTCCTCTTCCTGATTTCTTCTTTTTTTCCATGTTTGTCACACTTAAATGTTTCAGTACATCAAACAAACCTAAATATTAGTCAAAGACAACACAAGTGAACACAAAATGCATTTTCAAAGTGAAGTATTTTATTATTAAGGGAGAAAAAAACTAAACCTACATCGCCCTGTGTGACAAAGTGATTGTCCACTAAACCTTATAACTGGTTGGACCCTTAGCAGCAACAACTGCAATCAAGCATTTGCTATAACTTGCAATGAGTCTTTTACAGCTGTGGAGGAATTATGTCCCACAGAACTTTGCAGAATGGTTGTAGTTCAGCCACATTGGAGGTTTTTTGAGCATGAACCGCCTTTTTAAGGTCATGCCACAGCATCTGAATAGGATTCAGGTCAGGACTTTGAGTAGGCCACTCTAAAGTCTTCATTTTGTTTTTCTTCAGCCAATCAGAGGTGGACTTGCTGGTGTGTATTAGATCATTGTTCTGCTGCAGAACCCAAGTTCGTTTCAGCTTGAGGTCACGAACATTGAGGCCGGACATTCTTCCAGGTCCTTAAGCAGCAAAACAGCCTCAGACCATCACACTACCACCACCATGTTTTACTGTTGATATGATGTTCTTTTTCTGAAATGCACAGTTGCTTCTATTCCAGATGTAATGGGACAAACCTTCCAAAATGTTCAACTTTTGTCTCGTTGTTGAGTATTTTCCCAAAAGTCTTGGGGATCATCACAATGTTTTCTGGCAAAATTAAGATGAGTCTTAATGTTCTTTTTGCTCAGCAGTGGTTTTGGTCTTGGCACTCTGCCATACAGGCCATTTTTACCCAGTGTTTGTCTTATGGTGGAGTCATGAACACTGACCTTAACTGAGGCAAGTGGGGCTTCTTTTGTGACCTCGGAGTCGTTGCTGCGCTCTTGGGGTAATTTTCTCATGGGAAGGTTCAGTACTGTTGTGGATATGGCTCTCGCTGTGGTTCGCTGGAGTCCCAAACTTTAGAAGTGGCTTTATAACCTTTTCCAGACTAATAGAGCTCAATTACATTCTTTCACATTTGTTCCTGAATTTCTATCAATTTCTGTCTAGCTTTTGATGATCTACTTGATTGGTCTACTTCACTTTGTCAGGCAGGTCTTATTTAAGTGATTTCTTGATTGAGAACAGGTGTAGCAGTGATCAGGCCTGGGTGTGGCTAGAGATATGCAGGCAAATGGGAAATTTGATTTGTCTTTCTGATCAGCATACGAGCAGTTCTCTCCAAGAGTTTTCTTGCTCTTCCAGATCTCATCTTGACCTTCACAGTTCCCCTGAGCTGCCATCTCTTAACTACATTTGTAGTTGTGGAAACTGCAATCTGACAACACTTTGCTATCTTCTTGTAGCTTCTCCTGCATTGTGGGCATCAATAACTTTTATTTTCAGAGTCTTACACAGCTGCTTAAAGGAGCCCATGGTTGTTAAGTGTCCACAAGTGTGTGCACAAGGTTTGAAGAGTCAAGAGTATTTGTGTAAAGCTTTGAAACTGGCACCAGCAGACATTTATTAATGACAGCTGTTGTCTTGCATCAGATCTAACGAGCTGATTAAGGTCTGAAACCTTGTAAAAAGAATCTGAGACTTTGGAACTCTTATGGTACCCAAACATTTGCACAGTGCCATAATGATGTTTTTATTTTTGTTCAATTTATGGCATAGAAAGTAACTATGCATCAATATTTGCTGAAAATATTGTGTATTTTTTCCATTTCATGCAGAGACTGTGTTAACATCTTTTCAATTACAAAATCACCAAAACTAAGTCAATACTAAGAACATTGAAGTCAGTTTGTCAGTGCCCACTGTATTATGTAAGCTTGCTGCATTTGCAAGTGAAACTACAGGAGGCTATGCAATTCAAATTGAGAAGCACTGAGCACTAAATTGCCATTATAAACATGTCTTACAGCAAAAGAACTCTAACCTATGCCCAGATATGCTCCAATTTGTTTAATAAAACAGTTAATGATTAATTAATTAAAGACGTACAGTTTTGAAACAGATTATGCTGGTCTAGAAAATAAAATACCATTACACGTGCCTGTAGAACAAAATTGGAAAAGTACATAGAAGTTAACAGAGGTTTAGTAGACATAAAATATACCTTCATAATGTCATTTCAAGGACTGTGCTTAGAAGTTTACAAAAGTGGACCACTCTTCTAATACTAATATTGAAGAATTAAACAATGTTTCCTTTAAAAATGAGGTTTAATGCCAAGTTTTAAAGATTAAAAAAAAATCTTCCAATAATTATTTATTTTCAGCTGCAAAACTGAATGAATGAATGACGAGGGCGAATTGACCCCCCCACCCTTCTCAAATTTCTACAGCGCGATTTGTACATTTCTCCGCCCATAATACTTAACAGTTCCGCCTTCCTCCGTTATGATTGGTTGTTGCGCGAACACACACACGCTTTCGAATGAACGGCTACCAATCGAAGCACAGAAGGGCGTGGCTTCGTGGTTACTGGATAATGAGGGAGAGGGGGCAGCGAGCAAATTCTACCAATTCTGAATGAACGTTTAGGACGCGTTTGCGAGATCCCCTTCAGAATGGAGGCGTAACGGTCTTTTCCCCCGTCAGGAACCGTGCGCCCCGCTGTCCTTTCGAGAGGCCAGAGAAACTTTACCAGAGTGTCGATTTACTCGCAGGCCTATAAGGGAAAAAAACGACCATTTCGAAAACCTCTCTTCCGTATTTCTGGGAAACCCTGAGCCCTGTCCGTGGAGTTATACCGCTGAAGAAAGGGTGAGAAACGAAGAAAAAGCAGAAGCGTTTTCTTGCTTATGTTGTTTTGGCGTCGCGCGATCGAGCTTGTTTAAAAAAAAAATCGTCCTGCACCTCTTCAAAATGGGCTTCCTCAACTTTCGTTAGCGAAAAAAGCAAAAAAAGGAAAATACTGAAGGGGGCGTTCCGCCGCGAGACGCCAGCGAGCCTCCCACCTTCACGCCGGCCGAGCTCGCGCTCGCGCTGCTGCGGAGTTTGGACCGTTGGAGCGGAGATGCGGGGAGCTCGGGGTTTCTGTCTCCCGAGAGAAGAAGTTGGTACTGGCGGATTTCGCTAATTCCGGTTGCGTCGTTGTGTCGTCTTACCGTAATGTGAAATGACCGCGCTGCGCGAGCGTGTTGCGTTCACGGGAGAGAAAGCAAAAGCAACGCGCGGAAAATGTCTATTTTGTTTGGGACTTTCTCAGGCGCCCGGTGCAGACTAGCTCGTGCTCTCTCCGCCCTGTTTTAGAACTAACTCGATACCTGAAAACACAGCAACAACGAACATGGCAGAGGAAAGTCCATACGATAGCCGGGACATCGTGGAGAAATATCTCTACCACAAACTTCTCAAGCGAGGCTACGTGTGGGAGTTCCACTCCTCCGCCGCCGCTGACGACGACGAGGCCGAGTCTGCGCACGCAGGGCCCGCGAGGCTGCACCGGCTGCTGCGCGAGGCCGGAGACGAGCTCGAGCGCGCCTACCAGCGGGACTTTGCCGCCATGTGGGATCAGCTGCGCGTGGGGCCGAGCGCGCAGCTCCAGCGCAGCTTCGTCGCCGTAGCCGAGGAGCTGTTCGGCGACGGCGTGAACTGGGGGCGAGTCGTGGCCTTCTTCGAGTTCGGTGGCACCCTCTGTGTGGAGAGCGTGAACCGCGAGATGGCGTCGCAGGTGGAGCACATTGCGCGGTGGATGACCGAGTACCTGAACGGGCCACTGCTGCAGAGCTGGATCCAGGATAACGGTGGATGGGTGAGTGTGTGTGTGTGTGTGTGTGTGTGTGTGTGTGACTCTACCGCATCAGTTATCAGATCGTAGATCTTCTTACACTCCTCAAAGATCCCCATGGCAGATGATGCCAGCGGCAAAAGATCTCCCTGGTGAAGATTTCAGTGGCTCAGGGCTTCACCTCCTGCCCATGGGTCTGTCAGCCACACCCACCTACTCCATGTGCACAAGCAGAAGCTTTCAGATGCTCCTGCAGTGAAAGAAATGTGCTGGAGGTGGGTGAGTGGATACTAGAGAGGTTAGCAGGTTTACTCCATCTCTAGATATGCTTGCTGTGGAAATCCCCCACCCACCACCACCACCACCAATTAGTCAACAGTTAACAAGACTGGGCTTCTTGGCAAATGTTCTGCCAGGACTCTCCTCCCCACCCACCCAGCAGAGTGTATTAAATATCTCATGCTTTTCTGGCTGTGAACTGCTCTAGCACTGGCTTACAGTCTCTCCTGGTACCAAGCAGTAGACATCAAAACGCTTCTGTTCATTGGAAAGGTGCAAAGGCTTTTGCCTTTGAGGTCAAGGCTCATACTTGATGCTCATCCTCGATAGAATAACGGACTGCTGCCCAATCGGTGGTAGAGCCATTGGTGTCTCTTCGGTCTCTGGGATTTGTTTACTGTTTGAGGCCTGTGGGGATCTGAGGAGAACTTGGCGCCCTGCTTGGACTGGGATATGAATGAAAAATCAAGCATATCCACCAGCACACTTAATCCTGCAGTCAAGTATGACAGCACTGCTATTTTTTGGGTTCAGAGGGGAGGGAGGGCTGGTGGAGCTCTTGTTTTACCACAGCTTGGTTCCTGCAGTGCTTGTGCTTTGAATAATTTACAGCATAAATTGAAGCAGCCCATCACAGCTCTACACGCTTTCGTATGGGAGGATGAGGCTGCGAGCACCGTCTGGCTGCCCATGCCATGGTACCTTCTAAAACCTCCGAACGCTGTCCTCAGACCTTCAGACGTAAAAAAAAGACCAGGCACTCGCTGCTTGTGCTGGGTGCTCAGGATTTTCAGTTTAAATGAAGACTAAGTTCATTTGCTTTATTGTTCCTGAGTGTTGTTAAGAGAATGTCCTACAAATCTGAAATTTTTTGGATTGGACCATTCCATGCTGCTTTTCATAAAATTACAGCGACACAAAATAGCATTTAATAAGCTGCCTGGCCTCAAGTGTGCCACTATTTAATGAAATAATGCAGATAATCTATCAATATCACAGTATCACTTTGTTCTGGTTTAAACATGTGCTGTTCAACTCTAAATGATGAGTTATATGGTAGAAACTGGATCTAATGTGGAGCACCTGGATTCCACCTTCTGTTCCTTTTCTGTGGCTGTAGCAGTGGCAGCAGAATGCTGCAGTGCTGTCTAGACTATATTCAGGTTAACCCAGTTTCTGAGTTGGTTGGTGCAGGTGGAAGGACGGTGGCCCAGTGGGGCCATTATTTCTGTCTGGTCTGCGAGTGGATTGGGGCAGAATTAATGACAGTCATTACTTAACGCAACGGCTGCAGGTTACTCAGAGAAGAAATACAAAGGTCTTTCTGACACAATGGCCAGATAACAGTCCAGAGTCAGGAGAAATATCCACTATGGGCAGACGGTCCCGGGACACTTGGTTGACCTTTCCCCTAGTTCTCATCTTCTGCAGTTTTGCACAGCAGTTAAAGTGGCTATTGCAAATTATATACAGAAAAGGCAGACTGTGTTATTACAGGTGCTTTAATGTGTGTGTGTGTGTGTGTGTGTGTGTGTGTGTGTGTGTGTATCCAGCTGATGAATGACTATGGTCAATTCCATCATTCCTTCAGGTGATGAGACAGTGCGCAATTAGGATACAATTAGCACAGAAGCTCTTTAATGAGGATTTAACTCATGTCTGCATTATTCACAAAGCAGCAGCACTCTTGTCCAGAGGCAATTAATGATTAATTTATTTCATTTTGTCATAAAAAGCCTGCTTAGAGTTTGCGTCAAGACTGATATTGCACAGGGAATTAGATTGCACTTCAGAGCCATACATTATACTTTTGTGTCTTAGATTTGTGCCCTTAACTGCTTGTGGAATCTGTTTTGAAGTGTTGAATGTTTTGCATTGAGACCCATTGACACCAGGGACATGCTTTTTTATGTTGTTATTATTATTATTATTATTATTATTATTATTATTATTATTATTATTATTATTATTATGTTTTACTGAAGGCTACATTTCTTTAGTCAGTCTTTATCACTTGTTATTGGTTTACTGTTTAGACTGTTCGTGTAAGATCATCATGGGCTGTTGCCTTTTATAAGAAGATAATTGCTCTGAAAATGGTTTAAGCTCTGAGCCAGTTCAACTGGAGCAGCCATAGTTGCAACTGTAATAAACCCACTTTAACTGTCAATTCAAGTTTTTGCTCATATGGAAAATGAAGTCAAACTTTAAATATCAGTATTATTCAGTCCTTCTTTATATCAAACATACGCATCAACAGAAGCTAAACGATCCCTGTAACTCCCACACTAAGCTTTCCTTGCAAAACGCAAACAGGAGAATCCCATGCTTGACTAAGAACTAATGGTTCGGTATCAAACTGTTTGACTGTGAAATGTGAAAATATTAGAATTGATTTTTATTTTTAGTACTTGAATAAAGCATTTTGATTGCTTATTTGTTTTCTAAAGTGTGTGACATGCAAGAGGACTGTTTTTGGTATTCATGGCCTGCAGTAAGAGGGTGAACAAAATGTGCAAAAAGAGCCTCTCATTTAGCTCTAAATTGGTCAGATGGCTTTGCTTTGCTGCCAAAGAGAAATGTCCTTTCCTCCCGCAGTTAATGCCGACTTATTATCCTCCTTTTGAATTAATGCGATTCATTAATCCTTGGATAAAGCCCCTGGAATAATTGCACAGTCTGCGGAGAATACATGATTCCGCTGTGCCGCATGATGCTGTTTCATTACTGTTATTCCAGACTCCCTGCTGGGTCTCCCCATTTACCCAGCATGTGATCAAGACCTTCATCTCGCTTCGGTCCTCCTTCCAATTGAATCTGGGATTCAATTGAGTTTCTGGAGAATTTGAAAGGCCTGTCTTTATCCGGAGCAAGCAGCAAGTCTACTGGCTGTAATGACGCAATTATGGATCATGTTAGCCATGACAAAGCAAAAGGCATAATTGCATTGCCTGTGTCTGATTGACATGTTAAATGTGGTTATAGTAAATAGAGAGAGCTGACTGGAGCACTTTGGCTTGGGGAGCATGCCCACTAACCTCAAGTGAAAGTTAGAGAATTGTGTGGCCATCTGTCTTTGGCTGGAGTGGGAGACTAGATACTGGAGAGCGATGCTTTGCCCCAGAGGTTTACCTTTGTCCACTGACTATAGAGGATAGCTTTACTTAGGGCCTGGTTGTCTTACTGGATATGCCTGCTGTGGAAAACTCCCCAATTAGTCTTCGTCTAACAAGGCATGAGTTCAAAGAGGGGTACAGTCTTTTCCAAGTACAATTGTACTTCATTCTTCATAATTGTTCTTGGTCTGTCAGAAAAGATCAGCCTCACAAGTATTCACTTCTCATAGTTTTATTCAAAGTTCTTGACCTTTCTTTTGATTCAATAAAGTGCAATTCCTTAGTAATGGACAAAACAATACTGACTTTCCGTGTTTTATGTCCTTATTTGACAGAACGTTATAAAATATAACTATAATGGAAACCATTGTAGCATTTTTCTGCAACACTTTAAACATTTTACTGTAATTTTGTCATTTAAGGTTAAACATTTTATGCCACATAAAACTAAGCAGATTATTCTGTAACGCTTGCTTGCAGCGTTTCATAGTTTTTTCATAGTCATTCATAGTTTCTTATTATCACTGTTGCATTAAGTGTTAGGGGATCTAGAAGCAATTTAGTGGATTGAAACAAATAGAGGCATTTGATGAGGTTTTGCATCGTTCACTTTTGACAGACAGTTTATTCTTTTCTTCCTTCACATAGTTGAAGTGTACCTAATGAAAGATTAAACGCATTCACTTAATCCATAGATTATTACACTTGAACACATTGAGAAGTTGTTTGTGGTGAATGAAAAATACCTAGTGAAACACCTCAGTTGACCAAGATTTGGATGGCAGCTGCAGTTTTTTCACTTTGACATTACCTATGGTATTTACATTAGTTACTCAGGTAATTTGAGAGGTTGTTCACAAGAAACACAGAAGATTTTGGTGTAAATGAACATGGAAAAGACATAATCAGTCGTTACCGTATTAGTACCGTACTCAGCCAGTGTTGTAACTGTCACCTAAGAGTTAAAACGAGTCATGGTTATTTGGGGAAATGTGGGTGTCTTCACTGTTATCTGGGAATCCTATGGTACTGTTTACCACATACAGGTGTGATTCTGAAAATTCAGTCTCTTTTTAGCCATGCAGATGAAACAGCAGTGGCGCTGCCTGTATTGAAGTTTGTTTAGTTGGACTACAAGTGTGTAGGTGCTCAGCCCACGCACAGCACACCTGTGGTTCCTTAAATTCCTGTGTGTGTTGTGCATGTGTGTGTCTGTGTATGTTTGTGCATGTCTATGTGGAATGGGTAGAGTCTTGCCTTAAAGGCCTGTTTGACCCCACCTGTGCCTTTTGTGGGTGGGTGTTGTGTTGGGGCGTTTACTGAAAAAAGGCGAAGTACTTCAGAAGCGCCGCACAGCTATTCATTTTCCAGAACATGTGCCTCATACACTCCTTTCAAGTGACATTGTTTGTGAAAGTGATGTAGACACTGAAGGCAGTGAAAATGTGAAAAAAAAACCTCAAAGAAAAAAGAAAGAAAGGGGGTTCTTTTTTGTCCTTTCTGTCAGTTTGATTGTAATGGCTTCAAACAAACGTGCTGTACATTCTGCAGCTGGTGTGCTGAACGTTGGCGCTGCCCGTGCGGGCAAGCCAAATAGGGTGAGGGACAGCAAAAGTGAGAAGAGAAGAAACTGAGAAGAATGGATTAAGACAGAATAAAGGGGAAGACGATAGGACAGGGAGTCAGAAAGTGTGATCGCGGAGAGAAGCTGCTTATTGTTGTTGCTTCCTTGCCAGCTGTTGGTGTAGGGTGTGTCAACTTCTCCTGGGGGGCAAAGTAGAGCTCTGAAAGCTGATTGGCTATCATCGGGTTGCATGATGCCATGAATCAAAAGGGCCTTGTTGGAGGAGATTTATAGAAGGGATGTGATGCATGATGCAGGATGGAGGTGAAGGAGCAGTGAAGGTGTGTTCGCTCCTTCCCAGGTGTGGTATGCTTCTTTGTGTTCTCTCTTGGGTTCAGGGCTGAGGACACACACACACACACACACACACACACACACACACACACACACACACACACACACACACACACACACACA
>JBBIGC010000001.1:7726256-7737259 GCA_037576955.1 Lepidarchus adonis
TCTCTCTCTCTCTCTCTCTCTCTCTCTTTCTCTCTCTTTCTCTCTCTCTCTCTCTCTCTCTCTCTCTCTCACACACATTGTGTCTCCCTTTCTCTCCAGTGCCACTGTTGCCTCTGCTGCTGCTATTTTCTCTCTCACTGTAGTATGAAATCTGCAGGACAGATCTGTCACACTGCTCTGTGAAAACACATTGGCTGATCCTCTTTGGCTGCTGACTCTTAAAAGTGTTGGCAAAGACAGCTGACTTTTTTTTTCAAAACTGAAATTCTTCCCCTGTTCAAAATCGTTAATTGTTAAGCCCCTTAAATTTTTAACCTCAATAAACTACTTCTCATAGCAAAATGTCATGATAAATGTTATGTATTGTGACAATCTCTATTCTGAAGTCATCTTTTTGACATGTCTCCCACCTTCAGTCTTTTCAGTTTCCCACAGTGATATGACTAATGAGTCTCTGCTCCATGTCTGTCTTTGATAAAGCTTGTCTTCTCACTGACCAGCTGGGGCATTGGACTCATGCTGAACAGTTAAACTCTGTCTCTTTAACTGAGGTCACAGATTTTTACTGAGTGCTAAACAGAGTAGAAAGCTCAAAAAGGGGAGCATGCTATGAGACTTTGCCCTCTGTCATGGAACATTCATACAAATGCAAGCTCACACACTCTCCCAGGAAAATTCTGCCTGTTTCCTCTTATAGACTCATTCCACCAATAGGACCATTGTTTGGCAGGTGTGGCATTTTTGTATTCCTGCACAGGATTTGAGTTCATTGATTTCCAACCATATTTTACTTCTAAAAATGCTGCCTTAATCTGTCAGAACAGTGGACTGCTTTGGGTTGTTTGGCCTTGTTTTATGTTTAATGATGGACAATTGTTGACGTATGGTTTACCTTTGCGCAAATGAAATACTTTTTCTCATTATTAATCGCAGTTTATCATTAATCATTGCAAATTATCCTGTAGATAATGGTATGATGTAAAGGTAGGTTGAAGAAAACTTTGTGGTGCTTCACACTAATCTTGAAAGTATAAACGAACTCCTACCATGTCTGTATGTCGTTTTCGATGTTTGGAGGTTTCAAAACTAGATTTCGAACCATATGAGAAAAAGGCCAGAAATACTGTTTTGACGCGAATGCAAATGAATGCAAAGGTAAAAATCCCCATTGTAGATTAGTGTGATGTGCACAGTGTTTAGCAGCTAGCCGAATGTAGAGATTGAAAGTCCCCTTTGGTATTCCCCCTACAAAAGGAGAACCAAATCAAAGATCCAGCCCAACTGTCAAAGCTTCGCTGGGCATAGCGAGTCACTAAACAACTGGAACCCATGGTTGACTGAAAACAAACCTTAGTTATCAGTCAAAGCAAACGCTAGTATTCATATCAAGACAAAGCATGATCATTTTTATTTGGTTTGTTTGTATGGGTAATACATTGACTCTTCAACATGGATTGAATGCTGTTCTCCGAATGACTGCTGCAGCTGACTATAAATGTTTTGTGGAAAACCTTGACCCACCCAAGCGGCCAGCTGTTTTTTGTTGGTTCTCAGCTTTACAAAAACTTCTTTTACATGCGGTAATTTGCTCTTTGTGTTTTCCTTAGATCTGTATTGCCATATACATGTTCAAACACATCCTAATCTCGTAAAGGGTCCATGGACTTTTTAAAATCTTTAACATTGAAGATGAAAGCATGTTGGTTTCAAAATGAAACATCAACAACAAAAATGAAGCATTTCTCTTCGTATCAAACAAATACCTTTCAGTTGACCAAACAGATTTAGCGAACAAATCGTTGTTCCTTTCCTTATCTAATCAAAGAATGGTTTAGGCAACAGACCATGCAGTGTCATCATTCGAGGTAATGTTTTCCCTGTGCTCAGCAGGTTGGAAAAGGAGTGCCAGCTCAAATAAAGGAGACAGCTCATTAGAGAAAATTGTTTGTTCCATACTTTTATCTACCGATGAGGTCACTGCTGCAGCCATGGCCCTTTGTGTTGGTGTAAAGCTGCTTTATCGAGGATTTTAAGCTGATTGTAGATGGAGTCTCCATCAGAACAGGAGCTTGGGGGTATGTTGGACCGCCTGGCGTTATTATTCAGTCTGGAAAGTGATTGTTTTGGGGGAAAGAACTGCATTTCTCACTAATTGGCTTTTCTGGCTTCTGGACAGCTTGTTAGAGCCTCCAGATAATTGTAAGCACAATATGGGACCAGTGTTGTTACAGTCATTTTATTGTTGTGACACACCAGCTAGCCACAAGTGGATTTTATCAGAGAATATTTGTTTTGTTCTTTTAAAATACAATTCTGAAAGGCAGAATAAGCTGTGTGTGCCGGGGATAGGAGCAGTAAAGTGTTACTGTTCACTAATGGATAATACGTAGAGATGCTTATGGTGATTCCTGGTTTGTTCCTCTGTTGTGGTCACACAGAGAGGCATTCAAATGGTCTTTTTGTTGCACTTTTCAACCTAAATGGTACCTTTAGGACGACAAGACTGAATTGTTTTGTGCCCACATCGCTGCATTCCTATCATACTTCTCTTCCTGAGGTCAGATGATCAGCTGATACAGTGTAAAAGAGAGAAAAAGGAAAGAGAGAGAATGAAAGGTCATTGAACTCTTTCCCTACTGCCAGTGTCAGATGAGGGGAAACAGGGTGGGAGGCATGTGTGGGTGTGTGGTGTGTTGGGGTAGGCGTGGGTGTTGGGGGGAAGTTGGGGGTGGAGAAGTAGAGAACTGATTACAGAGTAGTTGGTGTAGGAGGGAAAAACAGGGGGCTGTCTGGCGAAAAAAATACTTCCAGAAGGGCCCCTTCTCTTCCAGTGCGTGAGCTAACGCTGGAAAAATGTTTCGTTTTTTTCCTCTCCTTTGTGGGGTTGAGCCGAGGGGGTGTGGGGTGGATCGTTGCATCTCTGCCTCCACATGGCCACCACCCACGCAGTCTCTGCAGGCAGGGGCTCAACTTTCTCTTTCTCTTATTCTCCCTCCTTCTTTCTGTTAGCCCACCCGCACCCCCCTCACCATTAGGACTGACAACATTTCCTTAGTCCTGATCTAGTGCTGAGGGGCTCTGTGTGTGTGCCTTTGTCTACACTGCTAGTTTGTCTGTGCTTTTCTGTCCCTCTCTCTCGCCCCTTCCTTCTTTCCCCACACATCGGGAGCTGGCTTGTGAGCTCAGCTGAAAGAATGTAACCCTGGCGGCCTGCTGGAAGGGCTTATGGCGGCAGAGGGAGCTGTCAGGAAACGGCCTTCCCTGCTGCTATAGCTGAGGCCTGCTGTCTTTATTTCCCTCAGTCGATACTATGTTTGTCAAACTGTTTGTGAGCCCCCTCCCTGCTTGAACAGTATTTCGCCTGCTATAGACCAAATTCAACTGCATAGAAGTTCGATGATGCCTCTCACCATGCTTGGCATTTCGCTCTGACTGCTTTTGATTTTCCTCTCCCTTACCGCAGATGGCTGGTTTCTGTGTAAACACCAATTACAGCTGCTGATTGGAAATTAAACGAAGCTTATATTATGTCACATTAATAACCAGATGATGAAAAAAAGATAATATATAATAACTTCCCACGGCTCATTTATATAAGCTGATATTATTTTTATGTGCATATTCATTTCTAAGCATATAATTATATATTATATATAGTTATATATATATGTAATTACTGTAATACATGTAATTCAATGTATAACATCTTATTTAATTAAATTAGATCAGAAATAAATCAGAATATGATTCTGTTTCTGATACTGTTTTGGAGACAATGTTTACCTATGAGATCACTTCAGCCTCTTTAATGTAATCCCTGCTTTTACCCGACAACAAGGGATGGATTTGTTTGTGGGACTAGAGAGCAGTAGACTCAGATAAATCATTGTATAATGCAAGTGATGTGGGGAAACATGTTAAGCTGACTAGAACTCACTGGTGGAGTGTTACTGGGCATTATGTAATACCAACACATAGAACCACAGTATCCAGAGCATTCATAGCATGACTTTGCTTAAATTTGTCAACAAAAGCATAGCTCAGAAATGTTAGCCTGTTTATCTGCATGCTGTTAGGCTGTTTTCTAGTGACAACTGAAACCTTGAGTACAAAGGAAAGGGTTAACATTCTCTAAATGCTTAACTGCAGCTATTGGTGATTTATTTGAGGCCCCAAAATAAACACAACCTCTCAAAAGCACATCCCACTGGTGAAACAAGCCGACAGGACATTTCCCTAATTTGCACTACTCACATGCTAACAGGGGACTACATGTCTGTACTCACTCTGTTTGATATTTTGTTCTGATGAAGAAGATGAAAAAAATGTGGAACCTGTTTTGGCGTTAACCACAAATGCATTGTTTCATTTTGTGTGGCCTTATATTTACCCCTAGTGTGTTCTGTGCCCAGTTCAGCTTATAGCATAAATCATTCTGATATTTCAGTTTTACTAAGTGTCTCATCTTCTGCACTTTTGCGTGATGAAGCTATGAAATTAGAATCCTAGAATTACAGTACCAACACCTTCAATATGAAACCCTTGTGTGTTCGGAGGCCGGGCTGATTACATCAAATCCAGTTCTGCAGAATAAATAATAATATGTGTTTTGCATGCTGATTAATAGAAATAATTGATAATAAATCTTGCAAATAACTTGAGAGAGAATACAAAGAGAAAGACACAGAACTAGGCAGGTCGAGAGAGAGAGACAGAGATAGAGAGGTGAGAAATCGAGAGGGCTGTTCACACAGAGAGAGAGAGAGACACAGAGAGACACACAAAGAGAGAGAGAGAAATTCTGCTTTTCCAGATGATGAGCACTCGTGCTCAAATTAGTGTGGGGATGCACCTGCTGTGAAATCTGTTTCAGAAGTACTTCGACATAGTCCTGTAGCCTTCTGTTAATAAACTATGTGCACCTTTATGAGAATTAAAAAAAAAAAAAAAAAACTCATCCTGGCAAAATCTTTGCAACATTGCCTTTTTTAAATTAGCAAATGTCTTAAGGAACAGAATGAAACACCACATGTTTCATGTAGTAAAGAATTTGATGATACAATTGTAGCTCATTAGTACAATGTAAAAAACAACAAGCATCATTTTGGTCTTGTCATTCTCTTTGTATTATAATATATTGAAAAGATAGGAAACATAGTATAAGAATCCAAGCATCACTAGATGCATAAATAGAGCATAAGGTGCATAAGTAGAGTTTTTCAAGCAGAAAAAAAAACTTGCTTTCATTCCATTTTGGGGTTTGGTGGTTTAGCTTAGCTTTTATCTGGCACTTAATTAGAATTGCGTTTTGCCTTACGAAGAAAAGCCTTTCCAAGTACTGGCTGAGTCTGGCTTCCGGCAGGGTGCAGTCAGCTGATCTGAGACTTTGTCTCTTTAAACAGCATGGTCAACCCAGGACTCAGGACTTACTTTAGTGCCACAGTCTTGCTCCTTGACTGAGACTGACTATCACTCTTACCTCTGTTTACGGGGAGATCTGTGGGTTGTTTGCCTGCTGAATGAAACACCACTTGCCATTCATAAAGTTTCAGCATGAATGTAATGGAACGTATGTGTCAACAAAGAGGAAATGAGATTCTGGACAGTGAAAGAAGGGAAGTCAGTGTGATGATGGACAAAGTGAGATTGCATGCAAACACAAAGATGAACCACGACATCGGTCTGAGAAGCGTCTGAGCTAAGCTAAAAGCTGCACGTTAGCTCATGCATGTGCGTGTATGTGCGTTTGCATGCACGTGTGCAGTCTTCCTCTGCTCACAACCAAACCCCAGTCTTATTGGAGCAGTTCTGTAGAAGATACGAGTTCCGTCATTCAGCCAGTTTCAGCGCTTGCCTTTTCCTCATACAGACGGAACTGACGTCTTTGGATAAAAGACAAACTAGTGTGAGTGATGAGTAAACAGAGGCACAACTCTTGTGAATGCTCTGAAAGTCACAACCTTGCTGCTAATGTCCAAAGTCATGTGACTTCCTGTGTTGCGTTTTGTTAATAGAAGGAATGAACGCCTGCATTACGCATTTCTGAATGTCCTCTAACATACGGAAGAAACTGCTAGAAAAATGGTGATATTAGGACGAATTTAATAGACACTGAGAAAAGGAGAGAGAGAGAGAGAGAGAGAGAGAGAGAGAGAGAGAAAGTGCTTCACATGACAGTGTGATCACATTTTGTCTGTATATAGAAATAATGTAATACCTTCGTGCTAGAGCCCTAACTCTAAGAATACCGGTTGTGGTAAGACACGTTCTAAGAACTAGGCTGAGGTTTCCAGAGAATAAAGGCTATGACATTTTAGAAGATTAAAGAGAAATCAAAAGTAAACTCGGATGCACTCACTGGTGCGAGTGCCAAAGAAAAGGCAGAGCGATAGAAAAGCAGAGCTGCTTTCTATAGATGCTAGGCTTGTTCACAGATAATGCTCTGCCAACTGTTCCTTACTACAGTTCATTCAGCTCTACACTTGCCTTTTAAATTAAAATGTTTTTTCTTGAACCTCTAGTAACATGAATGAAAACTGTTGATATAATCACCAAGGTTACTGCTTTCATCCCTTCTCTCACGCTCATTGCGAATGATCAGGTGAACATCCATCGCCAGACTGAATGACACCCTGCTGGACAGAAAGGGTGGGTGTGAACTGTGTTTGTGTGCTGCCCTTATGACCCTGTTTCATTTAGCTCCCTCAGGGCTGTAGCATCACTTATGCTAATGTGTTGCAATGAGGGTTTCGTAAGAGTTGGGCTGCCTCTTGCCTACTTGTCTGTTTCAACTCTTTGGATTCTTGACCTATGAAGGTGACTGTTCTTTTTCTGGGTAATACTTTTTTCCAAGGTTGTTTACTGATTTAGAAGTCATTCCTATTCTTCTCCCTTAGTTCTTGAGCCACTCTGTTTACCGAAATTTTGGAAATGTTGTCAAATGCAATAAAAAGGAACTATATGTGATTTGTTAATACTCTTGAATTCTCTAATTCTCTTAAAGTGCCTTTATATAACACATTTGTAACTCTGTCTATAAAGCCATGCTGTAAAAATCCATTTAGGAAGAGGAGGAAGGAGAGGAAAAAAAGAAGTAAAGGTTTTTAATTCTAATTTAAAGGTTGAAAAATGTAGTCTCAGAGATAAATTATCTTGCAGCCAGCATTTTAAGTCTTGACGATAGTTCAGGAATTTCTTTTGGAGGGGAATCAGAGAAATGAAGGCTAATATATAACAAGATGTCAACTGTTTAGCAGTGAAAATTGATGCCATGTCTGACTAAACTGGAGCGTGTAGGTAAGTAAGAGAAGGGGCTCAAGGACAGAGCCTTATATATATAGCAGGAGATAGAGATAATTTGTGGGAACCAAGTGAAATGAATTGTGACTTACAGATGAAATAAAACCTAAACCACTGGAGATAACAGCATATGTTTCTCTAAAATATATGTTATGAGCTATGGGCACTGATGTACTGACAAATGCCAACTGTCTGCATACTATATTTCATGGTTGACATGGAGTACTGAATTGTGCGCACTTCACAATTTAGCACACGTTCCACTGTTTTTGATCAAGCTTTGGCCTTAGAGAACTTGGTGGTGTTTCCCCCTTTTTTAAGATATTTGACTAAACTAGAAAAACTTAAAAAGTACACATAAGCTACTGCTCAAACGTTTTACAATACAGAGGGTCCTCGAGTGACGTAATAGAAGTAGAATTTTGATGTAAGTTGGAACTCATGCATGTAATGATGCTGCAGAGGTTTTATTGAACAGAACTGTGCTTTATTAACAGCTGGCAACATATGATGGTCTCATATTACAGTAAAGCATTTACGAAACATTGCTCCAGATAGAAATGCTCTTTTTAATGCTTCAACATACACCACAGCAGTAAATGCAGTGGAGAGGTGCTTTGTGGCAAGACCACACTGACGGTGCCTTAGCACAGTGCACTATTAACCCCCCATCTCACCCACCAATCCACATGAGTCTTATTCAACACTAACAGTGAATAAAACATAAACATCTCAGCAATAACAGCTAAAAACAGTGCGAAGTGAATTAGCACAGCTGAGCCTCCTATTTCTCCTGTTCTTGCTCACACGCATTAATTTAAAGTTATGTTTTTTTATCTTATTGTAAGTATCCCATAATGCTATAGACATGCTGGTTCTTGTAGTACAATATTGTCATGTGTTGTTCATACTGTCAACTGAGTCTGAGGTATTTTTTTTCCTTTAAGCTATTACAAGATATTCAAATGTAAAATTTAAAATTAAAATTATTATTATGACTTCTTACTGAAAGAACTTACAACTGATTTTCTACTTTCTTTCAGCTAACAGGCAGAGACATGGCTTTATTTCTGCTGTCATATTCATGTGCAGCCATATATGACTTTCCAGAATTTGTAATCATTTTTGACCCGTATAATGATGTTCGTTTATTTTTCCATGTGGGTATTCCTTTGCTTTTTTCAGTCTGTTTGTTAGTTACAGTCAATGCTTCAGACTCCACACACAGGGAAGCACCTAGAAACCTTGCGAGCTCTGCAATTACCTACAAGCAAAATAAATGCACGTCTCAGTCAGGGGCCTCATCAAAGCATAAAATACACACAGACACACAACTTGCATGGCTTATTTGTAGTGTTTATGGAGATTAAAGTGCACTCAGCAGTGCAGCGGTGCAGACTAGTGTAAAAAAAAGTGGGAGGGGTATGGAGGCAACAGTGTGTCTGCTTTTATACATTTAGCTTCTTTTTCTGGTCCTTTCCCCCGCTTAGACCAAAAGGGCCTTAGAAATTTGGTATAAATGTTTAGGATCATTATAACATTTCTTTGCTAAATATTCTTTACCTCAGAGAGATGGAACGAATTGAACATCAAATCTCAGTGTGTCTTCACGTATACAGCCTACATGTCACTAAAGCAGCGACATCCTAACTAGGCATCGGTGGTAACAAACGCATGCAGTGCAGTCTCTTCTGACCCACGCAGTGAGTGGCTAGCCACTAATGAGCTCGTGTGCTGAACACATGCCTCAGAAGAGCCTTTATCTGTGTGGCTCCATATACCTTACTCTGTCAGCGGAAGCCTTGATGTGAGGAAGATGCTGATCGAAAAAGAGGAGGAACATTGGTCATTATCGAAAAAGAAGGCATCCAGCTTGAATTAAACATTGCTTTAATCATGATGACTTACTAGCTGATGCCACCAGGGTTGCAGGGTACACAAATAACATGCTGTTAGCCTTTAAGAAACTGCACATGATTTTTTTTCATATTGTGAATCACTGCCTAAAGATAGCAATATGAGCACATGGGAATAGTTCCAGACTTGCAGCCGCTTCATAGCAAATGTACGAAACCCTAATTTAAACTCCCAGAGTCTGAAGATTTGAAGCCGATTGAAAGTCCAGCAGTGCAGCAAGCAGATTCACACCCAATCCCAACGTGTCTACCTGTTACAATGGCAGAAACCGGTTCTCCACAGAGCGGCGCTTCCCAGGTTGTTCTCTTTTTGCTTTGAAATTAATTTTTGTCTTGGACCCCATAGCAAAGCCTGGGGAACTTTCACCCATTGTTGCATTGCAGGAACACCAGAAGCATTTTTAAAACATTTAGTTTGCCCCCTCTAAATCCTCTCTGCAGCATAACCTTAGGGCCCAGGATGCTTGGCAGTTTGCTAACAGACAGTAACTCTTTGCAATGATGGTGCAATGGCTTACTCCATTTAGAAATATATGCTTTTTCAGCCTCCCTCCACTTGCCTGTAGATCGTTTAGTGATCATTAAGCATGGCTGCTGTATTAGGATAATGAGTTGGGAGTATGCAGCTGCCCTGGCCTGAATTAAAGGGTCAGTACACTCAGTCTAATGGGCAATTATATAACCAATTAATTAATCTATCGGTCATTGACTTTGTTGCTTCATATTTTAGTGTATGAATGTGTCTAAGCTGTTGGAAACAGTCCTGTTTCACATAAATATTTTTGATTCTTAAATTAGAACTCTTTCTAGTGTACTCCTTAGCAGTAGAGCTTTTTAATTACCGGTACGTACCTTATTCAATGACTGTGTAGCCCCTGCAGCCACATAGGAATGGGACTAATACCATTAGCCTAAAACAGCGGCTGCTGCGCTACACTCATGGGTGCTGTGATTTGACAGTGGGGGAGGAATGTGTTTGACAGGGTGCATCGTGTCTGTCGTGGCGCCGGGTTCCATCCCCCTCTCTTCCCACAGCATCTGAGATCAGGGCCAATCCCATTCCCAGCTCCACCTCGGCCAAAATCGCCCCGCCGTTGTCCTCCTACAGCCACCACCGCACATTCCTACATGCCACATATCCCTGTGCAGAAAACCTCCAACCACTGCTAACGCCATTCCTGAGGTGTCCCTCATCTCCCTGAAAGTCCAGGAACACAGCCATGGGACATTGCTTTATGACCTTCTTTTTGTAACAAAACTGCATTTGTGCAGTAACTGTTGGCTCACAAGCACATTTTGTTCACTTAAACCCTGTACCTTTGTTCACAAGTAATGTTTTACTCACACAAACCAGATGCCTTTGTTCACAGATATTTATTTGCTCTCAAGAATCATGTGCCTTTGTTGAATCCAGTTGCTATGCAGACAGATGTGTACATCTGAGTCGCACCAGTGCAACATCAGAAGAAGCAGCCAGCAGAACAGCATGTATCTGTCAATCAGTCATGAGCTGTCACTGTCACATGAGTATTGATAAAGACAAGAGGAACACTGTATGCCACTTAGGACATGACTAATTCACGCTGCTGCACAGCGCTCTGTTTTGAATTGTAAAACTGGATAAGACAATTGGGCAACAACATGAGACAACTACCAACATACAGTTTTCTCCTGAAAAACAGGATCCGCAGTGACTTTTGCCATTGCCAGTTGCTGCTCTCTCTCTCTCTCTCTCTCTCTCTCTCTCTCTCTCTCTCTCTCTCTCTCTCTCTCTCTCTCTCTCTCTCT
>JBBIGC010000001.1:7738224-7751414 GCA_037576955.1 Lepidarchus adonis
TCTCTCTCTCTCTCTTTCTTTCTCTCTCTCTCTCTCTCTCTCTCTCTCTCTCTCTGTCTCTCTCTCTCTCTCTCTCTCTGCCTGTCTCTCTCTCTTTCTCTTTCTCTCTGACTGTCTCTCTCTCTTTCTCTTTCTCTCTCTCTGTGTGTGTGTGTGTGTGTGTGTGTTCACTGTGAGCTGCCTGTGTTGTGTATGTTCATGAATATGTCTGTGTGTAGGCGCATGTGTGTTTGACTGGAATCTGTCTGTGTGGTGATCTATGTGTGCATGTGTTCCTGCTCAGTGGCTTGCTGTTCCAGTAATTTCTTTGGCCTTGTGCTCTGGTTTTCGGGATGGTTCACAGAAGAACGTCATGATTATCAGTGATTCATCAGTTCCTGGAAAAGAGTGTAGCAACCATCAATTTAAATCATTCGTCTCATTTTGTGGTTTATATAAACGATACTGATATGTCCTTGCTTATGAAACCATACATATTTGTGCATTTTTATGAAGATACTAAAAAACAATTATGAATATTGGTCATGTAAGATCTCAGATAATGCTGGTAGTCCTCAGCCAAGAGTCCAGCCCCCTGCATAGCAGCTCTGAGGAATCCCAACAGCCACCTGATCCCAATATATGTGCACTGCAGTCTGGAACTCTGCTAATGGCACACTAATGTAATTGGGTCTCCACCTTGAACACGGGCTGACTCAGCCAGTCAGACAGTGGCCCATAAATGGCTCGTAAATGGCACTAGGGAGATGATGGAGGTGAAGGAGTCTTTCTGTACTGGGTAGCATCCACAGGCCTCCCTCTGGCTTCTTTCAGATAGAAGAGTCTTATTTGGTTCCACCTGCTCCAGCCGTCATTGTCCGCAGGGCTATTTATGCAGGAGAGCTGGTTGGTTGGAAGTAGTCATGGAAAATGAGGCATCCTCTAACCTGGCACTCTGAGTGGTCACGAGCTGCTGGCCCCAATGCTGATCTCATGTTTCTGTCTCTCACCTGTCTGTGTATGTCAGAGAGGAGCTGCCCTTCTTCTTTGGGTAGATGTTTTAAATGCCTAGTCACGTCCAGAGGCGGCTGAAATTCAGGAAGTGGGCGTTCTGTTTACCGGAAGCTTGGCCTTCGGGGGTTACTCTCAACTCATTTGATATATTGTATGTAACACCATCTTAATCCCTTGCCAAATGAATATTTTATGCATTGGTAGTAGTAATAAGAGAGTATGTATTTACAGCAGCCATTGAGCTATTAAATTATGCATAACTTGCACCGATACACATCAGTTTGGGTTTCATGAATGAACTGTCATCCTATTTGGTCAGCTTAAAAGTACAACCCAAGCAGAACAACTTAAGTGTATTTGTGGCCAAAAAAGTGACACTTATAAGAACGCAGATAACGAAAAGCATTGAATGACAATTTATTTGTTGCTCAATTTTTTTAACCCCATTTAGAGAAATATTTTTTGTAGCGCAACGATGTTAATGGTTTTGTAAATATTTCTTTTTAAACTCTTAGTGTGCCTGCTAATATTTATGGGTTAGATGGGTCTTGTTGAAAATAGGGTTGAGAAAAGAATATGGGTACATTGCAGGGTAATAAATAATTTAATCAGTAAGTCATGTTATATAAAAGGCCTCAGTTCGAAAGGTTAAATGGCTACTTGAGCTGTAATAGTTTAAGATAAAGGAATTTCCCATGAATCTTACCCAAATAGTGCTCTACATTAACTGTGCCTGTGATTAAACCACAGAAAAGCAGAAGTGACATGTAGAATTTGCATACGCTGGATCTGGACTGTTACCCTCTCCCTTCTTACTCATTTAAAATTTCTGGAACTGCATTGAAAACCTTAAACTACTGTGATTAGTATGTTGACACATTCTGTTTACAACATTTTATGGCACCCGGTGAAGCCCTTACCACAACTGGGAATAGCACCACCATGCCATCAGTACATAGAGCTCCAGAATTCCCCTCCTGCCACGACAGTGACACTGAGCCACAGTTATTTCAAAATCCATTGTGCCACAGCATTGTGAGAGCGTCCTGAAAATATTTCTGTTTTGTTTAGTTCTGTTCTCTGCTGGGCTGCAGGCCCGAGGGAGGGGATTGGGTTGCTGATTTTGGGAACGGCGGGTGGTGGAGGAACCTGAGAGGCGATGGGAATGGCGGCGATGTAAAGCGAGGCCCACAGATCCACAGCTCACACTTCAATCACCTGCTGCGCCATTGTGTCAAGCCCTGCTCCCCTGCTCCCTTCCTCAATGCTCAGCCCTCCCCTCTGTGGCCCTGTCTCCTACAAAAGTGACATAGAAGAGTCCTTACAGCCATGTGTGTGTGTGTGCGAGTGTATGTGTGTGTGTGTGTGTGTGTGTGTGTGTGTGGACGTAGAGAAGTGTGCAAAGCAGCCAGATGGATCGAGACTGAAAGACACCTCATAGAATAAATTCAGAGAGAAGGCAAGAGAGGCAGAGAGACATAAAGAGACCCAAAGCATTGAGATTCTTTAGAGGAGGGAGATTCTTCATTGATTCATTTGAGGAGCTAAATTTTGAAAGCCAGGGTAGCTGGAGGAGAAAAATGATTTATGCATCTGCCAGTTTTTGCCTCTGTCGACTGCCTCCGACAGATGAGGCAGAGCGACGACTAGCATCATTAAGATGAGCAGACGCCCGAGAATGGCTCGTCGCCTGTCGGCATTTAACACCTTCGCCCAGGCAAGCGAGGCTGGCAGCAAGTGGGGCTGCATGAGCGCTTGTTTGGTGCACTCGCGTGGCGTGCCGCTTTAAGGAGGTGCACTCGCATCCTCCACTCTCGCCTTGCACAGCCGTCTGCGCAGGGATTTCACCTTATGCAAATGAACTGTTGGTCCACTGATCCACGGCATGACTCAGAATCTCCACTCTTAACACCCACACCCCAAACACACATACATACACATGCACTTCTCAAAAATACTGACTTGCTGGAATCAGAATCAAGCCGCTCATTTGCTGACACTTGCGTATGTGAGCCCCCAGCTTTGCTCAAGGTCTGTCACGCTTAGCCAGTCACGTTGATGAACTTCAGGTGGCTTTTTGAAGATAACAAGCCCAAGTTGATTTTCAGATTTCCTTGGATGGTTCATTGCCTTTCGGTCATCAGCAGGTCAACAGGGTTTCTTTTATTAGCGTAAATATGGGTCTCAAACCACAGTGTAGCCGGCATATTGGTTTATGCTCAGTTTGGATGCCTCAGCAGAGGCAAATGTCAAGATGAGAGCTTTATACTTTTATCATCTTTACTTCAAATGTTGCCACAGGTTCAAAATTTCCCTTGACTCTTCAAATAGCTTGTGCACTGTTCCAGTCCCAGGACTTATCTTAAAATGCCAACCAGGCTCTACTGTTGGGTTTTGGTTATGATGATGGCTGACCATGGATGCATTAGTCCATTAGGATGAGACACTACGACTCCTTTCTTAATAGGTAATAATGGTTTAACTGATTAACTCACTAATCCCTTTCATTTGTATAACCCTGCATTAAGAACATTTGTGTGAGATGTTGATTATTGTAAAGGGAAACGCTTAGTGGGGGAATTTCCTCAGTTCAGCAAGGGGCCATCTTGGACCTTAATATCCTTCGGAAGTAGCTTGTTCTTTCTCTGTTTGACTACGCACTCTCTTACGTGCTTCAGGTTTGACTGTTACTTTTTCCATTTGAGCTGTTCATACAATGACATTTTTCTCAATATCTCACTAAACAAACTCATAATTCTCAGGTTTATTTACCCTTCACCTGGAAATCCCCCTTAGTAACAGCAGTGAGTTGGGGTGTCTCCCCTAACTCATCACACTCAAAAGCTGTCTGTGTGATCTGAACTTCTTGTAATTGTGCAACACCTCCTGAGTTGCTTTGTGTCTTGTTCACTTTTACAGTGAGTGTTATTTTCTGGGTTTAATACTTTGCCATGTATCCTTGTAGTTTTGTTGATCTTATTTGGAGCCCTGAAGATTTAATAGACACTCTGAATATCTCTTAGTGACGTGTGTTGTCTTATGGTCCTTTGGACAAAGACAATGATCCAGCTCATGAGAAAAGGAAATCTCCCATAGTCCCTTAGCCTGAGAAAGAATGAAGAGAGGAAGTGGTTGAAGTTTTTTGAGGGGTGGGGGTGGAAGGTGGGGTACTCTATTCGAGGGCACCTGTCACTCTTTGGCAATGCTTAGCTTCCTACCCCTCCCTTCACCCTATCTCGACTGCCTTTTTCTGGCTGGCAAAAATTCAGAGACGGCTCAACGGTTTTTGGAGTGTTTGAAGCATGTTGCAACAGAAAGACGAGTGAGAAAAAGTAGTACGCTTATCAACAAGCTGCCTCTTATAGCTTGCCACCCTCCCTGTGGCATGGCAGTTGCGCTTACACTTATCTCAGTCACAAGCAGAGGCTTTTTTACAGTTTGAAGAACCAATATAAAGAGTAAGCCTCTATGCTTGGGGTTATGACCACCTTCTATAATAGCTAGATTGAACTAGCTACAATAGCAGCGTTTTGTGTGGTGACGTACACTTGCATGAATGTGACTGAAAACAATAACCCCCTTATTGGCGCCACTGGTGTTAGTAGATCGGGTCATAACTGGCAGGCTCGCCCTTGGCTTGATGGAAATTATATTCTTCTCAGTTATGAACACATGGAAACATAGTTTAAGCCTAGGAACTTGTTTGACATAGCACATTGTAATGGTGTTACGGTTCTTCTGAGATTAGACACTTTGGTTTTTATATGCCTGTGTAAGAACATCTTCTGTTACAGTGTCTGTTTGGCCCAACGGCCTCCACTGAACCCTACTCTAATTCTTAATGATAGTGTTTCCCCACACAAGTGCCAAGTGCATCTAAACAACATGCGGGTTCACAGCACACTGCAGCTCAACTCCAAGAATGTCCCTCAGACCTCTTCTCGGTCAAAATGCCTCTGCTCTTTTTTAATGTGGTGTTTTGAAGCATCAGAAGGGATGAATTAGCAGGCCACAGATATAAATGTGCTATGGGAAAGCAAAGAGCTCTAGAATGTGTAAATGTGAAGAATTTGTGCAAACATCATGATAATTAGAGCAAATAAGGTGAATTAAATATTGTTTTTAATGATCTGAGAAACTGGTTCATAGCATGTTTTTTCTTCTTCATATGATGTTACATTTCATTCTGTGGTGAATAAGGTTAATAGTTTTCCATAGCTGAGATGAAGCAAATGGAGAAAGTTCACAAAATGTTATATGTGTTTAAAGTCAATGTCTTTAGAGATAAGATGTTTACCAATGACAATAGGAACTTGGAGATAGAACAATGCAGAAAGAAAGAACACAATCTATTGTTTTTTGTCATTGTTGAGATTTATTGGTTGCCACATGTATTCTCATACAGGCATATACCCTCAAATAACACGTTACGATACGCAGTCAAGCAACAGGTAACCAAAGCATAGGGGTTGCAGAGGTTTTGATAAGGAATAAGATGTGTTACAGTTGTTTTAAGCTGCAGTCGTTAAGAAAAGGAAAGGTAGGTGAGAATCACTAATGGTGGCCCTGACTGCAGGGGCCCTTGTGGCCCCATTAGGTAGAGCAATGGGGCCCTCATCACACAGATGCAATCATGCTGCAAATGTGGAATGCACCACCAGCAATGTCTACTCTCTCGGATGTGTTTTTGCGGATCATAGGCCCTGCTTTGATGTGGAAGCCAAGGGGTCTGCTGTGCTGCAGAAAACCCACAGGCCCCCTAGTGCCAAAGTGCTGTTGGGTCTTCGGCAGGAAGTGTTTTGTCCCTGCTAAGCAGTTTGTAACGGATAGCATGCAGTTGCGCATGTGTTTGTATTGTGTCACAGAAGGAAGTGTTGTGTGCCATGGAGAATTTTTTTGCGATGTGAGGAATTTGAAATGGATTCTGCACTTCCTTTAAAAAAAAATGTGCTTCTTAAAGGTATGAGCATATGGTAAGATAAGGGTGCTACTCTCATGGCATTGTATTTCAGTGCAATACATTTCTGCAAAAATAAGGAATGTCTGGAAATATGCTTTAGGCTAATATGCTAATATTTTCATTTTCAGTTTATTAGCGCATTTAGCATTATCAGAGTTCAATATGGCACAGTGGACCTTTGCTTGAGCCATTCAGTCTGGTTTCTTAACAGCGTTCAAACATTTAACAAAAATGGTGCTTTATACAACATCAATCTTACATGCTAACTATACATGCTAAGGTAATGCTAAGATATAGACCTAATGTTTATGAATGCCATTGAAGTATTAAACAAATATTCAAAGTTTTGCATACATGGTATCTGAATAGCTACTGCTATCAAAATATTTTCTTTATGTGCATTACTGATTGAATTTTTGTGCTAAGAATAAGAAGAATGAAAGAAATACTACTAACCTCACTCATCATTATGCCTGTTACCCCTTTTCAGATTGCCTCTAGATCTACAATTAAAGTCTTTGCTTCGGGTCGGGGTGGATTTAACTAGATATGGTCTGGTAATTGAATGCGAAGATGTGCTTCAGGCTTCTATCATGTACGAGTGTGAATAGTGACTGTGAAGAGACCAAGAGCAGTAGAGATACATGAATAATGCTGTTAAATGAAGGAAGCCCAAGGGCTGAGGTCTGCTTTTGTCTGTACTGTATTGTGCTGCACTGTGTGTTGAGCAGAGAGCAATTACATTTTTAGGATACTTTAGATTAATGGGTCAAGGTACAGGCCCCCTCCCTCCTGTGCTTCTTTTATGACTATGACCTGTAGATCTCTATGAGGGCAGCCTCCCATAGAGATGAGAAGACTAAAAAGGGCAAACAAAAGCAGCACCGGTCAGAGGACAGAAGACATGGCAGTGGAATTGCTGTTGCAGATGACTCTCGTGGATGTGAAGTGATTCTGTTCTTCATAGTTTAATTCATGTAGGTGTTGCTAGTCTCATCACATAGCTTGTTGGCTCTTCTTTTTCATGTCTCCTTGATCCTGTTATGCTGTTGGCTATAACACAGGGTAAAGCCAATAAAGTTTGAGAAATTAGATTCTGTTCAAAGAGCAGGGCCATGGTGACGGTATCATACATAACCATAGCCTCATTTATAATGAGTATGTGGAGGCGTGGATGTACCCACCATCTGTCGCAGATAGCAAGTCTCTCCCTGCCATGAAGCCTTGCCATGAAGGATGTGTGTTTTTGGTTGGGGAGATATGCTGAAGAAAAGGTCACATTTACCATGCAAGGAAAATTAACATGTTTCATGTGCACTTTTGAGTCACTTACGGTTTAATAATTCATAATTTATATTTAAATAAAAATAAGTTTCCGCAACTACAATTCAATGGTAGACTATTGCAATCACAAATGTTTTGGTATACTCATGTTTATTTCCTTTATCTGCAATGGATCAAGAAAAAATGCAAAGAAAAAAGCCAAAAACATTAAGAAAAAAACCTTTAAAACTGGGCCAACCAAAATTATTGGCACCTTTTCAAAATTGTGGGTAAAACATTTTATTTCAAGCATATGATGCTCGTTTAAACTTACGTGTGCCAAGAAGCAGGTGCTGGCAATATAGCAATCACACCTGAAGCCAGTTAAAATAGAGAAAAGTTGACTCAATCTTTCTGTTGTGTGTCTGTGTAACATAAGTGTAACATGCATGGAGAACAGAAAGAAGAACAGAGAACTGTCTGAAGAGTTGAGAACAAGAATTGCGGAAAAATATCAACAAGGCTACAAGTCCATCTCCAGAGATCTTCATGTTCCTTTGTCCACTGTGTGCAAGAGGTTTGCAATACATGGCATTGTAGCTAATCTCCCTGGACTTGGACAGAAGATAAAAATTGATAAAAGACTACAAGGCAGGATAGTGTGAATGGTGGATAAACAATCCCAATCAGCTTCTAAACAAATTCAGGCTGTTCTGCAGACTCAGGGTGCAACAGTGTCAGCTCGAACTATTCATCGACATTTGAACAAAATTAAATGCTAAGGCAGGACCCCACTGCTGACACCGAAACACAAAGAATCCAGACTGGAGTTTGCCAAAATGTGATTGAGGAATCCCAGGGCATAAAGGACAGGTTCAAAAATGTGAATTGAAGGTGCATCTTTAAGCCCTCAAGTGGCACTGCCTAAGAAACTGTCATGCTACTTGTACTTCAGAAAACTTTGTCATTTAACACAGCTGGTTGTTGCATCAAGAAATGCAAATTGTATTACACAAGGAGAAAGCCTTACAACTGTACAGAAATGCTGACAAATTCTTTGGGCCCAAGCTTATTTCCGAAAGACTGTGGAACTGTAGTCTGTGGTCTGGAAACTCCACATTCCAGCTTATTTGTGAAAGAATCCATCCAGATGGTTATCAGTGAAAAGTGCAATAGCCAGCACCTGTGATGGTATGGCTGTGCACCATTGCCTGTGACGTGGGTGGGCTGCCGGCTTATGGAGATACTGTATAGACTCAGAGGCATTTTGTAGCGTCTTAGAGAGGCACACATTCCCATCAAGGCAACATCTCTTCCCAGGATATCCATGCTTATTTCAGCAGGACAGTGCCAGACTACATTCTGCATGTCCCAGTCCAAATAGGCTTACTATTGAAAATGTCTGCTGCATCACAGTGCAAACTGTTGAGCACCTGAAGTCTTTTATCAGAGAGATCAGACATTTCCCATTGCGAAATAACTACAATTAGTGTCCTCATTTCCAAAATGATTGAAACGTGTTATTAAAATTAAAGATGATGTAACAGAATGGCAAACATGCATCTGTCCCAAGTTTTCTTCAATGTGTTGCAGCCATTGATTTCTCAATTTGTGTATATTTACAAAATACAATTAACTTGATTAACTTGATCGGAGGTTCATCTCAATGCATTGCAGATTTGTATTGAATTTTTGGTAATATTCCAATGTTTCTGGAAATAAGGTTTGTATAATGCCTTTTTAAACATAGAATTTTCTTTTCTTGTAGTCTTTCTACTAAATGGGAAAATACAATATGTTTCACTTGTTACATTTTGTTAAAATAATATAAAATATATAAATATAATATTATGTAGGAACAAATAAAATATAGACAGTCTATTAGGGGTGTAATAAAATATTGATATTGTAGTGAATCTCTGGAGTAGAAACCCACCAAGGGAAAAGATGCTGACACTGGAAATCTTGCTCAGAATTTTCCCATTTTCCCATTGATTGCGCTCTGAAAAAAACGGCGAAAAAAAAAAAGAACCCCCCCCCCCCAACAACACACACACAGTCCCAAAGCACACAAACACACACTTTCCCCATCTATGCAAATGTGTTGCCTGGGCCGACCAAACCCCCAGCTCTGCTACAATATGGTGATACATCGTCGTCCTTGCTCACGCAATAAGATAATCAATATGCCGACTGCAATATCGATATTTGAATGAATAAGCTTATACCGCCAATTTGACTCACCGGCATCATTACTTCTTCTCTCCTCTGGGTGGCACTGCTCGACTGAGTGCAGGAGACTTTGCAACAGGTAGACAGTAAAAAAGCTAGGCTGAGACACCCACAGTGTGTAAGTCTAGTAATTCTTGTTCAAATGTGTGTGTTACAAGTGTCTTCCCCATGTCTGTATTGTTGTTGCTGTTCCACTACTGACTTCTTTCACCAATTATATTTGTTCATAAAGTGATCAACACATGCCCTGTTTATAAACTTGGAATGAGATAAGGGTAGGAGGGATTACCCCTCCAAACCAGTGGGTTTTTGCACTCTGGCAGAGGATGCCCCCAACAGCCATCTAATATGGGAGAATAGGGATACAGTTATTTTCAGATCTAGCTGTCCCTTTACAATAATTATGACTACTTTGTGTCTTGGTAAGTGGAATCCCCAAATGAATTCTGCACATGAATGGACACTGCATTGCTGTGATTGGCCATTATATATACAGCATGGGCACAACTAGTTTCCCCAAATCACTGTGTTCGTGCCTAATATGCCAGTTAATATTTCAACATGCATAATCCATGAAATGTGTGTCTGGGAGTAGACCCTTTCTTTTATTCTCTTTTATACAAGTGTCAGATGACACACTCCTCAAAGTGAAAGAATGAAGAAGGAAGTTGGCTTAGTGTCTCCAAGACAGGAAATTCATGAGATAAGATGCTGTTCCAAGTCGCAGATGTCTTTGTAATGGGTTGTGTTAAATGTACACTTCAGAAGGGCTCTTATGAGCGTACACTTGTGTCTTGAAAAGGAAAGGCTGAAGAAGTTGTACTGTAAGCTTGGTTGGCTAAGAGAGTGTGTGAGGTCAACTCCTGGCCATGCGCCTGACAATGGCCGCCCAGGAAATTTGAGGATGTGATGACACAGATGCGTTGACACTAAACTCTGTCGTGCAGCTGCCGCATTCCTAATAAGGATGCAGCCGTGACCGCCTTCAAGTCAAGTGGCCATTCACAAAGTTTGGCTGGCTGTTGTCAACCCAATGGCTGAATCCAGCCTTTTTCACTTCCTTCTTTTACATAGACATGCAGTTACCTCACTTCGCTCTTTGTGGTGCTGTGAGAGTTTAGCAGAGGCCCTTACCTTTTCAGGTGTTTGTCTGACCCAACCATCACCAACACAGGAAGGACAGAAATAGAGATGTAGTGCAGGAAGAGCTTGGGTGCTTATCTGTTACTAAGTCCCGTGTTTAGCCAGTCATTTCTGTTTCCCACTTTGTTGAGAGTTAAACCGAGGTGGCAACTGCCATTGGTTTTACATTTATGGTGTGTGAGCATAGCCTTAAAAGCAGTGTTTTTAAACTGCTCAGCGAGGGTTTCTAACTCTGATATATGACCCTTCTCTGCATCAGGCAGTTTCAGTAGCTCTGTCTTACGCTGAGCAGTTCACACCACCATAACACCAAAGGCCACAAATGTCTTGAGTCTGTCTTTTGCAGTTCATTTGATAATGCTTGGATCTCCAGAGGTCCAGATGAATGGTGCGCATTCTAAACGTGGCTGATGAGTGCCCTGCATCCACCCTCCTGCCTGCCCCACCTTCCACTGCAGCTGAGAGCAGGGGCTAGAGACGAGGCTGCGTTTTGGAGGCCATTAGCAGAGGCCTTGGGCAAACAGAGGCAGTCTGTTCAAACATGGGGCGGTAACAGCCCTAATGAGGATGTTTACTGAGCTGGGAAAAAAAGAATGGTGTGAGCAAACAGGGATGTGGATACGAAGCATACACTGGCACCTCACAAGGTCTGTACTGTCACCTCTCCTGCTGTGGGGCCTGCCATGGGCCCTCATTTACTGGGTGTCAGGGCCCTCATCACATAGCCAGTAGCACAGGGCTCCTCCAGGCTGCCAGTGGATGACATCTCCAGTGGCACAGTCTGCTATGACTCTCGTTAGTGTCCTCATTCCTTGCTGCTCTTTCTAGTTAGATCTGCTGAATACCCCCCAGCCCCCTCCTCTCCCCCACTCACCTTGTTGCTTGGGCCAGGTGTGTGGAGTAAATGGAGCACTGATAACCTGCAGGAAAAAGAGGCGGCCAGCACAGAGAGAGATAGACAGAGCAGATAACAGAGAGGTTAAAAATAGAAGCGGTAACGGAAGTGTCTTGGGAGATTGCTAGGTGGTTTTTTTTCTTCTCTGGGTAACAAGGCCGGTGGCCATTGTTAGTGGTGTAAACAGACAGTGGACCTGGCTCCTGTGTCATCGTTAAATATGCTCTGCTGGCTCTGTGGAATAAAGTGCTATCTCAGTCCATCTGGGCTGAAATTTAAGAGTCATTAGATGATTGGGGTGTGACAACGATAACGGTCAGCAGTGTTGATGATTCACACAGCTGATGCCGCGCCGGCACAGACATGGGTAATACGTCTCCATGCTGTCGGGCAGGAGCAGTGTTGGTGTTTCGCATGCTTGATATTTTGCCGTTGCTTAAATTGTGATTTTGTACAGAATAGTCCATTAATAGAAGGTGTACGTGCTGCGTGTGACTGAAAAACACGTCATATTTCACAATGAATTCACACTGAAGTTAATTTCTAGTCCCTGTGGAAAAGCACCTAATATTAGTGCTTCAGCCATGCTTTTACCAGCAGTGTGAAATAGCTCCTTCATACGTCGAGCCTATTCTAGACACACTGCTACCCTGCACTGGGTGCCAAGCTCAAACAGAAGCTGAGCTCTCTATCTTTCACCAGGCGCCAACTGCATAACATTGCATCAGCACATCTGGAAAGGCTGCTGAAGACATGAAACTTGTGTCTGAGCTTCTGCACACCTACACTCACCCCAGTCCATTTTGTCCACTCATGCCCAGTTTGATCTCTCTTTTTCTTCCTCTCTCATTCTCTGCCTCCACATTGTGTTTGTCTCACCCTCCCTCAGTCTCACCTGTGTTTCTTGTTTCATCTGTGCTCTCCTTTGCTGCTCAGTTGCCTTTGAGGCACAGTTATAATCCAATCCAAACAGTAGGGCATAGGAGGGCCTATCATTGGGCCTGCCAGAGCCCTGCCATAGTGCCAGCTGTTGTAAAACTGCTTCTTTACCTATTAAGCAGCCAGCAGTTCTCTGCAGTGGGCTTTAGAGATCAGCAGTTGATGTATACACAAGTAGACTGTTGTGTCTGTTTCTCAGACACAGAGTGGCCGTTATTGATTATATGAGTAATTGAGTATTCTACCAGTTATTGTGCTGGATGGGGTTTCAGAACAGGGTTACCTTTTTTCCAACTTGTTCTTAAGCCAAACAACAGCAGGCAGCAGTATTCTTTCCAGATTTCATTAATTAAAATACAGTTTGCCAAAAAATGTGTATTTACCAGTGTGTCCACCAAGCTGTTTCTTATGCAAGAAAGATTGAGAAGAGAATTTAATATATACTATATCATTGCACATATTGCCATCAAATCTGTGATGATTGATCAAGATGGTATATTTCGTTAGTTTTATTTTAATTATATAAACCAAGTAATTGTGATAATACATATGTATGTGTACAAAATCAGTTCATAATCTTTAATCTACAACCAACATATACATACACTTTTTAATAAACATGTATTTTTTGTCATTAAACACACTTTGTCGGCTCCTTCCTCTTAAACATTAACTTGACAGAGCCCCTTTCCCCACACACACACACACACACACACACACACACACACACACACACACACACACACACACACACACACACACACA
>JBBIGC010000001.1:7775528-7794507 GCA_037576955.1 Lepidarchus adonis
TCTTTCTTTCTTTCTTTCTTTCTTTCTTTCTTTCTTTCTTTCTTTCTTTCTTTCTTTCTTTCTTTCTTTCTTTCAATTAGCAACGTTAAATGACATCATGCTAATTACTTGCTTACATTAAGTGTTAGTAACATTAGCATAATGTTGCTAAATGGATGATAATGGATAGATCATTAGTGGGGAAATTAATATAAATTATCTTTATCTGATTGAAAATTTAATTATTTGTGCAAACAAAAATGCATTACAAAGAACATTTACAATTTTTTTATTTTTTTATTTTTTAAAACAAATTTATTATACCAGATTTGTTTAAATTATAATTATTAATTCCCTCCACCATAAGCTAAACCCTAAAGCACCATATTTAAGTTTATTCCCAGTAGTGGGAATAAAGATTCATTGATGTATGAAGGCAATGAAGGCTTTCTCATCTTGTCCAAACTAAAAGAAGAGCTTCTTTGGTAGAAACTGCTAACAAACGTCATGATGAAAGATGTCAGAACACACAGTGCAGTCTGGTCACTGTTGACAATGACCATGGTATCATAAGAGCAGAAGAATGGTGGCAGTGAAAGAAGCAGGTCCTTACTTAGGGAAGAGATGGCACCATGATGCATTATGGGGAAAAAAAGGCAATGTTGGGAAAACTTGGGTTCTGGCTTTTATGTGCATGTTCCTTAGCCATTTTCTTAAACTCTCTTCTAGCAGGGAGTGGCATGAGGAACACAACAGAGTTTCTGTCTTATCCTCAAAATGTCCCAGTTCTTAATCTTATCGAGCATTTTTGCTTGTCAAGCCCTTTTTAACTTTTTAACAACAAAAAAGGATCTGCAGCTAACACCATGGTGGCAGATATCACAGAACCGTTCGCAGTATGGGGCATTTTTTGTTATAGTTGATCACTGCACACGTATGTGCTGTAATATATTCAGCCTGTGTGCTGACTTCAGTGTTTCAGAGTAAAACAGTGATCTGAATATTTATGTGCAAGTCTGGAAGCTCACAGTTCTTGCAAACAGAAGTCATCAGGACTTCGTCCATATCTATTAGGACCATCACTCGAGTGCAGCTGGCATGTGACAGGGCTGAGGCCCAGTTTCATCCATCACACCTGGCAGCTGCGGTTGTTCATGCTCCAGTATCCTGAGACACTACCGCTGGATGCAGGAATGTTCAAATTGCTGCGCTGATTGAGATTCAGGTGCTGGCCCTTCACCTGCATATTTAGTATTTAAACATTGAGAGAGCAGGAGAGTAAGCCATGACCCTGTCAAAGACACGGTTTAGGTGTGTGTGTGTGTGGGCCCTTGGGAGAAACATGGTTAGCATGCACAATCTTTCTGAGATGAAGTAGAAACCCCAATTCAATAATCTGTTTTTATAAAATATGATGATATACAATAACCCTGGGCCTGTAACTCCTCTACTGAAGGGCAGGTGTCCAGTAAAGCTTATCGATTGAAGTACATATGGGTCAACACACCTGTTAACTTCCAGGTTTTCGTGGAGTAGAACTACCAAACTGTGCTAAACAGCAGCCCTTCGCCTGGAGTTGGACACCCCTGTTCTGTGGGTTACCCTCATAACGGCTGTAATACCTAGATTTCACCACTAGGGGGCAATGTAGTTTTTTCTTGCTTTCTGTAGGAGCCCATGTTCGTCTTGTGATGAAATTCACATATAACAAGCCATGTTATTGGATTGTGAGCTTTTTGGCGTCATTTTGAGGATGTATGTGTATGTTATTTGCTATACATGCATTTAATGTAATATCTGAAGATATCAACACAAGTTTGCCACTTGAGGAAAGACACCAGGTAGGTTCAATCTTGAGTTTCCATGCAATGATGACAATCAGAGATAGTTATTTTCCACTGAAGGTGCTTCAGCACCTGGAGGTGGAAGAGTAGCCATTCTCAATGTAAGGTAGGTAGATGGACATAAGTTCAGTTACACTTATAATGTCGCAGTATTATCTAGTACACCAATGGTCACCCTTTCCATAAAATGGCCCAAGGTAGACAAAGTAGAAAACTCCAGTCCAGTACTCAAGTCAAATTATATGAATCAAATATTCCACCACTATAAGTGGTTATTCAGCTTGCCTTCAAAATACTCAAATATTAAAAGTACATTTAACTTTTTAATGTCATTGTTGTGTTGTTGCCACAATGCATGTACACGATCAACAACAAACCTTTTAAGTGCATTGACTTGAACCTGTAGAGTTAGTTTGTGGAATTTGCTACAAAAAAGATCTCATTACCTCACCAAAGTGGCGGGTTATATAAGGCAGCAAGTGAAAAGCCAGTTTATAAAGTTGATGTGTTGAAGGCAGGAAAAATGAGACCAGCACAGTGATCTGTGACTTTGACGAGTGTGTTACTGTGATGGCTAGACAACTTCATTCAGAACACAAATGAGTTAAAAGCGCATTTTGGTTTTATGTCATTGTTGTATTTTTGGCACAAGTCATATACTGAACCAACAAACCTACTAAGTGCATTGATATTCTTGTGGAACCTGTAGAATAAAAAGTTTGTTGAATTTGCTACAATGCCTGTAAAAAAACCTACATTGATTTAACAAAAGGACAATAAAATATCAGTCATTTTTTCAGCACTCACTCCACCCACCGCTGGCTTGTCCGGTCATGATTTTTCCTTCTGCTGGATGATATATTTGTACCAGAAATAACTGTGATAATTGTTTTAAGAACAATTATGCCACTTATGTAATACATCCATTTTGGTTTGTTGTTAATTTATTGATCAAAACCCCAAACATATACAGACCCAGAAGCAGCACGACTGGACTTCGGCGCTACCCTACTGTCTACCTACCACAAACAACAATCAAGACTTTGCCAAGGGCTAACCGCACCAAACCAAAACTATACATATCTAATGTGAAATATGACTACCAATCCAAAACAAGAAGACATGGCAGACACACAGAATGATCAGGGACAAAAAACGTAATGGTAAAGATATAATGTCAGGTTTTCAGTCTGGTCTTGTCATGTTCGTCCCACCCTGTGTGTTGAAGGCCTTGTGTTTGAGTAGTGGTTGTTGTTTCTTATTTTACTGTCAGGTTCCTGTAATGGATTGTGGATCCAATCCTTGTGTGGTATTCACGTTTGGTTATTTCTGTATTTAATTGTTCTTGCACTATGTTCTTCTTCACCCCTCATGCATATATTCTAAACCAAACAGTAATAAAACCTTTTAGTACTGCAATCTAAAATAAAATGATGAATCTCAAAAGTGTGAGTGTTTACCTACCTCAAAGCAGTATCGTTGAAGTCAATGTAACAAAATGAGATTTTCAGAAACTAATAATCAAGTGAAAATACAGGGGTCATCAAGTTACGTCGCACTTGACATATGACAGTTCGTGGTTACATCGCTAGCTCCTTAAAAAAAAGGTGGTTAATACTGGTGGAAAATTTGCGGGTAACACGGATGGAAAAGGGTTGGAAAGAGTTGCTTTCTGGGAGTAGTGGCGAGTGCATTAGTTGGCAGCACATATACAGTAGTAGAATGCAGTTGAACGCCTACTAAGTGCTTTATGTTTATATAATGAGAGAGACTGGTGTTAGCTATACGTGTGCTGCTCGTTCATGCATGTTGCCAGCTGTTAATAAAGCACAGTGCTGTTCAATAAAACCTCAGCAGCATCATTACATGCACAAGTTTAGATTTGCATAGAAAATCGACTTACGTTGCACTTGGAGGAACAGAGCCCAGACATAACTCTAATTATAACAATAATTAAGTCGTACCTATGACATAAGACATGGCCATACATGATTTCTTTTTTTTTTATATAATTCAAGATTCAAGATTAAAGAGGTTTTTATTGTCAATACAGCTGTATACACAGTACACACTGTATTGAAATAGCGTTTCACGCAGCCCCCCACCCTGGTGCATTTGTAAAGAAAAAAGAGAGAAAATATAAACTACAAAATATAATAACTATACATATACATTAAAATAAAAGGGAGATATAAAGAAATTAATTATATACATACACTGAACAGAAAGACAAAAGACATTTGTCAGCAGTGGTTCTCTGTGAAAAGTAGGCTACTTCCTTCACAGTTATGATACACAATATACTATGTCACAATATCTACGTTTTTCTGCCATCTATGAAATGTGAAGCAGGGATTCCAGATTTTTTTTTACACTTCACCCAATGGACTGCACTTAATACCGTTAAATAGCTAATTATACTCTCTTTATAATAAATCATGTATTTGGTCAATGTTCTTTACCTGACAATGTCCACAGTATGCTAAGTAAGAGAAGTTGTAAATATATCATAATTTTGCCCAACTCTTCTTGTAGCTGTATAAACAGTACTATGCATAATCAGCACGCTAAAATAATTGATTGTTTGCTCTGTCTTAATAAGAAAGCTATCAAAACAGTAGATTTTGTCAGGTTTAATTTAGCGATGTGAGAGGTGAACCCCCTGCCTTTTCATGCAAGATCAAACCCTGGCTGAGTGAAATAATGTTATTTTCTTTCTTAATGAGAAATCAATATCTCATTTGCTCATTTGATTAATTTTACCAACTGTTCAATGTCACTTAGCATCACCATTTGCCAACACAACAAATCAACTGAACCGTTTTAATAAAAAGTTGGAGGGGAGCTAATTCCGCCCAATCTGTCCACAGACCTGAAGCTGAAATAGCTGATTGTTGAGGTTTGAAATTGACATTGTGAAAGAGGTTAAAACTGACTGTCAAATGTAAAAAAGAAAAAAAAAGAAAAAAGAAAATTAGACTTGGCATTCATGGGAAATGAAGTGGAGGCCATACAGCACAGATGTCAGAATCGCAGGTTGGATATGACCTCTAAATGCTAACTTGCAGAAACATTAAGGTACTTCAGTGTGCTTAAAATTCAAGGTTAGACAGTCTATAAGTCACATAGAAATCCAAGACTCAGTCTGAATGGAAATAAGCCTATAGCAGTATATACACTTCGCCTATAGCGATTTGTGTTATTCCTGACTAATTAAATTGTAGATATCTCTGTGAACCTTGTGTTTAACATTGGCATGAGTCTTTAATTTCTTTTAGATTACAGAAGATGAAACTCACAGGAGAACAGGTGGGGGGCAACAAAGGTGATAGTTGAAGGAGAGGTGCGTAGCTATTGCTTGAGGTGCCCTCTGTGCATTTTAAACCCAGCTTTGGCTACGCTCCCTGTCACTTGGTCAGATAGAAAGCTGGGGTAATGGAGCTATCAGGAAGACTGAGGAGCTCATTATTTATTTTATAGAGCTTTCTTCAGCACCATCTGGCTTTTTATGATGGCACTTCCATCTGTTTAAGAGTGAAGCAACATCAACTCACTCTATTGCTTTCAGTGATGATGCTAGTAATATGATTTAGCCACTGCAGAAAGCTGCACCTTTACTATGTCTGTAATTGGCCGTCCATTGGTGAACAAACCGCAAAAAAATAACCAAGTATGGAGTGTACAAACATTTTGTGCTTAAAGGGTGCACGTCACATTTCTGGCATTTTATTTCTTTCCCTGATGTAGAGTTTTGGCATTTGGGAGGTTTTGTGGGTGGTCATTTTAACATGACCAATTTTCAACCTTTATTTATGTTTATTTATTAAACATGTATATTTTTTGACTGATGGAAGAGTAATCTGCACTTTTTGAAACTCTTCATACTACATTAAAATCCTTTGTGTCATAAGTGAGAATATCCAAGATGGCGCTGACATGTGGCGACGTACTGAATGCCGCTCCGTGCAGACTTTTACACATATTGTGTGTTTTACTGGCAGTAGCTTGTATTTATTCCTTTCATTTTGCACTGTTTTTTATGATGATTATTTTCCTTATTTTATTATATATATTTCTCCCATACTCCTCTCTCTTCCCCTGTGTGTATATACTGTATATAGTCTGCAATATGGCACTCAAGTAAGAATGTCATTGTGCATGTACCTGTACATTGTACACATGACAATAAATCTCTTAAATCTTGAGGAAATTTTAGTTTTCTATGATCTGGGTCGTTTAGTGGAAAAGATGCTCTTAGCATCTTAACTTCAGTCTAGGAAAAGCGCCTCATTTGTCAAATCAGTAGCATTTCTGCCACAGAATATAGTAAAGAAGTCAAATTAGTTCTGCAGTGTAGGTGTGTGTATTAAAACACAGGTTTGAGCGTGGTGCTACAGGCAGTAGGTGTATAACACACTTCCATTACAATCAACTGAATCATACATGTTTAAATTTAGGGCTGATTTTGGTTTATCTAGGCATCCAGCACCAGACACACTTAAAGGCTGCAATTTACGAAGCTGAATGTGTAGGTTTTTGGCAGCATCCTTTAGAACAGGCATTTTGTACCGAGCTACACAGAAAAAAGTGTTTTTTTAATTTATGATCCATAAATAAAAGCATAGGTCCATAGCATCTAGTGCTTCTCAGTTCTCAGAGGGTTAAACAGTGCTCTATATGCCGACTATAATGTCCAGTTATTTCTCTTGTCCCCCCAAAGTGGACAAAAAAATCAAGTGTTCTTGCCCTAAATGGCTCTGATTGGCAGGAGTGGACTGTCCAGTATGTCTCAGATCAGTTCTTGTATTGGAGTCAAGTTGGTTCAGAATTAGCATCCGCACAAAAAAAAAAAGTTTGCATCTGCAACCCAAAATACCTCAAATCTCAGAGGCTGCCCTACATAGGCCAACCTTTATCCCACCTGATAGCTTTCTCATCTCTTTCCTGTGCCACTGCCTACTGTTCGCTCCTATTGGGGTCAGGCAATATGAGGCTGTGGCAATTTTTAGCCAGCGCAATAATCTTAGACCCACCAGGATAGAGGAGGAAATAAGAGCGATTATAAAGCCGTCTTCATGAGGGACCTCTGTCAGATGCCCTTTTGATAATGTTATAAATGTAATAAATGTCACACAATAGCCTTTGATGGATGTCACCCTTTGGGGGATGGAGAACTGGAGAACCACGCTTGCTTCAGAGGTGGACTTTCATTTTGGGAGAGTTCTGCAAAACGCGCCAGGAATTAGAATGTCTGGGTGATGCCGCATGTCCATGAGCTAATGCAACTCCTGAAACAGCCCCAGCACTTGAGCCAATCTGCTTTGCTGGCTCTGGCCTGTGAAAAGCACCCTCTGGTGAGAGTCAACATTGGCAGATTTTACAGCCAGAGAGAGAGAGAGAGAGAGAGAGAGAGATTCTTTTGATGGTGGACTGTTCTGGAATGTCTTCAAATGTGACCAGACATTGTTCTTTATTTCATACTAGCCTGTCATATTTGGTGGAATGTGCTCCACTGAAGGCCTGTGAATGCATCAAAAGCAGATAGCAGCTACAAATGGGAGTCACTGAGAGTGGCATCCCTGCAGCTCATGGTAAAAAATCCAAATGCCATTTGTAGAAATGTGGACCTATTGATTTTGATCTAGTTTCTGGTTTCTGGGGGCAGAAACCAGGCTAGGGGCAGCCATAGCCTAATGGTTAGAGAAGTGGGTTTGTGACCGAAGGGTCCCAGGTTCGATTCTCAGGACAGGACAGCAGGCTGAAGTGCCCTTGAGTAAGGCACCTAACCCCCAACTGCTCACCATGTACGTCGCTCTGGATAAGAGCGTCTGCCAAATGCTGTAAATGTAAATAAATGTGCATTGCTTGGTATCCTCGATCCATGTCAATCAAAGGATTGATTAAAGGGCCAATGTGAAAACTTTGGCATTTACTGTGTTTGTTGTAAACCTGCTAACTGCTCCCTTTAGTAGTGCTACAGTAATCTCTGGAATGAGATTTTCCAGCTTAATAATGATGTTTCTTGAAGGTGGAAGCTGCTTAAATACCTACTACATAAATGTGAAAATTGTCAAATCTCATCCTTCTTGTAAAAGTAAAAAGGAATGACTGATAATGTTGTGGTTAAGCCTAAAGAAAATATCTTACATTTTTTCACCAATTACATTAGCTGTATTTTGTAACACATTTTTAATTTGATGCTTGTAAAAAAATAAAGACATGGTCAAAATGACAGTGGAAAAAACATATATAAATACAAGACCAGTTATACCAATTCAAAGGTTGGACCTGAAGCTATTTCACAAAAGTTGCTTTTTAATGGTCTTTATAAATATATGGTAAAGGTCACTGAAGGGAATTAACTTTGTTTTACTGCATTTTACTAAATGTCTCTGCTCTAGAAATGGTAGTTATAGATATATGGTTATTTAGATATATTACCTGGGTTTGGTTTCCTGTAAGCTGATTTAAAAAAAATAGAATAACTTATTAAAAGAACAATGAAGGAAGTAATGAGTGTCCTAAATTCCTGAATAAAAATCTGTTGTTATTTTGGGTTCTCCAGGCATCAAATGATCTGTCTGTTTGTGCCTCCATCTTGTTGCAGTTAAATTTCCATGTCAGATTGTACCTCATTGTGTCTTGTGTAGTTCTCCTGTATCTTTCTTCTAGGCCATTCCATGAAAGCGATGCTCTGTATGGAAGCTCAGATTTGACTGTATAACACCTTTTGATGTCTTTTCCTGACACCACGGCATTAATCTGACAAGCGGTGCATTTCCCTACAGTGCATGTCAGATAACAGTCAGTGTACACAATGCATGAGTGTAAGATAAAATGTCTTTACGGTCTGAAGGCCTAATGATAGCAGGAGTGATGGGATGGGACTGCTTTCTTTCCAAGCTCCCCTACACGCTGACATAGGCATGTTAACAGACTGGCAACTTCTGTGCAAGTAAAGCATGACATTTCTTTCTGCGAATCTTAAAAAAAAAACCTTTCTCCCATTGACATTGAAAAAGAAAAGAAATTACTTCTGGGATCAGTGCTTTCTGCTTAGCTTGCATTACTGGGGTTGAATTTGATGTGCTACATTAGACAACGGGATTGCGCAGCTCCCTCAGGGTTGGTCTATGGACGGAAAAGGAATACAAAAGAACCTTAGTTTCATTGCTTCTCACCCTTTCCATCCATCCATTTTTTCTTGAGGTCTTCTTGAGGTCTCTTTGCCCCAGAACTCTAACTCATGCTCCCAAAGCGAGCAGTGGACTGTCAGCAGTGCTTTCATGTTTTTATGCTGCTCAACCTCATATCAGACCCTTCTCATAGGAGCATTGTTTTCTCACAGAACTGGGCCAGGAACACTAAAATGTTCTCTCAGATTAAGTCCCCTAGCCCCTGGTCTGCTGTCTTCAGCATCACAATGACAACCTGCTCACTGATGCACGGGACACACACAGGTTGACTCGGTTACAGAAGTGAATCCAATTGGAGATGTTTGTCATGAGAATCAATGGCAGTGACAAATTTCACCTTGGTTTATATCTTCTGGATTTGGAGAAATAACATGGCTGATACTAACTTGGTGGTACACAGACATGGCCAGTCCAGTACATGATGCAGCTTTGAGCAAACTTGCTACTGAAACCCCTCTACCTCTTTATGTTACATTCCATTATTTAAATAAAAATACATGGCATGATCTTTTTTGCTCTTTATTATTTATTATTATTTGTATAAATGCTGCATTCTAACAACTATTGTAGAAAAAGACTCTGTACTTTGACCCAGTCTGTGCATCATGCATTCAGAACATTTTATCAGTTTATTCATTTGTTATTTTCAGTGTGAAGGCATGAATACCTCCTATTGGCTGGAACCAACATTAGCTTGATTTTCCACAGAGGTGGTTTAGTTTGCAGTTGTGCTGAGATTTTAGTCATGATTTGCAGTGATTAGTCTTTAGTCATCATTGTTGAGCTGCTTGTTGTAGCTCTGTTAAATTCTGAGCAGGTGATTCTCCTGAGATGCATGAAGAAGGAATGAAGAACCCAGGAGAAATGATCTAGACTTTAAAAAGACACAAATAACCCCCAAAAATGCTCTAGACTTGGAGAAAGAATGAATAACCCCAAAGAAATGCTCTAGACATGGAGAAAGAATAAAGAGCCCCAATTAAATGCTTTAGACATGGAGATGGAATGAAGAAACCTCCAAAAATGATCTAGTCACAGAAAAGTAATGAAGAAGCCCAAAGAAATGCTTTACATGTGGAGAGGTAATGAAGAACCCCCAAAGAAATGATCTAGAGATGGAGAAGAAATAAGGAACCCCAAATAAATGCTCTAGACATTGAGAAGGAATGAAGAGCCCCAGAGAAATGCTCTAGACATGGAGAAGGAATGAAGAGCCCCAGAGAAATGCTCTAGACATGGAGAAGGAAAGAATAATCCTAAAGAATTACTCTAGACATTGAGAAGGAATGAAGAACCACAAAGAAATACTGTAGACATGGAGAAGGAATGAAGAAGCCCAATGCTATGCTCTGGTGGTCTAGTGGTGAGGACTTTGCCCATGGGATCAGAAGGTAGCAGTCCCAGCCTGGTCACCACTGAGGTACCCTTGAGCAAGGTACTGTTCCTACTTCACTGCTCTCTGGGTGCTGCTGTTGACAGCTGCCCGCTGCTCCATGTGTGCATGTGTGATGGGTTAAATGCAGAGGTCACATTTTGTTGTGGTGCACTGTCTGCTGTGGTGTGTTCACAACAAAATAATAGTCACTTTCACTTTAACATGGAGAAGGAATGAAGAACCCCATAGAAATACTCTAGACATGGAAAGGAATGAAGAACCCCAAAGAAATACTGTATACATGGAGAAGGACTGAAGAACCCCAAAGAAATGATCTAGACAGGGAGATATAATGAAGAACCACAAAGAAATGCTCCAGATATGGAGAAGTAATGGAGAACCCCCAAAGAAATACTCCAGCCATGCAGATGGAATGAAGAACCACAAAGAAATGCTTCAAACATGGAGAAGGAAAGAAAAAGCACAAAGAAATTCTCTAGACATTGAGAAGTAATAAAGAACTCCAAAGAAATGCTCTAGACATGGAGAAGGAATGGAGAACCCCAAAGGAAATGTTGGAGACATGAACAAGAATTGAAGAACACTAGAGAAAGGCTCTAGGTGTGGAGAAAGAATGCAGAACCCCAGAGAACACTCCAAATGTAGAAGATGAATGAAGAAGGCCAAAGAAATGCTCCAGGCATGGAAAGTGAATGAACTCCTGAGATGCCTTGGTGTTTTGCAGAGAAAGTAAGAAGACCGATGGCGTACTGAAAGCAGGTCTGCTTCTTAACAGCTTTGGTAAGGCTCAGTGATGGCAGAGGCAAACCTTCTCATAAGCCCCTGTTGCTCTCTGTGAAAACAGAGGTCCAGGTGATGACTCCAGCTCCTCTGATCTCGGTTGTACGTGTGTTTGTGTGGCTGAGTGTGAGAGATCGCCTCTCTCTCCCTACATGTCTGTCTGCATATATGCAGCAACATATTTTGGACATACTTAATGAATAATTCAAACCTCCCGGTTCTGCCCATTAACAGTGCCCGTCTCCCTTTCAGTGAGGCCATTAATGTTTAATATCTTCATGCTTGTATGTGTGTGCGTGTGCATTTGAAGAGGCATTGATGCACATTGTTATGCAGACCTATACATTATAACCAATTGTGCTCTGCGGGTGGGACACTGTGTAATATGCCTTGTTATATTTTTGTCATTTGCGAGTAGACAAGTGGTTATTTTGCTTGCTATTCCTTTTGAATCTGGTTTTATATATATATATATATATATATATATATATATATCATTATACAAACATTGAGAACAGGTAGAAAAACAAATTGAAAACCACAACCTTCACAACAAAGTTGAATATGTATTTTATCATTGAAAGGCTTAAAATTTGGGCCAGCTACAAGTTATGGAAATGATAGTTTTAGAATGAAAATGAAAAATCAAACCTTTGCTCTCCCTATTCTCAACCTTCATCAGTCTGGGGTACTCTATACAGTAGGACACTTTCTTTCTAGACTTGGGAAATCAATTCTGAAGATGTTTCTTGAAGGTGGGAGGAGCTACAAGCTGGCGCTATTTATTAGCCCCTGTATCAATGAATATGTAGCAAAATTTCATTATCGCCACAAGGTTATTCCCAATGGAGACATATTTTATGCAATGACACCAACCTCAAAAATAATTCTGTCAAACCAGAGAAGCTGGAAAATTCATTGTATTAAAAGTCTTAGGCTAAAAAAAAAAGTGTTAGGTAATGTTAAAACAGAGTTTTGCCTGTGAGATTTAGATCAATATAAAAAGTATTGTGTGCCTACTGTTGCTAGCCAACTACATTGACCTTAGCTGGCCTGCTGGGAGCCAGAGGGATTACCGTTCAGGTGGAGCTATATTTGGGAGCTTGTCCTGGTGAGCTCCTCCCTCCTCAGGTGTTTGGCTGGAGAACAGAGGATGCCTTGTGTGCACGACCCTGAGGCGTTTGTTATGTCTGGTATGTCAATAAAGTGGCTCGCAGAAGGTTGTCTTTGTCTGGCTCCTTTTCAGTCTTCATCTTTCTTTTCTCATACACTTACTCTTTTATGTTTTTCTTTCTTTTCTCTACTTGCTGCATATATAGTAGCGCTACTTCTCATCTATATCTACTGTTTATTTTTTTCTGTAACCAGGGTAACATGCAGAATCGTAATTGCAAGAGAGGGGAACATGGGGCCATACTGATTGCATACTAATAGGCCTATGTCTAGTGCTATTTCGGAAACACTCTGAAACTGAGCCTTGATGAGAAATTGTCCGCTTCTCTATAACAAATCGAAGTGCATCATTAAACAGAGTTATGAACTTGACGTGTTGGAGGAAGAAATCTACTCAGGGTCTTGACCGTATATAATTAAACAAAGAACTTTATTTTATTTATTGTTTATTGAGAAGATAGAAAAAGTGCTGTAGATCGTGATGCTGCAGCCTACAGAAGCTCATGCGGTTTTAAAAGAAACGTACTGACCATGATGGGACGCCCCTAGTGCCTAGTAACCACCGTGCCATCAGATGTGTGCTCTTCTGTCTTCTTTCAAGTGCTTGGCCTCAAGTCCTGAATAAAATTATGCGTTTGACGAAATTTATAGCTGCACATTGATTGCTGCTTTGTGAGGAGAGTGAAAAGCCTGCCGTTTCGCCAAACCTGAGAGCGAAATGCACAGAGAAGACTTTAAAAAACGAATGGGGCGCTGATTGCAGCACTTTTTTGAGGAGAAAGAGGGAACGAGAACCTCTGAAGGAACGAGAGACGCATGTCTGAAAGCGTTTAGAGAAAACGATAAGACGTTTATCTGGTTATTCCCCTGCTGAATGCCAGCTATCTCCAGATACCTACTGTCTGTGCAAGTGCTCTTCTGTCTGTTGCCCCCCCTCAGTATGACTTCGTTACTATTCTCCCACCGCGCCCCCTTCTTCTTCTACGCTCAGCTCCTCGGTGCAGCGAGCCCAATTGATCTCCCGGATAATAAAGAAGGATCCCAGGGCCTGTTCTGCGCCTTTATTTTGATCCAGCAAGGAAAAAGCGGCAAGGGTTTTACCTGAGCAGCTCTAATTATCACACGGCAATATCATTCAAATAGATCACAGAAACAAAGGCAGGATAGATACACCTGTCTCAGGATGGGATGGGAACGCAGAGGCCATAGGTATGGAGGAGAAAAGAGAAATAAGATCTAAGGAATATTTGACACATAAATAAATACAAACGAAACAGTGAATTGTTCCTTGGATGAGGGAATCCAGAGTGACTATGCTGTGTTGTCCTGCTGAATAAATGGTGGGTGATTTCATGCACAACCTCATGGTAGATAAGAAGGAATGATGGACAGCCTGTTGCTTTAGGCTGGTGAAAAACCACATATGTGGTGTTTTCTCCTGGTCTAGTGGTCGATGATGTTTAAGTTGACAGTCTGCAGTGGTGCTGTTTACTATTGCTGTAATCATTCTTCATATTCCTTCATCATCATCAAGATGCACACTCTGAGCTTGTCTGCTCACACTTTTTGATAACTTATAGCTTGTTCACAAATGCCAAAGTGAAAACAGACCACATGTTCTACTGATCATCAGTGACATCAGAATCAGAAAAACTTTATTGTCCCTGAGGGAAATTGCTTATGTATGACATAATACATAAAATAACATGCGTCCTATTCTAAAGAAAATACAAAAGTAATAAATATAAAAGGTAATGAAAAATACAAGTTAAGAGAAAAACGCATTACTACAGTATGAGGTTGAAGATAAAAAGGTAAACAAAACTACAGGGTAAAAATTTGTGATTATTTATGAAAAAGCAGTAGAAATAGTATGATACATTATGGTACAATTAAATTAAAATAAAGTATGGTAACAGCAGTGATTGCAGTTACCCTGAATATTGCGCCTTGAGGTTAGTGAGGAAGGTCATGTGCAGCATGTAATATTTGATATAGAATATTGACATGTTGAAATATTGTAATGCACTGTGTTATGCATAAAGTGTGACTTGGTCTTTTGAATGCCAGTACTGTTTTTAATCAGAATTATCATAGGTGTAACCAATAATGTTTTATGTAATTAAGCAAATTCTTATTAATAATAATGATGATGATGTTGATAATAAATATTTGTAAATATTTTTTATTTGCATTTGTTGTTGAGAAACTGAAATCCCCAATAATAAAACCTTCGGTTTCTTTATTTCTGTGGTAAAGTAATCCTAGGAACAGCAATTCAAATGTAAGTAAATGTATCCTGCTTGCAGCTATTAGTAACACATTACGTAGGCCCTGTAATTAGCTTTGTTGCCCTGGTCTGCTCTGTTTAGTAGACTTATTGATTAATCCATAAGGTCAGCAGGTTCCATTTTCTTTACTGTAAATGTAATATGGTAATGCACATTTACTTCATGCTGCTGGGGTAATTCAGCACCTTTACTATTTTAGCATGGCTTTTGCTACCCGTCACCCCATCAGGATGGGGAGTGATACATTTTTAAAAATATATTGGCATTTCTTTAATAGTTTTGAAGTTGTTTCAATAAAATGTGGCAATTCCAATATTACAAGAATACAAAAGGCATTTGTCTCCTTCTGTCCTCACGTTACACAGTGTGATGATAATCAATGTCCATGTCTATTATCTGAGGGAATGGAATTAGCACTAAATGTGTTCTTCCAATGTGTAGAGCCATGTTTCATTTCATTTTTTCAGAATCCGAATCAGAAAAACTTTATTATCCTGGAGGAAATTGCTTATGCAGCTACTACACATAGAGACATTACATACATGGAGTACAACACACTGAGTAATATAAAGATGTAGATAAAAGTGTAGATAAAAATGCCAGAGTATAAACAGGGTAAGATGGTGAGTGTGAGTGAAAGGATACTGATTTAGAAACTGTAATTTGTAATGAATACATTAAGGTAATATAAACAGAATAAATAATAAGGCATTAGCAGCATAGATATTGCACATTATGTCCAGGCTGGTAGTGAGAAATCAGTTATTGCACATTGAGTTATTGTGTAGATGAGTGACAGTGGGAGGAGTTAAAGAGTCTAATGGCTGTGGGGAGGAAGGATTTTCTGTGACCAGTCTGAAATGCACCACTGAACGCCAGTCTATTACTGAAGATGTTTCTCTGCCCCAACACAACACTGTGCAGTGGTTGATCAGCATCATCGATAATAGACCGTAGTTTACTCAGCTTCCTCTGATCCGCCACAGTCTCCAGATTGTCCAGTTCTGCTTACTTTTTTGTGTTATATTTAATTTAGTATAGACATGGTAATAATGCATTAACTTTTGCATATAACTTTACAGTGCCTAATAACATAGACCCTTATTAGGCATGAACTCCTTAGGACTCCTGAAGGGGCAATATAGTATCTGGCAATAGTTTGATCCATGTAAATTGTGAGGTGGGACCTCCTTGGACTGGACTAGTTTGTACAGCACATCCCACATATAGTTGTTTGCACTGGGACGTGGATAATTCGAGTTGTAAATGAACTTTATTTGCAATTTACAAGTTTATAAACATATACATTTACATGAAAACATTTCTCTTTACATATTAAATGACAGTAGAGGCCAATGTGTTTGACATTAACTTTTAAGTTCCACTGTAATTTTACTCCTTCCCCTTTTTCCTTTTTATTTAACATATACACAGTTTTATGACTGTAGCACTATTAATAAAGGTGTGGTCAATAGCCTTTTTTTTCTGTTTTTCCACAATTGTGCAATTATGCAAAAGGAATTCCAAAACAAAGACCTCTTTTTGCATTTTCTATCCAAATAAAATTTCCCATAAATAAAATTAGATCTTGTTATTTCTATATGTAAACCATTAGCCTGATAATAGGACCACGCTTCTTGTGTTCTGTAACAATCTACCATCAAATGTCCAATTATTTCTTTCTCATTACACTTGGGCGTAGGGCATATAACAGTCTTAACAGAGCAGCTCCATTTCACCACACCTCTCACTGGCAACTTACCAAAAGTTACCAGCCACGTATTATCTCTTTCTCCGATATCATCTTACTTGATACCTTGTTTCATATCTTATCAATTATGTTTTTATAAATTATTTTATTCGACTGTGTAGCTCAATTTAATTCTATATCTTGAAATTTCTGAGTAAAATACATAATCTTGTTTCTTTTTTGTCCCATTTTTATGTTACTCCAATCCGTTACATTTCCTAGCCATATTGCATTTTTTGCAAAGCTTGTATTAACATATTTACAAAAAGCTTATTTTTAGTTTAATCCCCATTTCTACTGCCCCTAGTCCTCCTTTCTCCTTACTAACAAATATTCCCTTTAAGTCACTTCCCTGTTATTGCCCCATCTTTGTCTAACACGTAACTTATTTAGTTTAGTTGATCCATTGGTGGGAATACTATAGTCAGAAACAATAGTTTCGATAAAACTAACCTTTTTATCAATTTAATTTTTGCTTTATATTAATCCTAAAACTTTAATTTCATCTTTAATTTCTATACCTGTCACTTTCCTTTCCTCCTTTTACCGCATTCCTACTGTTTCTATCTTTTCTTGATTTAAAACAAACTCCTGATACGTTCTCATATTCATTAAAGTGATATCTAACACTATGAAATTCTTCTTGGTTTTTAATAAAAACAGTGATAATATCTGCGTATGCAGAGATCACCCATCTCTATATGTTATCATTTACCATAACCCCTATGATTGTTGTTTTGTCATTGTCATTGATCGCCTCAATGGGCATCCTTGTGTCACACCTCAGTTTATATAACATTCATCCGTCAAACTTCCATTTACATTAACTCTTATTTTTGATCAATTATATAAAAGTTTGGATATCATTTTGGATAATTCAGAGGCCAAGTCAGTTTCACAGCATCACACTGCTTCCACCTGCTTGCTTTCTCTCAGATTAGGCTTTCTATTCAGCACTTCTGGTTGTTATTAACTCCTGCGAACCTGAACACAGCATAGCAACTGCCTTTTTGAAAATGCTTTGAGCCTGTTGTCAAGCAATCCCAATTTGACTGTTGTCAGAAGCATTCAGATGCCTCCATTTTTTACCTGCTTCCAGCACATCTGCATCATGATATCCCATTAAAAGAAAATAATCAATGTAATTTACTAGATCTATTATGTTAATGTGGGTAATTTGATGAATAGCAAACCATAATTTGGCAAAATTCTCACCAGTGATTTAGGACAAAGACATTTAATCTGCAAATATTAGTGTTCATTAGGTAGCACTACAAATGAATTATCTTCTTTACAAATCAACCATACTCCATACTGAAGAGTATGAGGACTATGTGTGCAGGGAAACCTTGGAACAAGGATGTCTGTGCAATGAACACCCACTCTATTGTACCTGTTACATCTCATGAAAAGCTTGATGATTGCCTGATGCTTTAGATCTGGTATTTTAGGGCAGAGAAATTGAAATCTCCAATTTGGAGCTTGAAAGCCACTACTATAGTGAACATGTGCCCAAATGAGAGGCATTCTTAGGTTATAAGTTGCTTGGAAATGGAAATCTATTCATTGTTAATTTAAATGAAGCTATCTGCATCTTCAGTTCACACCATTCATTTCCTCTTCACAGTCTCACTGTAATTAATTTCCATTTAGACAGTTAGACCCAGATCTCACCTGGTTTAATTGCACATAATGGAACCACCTTATACAAAGCTACTGACACTACACACATTTTTTCAAGTATACAGTTGCAATTAACTATAAACATGAATTTAAAATGTATTTACAATACACCCTCACACGCATGTGTGTAATTATATATATATTTTTAAGCTTTATTTATTTCAGTTGATCATACATGTGCTACCTTAAAAGCATCATATGCAATAAGGTTGAACATAACGAAAGCTCATGGTTCATTAAATTACATAATGGAATCTGCAGTAGCCTGTGCTATTAAACTGAACAATGCTGAGACAACAAGAAAGGAAAAGCAAGAACAATTCTTTATAATAATCAGTAAAGACAATTCATACAAATACATTCAGATAGACAGCATTTAAAAATCCAGTGACTAAGACATTGTTGGTGAATAGTAGAATGCCATATTACAGACATTTCATGTGAAATGATCATGATTAGCCATTGTGCTAGTGACCGTTGATATGGTAATTTGAAATCCATTTTCTTTCTCTCGACATCATAATTACATATAAGGCAGCAGTGGCTAAATGAGGTAACTGATAGGGGAAATTTTGTGTCACTCAACAATGATGGTGGTTTTCTTCACACCTTTCCTCTTTCTCCTTTTCAGTCTTTTCTTAACTCTGTTTATTCTGGTTCGGTCTCATTTAAAATCTGCCATCCAGAGTTGTTGGACTTCCAAAATGGGCATAGTAATATTTTGGTCATTGCATTTTCATGTGTATGAATCAACTCTGAGACAGCGCTTAAACTTGAGATGGAGAGAGATGGACCAGGCATTTTGAGTTCTGCAAGGTAGCAGGACATTTTTAAGGCTGGAAGTGAATGGAGTGGTTTGACCTCATTGGATCCAATATCTACCATAA
>JBBIGC010000001.1:7803090-7825131 GCA_037576955.1 Lepidarchus adonis
ACACACACACACACACACACACACACACACACACACACACACACACACACACACACACACACACACACAGTGCTACTCTATTCAGGGGAACCAAAACATCTGGGATGCCTGTCATGCATGCAATTAAGTAATTACATTCCTAAATCAAATTTCACTGAGGGCCCATTAATAAAATGACCAATTGCCCATATACAATCACCTTAATGCAATGCAGCATTTAGCTCTCTAATTAAGTTCGGTTACAGAACGTAAACTGACTCTCAGATCAGAAGCGATATTTCAGCTCTTTTTTCTTCTTTTTTAGATTAAATGCATTGGAGCAGGATTTCATTAAAACCATCCTTTAGCATTCTTTATCATTCCTCCCCTTAGCAGGCTTGTCTCCATTCTGCTGATCTGCTAATCCCCTAAGAATAGTGGTGTCATTGCATCGATTTAGCAGAGAATTTCTTTTCCATCCTGATGAAAGCTGAACTGGCAGACTCAGAATTATCGATAGATGGAACACAATGTGAGTTGCATGTATGCATGAGTTTAGCATCATGATAAAGTGTAGCAAAGACAAAGTATCTGATGGAAATTCAGATAATGAAGGAATACAGTTCACACAATGGATGAAAGCTTAACTTTGCCCTGTGACAGGCTTAACTGAATCTGATTTAAAGCATAATGATTTGGCAGAGTTTGTTGGTCCATACACAATATGTTTGGTGTTCTGAGTGTTCTTTTGTTTTACATTAGAGGATCAGTAAAACAAGTAATAAAAGATTCAGTTTAACAGTATGATGTTATGGATGATAATGGATGGTGTAGCATGGTGGGTAAAGGATCAAGCACACTACACACTTTCAGCTGGTGTCACCTTGTGAAATGGGCAAAAACACATTTTCCATTTTGGTGCAGTTAGCAAAGTGGCAATTTCTCAAAACATAATCAGAAACAATAAAACAGCACCACACTGGAAAACTACACCAGTTAGAGAGTACAGTGTATGTGTGTATATATATATATATGCTAGAAACATGAGTAAAAGCTCCTCTCTGTTGGTTTGGATATGTAAAACAAGATGTCAAAGGGCACCCATCTCAACAGGATGTCACTTGGCGAGGTCAACTCAACCAGACCGAAACAAACCCCTGCCTAGCAGGGAAGAAAAGGAGTCTTGGAAGAAGGAAAACAAAAATAACATCCACTCTGCAAGTCAGGAAAGGTTAAAAGTTTTCTTGAAGTTGTCTGGCTTAATTGCACCCAGCACTCTTCAGCATTGACAGGAGTGCAGAATTCATATTCATTGAGACTTCAGTGGAAAGTGTTTCAATTCGAGAAGCCCTCCAGCCTGCAGGTCACCATGGTTCAGTGAAGTTCATGGTCACGACTGACTGACTCATTGAGTTTTCAGGCACCTCTTGACCACCTCAATGTCAAGCTACTTTAATTAGTGTTAGCTAAGCCTCCATGGTGGAAGAATGAGCCACAGCATAATAAACTAAATCGGATCAAAATGACCTAAAAGGGAACTTGAAATATCTGTATGTCATCCTTGGCCAATGCTGAACACCTTTTTTGTTTATGTTCTGCAGGATTTCAATCTAGTCAGGTCTAGTGCATTTTCACTGATGGTCATTGATGGTTCATCTTATTGATTTTGACTTATCCTTGGCTTGGTGTGTGGAATCAAAAGCAAAATAACCTGGCTATTCACTTCACTTCCACACAGAGTACTGATGTACAAATCTGTACAATTCATTAATTAATTCATTTTTCATGTAGGGGCAGATCTTCAAAGTAGCATGTGTAAGGCATTTCATTCTCTGAGAGCACTATGTAGTGCTGAAGTTAAATGTATTAATAATAATAATAATAATAATAATAATAATAATAATAATAATAATAATTTACATAGTGCCTTTTTTAAACCCAATGCCACTTTACACAGCAAAATAAAAATCAAAACCAAAAAATAAATTGAACCAGTTAAGACACAAAAGCAGTGACAAACAATCAGCAGAATTAGGAAATCAAGAGTGAGTATTGCACAGGCTGAATAGATGTTTTCTACTGAAATCAATTATTGAAGTTACACCTGTTCTCTGGATCTGTATCAAATTCTGTTTGCAGTTTGTATGCTTAGGGCAATATTTTGTGTAGTCAGTTTAATAAAAAATTATTATCATACAGACAGAAGAAAAATAAAGGAAAAGTCGTCATAACACCTACAGTATGTTGTACAAGTCCCTGGAGTGACACTGGCGCAGCAACTGGCTAGGAGACTTGTTACAGTGTTATATAATTATTTAAGTTACTTCTGTATCTTTTAATCATTTAATTTAAAAAATAATCCTTTACCATAATTAATAGTGGCACAATGTATTTCAAGTGTAATTATAAATCTTTTTTTAGGTCTAACCCACCTAAAGCACATTTGTGACTGAAGGATTGCTGGATCGAATGCCTGTGTGTTTAATTTCTTAATGTTTGTGTGCTCACTGCTTCAGATGAAACCCCATCTGACAAATCCCTCCTCAGGGATTAATATTTCATATTTTAAGTTCCAGTAATACCTAGAACACCTTGTACTTGTGTTTGTGGTTAGAGGACAGCAACATACTTTTCAAATAATTTGTTAGCATGTTTTTTTCATAGTCATCTTCTGCAAATGTCTGACCATAAGCTTTGGAGAAATGTTTGCACCCTCCTTACCAGTGTGGGTGGGGGTAAATAAACATGCATCATCTAGCTGGCATGTTCACTACAACTCCAATTAACTTCTTTATTACTGACTTAACAGTGGATACAGTATCTGTCATTAGGTGGCTAAATAAGTATAGAAAACAGTGAATATTCATATGTTAATATAAACATTAATTCAAAAACAATTATAAATGTTGATAATCTAATATCGCTCTGCCAATCCCTCTCCCACATTGTAGAAATATTTGTAGTTGTTTAGTATATGAGTGTAAACATTAGATAAGGAAGACCTTATGCATTTAACCGATGACCAACGCATTGCTACTGTTGAAAGAAAACCTTTTCAGAGATGATAAGAATTATTAAGCTCTTAACTAACTTTATTAGGGCACGCCATTAAATATTCAGTTCTTTATTTTTTAAAATTAACATATTTGTGTGAAATGTGAACAACAAAAATTACCTTGATTTATTCATTAAACAAAAGAGATCAACAACAATGTGTATTCTAACTGTTGAAGAAGTTAGGACACCCTACCACCTAATAGCAAGTGTTACCACCTTTGGCTGGAATGATCACAGTGAGACGCTACTAGTAGCCATTGACCAGATTTTTTTCTCTGGAATGCTGTATTTGGTTTACGCCAGACATCTTCTCTATTCTGGTGTCTATATAATTAAATTTTAGACTCATCTGTTTAAGGAACATTATTGCAGAAGTTCTGTCTTCGTCTACATTCTCTCTGGCAAACTTCAGTCTGGCACTGATAGATAAGTTATGCAAATTTCTTTCTTGCATACCCCCCATACAAGTTAAAGTTATACAGTTATATAGTTATATATTATAAAGTTATACTTTCTGATTGTAGAGGCATCCACTTTCACATCAACAGTAGAAATAGCATACTGTTGGTCCTGTAATGACATTTAAGGGTTTTTTGAGACTTCTTTTATCATATGGTGGTCTGCAGGCGTGGCACTGACAAACATTAACTCTGCTAGAAATATAGCCTGAAAAATCACAGAATCGCTTGTGTTGCACCATATAATGTATAGCAGGACATATGATTACAGTAGCCAGTACAGTATTGGCTGTAGTAAACATAAGAACAAGAAGAATCTATTACTTCTATTATTTAGAATTACAAAAACTCTTTTTTATTTTAAACCAAATTTTGACATAAAATCACATTTTTGGAACCAAAAAGCAAAACAGTTGCAATATTTTTTAAAGATGTAGCTTTGATTTGATTTCAAACCGCATTAGTTCTAAACTGAAAAGTTGTAAAAGATTTTATAGTTTGGAGTTTATGTTATAAAACTGGATTTTTGCTCCACTTTCCAATTTTACAATGGGAGGACAAATCGATGGGTTGGTCTTGGCCCTAGTCCTCAATTATTACATATTTGTGCAAGTGATATTGTTTAAACATCGTACATGAATAATGTAGTTTGAAAGTCATCAAAACGTATTTCAGGAGGAGATGTGCATTAATAATCAGAACTGTGACATGATCATCAACTGAAAATATTTCTATATATTCATCAGATCTTCAACACAGCTGTGTAGTATTCACGTGAGCACAGGCTCTTTTTTGGTGTGGCTAAAGGAAAGCTGTCTAGGTTCTAATTCATGAGTCATAGGTATTAGATACTTTTAGTCCTGGTTGGTTCCAGATGCATTCAGGTTGTAATGTGTTTCACGCAGATTTTTCACATGGGGACCTGAATGTGACTGCTGTGTTCTGACCTACGCAAACCAAATCAATGTGGTTTGATGGTTTGATTCGATTGGTGTATAAGCTGCACATTCTTTCGACATTTTATGTGTTGTTTCTGGGGATTTTTTGTGAAGGGATTTAACTGAATACAGAATTTTTTTTTTATATATTTATAATGTATTATTGTTACTATTCTTCTTTTTCAACAGCACATCAATTTCATTGTTCCTTTGTGTGATGATGACGATAAAGATTTATCTTATATTATCTTACCTTTTTGTGTGGCATGTTTTTATGTATTTATTCCTACAGGGCAGTGTTGGAGCAGTATGAACATTCTATTACTGGCTGTGTAAAGATGATATATAAAATATTAAGCAAAAAAAATAAGTTTTGTAGTTTTTCAAAAAATAATGGTATCACCAAATAACCAAGCAAATGAAACAAAGTGACATACTGTACGGTATTTGTCTGATTACTGCCAAATTTGGCAACTGCACTGAATTCTGATCAATTGCAGGCGATCAGCAATGGCTGTGCACTGAAGTCCAGCCTGGGCATTTTGCTCAGCATAAAGGACATCCATTGCAGTTGTGTTATATGGATCCTCACACATATTCCCAGCACATCAGTGGCCAATCAATACACAGGCTGATTCTGCTGAGAAGCACAAAAGAAGGTATGGGGAGGTATTATCACACCAAGTCATTCCTCTCCCGCTTGAGCCAAGATGTGCTGATTGCCTTTAAATGCCACAGTCAGAGTCAGACTCCCAGTCATTATAGAGGCATTGATCAGCTGCTTGAACACTCTGACCCAATCCTGCAACAATGATGGCAACAATTATACACACTTACTACACTAGCCTCAGCTTCCAAAAGAAACAGAGAGAAACTTGCATGGGTGAGTTGAGAATCTAAATGAGATTGTAGAGTTTATTATGCATTGGCACATTTGTCTATTTATGTCATTCAGCATAACATTCTATCTGCATTTTCCTTTGGTGGCAACACCCTTTAACACCATGGCAAAATTTCAATCAGTTGGCTGGTAGAAATGGTCCAATATTTTTGGTAAAATTTCTTTCACATTACCTGCCACCATAAATAAAAATCTTTTGCTTCTATTGCAGATTTTTAGCACCTAAATAAGTCTTATTAACAAATTATAACAGATGTTTCCCCATTTATATTTCACTTCATAAAGTCCACATAAGCATTCAGGTCATTTTCAGTCAGCCTTGAATTTCACAATTCCCTTATACAGTGAAAATCTAATCTTTGTGGGGAAGGTTAGATGATGTAAAAATAGATCTGCCAGTTGCTATAAAGACCTACAGGTGTAACTTATTTAAAACAACTGGAACTTGCCAGGTAGAGAACACATGTTTATTGTACTCCCTCCCCAAGCTCAGAAGTGTAAATTTCTTCATGGGTTATGATTAGAGATTGGCAGAAGATGGCAGCATCTTGGTGTTAACAAGGCTTAAAAAATAAATGCTGACAGACTATTCAGAAAGTTTATTATTATTAATATTAATTGTTTTACTTAGCTGATTATCCCTCCTTATATTAAAATTAATACTGAAAAGTATTGAAAAGTGAACAGTGTAGCAAATAAGTATGAAGTATCAGAATTATTGGTCTAATACTGTTAAGGCAATAATTAAGTTTAATACTACTGGAGTTGTAGTAATCTTGCTAGTTAGACAATGCATGTTTAGTTTCCCGGGATATTGGTCAGAAAATGGGTGAACTATGGAACATCAAGATAAAGTTGTGTTCCCATTTTATGCACGCAAGAATAATTTAAAAAGTGTCAGTATTTTCATTTGTATCTATAATGGGATGTTAGCCTGCGTTTACATTGTATCGAAAACGTAACTGGTGATATTGCCCGTCCCCAACGTGGGAGAAAAGTGCCCCAGTCCTATCTCAACTTGCTGTTGGGTGTTTTTTCGCAGTTGTCCGTTCACTTTTGGCACAACTTTATCTCTGTAACAGCCTCTGAGGATCTCACTTATCTCTCCCACAGCAATGAGAAAGGCAAGAGAAATTACAGTCGTCCATCATACCCAATCCTCTGCAGTTTACTGTCCAATTTGTCTGGGAACAGTGCAGAAAAAATCCCTGAAAGTGCTTCTTTGTGCTGATCAAATGGACAGGAAGTGGGTCGGGAACCAAGGGACCTTTCTAAAACCCATTTATCTCACATAACAATTAGAGAGAGATACCCCCATTTTTTTTGTTGTCCAGCGCATTCACCGGACACCGCAAATCCACCCTGCGGCTAAATTTGCCTAAATCAATTACACCTCAAGAGATGCCATACAAATTCACGAAATTGCATTATTCCTTTTAGTGTAGCACGTCCATGATCACAGATGAATGTGAGTAGGCATCCAAAGAGATGACACCTGCCAGAGGTCAGTAAATAGATGGGGTGGAATGAGGGAAATACTGCTTTTGTATCTGTGCTGCTGGAAATGAGTTAACAGGAGCCTGTAAGCTGCAGTCAAAGCATTTTATTCTCAAAGCATTCTGCTGCATCTGTAATGTGTACCTGATGATCGGTCATTTTGATTTCCTTCAGCTTAGAAAATAATACTGCCTGAAACTACTGATTTATGCAGTAAATGTTCAGTTTTATTTTTATTTCACATACATTCAGTGCATACAGTCTTATACAAAAGTTTGGGCACCCCTTGATAAATAACAGAATTTGGTGATTTTGTTGTTGAAAAGATGTTAACACAGTCTCTCTAGGACATGGAAAAATGCATTAGTTACATTTTTTGCCATAAATTGAACAAAAATAAAAACTAAAAACATTATTATGGCACTGTGCAAAAGTTTGAACACTCTACATAATCAGTACTTAGTAACACAGATATCACAGCTTGGAAACACTTTTTAGAGCTAAAAGCCTTTTAATTCCTGTATTTGGGATTTTCTCCCATTCTTCCTGCAAAAGACTTCTAGTTCTGTAATATTCGTCTTGCATGCACAGCTCTTCTTAGATCTACCCACAAATTTTCAATGGTGCTTAACCAGGGGACTGTGATGGCCATTCCAAAACCTTCTGCCTTCTGCTTGCATCTCTTGAGGTCGTCCATGGTGGATTTTGAGGTTTGTTTAGGATCGCTGTCCTGTTGTCGAAGCCATCTTCTTTTCAGCTTCAGCTTTTTTTTTACAGATGGTGTGATGTTTGCCTTACAGAATTTGCTGGTATTTAGTGGAATCCATTCATCTTTCATGAAATGCTGCTTATTTTTTCTCCAACCATGCCTTTGCTGATTGTGGCCATTGTTCTATTTTAACTTCATCAGTCCACAGCACTTGTTTCCAAAACACATTAGGCTTCTGTAGTTCTGTAGTTTTTACTTTTGACATTGGATTTTATGATGGAGACGCAGGTAAGGTTTTCTTCTGCTGACTCTTCCATGAAGGACAGTGGAACAGTGCACCACCACTCCTGAGTCTGCTAAATTGTCCTGCAGGTTTTTTGCCATTAAATATGGATTTTGATTTGTCTTTCTGACCAGCATACAAACAGTTCTCTCCAAGACTTTTCTTGGTCTTCCAGATCTCATTTTGACCTCCACAGTACCCCTGAACTGCCATCTCATTATTAATTAATCTTAATTAATTTAATTTCTCACTGTGAAAACTGCAAGTGGACAATGCTTTGCTATCTTCTTGTAGACTTCTTCTGCATTGTGGGCATCAATAACTTTCATTGCCAGAGTCTTACACAGCTGCTTAGAGGAACCCATGGTTGTTGAGTGTCCACAAGTGTGTGCACAAGGTTTGAAGAGTCAGAGTATTTATAAAGCTTTGAAATTGGCACCAGCTGACATTTACTAATTACAGCTATTGCAATGCATCAGATCTAACTAGCTGTTTAAGGTCTGAAACCTTATAAAAAATAATCTGAGACTTTGGATCCCTTAGGGTGCCCAAAACCATTGCACATTGCCATAATAATGTTTTTTTCAATTTGTGGCAAAAAATGTATCTATGCATCAATGTTTGCTGAAAATATTTTGTATTTTTTTCCATGTCCTAGAGAGACTATGTTAACATTTTTTCAATTACAGTCACCAAAATGTGTTATTTATCAAGGGGTGTCCAAACCTTTGCAAAAGACTGTATATTCACTTCAAATTTAAACCCATAATATCTTTTAACTTTATACTTAAACATTTGAGCCAAAAATGTATGTACCAAAAAAAGATAAACAAATACAAATTAAATAGAAATAAAGCATTTAATGTATTTTGCTATGACTGATGCTTTTGTCCAAAACGACTTCCAGGTACAGAAACAATTCAAGTATTAGTTGAGACATGACAGCTACAAAGTTGTTCAATACATTCCTCTTAGTCATAGAATACAGTGCTACAACAGTGCAGCTGTCAAGTTCTTCAATACTTTCTAAGTGCTAGAAAGAGAACAACACATTCTACGTTATCATTTAGTGCTTAAAAGCAAGTGTATTATCGATGGCAAGTGCTACAGCACTTCTTTGTCATAAGTGCTTCAAATAAGTATAGTACATTAAATATATATGGTACTGTAGATGTTACAGCATGAGTTATAGATATAAGTTACTATCAAGGAGTACTTAAAAGAAGTCCTCCTTATCAGTAAAAGCAAGCTGTAATTCTAATACATTAAATTAAATATGTGTTGTAAGTAACATGAACAATAAGTAGGTAATTGTTCTCTGGAAATAAAATCTGTAGATGGATTGTGTGTATCTGCTGGGTTTAGATGTTCAGGTAGGCATGGAACAGTTGAGTCTTTAGGTGCTTCTGGAAGGTAGGGAGAGTCTCTGCAGTTCTGATGTGTCTGTGCAGCTCATTCCATCACTGAGGGAGGACAAAGGAGAAGAGGCTGGAGTGGTGTTTGATCTACTATAGCTTTTCAGTCACTGATCAGAGTGACCTGGTGGGTGTGTAGGTCTGGATTAGTGTTTCCATGTAGCTGGCAGCAGATCTGTTGAGGATCCTGTAGGTGAGCATCGAGGACTTAATTCTGATGTGTGCTGCGATGGGAAGCCAGTGATAGGAGCCAAGCAGTGGTGTCACATGGGCGCTGACAGAAGATCAGCCTAGCTTCTGCATTCTGAATCCACTGCAGTGGCTTGATTGTGTAGATCCGTCAGCAATGAGTTTGGTCCAAGCACTGATCCTTGAGGTACACCAGTGGTCTTCAGGAGAGGAGCCGATACCTCTACAAGATACCTTGCAGAACCTACCTGTAAGGTAGGATCTGATCCACTCAAGCACCTTCCTGGGAATGCCAAGGCTGGAGAGAATGGAAAGGAGGAGATGGTGGTTGACGGTATTGAACGCTGCTGATAAGTCAAGCAGCAGGTTTCTGTGGACTGATTGCTCTTGAAACCAGATTGATCATTCTGTGAGAGAAAGATAGTTTGTTATAAAGGATTCTAGAAAGAAATTGTAGGAAGGAAAATGATTTGTAGTTAGCAACCTGGGAGGGGTCCATAGTGTGTTTCTTGAATGCAATGTTCCTGATGTCAACTATGATGAGTTCATGATATGGGTTAGTGACGAAATGATTGAAGAAGAGATCACCTGTGGAAGGTGGGAGGGAATGAGGTCGATGGGACATGTGGTTGGGTGGCTGGATAGGAGGAGCAGTAGAAAAAGTATTAAATAGTTAGCCACAGTCGGTGATGCCTCTGATCTTCTTGTGGAAGTGAGCTGTTTTTTCTGTTGTCACTGCTGAGAAGAAGGATGACAGCAGTCTCTGGTAGTCCATGTGGTTGTTCTGGAGCTTTTGTTTGTGCCAAAAGTTTGTGCCAAGATGAGCGAGCAGAGCAGAGAGTTTCGGTAGAACTGGTGTCTAGTGTGGTAGTGTGGTCTGGGTGTGACAAGAGACAAAGGTCGAGACATGGGTGGGAGAGAGTAAGAGCGTAGATTTCTGGGAGGAGATACAGGTGCTGGTCAAAAAATTATAATATTGTGAAAAATTTCAATATTTCTTGACATTCCTTTCAGAAAGTGAAATCCATATATTACATTGATTCATTACACATAGAGTGAAATATGCCAAGCCTTTATTTCTTGGAATTTCAAAGATTATGGCTTAAAGATAAGAAAAACCCTAAATTCACTGTCTTAAAAATTTGAATATCACATAAGATCCTTAAAAAGGATATTTTAAACAGAAATGTCAGGCTTGTGAAAAGTACGTTCATTCCTATGAACTCAATACTTGGTTGTTCCTCCTTTTGAATGAATTACTGCATCAGTGCGGCTTGGCATGAAGGCGATCAGCCTGTGGCACTGCTTAGGTGTAATGGAAGCCCAGGTTGCTTTAATCTCAGCCTTCAGGTCGTCTGCATTGTTGGGTCTGGTGTCTCTCATCTTCCTCTTGACAACACTCCATAGATTATCTATGGGGTTCAGGTCAGGTAAGTTTGCTGGTCAATCAAGCATATTAACACCCTGGTTGTTGAACCAGCGTTTGGTACCTTTGGCAGTGTGGGCAGGTGCCAAGTCCTGCTGGAAAATGAAATCATCCCCATAAAGCTTATCATCAGAAGGAAGCATGAAGTGCTCTAAGATTTCCTGGTTGATGCTGTGTTGACTGTGGACTATAGAAAACTGTGACCAACACCAGCAGATGACATGGCCCCCAAATCATCACTGACTGTAGAAACTTCACACTGGACTTCAAGCAACGTGGATTCTGGGCTTCTCCACTCTTTCTCCAGAGTTTGGCTTTGATTTCCAAAATTTACATTCATCTGAAAAGAGGACTTTGGACCACTAAGCAACAGTCCAGTTATTTTTCTCCTTAGCCCAGGTAAGACGCTTCTGATGTTGTCTCTGGCTCAGTATACGCTAACTCCAGCCACAATGCACTCCTTCAGAAGCTTTCCCATATTATTGAATGGATTTTGCTTGGCAATCCTCTTAAGGCTGTGGTTGGCCCTAGTGCTGGTGCACCTTTTCTTACGACACTTTTTCCTTCCACTCAAATTTCTATGAATATGCTTGGATACAGCACTCTGTGAACATCCAGCTTCCTTAGCAATGACCTTTTGTGGCTTACCCTCCTTGGGGAGGGTGTCAATGACTGTCTTCTGGACATCTGTTAAGTCAGCGGTCTTCCCCATGATTGTGTAGCTTCCTGACCCAGGATGAGACCATTTAAAGGCTCAGGAAACCTTTGCAGGTGTTTTGAGTTAATTTGCTGATTAGGATGTGACATCGTGATTTTCCAAGATTGAACTTTTCCACAATATTCTAAGTTTCTGAGACAGTGAATTTTGGGTTTTATTAACTGTAAGCCATATAGAAATAAAGGCTTCATGTATTTTGTTCTCTGTGTAATGAATCTATATAATATATGGATTTCACTTTCTGAAAGGAATGACAAGAAATATTGAACTTTTTCACAATATTCTAATTTTATGACCAGCACTTGTACAGTGGGACATGGGGATACAGAGAAATAAAACTTTATTAATGGATGGTCAGATACATGTAAGGGTGTGAGAGAAGGATTAGAGGTGATACAATGTCATGACCAGAGTTGGTGGGGCGTCCAGTTTTAAGTCAAAGCTGGACAGTAGTTTTGTGAAGTCAGCTGCTTGGGTTTTATTAAGGTAGATGTTGAGATCACCAAGGAGCATAGATGGGGTGCCATCACCCTCTATGGAAGATAGCAGCATGTCCTGAGCAGAGGTGTTGCATGTGTGGGAGAAGATAAAGTCTGTGAATAGAGCAGCAGGAGTAGCAGTGTTTTCAGGTTGGATCCAAGGGACATGGGACTTGTGGACATAATATTTATTCTTAACAAATTACTGTCTAATTTACAATGCATTAGATCTTGGGCAGTTCCTTTTCATCTACACCTTCCTCTCGTCATCACTCTGATACAAGTTACTATTGATTCCATATTTCCTTAACATCTTTTTTCCAAAATTCAGCTTTTAAAATTACTTTTTCAAAAACTGTCATCTGGCTATTTGTTTTTGTGGATAACTAGTTGTTTTGTATTGTAGCCTCTGTATTTGTGTTCATGAAGTCTTCGGTGAATAGTTGATGTGTGTATGAATATATTAATACTAAACTAATTATTACATCATGCAAATGTAATATAGAAACTAACACAAGAAACTATTGTAAAGCAGTAATGAAAAAGATACATTAATGACTAAGAACTATACATTACATAATATGGTAAACATTAAATATGTATATTTTTAACAACCTTTGCTTAATTTATGACCTTTATAGAGACTATATATGTTATATTTTTCAAACAATGATGTCGGCAAAATCAGCCAGCAAAAAAGTCTCTAAATAGATCCTACATTATGCCAAAGATATTAAATTATACACCAATGAGCCATAACATTATGACCACGTGCCTAATATTGTGTAGGTCCTTCTCATACTGCTGAATCAGCTCTGATTGTGGTGCAATGTGTTTTTTGGCCCATTTCTACCATAGTCAGTAATAACATTTTGTGTAACAGGAGCTCCTCTTTGGGATCAGACCAGACAAGCTAGCTTTCACTCCCCTCATTCATCAAAGAGCCTTGGGTGCCCATGACCCTGTCGATGATTCACCAGTTATCCTTACTTGGATCACATACTACCTGGAACACACCACAAGATCTGCCGTTATGGCTGTAAGTCGTCCAGGCATCAAAAAGTAGCTCTCATCCTTAGGGTCACCAATTTTTCCTTCTGGCACATCTGTTTTAACTGACTTTTCTGCTGCTTAATTTATCCCACACCCTGACAGGTGCAATTATAATGAAATAACTAGTCAATGTTATTCACATTACCTGCCAGTGGTCATAAGGTTATGGTTGATCAGTGCTAATTGTGCACCAGTATAAGAAAGTGTCAGCAACATAGTGAATCACTGAGTTATTTCCATGTTAATATGCTATAATGGATGTGTCACATAAAGACATTTCAAATATGTATGCAGCTGAAAAATTACAATCAATTAACATTTGACTCACTAGACATCACAGTTAATAATTCATTTACCTTATTACTATGTCTCAGCTTTCTCACAAATTAAAGATTTTTATTAAGTAATACATTATTGATGGCTAGCAATTACTGTTAAGATGAGAGGTTCATATACAGTTGTGCTCTGTACCATGACAGAATGTATGGTTTCTTAACCAATTTTTAGACAATACGAGTATATATAGAATATGATGTATCCGTCAACTGTGTTTACTCTTTTTAAATCATAATCACAACACAAACAACACCAAATGACCCTGATCAAAAGTTTACATACCCCAGTTCTTAATACCATATAAATGACAGCTTGAAGTCTTTTGTGGTAGTTGTGGATGAGGCTCTTTATCTTCTCAGATGGTAAAGCTGCTCATTCTTGCTGCAAAAAGCCTCTAGTTTCTGTAAATTCTTGTGCTGTCTTGCATGAACTGCACGTTTGATTTCTCCCCAGAGTGGCTCAATGATATTGAGGTCAGAAGACTGAGGTGGCCACTCCAGAACCTTCACTTTATTTTGCTGTTTGACAGGTCAACTTGGCCTTGTGTTTTGGATCATTGTCATGTTGGAATGTCAAAGTAGGTCCCATCAACTTCCAGGCTGATGAGTGCAAATTTTTTTTTAAATTTACTGCATTCATTTTGGCATCAATTCTGACCAAATTTCCTGTGCCTCACACATCCCCAAAACATCAGCGATCCACCACCATGTTTCACAGTAGAAATGATGCACCTTTCATCATAGGCCTTGTTCACTCCTTTCCAAATGTAGTGTTTATGGTTGTGGCCAAAAAGTTCAATTTTAGTCTCATTACTCCTAAAGACTTTGTGCCAGAAGGTTTGAGGTTTGTCTCTGTGCTGTTTGGCACATTGTGAGTGGGACACTTTGTGACATTTGCATAGTAATGGCTTTCTTCTGGCAACTCAACCATGCAGCCCATCTTTCTTCAAGTGCCTCCTTATTGTGCATCTTGAAACAGCCAAAACACATTTTTTTGAGAGTCCTGTATTTCACCTGAAGTTATTTATGGGGTTTTCTTTGCATCCTGAACAATTGTCCTGACAGTTGTGACTGAAATTTTAATTGGTCTACCTGACTGTGGTTTGGGTTCAACAGAAACCCTAATTTTCCACTTCTTATTTAGAGTTTGAACACTGCTGATTGGCATTCTCAATTTCTTTGATATTTTCTTAGATTCCTTTCCTGTTTTATAGAGTTCAATTACCTTTACCTGTAGATCATCTGACAATTCTTTTGCCTTCCCCATGACTTAGAATTTAAAACACAACAGTGCAGCACCCACTAATTACAAGGAAACAGATCACAGGTGAAGATGGTTCCTTTAATAGCCATTCAAACCTGTTTGTGTCAAGCTGTGTGCATGTTATCAGGCCAAATCACCAGGGTATGTAAGCTGTTGATCAGGGTCATTTGAGTAGTTTGTGTTGTCATTATGATTTAAGAAGATTGAACACAGTTGATTGATAATAAATGGCTTCAGCCAAACACTAACCATGAGTGAAAGAAAAGTTTTTGTGTTTATCATTCATGTTCTCTGACAAATGCTTAAAAAAATCATAAATTCTGTCAGGGTATGTAAATTTATGAGCACACTTTTGTGTGTGTGTGTGTGTGTGGGTACAAGGTATATAATATAGTGTTGCACATATATGGAGTGGAAGTATATGAATAACAATACTAAACAAAATACTTGCTTTTCCTCACTCTACTAATTGAGTGTACAAGTGCATTTGAATGATGAATTCATGAAAGTTGTCTTCACAGGTGTATAGGTTTTGCATAACATTTTAGCAACCTCCTATTGGTTCCTATTAAAAATATGTTTAAGTGTTTTTTTTTGTTTGTTTTGTGTGCTACAGATGTGGGAGATAGACATTAGGTATTAACAGTGGGGGTATTCCTTGAACAGGTTTTGCATAGGTTATAATACATTATGTATTCCCCATACAGAACGCAGAGTAGTCAGGGCCAGGTTCCAGGGCAACCTCTACACCTCACAAAAGTGTACACATTTGTCCTTAACGTAAGCATTTCTTGCTTGAGTTATTCCTCCCTCTCAGCAGCTTGGTTTGTAGTTTCAGAGCTGGGCAGGGTGCTTGGTCAGCACAGACAGGGCAGGGGAGTCATGACCAGAGGTAGTGGCCTTTAGGTCATGCATCTGCATCTCTGGCTAGCCCTGGTGTATCTGTGCCCTTGGGGAAGAATCATTACCTTGCTGAGTGATGTAGCACCTCACTAAGCAACAGAATAAATCAGGCTTTGAAGCCACATTAGGGGAAACACTGCTAAATTAAATGCTGTGTATGTTCAATAAATTTTTGTCTAGGGTTTGAATTGCAATTGGTTCTTCAAAACATTGTATATGGTTCGTACTGTGTGCTGTATTGTAATTTATATTTGTTGAGATCAAAACAATGTAGAAATAATATAAAAAGAGTACAAAGCTAAAACCAATTATGTTGCATTATATAAAATTACATTACCGTATTAATATTGTAATCAATCTACACATACATGCATAACTTAAACACCTTTAGAAATATAATTACTTAGAAAATTGGTGACCTGTTCAATACTTATTTTACCTGCTCTGTGTGTTTTCTAAATATGCATAAACTTTGGCTGAAAATATTGTGTATTTTTTTTCCATGTCATAATTTTCAATTACAAACTTTTCTCATATTTGTGTTTGTTCCTATTTTTATATGCTTTTTATATGCCCTGTTACAACAGTTTTGAAATGATGAGTTTTAACCAGGAAATGCACTTGAATCGCTGCATTGTATTGTTAAGATTTATAGCTCTCTAATGGGGACAAAAGCTTGGTTTCATCCAGTTTGCATCTGGGTGTGATGAATGATGTGGAACACACGCTGAATTCTAAAAATAGTTCAAAAAAGGGCAAGCAAGTCTCCAGGGCAAACCAGACTAGCAGGGGCTGATGCAAGAATCAAGGTCAGGGTCATGAAAAGTTCAGAAGGTCAAAAACCAGGGGAAAGAAGAAAGGGACTTCACAACCTGCCACACTAGGGGTCAGTTTAAGCAGACAGTTCTAACGAGTGCCAGGTGTGCTGCATGTCACTGTGGAAGAGCTGGTCTCACTAGTCCACAGTGGGGTCTCCCTGAAAAGGACTTGGCTGAGGGAGAACCATTGGCATGACAGATATATATGAAAGCTGCATACATACAATTAAATTAACAATACAATACAACTTACTACAGTATATGGAGTATTTTCTAAGCTAAACTCATAAAAATAAATCTTCCAGTGTAGCAGCAACAATTACACTGCACATTTTTTGCTTCCTGAATAGTTTTTGCTGATTGTGACAGGTGCCTACTGGACATGCACAAATATAGTTTTGGTTTTACTGCATCACGTAGGAACTAGAGAAATAGACATTCATATGTTTAGTGACAATAACATATTTAGTCACCTTTATGCTTTGCATAAGGTATTAAGGTGCTTTGTTCCTGATTTTATTTTGTATTCAGTGTTTGGTGCATCATGTTGCAGTGTCCAACAGTAGCCAGCAAGTATTGGATTCCAGTTGCCCTGGTGTCGTTTCTCCATCATAGCAATGTCCTGGTGAAACCGTTCACCGTGTTCATCACTGACGGCACCAAGATTTGTGGGGAAGGATTCCAACTCTGAGTGGAGGAAATGAGCCTTGAGTGACATTTTGCACTTCATAGTCTTGTATGCTGTAGATTCTTGTAGATGAAACAAACAGTACTTTGTATAGCTGAGCTTCAGTTCTAGTAACAGAGCAATAACTTTAAGATCTCTACAAATATTCCAATTGTACAGTATATTGGATGTACAGTTCCATATTCCCATACATTTCTTTTCATGTGTGCTGCAAAACCAACAGGTACTGAAAGATAAACGCTGACAATGTGTAGCAGAACAGCTTAAGGCAAATCAATGAAGAGACACCACTCTTCTGGGTTGGGATCACAACCCAAGGCTATTCCTGGAGTCTTGTAACCAGCAGCTTAGTTTTTGCTTTTGCAAACCTAAATCTCTGACCAAATTGTTAAATTTGGACTGTGCTATCAGATGTGGATCACCTGATGAGCACGGCCATTATTTAGTGTCACAATGCCATTACTCTACATTGCAGTTTCTTGACTTATTGTTATATTGTTACAGATACTATACATACACACTGACTATCTATATTAAATAAATGAGCAGAATCTGTGAATGTAAGCCACCTTTATAGCATACTGAGACAGCTCGTTCAGACCTGCCCAGGCATGCTCAGGATGTTCTTCCACAGACCAGCTTCCAACCTGGCCTTATTCCATGCCCAGGCTGCGCAAATTGTTGTTAAGTCACTTACTGGAGCTTAAATGCTCGTACACAAATATAAGAAAGAATCATGACAAAACTGAATATTTCTATGAAATGGTACATGAAGGATAAATTTTGATGTGATATTTGTGATCAGCACCCAAAAATCTATAAGAAACCTAACAGTGTTCAAGAAGCCAAAACTTTGTTGTGCAGTGTACTGAATTACTTTCACAGGAATAAAGTGTAATCCTTATTAATGCTGACTTAAAATACTTCAAGCTGTAACAGGTCAATTTACTCATATAACACCACTCAAAGATTAAAGTTCACATGAATGTAAACTTTAGTAACACACAAACTCAACTTCTCTGGTGATTAAACGTGATTAAATCGTAGCGGTCCCTGCAATTTGTTGCAATAACAAGAGCACTACTTAAAAATCATTGTTAATTCATTAAAAAAATCACTGTTAATTCATTGAAATTGTTGTTGGATTGTACACTGTTTATACTATTTATGATTAAAATACAATCAGGCATAAGTAATTGCATATTTGTTAAGAAATAGATCAGAAGTAATAAATCTTGTCTTGTATGGGTTAAAGAAACTAATGGTTCAGTAATTATTAAATCTTTCAGAGAAAGTGCTGGTTAAAAATGCAGGAATTATCAATGATTTATAATTTTTGGAATTTGATTTTATGGGACTTCTTTTGGTGCTGAAACGAAGCCTGAATGAAATGCAAATGGAAGTGCATTCTGTATGCAATTTATACATTCACAAATGACTAGCACTGTGATGAAGATATTCGAGGGCTGGGGGTTCATATCCAAAATCCAGCTATTCATGGGCAATTACATTTTTCTGCTTTTCTAAACTTTTTTTCATACATCTTGAAGTTTTCATCAAAAGCAGCACAGCAAATTCTACTCTTCTAGGGAGAAACTAGAACCATTTTCACCTGTTAACAAGCAATGTTAAGTAGTGCAGAATAATATAATGAATAATAATAATGAGTGCAGAAAACAACTAAATCGCTTTAGCTGGAACAATCACTAATATACATACTAGGATTATAGACACTAATCCTTCAGCTTCTCCTCAGTAGTATTTTTTTGCTACTTACCCTTTTAACCTCAGGATAGTGCTAACCAACACAACTCTGAGAATTGGGGTAAATATTATTTTTATTGTATTATTTTATGCGCCCACACACATGCATCAATGAATTTTATTCTAGAACATCAGTTGTGAAGCTGTTTGATTTGGTATTGGCCTGAATATTTTTTTTTGGAATTTAAGTACAAGACACCCTGGAGACTGGAAACATGAAAGAAGTTGGATCTAGACTTTTTCATCTTTCCGTCATTGTTATGGGGTTTATCTGCTTTGGTCATTTCTAAAAAAGTGGTTCACTTTTGTAGAGGAATGATAATGATACAATTAATGGGTATGACAACCGATCAAAATTCATAGCCATTCAGTGCCTATTTAATGAGTGATCTGTATTGGTAGAGAACTAGTGTCTCTATTATTCCATTATGTATTTATTGATACTTTAAAACCAATATAAGACATAATATGACCATGGTATGCCACTTTGTCCTGTACCATTAGGCCTAAATGTATCTCCAATCATCTAAGATTTTATTTTATAATATTTGACCATAGTGGACCACTAGTAGTCCAGAGCAGAGTTCCCAACCTTGGAGGTCCCCTGGCTGGGAGCATTTTCAGTTTGGTCCAACTAACTGCCTCATTAAAAGCCCTTCCGTCAAAGCATTGGTGTTTGTGCAAAACAATTCATATGCACTGCAGGGAGCCCTTCGGGACCAAGGCCGGGAAACATCCATGATATCTGATCTACATTAGTATTAATATTTAATAATGTAATTATATGATTATTATATTATATTGATTATTACTGACTACATAATTAAACAATTTCCTATTGGTTACATAACAAATTACAACCATACTGAATATATATTCTGCATAAATAGAGTTCACGTTTGTTCTATTGGTCAAGAAATGACAAGAACATAACAAAAATGTGAGACATATGAGGCTTAATTTATTTAAACAAGATTTCACACATTTTAGTTTTTAAAATTATATGAAATATTTTCATCAATACTGAAGGTTTACGGTCTACCTCCATTGCCTCCAATCCAACATAACCACATCTTTTTTGCTAGCGTCCTAGGCAACCATTACTGACCCTCTTAAGACTTACATTTAAATAGTAGGGTGAATAGTCATAAGTCTACACTTATTATAGCCCATATTATTATATTATTGTAGGTTATAGTCATGGTCAATATGTCAATAAAACTCATTACATCCATATTTTGACAGACCCCACACACACAAAATGTAAATATATATGAAAAAATTAAATTAATTTAGAAAAATAAGTAATAAATACATTTATTTTATATAAAGCCTTTCACAATACTGAGGTCTCTTTAAAAAATCATTGAGAAAAATAGAAGGTGGAAAAGTAGTCCTTGGAAAGATGAGTCTTTAGTTGTCCAATCACAGAGAGACTGAAGAAGAGAATTTCAAAGTCTGGGTGCTATAGAACTGAAGGATATGGCTCTAATAGTAGAACGTCTTGCGCGAGGGACATTACTACTAGTAGACCTTAGAGAGTGGACAGGGGAGTAAGGCATGAGGAAATCAAAGAGGTAAGAGGTAAAAAGGTTTTTTTTATATTACCCAGCTCTGCTCTAAAGGGCAAGATTGAGTCCATGTTCAGTAATCTGTCCTTTTTGAGGCCTGGCAAGCCAGCTGGAATCTGGCATTTATGAAGTGGCGTAATACAGTATATATAATTAATTTTTTTTATCTTCCCTCAAACATGTCATGAAGAGGTCATGAAATTGCAGTTATCTCCCACTGTAGCAGGATATCGTGTGAATTTGGATTTGGATTATGTCATCTGTTAGACCAGTTGTATAAAGCATGAACCTGTCAAAGTGACTTCTTCTGTGGCCTCATATTGCATGCGCACTTGGAGTGACCTATAAATAAACTTGCTTTTTTGCTCTATTTTGTGTCTCTCCTGTCCTTTAGCCCCGTCTGGTCCCCCTGAAGCAATACCTATGAACCTGTTGGATGCGGTTACCATGGAGACCCTCAGGCCTGATTAAAAGCAGTGATGGACGGTGACCTCATGCGAGTTCTTCTCCACCTCTTTCAATCAGACTCCTTTTTCCCTCCGTGCGATTTACGTCCTTTTTCCAAAAGGCAGCAGAAAAGCTTTTGTGAAGAGGCTGAGTGGCGCAAAGCAGGTGCGTGTGCGCGTGTATGGTATGTGTGTGCAGGAACCTGTTGGAAGACAGCACACACACAATGACAGCAATTACCTTTTAGTCCCCGTCAACTTCCTCCCTCTTGCTCCATGACTCATCTCATCTTTCATTAGTGGCCTGGCAGATGCTTCGGCAGCCGCCTTTCGCCCGACTGAATAGCTGTCGGTCGGCTCCGGCATCGCAGAGCATTAGGCCACTCAATTGGAGCGCTTGTCTTCTGTGGCACTGTTTTGGAAAGTATGTGTTTATTGCACTAAAAGGTCAAAGGCGGTCATGTAACTGTTGCTAATTTATAATTGCAGTGTCTCAAGGGCCTCAGGTCTGGAAATGTGGTTTTGAAGATGCAACATAAATTAAATTCAGTTTTTTCCTAAACCTCCACATAAACTGGAGATGAATGTAAGAGGTTGAACAGGACCGAAGCAAAAGCCATTAAACAGAGGTTGAAAATATGCAAAAGGATCAAACCTAACCAAGCATTCCAACTTAACAGGATAAGCAGATATTATTCTTCTCCAAGCATGTTGAGCTTTCCAGTGTTGTTGTGTTAACAGCAACTTGAAAAGATATGGCCGTGCTTCACATGACTACAGCATTGCTGTATAGAAAAGAGGAAAAAGAATTAAAACAATCCTGGGATGGTTTTAGGATTTTTAATGTGGGTTGGCATGACAACATCCAGACAGTGGAGTCCATGGACAATCCCAAAAATTGTATCTGGGATAAAAACTATCAAAAATACGCTTTGAAATTAGCTTAGAAAACATTATGACAATTTTTAAGCTCCTTTTACCACTTTTACCACTATATTGTATATGTATACTATTGTATATTATACTTTTCTTCAGTATTCTTTTCATTGTTTATTTTACATTGATGTTTTTTAGTTGTTGTTGTTGTTTTACTGCTGTGCTTGAGAGACACCATCTACCGGAATCAAATTCCTTGTATGTGTTCACTCAC